>JAZKJV010009850.1:0-600000 GCA_037367405.1 Ottelia alismoides
TGTGTATCTTTTTATAGGTCATTTTGGTTCATTCATTTTGCATTGTAAAATTTTCTTCTCTATGGATCTCTAACCATTGTTTTTGTGGTAGGGCCCTTGATGAATCAAGGAGGCGAGGAGCAGGACGCTTCCCGCTGCGAGGAGCCGCAAAACATGCATGGAGCAAATAGGGAAGAAAGGAAAAAAATGTGTTGCATTTTATTTTTATAATAATCCGTTTTTTACAGCGGTCTTCGGTCGAAGACTCGCGTGTGTAATCGAACGAATGTGGTTGTGTGGGGATTGTCCCCACTTGAGTGTCGACCTAGGATAGGCACGCGGCTCTCCGAGCTCATTTTTTTCCATATTTTTTACGTGCTTGATCGTAGGTAGGACACACTAATTTCTATACGCACATAATCTCGCATCACTTAGCTAAAATTAATGAAGATCAATCACCGCTAATAGATGCATGATTAGGTGCGGCTTTTTCGACTTGCATACATGTTGGATTTGGTTTTCAAAACGGCCCCAGTTTTTCACGGATTTATCGTCAAATCACTGCATGATTTCTCGCTTAGCCTAGATCGCGTTTTTTTTCATCGAATACATGTTTTCCTCGGTTTTCATTTCCTAGATTGATCACCTAGGATTAATGGAAAATGAAATGAACGGTAGACGATGATTTTCTAATTGATGTGCTAACCTTAATTCAGTGATAATTCAAAATAAAATTGGGACTGTTAATTGCAAGTCAACCAAAAATGGAGTAAAATTCGGTTTTGGGAGAGCAACACCCGCGCATACGCCTTGGTTTTTTATTTCACATTTTTCTCCACGTAATTATCTAACGTTTTATCACCAATAAAACCGACAAGATAATCAACCAACCTTGGTTGGTTTCATGTGTGAGTTGGTGAAACTAAGGGTTTGCTTGCTTGATTGAGCCATGTTTGCTGCGACACTCACCCTAGAACCTTAGTCACTCCATTTCATCTCCAAAGATTCAACCGCTCATTTGTAAATCCATTCATCTTCTTCGTTCACCTTGGGTCCCTCCCAACATCAATTCCCATCTTTATACTTAGGCTAATCTCAGCCTAAGTATAGGGGGGACCCAAGTCCCCGTGATTTTCTCTACTCTTCTTTTCTTGCCTTTATACTTAGGTTATTTCTAACCTAAGTATAGGGGGAGCCCCTCTTAGCTCCCGTATATTTCTCTATATTTAAATGGACCTATGTACTTGTAACATCTAGTGCTATGAGGACATAGCAAAGTTTAAGTATAGGGGGGTATACCGTATATACCGTATATTTACTTTAGCTATAATCTGAAAAATTTGAAAAATTTAAAACTTTTTGGCTTAGTAAAATTCTTTGAACTAAGAGAACTCAAATGATTTCGCGGCTTTTCGATATTATGTTACGCTATTTTTATAAAAATATTTTCGAAAATGATTTTTGAAAATGTTTTGAAAACTTTTTATTTTGTGTGACATGGTTTTGAAAATCGCCTTCTCTTTTCAAGGAAAGTTGAGTTAAACTTGTGTTTTAACTTTATTAAAATCCATAAAAATCAGAAAAATCCCTAAAAAATACTTTAAGAGTCATTTGTGACCACTAAACCCAATTAAGTCAGCCGCGTTCAGTGAGGGTTCACCCTTAGTAGATTGGATGGTTTAGAGGACATCGCGCAAGGCCCCGTCCTCAAGCAACGGGCTTCGGCCTGTACTTACATCCATACTGGCTGAATTGCAGATGCTCAATTGAGTTTAGGAAGTTCTAATATCTCTTGGAGTTCAAAAAAAAGTGTCTTTGTTTTTGAATAAAGATGTTGGATTAGTCTCTACACTTACACTTTCACCCAGGATCTAAATTGGTCAAGGAGACTTAGCTTTTTGAGGTCTTTGAGATTTTAGGATTAACCAACCTTAGTCATCAGGGTCATTGACTTAATCATCCACATTCCTCTAGGTTCTAGATTTGCATGCTATATTCCATGCTTAGTCTCAGACATAAAAGAATATGATCAGCACAACACATGCACGACTGCGGTTTTGATTGAGATGAGTTGACTCTTCACCTGAGGGATTGGGATGAGGAAGTCGAGTTTGGATTTGATCTAATGATGCTCGAGGATGGGATAAAGTCTTTGGAGGCTTCATGAAACCTGAGTGTCAGCATTATTAGCCAGTATGAGAACTTGATTCTTATACTAATCTCTTGATATTGACCTAAGTGCCAGGGTGTGAATAAATAAAAAATGTTGATCAGTGTGCGCCAACTTTTGGTAAAAGCAGTGGAGCTAGCCACAAATTATACAAGTCAAAGAAATTTCAAAGAAAAGCTCTCATTCCACATATCAAAGAGCTTCCACCAAAGGCGAGCGCTCCCAAACTTTTCAAAGTGTCCACTTGGACCATCGCTATTAGGGACCAGGAGTCGGGCTTGCACCAAAAAAGGGCTCTGCATCGTAAATGCTACAAGTCTGGGTGTCGAAGGTACGATAGGTACTCAAAAGAGACACACCCCGGTGTACTCCCAAGAAAACAAGTGCAGCCGGCTCCAACTTCTCTTGACGGACGCACTGATCAACACCAAAAAAAAATGTGTGTTGCGTACAAAGGCACTAGAGAGAATCCTTGTTCCAATGAGAGGGAGAGAAGAATTGACACAATCCCATGCCCTCCATTTCTGGCCTGCCATCTACATTTTCTAAGTCTGACAACTAAAGAGACGGTGGACTGAATGCAAGATTTGATTTATTCCCTAGTGCTGAGGATTGGGTCCTTAGGAGATTTTCTCGGACCAAGATTTTGGGTGACGAATTGACTCTACTCTCGAAATTGCAGTCAACACTAAACTTCATATCCTTTAGCTTATATGTACATCAGAGAGAGTCTAGAGAAGTAGAGGAATTTGAAGCCTCTTGATTAAGGCTGGGTTGAACTCTAGAATTTTGGATCTCTAAAGTCGAGTCGAATTGATCAGATTGGATCCTGTATTCACATGCACAAGGGGTTAATCCAACTTAGTCATTCTTTTTGATGCTCGAGGACGAGCATAGTTTAAGTATAGGGGGGTGATGAACCTCAGTTTCATCATCTTTATTTCCTATAATTAACCCCCTTGCTTAAAGTTTTGTCAATAAAACCCAGTTAAAGTGTTGTAATTAACAGAGTCCTAAATAAATTAAAAATCACAGAAAAATGACAAAATAAAAATTTGTGGTATTTTTAGACTTAAAAATACCCTCAAAAATGTTTCGGGTCTTCATTTGATCTCTTCTCCAGTTTTAGTTAACATGAAACTTGTAGATCTCGTCAAGATCTACAACTTTCATGTTTTGAGCTTTCTCAAATTCGGCCAATATGGCCCTCAAAAATCGGAAAAACCTTCTGAATAATCTGATTGGGCCACGTGGCCCATTCTGGGGGCGCCACGTGGCCCGCTTCCTTTGTCTTTTTCCGCCACCACCCCTGGCCGTTGGATCTCGCTTCAGATCCAACGGCCCCGCTGTGTCCACGCACGCCTATTGCCTCAGCCATTGATTTTCTCCGCCCCTTGATCATCACCGTTCGTCAGCGCCGAGCGCAGAGCGCGCCACGTGGCGAATTATGCGCCCTTCGATCGTGCTCTAAATCTTTCATCTGAAACATTGCTCCCTTTGACGCTCTTTGGCCCTTCGATCACGCCATCTTTTGATCACCACCGCCTATTCGCCGGCTCTACTATCACGACACGTGGCCACACCATCTGCCTTCGTTCGCATCGCCCAGATCCTATCTACACCGTCCTTTCGCGCCCAAATACCCACCGTTGGATCACCAGATCCAACGGTTGACCATCTTCGTCTACCTCCCGAAGACTCTCTCTCCCACGTCTTCCATCTCACGCAGACCTCGCCCCCTTCCCATTTTTTTCGCCCTCACCAGCCATCACCCCCACGTGCCAAGTACCTCTCGGTCTTCCCCACTCGTCCCTCTACCTCGCGCACGCCCCCATTTACCACCGTCGTTCCCCTAGTCGTCCCAGTTCTCCTCGAAACCCACGTTCTCACCACGTTCACCGCCGGCTTCCCTTTAAAGACCTCGCTCCCCCCTCCATTAGCCGGCGTCCGCCTTTACATGGGGGCTCGCCCAGCCCTCCGCCACCTCCCAGTGACAGGGGGAGGTGGCCGGATTGAGCGAAGACGACGAGGCCCCCTGGTGAGACCCTCCGCCTTCGACGACGGAGCTGCGGCGCCCTATCACCGCCCAAGCTCGCTGGGATGGCCACCCAGCATGTTGCGAAGACCCGAGCTCCTTTTGGAGCTCAAGCACAGGCCCTTCGACCCGCCATTGCCCAGGTAAGATCTCTGATCTTCTTTTGTTTTTTTTCTTATTTTTGCCTAATTTTCTTAGCTTCTTCACGCACTTTCCCGCTCCGATGATCACCCATTTAGCTCCGCCACACCTCCCCCTTTCTCGCTTAACCCTCCGCTCACCTTCTCCCTCCTCCAAACCCTATCACGCCTCTGACCCACCTCCTCCGCCACCCACAGCGGAGGAGTTATGAGCTCCCACCTGCTCCGTTCACCGAGCTTCCATTTCATCTCCACTACGCACGCACCACAAGTAGTACGCTTCGGCTATGTGATTAACATTGCAGGTCGTTAATGCTGGCAACAGCCGGAGCCTCACCGGAGCCTATTTTATCACGACCACCCTCAGCTTCAGAGCTACGTCGACTGACACCAGAACCTCCTGGATCCTCCTCGAGCTTCCAGCTTCATCGACGTTACTCTCAGAAGCGTCGGGGAGGTCACATGCAGCCAGAGACGAGAGGCGGAGGAGGAGCTCCTTTGCCGGAGCTCCAAAGTCGCCGCCAGCCTTCGGCCGAGGGAGACATTACAGGTGCCGTTGGATGCCCCTTTCTCGGCGATCATCCAACGGCCATGACGAGGCCACGCCATCAACATCAGCAGCGGTCGGATCCTTTCGATCCGACGATCTTCGCGCAGCCACGTCATCCACCAACGCCCTTACCAGTAGCCCTTGGATCCTCATGATCCAATGGACGTCATTCGGCCACGTGGTGGCTTTTGAGCCTGCACCGAGCCTCCCGTCCGAGCCTCCAGGCTTGGATGCACCGTGCCTCCTCTGAGCGTGCGCCGAGCCATCAGCAGCTTCGACAGAGCCCGAGCCTGGCCGAAGCGCCTCCGAACCTCTGCTGATCCCGAGCCTTCATCCGAGCCTGGAGAGCACGTGCGTTGCACGTGTTTATCTGGGCACTTTGCAGAGACGCCCTCGAACTTCTCCAAATTTGCAAAAAGGTCCCGTACGTATGGTTAATTTACAGGAAGGCCTCAGAACTTATTTTATTTTCATTTTAGTCCTTCCCAGGGACCTTTTTGTAGTATCATTTCATGTTTTCTTGCATTTATGCCCTTGTCTTTCTTTATGCATATCGTGAGCATCATGTTTCCGTTTCAGTTGATTTCAGTCTCATTTGAAAGCTTGTTTGATGTACTTCTTAATGACATATTAAGTTTCGCATTTTGGACACTTGAATTTTATGTATTATTGTATTTGCCAT
Source organism: Ottelia alismoides (assembly GCA_037367405.1). NCBI lineage: Eukaryota > Viridiplantae > Streptophyta > Magnoliopsida > Alismatales > Hydrocharitaceae > Ottelia > Ottelia alismoides. The sequence goes on from JAZKJV010009850.1 coordinate 5,557, forward strand.
GTGTCCCTTATTAGTAACTTATGCCTTGTTAACATTATCGATCAAGCTTGATATTTTTAAGCAAATCTGAAATTGACTCATATTTAATTTTGCTCATCATTATTAACCTAGGCCATATTTCCATTACATTTTCATTGCATTTCGTGTCATTTATTTGCATGATAAAAATTGGATAAAAAATGCATATTTATTTTTAATTGCATTGTCTTGTTGTTGTATACTCGCATGATTTGACCCTTATATGTTTTAACTCAACATTTAATTAAATAAACTTAAATCCGATGAATACGAGAGAGGCTCGTGTCCCTGAGTTCGACCTTGGTATCTTGCCAAGTAAAATAAGAAAATATTACGACCATCTCATTTTGATATTTGTACATCTAAATGAGATGGTCTTTGACCAGTCCATCTCGGCCCGGCTGCGATGACATTATCGAGTTCTAAAAACACTCTCTTAAAGGGCCGATTTTGCGGCTCGTCAAGGCGCAGAGGGACCAAAATGCAATTATATAAACTACATGGAGCCAACTGCAAATTTTACAATTATTTTAAAATGTGACATTTTATTTACAGAATTAAACATTAAATAAAATAAAAGGCAGGGGTACATATGAAATTTACCCCCAAAGGCGCTTCATCCAACGGCTACTAGGCATGACTTAAACACGTGGCGCCTCCACGTGAGCCGATGACACTTCGACATCTGACGTCTGAGATTAGATCACTCACATGATCCGACGGCTGAGGCTCTCGGAGATCGGACGCCCGTGATGGAACTTGGAACCTTCGTCTTCATCCAACAGCGGGGAGCTAGCGTGGAAGAACAAGGAAGAAGGCTCGCCGGGACGAGCTTCTTTCGATGAGATCTCGCATCCCCGTCGGTCTTTGCCGCTCCTGAAGGTCCCAAAAGCTTCCTGGAAGGTTGCTTTACATGCTGGAGGTCTTGGATCGGCGAGAGGTACACTGGAGCGCTGCTAGGAGCTCGGAGAAGAAATGGGGCTCCAGGTACCTCTGCCGGCTTGTGATGCGTCTCCTGGCGCTTCTTGGCGCACTAAACCTGCACAGAAAGACTACATGGCTCGAGGTCGTCACCCTCGATCTGGAATTGAAGCTGTTAGCACGAAAAATGGGCGAGGTGGCGAAGCTTCCGGCGAGCGGAGGAGATGAAGCTTCGGTTCGCGGATCCAGAAGGGATCCGGTTGGGTTTGAGTGGTCTGGAGGTGGAGAAAGCGAAGGGGGGCAGAATGATGGTGAAAACGAGTCGGAAAACCAGCGGGGGTACCGTGGAGAAGCCGCCGGAGCTTAGCTCCGGCGAACTTCGAATTACCTAAACTAAGCTAATCTAATGATCTAAATGCAAAATAAAAGACAGAAATGAAATGCGGGAATGAAAACCTACCTAAGAAACGTAAATGTGCAGCTCGACTTGGCTGGAGGGCCGAGGAGCAGGACAACTGCCAGAGCACCGCCGTGGGTGCAACCACCACCATCTCCAGCCGATTCAAGGTGCCGGCGGCGTCCTCCTGTCACGAGGAGCACATCCAGGACCGAATGCAAGGAAGAAAATGGGGAGAGGCTGACCAAACTTGGAGAAATGGCGGAGGTTCTTTTATTATGAACAAGGTAGCACCTCTATTTGACCGGGCCGTAGCGGCGAATCGACGATATGTAGAAGGGCTCCAGAATCTCGGCGAGAATCTCGGATGATCAGAGAGTGTTTTTCATGAAGGATTCGAGGGCGATGGATGAAAGAGACACCCATGAAAAAGGGAGGAAAAGGGGGGACTTGACGGTTCTGACGGGAGTCAGAGGCGCAGGGGGGAGTTGACCAGAGGTCAACAGTCCCTGGCCTCTGATTGGCCCACATCAACCCGAGCTTGACCCAATTATTAGACATAGTAAATGATTTAATTAGATTTTGCTTATTAAATAAAAAATGTTTATTAAATAATGTAGTGTTTATTTATGATTTTTATTTATTATTTTTTTGATGTATTTTATTACGGGTTTATTTTAATAATGCATTTATAAGTATATTTATATGTATTTATTTTTATTTTGTTTTTTATATTTTTTTATTTTATTTTTTTATTTTATAAATTTATAACTTATTTTTATGAGTATAAATATATTTTTATTTAATTTTTATGAGTTTATTTACATTTTGAAATAAATAGGTATATTGTATATGTAGTTATACTTATAGGTATTTTACCTATACATTATGTATACTTTATTGATTTTAATGTATTTTATTTGTTTTTATTTAAGGTTTGTATTTTTAATGAGTTATATGTAATATTTACATTATTATAAAAATATAGATGAATAAAGAATAAAATAATAAAATCCCTTTTTATTTATAGGTATTTTGCCTATGTAGTACATAAGCTTATTTTATTTTACAAATTCTTTTTGGTTTTCTTTTAATTTTAATATGTACATGTATTGTATACATTATTTACAAATTTCTAAAAATATAAGTTCATACAAATAATGAATGAAGAATAAATTGAATATTTTATTCGGATAAATTGTACAATAGGGGCCAAAAACCTAACTTTCACAGATGGGCTCCAAAAATAATGAAACCAATTTTATTAAATAGTTCTTGGAAAGTTATATACAATTAAAGTGAGTTTGGGTGATTTGGAGTTTTTAGTTGCAAGATATGGGTCTGTGAAGTTGAGATTTTGGCTTTTTATTCTAGGTATAGAATGTACACTGAGTATTATTTTTACACAAACTCAATTTTGTATTTTTGTTTACATTATTATCTACAACTTTCATGTTCAAAATATTTTTATTTGATGAATAAATAACTAAATTAAAAATAGGTGTCAAAAATGCATAAATGAATGAATAAATAAATGAGGTATTTATTGTATTATTGGCCCTTATCTCCCCCTACTTTATTTCTTGTCGACCAGTTCCATTTTGGACTTGGTCTCGGGGTTTGGGTCATAAAATATTTTCAATATTTTATTCCTTTTTCTTTTCTTCTCTTTATTATATAATTTTGGCATTAAAAATCTTATTCTATATACAATAAATACAATAAACAATGAATGCTATTATGTACAAATTGATGCTATTTACATGCATTTGCTGGGGTTTTTAAGGCCAAAATGATAGAATAAAGGTGATGAAATGGAGATTCATCAGTTCCCTTCGTCAGATTCTCATGCACCGCGAGAGTTCTCACATGCAGACCTAGTAGCTTTCACACAGACATATCAGAAGCCAGATCTGCCACCTCCCAGTTGTCCAGAATTGAAAACCTTGCCGCAGTCGCTGAAGTACAGATTCCTTGCGGGTGAGCCAGATATGCACCCAGTCATTATCTCAGCAGGTTTGACTGGAGAACAAGAATCTCGTTTGATGGTGGTTCTTGAAAGAAACCGCAAGGCACTAGGATGGAGTATAGCTGATCTCCAGGGGATTAGTCCGGCTCTGTACTCCCACCACATCTATCTTGAGGAGGATGCTAGGCCTTCACGTGAGTTCCAACGAAGGCTGAACCCGAATCTTCGAGATGTGGTCATGAAGGAAATATCGAAGTGGTGGGGCACCGATTTTATCTACCCCATCTACGACTCCAAGTGGGTTAGTCCATTACATGTGGTACCTAACAAGACGGGTATCACTACAGTTGTGAGTGAGTCTGGAGAGGAGATCGCTACCCGAGTACCCACTTCTTTGAGGGTTTGTGTGGACTACAGATGATTGAATCAGACCACCAAGAAGGATCATTTCCCACTGCCATCCATTGATCAGATTATCAAGAGGCTAGCTGGGAAGAGTCACTATTGTTTTCTTGACGGATACTCCGATTACAATCAAGTTCCCATTGCGCCCGAAGACCAGGAGAAAATAACATTCACCTGTCTGTTTGGGACTTATGCTTTCAGACAGATGCCCTTTGCTTTGTGTAACGCCCCAACGACATTTCAAAGGTGCATGTTGTCCATTTTCTCGGACATGGTGGGTGACTGTTTGTAGGTCTTCATGGATGACTTCTCGGTCTACGGCGACAGGTTTGATGCTTGTCTTGACTGCCTAGACCGTGTGCTTCAACGCTGCATTGAGGTCAATCTTGTCTTGTTTTAGGAGAAGAGTCACTTCATGGTGACTCAAGGGACGGTCCTTGGCCATATCATCTCCAACAGGGGCATGGAGTTCGATCCGACCAAGGTGGATATCATTCGAAAACTCAATCCACCGTCCAATCTGCGTCAGTTGCTTTCTTTTCTGGGGCATGTCGGTTTCTACCGATGGTTCATTCAGGACTTCAGTTGTATTGCCTGACCGCTCACTGATTTGCTGACAAAAGACACCGAGTTCATTGTCGATGATAAGTGTCTTGCGTCCTTTGAGACTCTCAAGAATATGGTTGTCACGGCTCCTGCACTTCAGCCACCCGATTGGTCTCTCCCATTTGAGATCATGACAGACACTTCTGATTTTGCCGTTGGAGCTGTGCTTGGACAGAGGAGGGATGGATTGCCGTATGCCATTCACTACGCCAGCCGGACTTTGGATGCTGCTCAGCGGAATTATACTGTGACAAAGAAGGAGATGCTGGCCGTAGTCTTTGCTTTGGATAAGTATCGATCATATATTCTCGGATCTAGAGTGACTATCTTTACAGATCACACCGCCATCCGGTACTTAATGACCAAGAAGGATGCCAAAGCTCGCCTTACCAGATGGATCCTTCTGCTCCAAGAGTTTGATATTGAGATTAAGGATAAGCCTGGAGTTAAGAATGAGGTGGCGGACCACCTCTTCCGTTTAGAGAATCTTGAGGACTCTGAGCCCTGCGCACCTATTATAGAGACATTTCCAGTTGAGGCAATCTTGGCTATCACCTCGCTCCCATGGTACGCCGACGTTGTGAACTATCTTGTTGCCAAGATGGTTCCACAGGGTTGGCCCAGGCAGAAACTTGAGACCTTCCTAGCGAAGGCCAAGTTTTACCATTGGGAGGATCCCGTCCTTTATTATGAAGGAGGGGATAGCATCTAGAGGAGGTGCATTCCTCAAGAAGAGCAGCATAGCGTCCTCACCTACTGCCACAAGCTTGAGGCAGGAGGACATCATTCTGGGAGACGGACAACACAGAAGGTGCTCCAATCCGGCCTTTGGTGGCCTACTCTCCTCAAGGATTCAGATGAGTTCGTGAAGAGATGTACTGACTGTCAGAAGATGGGCACTTGCGGACAGAGAGACATGATGCCCATGCAACCCATTCACTTTTGTGAGGTTTTTGATGCATGGAGGATTGATTTCAAGGGCCCATTTCCTAAGAATCAGGGGTTTGAGTACATTTTGCTCGCTGTTGATTATGTAAGTTGATGGGTTGATGCCATCCCCGCCCGAGCCACAGATGCTAAGATCTTATGTCGCTTTTTGAGGAAAAATATCATTTCACGGTTTGGGGTACCTAGAGTTCTGATTTCAGACGGGGGTCTCACTTTATCAATGACAAGGTTAGGGCCCTTGCAGACGAGTTTAGCATTGACCATCGTGTTGCCACACCGTATCACCCTCAGACTAATGGTCTTGTTGAAGTATCGAACTGGGAGATCAAGACTATCTTACAGAAGGTTGTCCGCCCAGACCGAAAGGATTGGTCACAGCTTTTGGACTCGATCTTGTGGGCCTATCGGACTTCCTTCAAGACTCCATTAGGGACATCTCCCTTTCGTCTCGTCTATGGCAAGCCATGCCATCTACCAGTGGAGATCAAGCACAAGTCACTATGGGCAGTCACTGAGTTATTATTGGATCCCGAGAGTATATGAGAACAGAGGAAAGCAGAGTTGGCAGCCCTGGAGGAGTTGAGAGATACAACCTTTTCTAGCATCCTACAGTATAAGGAAAAAGTAAAGATATGACACGATTCTCATATCAGCCATAAACAGTTTGAGTCCGATCAACGTGTATGGTTGTTTGATTCTAGGCTGAAATTATTTCCAGGGAAATTGCGGAGTAAGTGTAAAGGTCCGTATGTGGTCAGGAAGGTACATGACACTGGTAGTATAGATATATCCGAGCCGTCATCTTCCTCTACTTTTTGTGTTAACGGTCAACGCCTGAAGCTATATCTAGATCATGATCCGCCGACCGTTGACGTAGCCCCCATTCTTCTGGTATGAGATGTACTCTTTGACTCATATCATTTGCATCTCATACATGGTGATCACTTCCATATTCCGCTGTATAGATCCATCTGTCTATATCATTCTTTCATTCTTCCTTATGTCTACTACCCCGTCTTCATCTTCTGATTTTGCTATACTTAGGACGCACCTTGTCCTAAGTATGGGGGGGGGGTACACACACTGAGCTGTGATCTACTCTTTTATTCTTTTCTTCTTTTCCTTTTCTATCTTCTTTTTGCATCAAAAAGGCGTCGCCCCTTGTAGACAGTTTTATATACTTAGGACTCACTTTATCCTAAGTATAGGGTGGTGTATACTCCGAGTTTTTAGTTATTTCGATCCTCTCCATGGTCTCCTCTTCTTGTCTATACTTAGGGATACCTTAACCTAAGTATAGGGGGAGACAATCTGAGTACGATCTGTTCATTCCCACCCCTGACCCTCCCTGCTTTGTGTACAGTCTGCTATACTTAGGATTATTTGATCTTAAGTATAGGGGGGACGGTCAACTTCTCATTGATTCATTTATTTATTCTTTCAACTTTTCTATACTTAGTACGAGTTATGTCTTCTCTTTTCTCTCCGATCTATGAGGACATAGCTCAAGCTAAGTATAGGGTGGTCGTATATACTGCGTATATATTTTAGCCACAACTCGTACTTTCGTATTTTCTTAATATGGATAATAATTCTTTAAAATTCATTAAAAACCTTAATAAAAAGATGTTGATCATTCCTCAAATTCTTTTTGTATGTACTGATTAATAAATCAGATAAAAATGTTTTTTTCAAAATGTTTGAAAAACAGTTTGAAAATCTTTGTAAAAATCTTTTGAAAACTATTTGGAAAACATTTTGTTACATGTTTTCAACCTTTGTAAAAATATTTTGTTTGAAAAATTTATTTTCTTTGTGTGAAATAAAATGTTCGAAAAATAATTTGCAAATAGTTTGAAAAATGGTTGCAAAAATATTTTGAAAAATCTATCTATACTGTTTGAAAACCTTTGCAAAATGATTTTCAAATATGTGTACATGTTTGTAAAATTGTTTGTAAAAATTTTTTTGGACTATAGTTTTTGAATTTTTTTTGTAACATGATTTTCAAATAAGTTTGAGGAATATATACATCATACATAAAATTCTTTATTATATATATACCTATAAAATTGACCACTTACCCTTGTAAATTCTTAAAATCCAGTTCTTGTAGATATAAGAAGCATCCCCTTGTAAATATTTGTGCCTAGTTTTTAGCCAAAACTTTTTGTTTTAAAAAATCCCCAAAAACATTTGCAAAATTAAAATACCAAAAATACTTGTGTTTTGAAAATGCAAAAAATGCATATGCATCATCTTTTCACAAATCCATAAAAATTTCAAAAGCTTGAAAATTGCATCACAAAAATATTTTCTGCATTTGCATAGCGTGAGCATTTTTTGGATTGAGTTTGATAGTTGAACAAGTCTAAATAAAATCCAGAGATTGGAGATTGATTGGACCTTAAAATCTACCTAATAACAGGAACCTTATAGGAACTGGGTTTGAGGTACTTCAGGTCTAGCTGACTTAATTCTTTGAGGATCATGAGACTTGGTTCAATGGATTCTTGAATGCCTAAGTAGAGTATTTCGGAGCACATGCACGACTCTTGTGGATAATGACCTAACTTGGACACCTGCACCTTTCACTTGGCTCAATTTAGTTGGAGTGGTGAGGGGATTGAATTTGCCGGTATGAGACACACACAAGTGGAAACACTTGTCCTCCTCTAGGGAGGGAAGTGCATCCCAACCAGTCCAGTGATGAGGAATTCCAAAGACATGAGAGTGTGGGTTGCGATAAAGCTTCAAAAGAGGGATAGTCTACTGGCTCAAGAGGGAAAACTCCTTATGTAAATGCTGCTGTAAATAGTATTTCAAAAAAACAAATGGACAGGCCTGTACAAAAATAAATGCCTGCAAAGTATGAACATATGTTGTAAAGACAATAAGCAAGCTTGAGTTCTAAAGTCATATCATGTGATCCTGCAGCTGGATGACTTGACTACACTGGTCTTGCATCCTAGGATAGGTAGCTACACTGGCTACCGTCCATATTTCTCTTCACCCCCTCCTTTTGAGCTGGTTGACACTTGAACTTAGAAGGGAATACCCCACTCCTCGAGGAAGGAGTTGTTGGATTGGGGAATCATTGGGTTGCCATACTGGAGAAGTCAGTCTCTTTGTCATTCTAGTTGGGGAGAGCCACTATCACTTACACTGTACGAGTCAGATTCATAGTCGTAAGGGTTTGCATATGAGTTGAAACATTTCTGACCTGGCTATTGAGGAGACTTGGACAGAGTTTTGGGATTCTCAGGGACTGTTGGATTTCAAATCTGGTTCTCATTAAGGTTACGCCCGCACTAAAATTCCAAAGGTCCACTTAAGCTCCAAACTTTGATTTTGTGAAGACAAGTTTGATAGTTAAATTTAATCCACATTTCTTCTTTTTTCTTTTCTTAGTTTTTCTTTTCTGCACTTATTGCATAAGTGTTTGCTAGGGACTAGCAAAGGCAAAGTATAGGGGGATGATGAATCCACATTTCATCATCTTTATTCTATCATTTTGGCCTCAAGAACCCTGGCAAATGCATGTAAATACCCTTAATTCCAGCATCTTAGCATTCATGCATGTGTATGTAAATAGTGTATAAAATACTGTAATTAAAGCCAAAATTATAGAATAAATAAAAAAAAGGAAAAGAATAAAATATTGTAAATATTTTATGACCTGAAACCCCGAGACCTAGGCATCGAAATGAATAGGTCGACAAGGAATAAAGTAAGGGGAGATAAAGGCCAGAATACCTTTAATTTTATTCATTCTTTATTCATTTTAGGACCTAATTTTAGTCCCACTTTTTATGGCTCAAATAAAGAAACTTTGTACATGAAAGTTGTAGATAATTAAATAAAGAAAAATACAAAATTGATTTCACATAAAAATAATGTACAGATAAAAAGTAATGATCTGAATAAGATTCCAGAATCCCAACTTCCCAGACCTGTATCTTGCTAATAAAAGCTTGAAATGCTTCAAACTCACTTTAATTTGTACATAATTTAAAATAAGCTATTTAATGAAGGTGGTTTCACATTTGGCGGAGCTACAGTTTGAAAGTTGAGTTTTGGACCCCTGTTGTATACTTGTACAGATTAAAACATTCATTTTATTATTTATTCATTATTTTTATAATTTCTTATTTTTATAATCTTTTAAATAATACTTATAAAATATCTCTATATTAAAATCATAATAAAAACCTAAATAAAACACAAAAATAAAATACTTGTATACTATACCTAGGTATAGTACCTATAAACATACCTATATAATTACTACTTATATTTTATTAAGTATACAAAATACCTCAGAAAACTAAAATAAAAATATATTTAAGTGTATCAGAATACTTTTTAAATTTATAAACTAATAAACAAATAAATAAATAAGTTAGATACATCAAATAAAAATAAAATAATATATATATACATACCTATATAAGCCTAAAAAGGTAACCTATATTTTTATAGCTCACAAAAATAATTAAAAATCATAATAAAATACTTCATAAAATAATAAACATTTTTCATTTAATTATAAAAAATTAATTAATTCATGTTCTATTTTTAATTGAATTTACAAATAATTTATTAGGGATTTTTCCTGGTTGGTCCACGTGGACCAACCAGGTGCCAGCCCACGTTGACCGGCGGGTCAACTGGTCGTCCTTCCCCCTTGACATGCGTCAGACCTAGTTTTTTTGTCCGATTTGGTGGATTTTTCTAGGTCAAATCTTGCATCCATTCTCGTAGCGACCTGAAGCACTTTTGCTCCTCGATCCTTGCTCTTTAATGCCCTAGGCTTTCCTAGGGCCGAGGAGCGGCGATTCGAGCCATCTTCCTCGACCTTTGGAGCGTCTGAGCCACAATGTCAAACCATACATATTGACCCTCCGACTTTCGAGCCTTTTTTGAACCCCTCTTCCATAGGCTTAGCTCCCTCTCTCAAGCCCGCGAGCTCGAGGAAGGTGACAGCTTCCTCTCTAGAGCTTCAGGCCGGTCGAGTGACGCCCGAGGCGGCTCCACCACCTCTGCTTTTCGCCGACGTCGAGGTACCCTCTACCCTCTGGTTCCGACCATCGAGGCAGCTACTTTCTCCCCTTATTTTCTTTGCATCTTGTTCGCCTTAGCTTTAGGATCGTCTCCCCCCGATTACGTTTCCATTTTGCCCATTGAATCGACCTCACGAGCACCTCGCCGGAATGCACCTCTGGCCGAGTATCCTTCACGTTGCTCCACGCCACCATTTCCACCTCCGCGGGGTCCAGGCATTTTGCCCTGGACCATTTCACCTATTTTTGCAGGTCAAAGCCCTTTGACTCGGGCCTGGGGCTAGTTTTGCTCGCTCGACGGAGACACTCGGAGCCCGTAGCTCCACCGCCTTCTAGCGAGCGTCTTGGCTGTTGCCGAGAAGGTTTGAAGCCCCCAGGAGCTAGATCTGACAGCTAGGAGCCTCCAGGCCATTTTTGAAGCCCAAAGAACGTCGGAGGTCGGAGCTTGAGCTCGGGGAAGTTCGCCTCGCCGACGCTCCTCCTCTATTCTTCCTCCGCCCCTCCGCGCCGTCGGATCGAGGCCCGGGCTCCAGGCGCACGTCGACCGTTGGATCCTCCCACGCATCCACCGTCAGATCAAGCCAATGGATCTAGTCGTCACCGTCCATCGGCGAAGCGTCATCGGCCATCCAGATCATGCCACGTATCAAGTGGCTTCTCCACCGCCGTTAGATCGCCACTTTTTGGGTATTTTGCATCTTTCGCCCTGAAAGTTTTTGTATTTTTTTAATCCATAAACTTTCATCTGTAATTTAAATATTTTTGTAAAATTTGCATCTAGGCCCCCGAATTTTTTTGTTTGCATTTAGGTCCAGTCCACGTCACCTCACGTGATCTGTGTACGTGGGGTAGTGGTGATTTTGCACTGGACCCCCTGCGGGTTCTTTTATTTCGTTTGAGTCCAGGAACTTTTATATTACGTGTAATATTTTTGGGTAAATTACATATCAGCCCCTGGAGTTTTTGGATATTACATTTCAGTCCTTCCCAGGCGCGTGTGAAGCACGTGCGGGGTTGGGTATCTTGCAGGCATGCCATAACGGGTTGTGTTATTTGTGTTGGACCTGGAAATTAATTTATCAGTTATAATTTTTGCGGAGAAATTACACTGTGGCCCTTGGATGTTTGCTTATTTACTTTTATACCCCTGTTAGTAGTGTAATTTCTTTTTGTTGTTTCTATTTATTCCATGCATCTATGAATTGCTAAAAATCACCAAAAAATTAGGTTAAGCTCCTGTTTGTTTGCTCTTTCTCGCCACATTTTTTCTTTGCATTTTTATTGCATTTTATATTTATAAAAATTCAAAAATGTGCATTTTATTCACTGTTTGCATTAGAAAATACCAAAAAAATATTATAACCCTTGAAAAATTCCAATTTTTTTGTATTTTCGTGTGTTTTAACTCCTGTCCAAAAATCATTAAAAATTTCAAAACAAAAACCCTAAAAATTAGAAAACCCTAAAAATCTTAATAAAAATCTAAAAAATTCAATAAAAATCCTAAAAATGCAATCTCAGTTTTTGTAGTTTCCCTAATTTGTTATCTTTCAACTAAAATGAAATTGAGGAATTTTGGACTCTAATTTCTATTTTTCATCCTCATTTTAATTTCGGCCAGTAGCTTAGTTCACTGTTTTCTAGTATTTTGACTTTTAAAAATACCAAAAAATTCAGAAAAATATCTAAAAATCATAAAAACATCTAAAAATATAAAAAGACCAAAAACATTTTATTTTCTGAATTTTTGTTATTTCTCCTTATTTTTATAAATACTCTATTATTCTCTTTTCTTATATTGTGTATATATTCTAGTTATAAAAACATAATATATATATAATATAAGAAGAAAATATAAAATCTTTAAATTAAAAAATCAAAATATAAAATTATATAAAAAAGATATATATATATATATATAATTAAAAACCCATAAAAATTTGCATACTTGTAGGCATTTGATCACAATCACATTTTGCACATTTTACCTTGATCAATCTTGCTTGCTCCCTGTGTTCGACCTCTACACACTTGCACACTATAAACATTTTTGTAGAGTTATAATAAATTTTGACTCCACCTCTATTTCCATTGCTTGATTTGATCGTCGTGGGTTAACTGTTGATTGTAGTCCGGATTTCTGAGTGGTCGGTTCAGCGACTGAGTTCCCGCTTTGTGCGGAACTTAAGACCCTCGATTTTGGCTTCATCAATGGTCGGAGAGGGTAATTGGGCATATGAGGAGCTTGGGCTGAAGGCCGATGTGTCCCTTCGGTCGTCACACGATAAGGTTAGTTGGGCCTTGTTGCTTGGGCAACTGCCAGAGTGGAGGTGCTACATGGCCTAAGCCATGGGTCTTACTGGAGAATGAAGTCATCATCACCTCAACAATTTGTCCCTCCGCTGTCACTGAAGGGACGATGGAGGCTAACCATCAGCCCATGGATTGGTGAACAAAGCAGAGAGGAGGCGGATGAGAGGTATCTATAGGTAGAGCCTCGATGTTACAGTAGATGAAGGGAGACTTTGTAACGGATGGAGGAGGAAATGGCGACGAGGTTTGAGGGAGTTGATGGGCACACGAAGGTCAGAGGAGATAGAGCAACGTGGGCGAGGGTTTAAGTCGTAGCGAGGTGGCGAAGTTATGTCCCTAGAAAAGGAAGGGGGAGATGGCATGGCGAGGTGTCGTGCGTTACTGGAGGAAGACAATGGCTGTGGTCGTTGGATCTAGTGATCGAACGGTCCACATGGAGGCAGGGGCGGGAGGATCAGATCAGTAGATTTGATCAAAGGTGGTGAGCGGGGTGCTAGGGAGCAGTCCAAATGAGTTGAGGGTTTTATCCCATGGTGGGGAAAGAATGGAGACGTGGAAGCAGAGGAGACGTTGGATACTAGGCCATCCAATGGCTCAGGTTGAGGTGGAAGTGAGTGGCTTAGATCTTATCAGGAGGATGTGATCCAAGGGCTGAGGGAGAACGGGAGATGGACAATGAAGATGGAGGTGGTGAGAAGGATCCGACGATCAAGATAGAGTTCGGGTGGAGCGCAAAGAAGTGGGCCGCATGGCGGCTCCAGACAATGCCACGTGGCCGAATCAGGTTATTCAAAAAATGGAAAAAGAATATAAAATAAGAAATAATTAAAAGGAAGCAAAAGTTCAAAAAGTCAAAACATGAAAGTTATATGTCTTGATGAGATATACGAGTTTCATTTTCACCAAAAAGTCAAAAGAGGTCAAATACACAAAGAAATATTTTGGGTAAGTATTTTTAATAGATGAAAATACTATTTTAATGGGTTTGTTTTTTTATATTTTTTATTGCTTTTAAAGCTCAGAACAAATATACAATATATATATATATATTTGGGATTTTTAGTAAAAAATATAACAAGGAAAATAAAGGGTTAATATTTATATAATGAATAGGGTTATTTACAGGTAGAAGCTTTATTGTTAATGATGTAGAATTAATGAAGATTTGAAAGAAGGTGATTATTCTCCGAGGATAAAAATAGGGTATAGTGATGATTAATCAAAGATTCATCACACCCTTATACTTAATTTATGCTCGTCCTCGAGCATCTAAAGAATAAAGGAGTCAGATTAATTCCTAACAATGCATGTGAAATTTCATCGCTGAATTCATTAAAGACTTTTAATTTAAATGCTCCTAAAATTCTGGGTTCAACCATGCTCTAGTCAAATCATACTCACTGTTTGTACATAAAATATAAGGATATGACATTTAGTGTACTGCAATCATGAGACTTGAGTCGAGATGTCATTCAAGGTCCCATTCCAGGAGATTCTCCTCTAGACCTAATCCTCAAAACTAAGGAATAAGTTTTTTCTTGCATTCAATCCGCTGTCTCATTAGTTTGTATGACCTGAAAGTGCAGATGGAAGGCCAGATAATTGAGGGCATAGGATTGTGTATTTTTCTTCTCTCCCTCACATTGGAACAAGGATCCTCTCAAGTGCCTTATTACTCAACACATGTATATTTTTGTTTGTAGATCAGTGTGTCTGTCAAGATATATTGGAGTCGTCTACACTTGTCTTCCTGGGAATGCACCGGGGTGTGTCTTTTCTGGATATCTAATATACCTTCTACACTTAGACTTGTAGCATTTACGATGCAGAGCCCTTTTTGGTGCAAGCTCGACTCCTTGGTTCGGATAGCTTTGGTCCAAGTGGACCTTTGAAATGGTTGGGAGTACTTGCCTTTGATGTAAGCTCTTTGATATTTGACTTTGAATTCAGAGATCTTTTCTTCAAATATTTCTTTTCTTTTCTTTTTGGCAGGTTAGCTCCACTTCTTTTACCAAGAGTTGGCGCACACTGATCAACAAATTTATTATGTTTCATCACACCCTGACACATAGATAAATATCAAACGATAAAATATGAACTTGTTCCCATACTAGCTAGGGCTTGCTGACACTCATGTTTCTTGAAGCTTTCATTGACTTTATCCCGTCCTCGAGCATCATAAACTCAGGTCCAGACTCATATCTCCCATCTTAGTCCCTCAAGTTATAACTCAACTCATCTCATCAATCATGCAGTTATGAAAGTGATGCATTGATCGTATTCTTTTAGAAGGTAGAGATGAAGAGTACAATATAGTGCTCAAATATTTCAAACTAGGGAAGTATGGATTATTAAGTTTCAAAACCTTAATGCCTAAGGCTGGTTAATTCAGACTCTCAAGATCTCAAAAGCCAAGTGTCCTCAATTCCTCAAGCCTTGAGTGATAGTTTCCAATTTAGTGAATTTTTGTGATTTGAGATTTTTACAATTTTATGGGATTTTTTAAGAGAAATAATGACTGGACCAAGCTCATATGAATAGCTGCATCCATTTCCAACCAGTATGGATGTAAGTATGGATCGTTAGACGACTACCCATATTGGTTGAAGACGGTGTCATTCGCATTGTCTTTTAATCGCCCACTCTGCTAAGGGAGACCGTTCCTTCACTGAGAAATGGTTACTTATTTTTAATCTCAATAGTCAGAATCGTTGCTCAAGAAAAGATTTTAATTATAATTACAAAACAAGAAATTAGTCCCTCATTTCTGAAAAGATTTTCCGAACCATGTCACAAAATATAAAGATTTTCAAAATACTTTTCAAAAGATTTTCAAAATGAGTAAAACTCCATTTTCCAAACCAATGTCAAATATTTTTCAAAATAGTGTAACACAGCTAGAAAATTTTTTCAAAGCATTTTACAAATATTTTACAAAAATCAGTTCACAAATACTTGTATCCTAGCCCTAAAAAGTTTCAAAAATTTCAAAATACAAGCTATGGCTAAAGTATTTATACAATATATACGGTATACCCCCTATAATTAACTGTTATTATGTCCTCATAGCACAAAGTGAAATGAAGCCATAACTCAGGTTAAGTACTAAGTGATATAGAAAAGCTGACTTGGGTGATCCCCCTATACTTAGGTCAAAATGACCTAAGTATAAGAAGAAGAAGAGGGAAGAATGAATGACTCAGGTTACCCTATATTTAGGCTGAGAGTAGCCTAAGTATTGGATATGCAATGAGGATGGAGACCCGTGGTGAATAATCAACCACTATAAAAAGTCCCCCCTATACTTAAGCTGAAGAGTAGCTTAAGTATTGATGTTGGATGGGGAACTGGCAATGAGCAGGGTTAGAGGGGGGTGGGTGGATTTACAGAGATGATTGGATGGAGACAGGGGGAGCGAGGGGGGGGGGGGGTAGATCATCTAGGGTTATGGGAGGGTTGGGTGAAGACACATTCGGGCTCAACCAAGCAAGCAATAACCCTTGATTCACTAGCACACACATGAATACCAACAAAGGTTGGCCAGTTATCATGTCCATTTTATTGGCGATCATCCAAAATTTAGGTCCATTACGCAAGTTTAAAGGCTAGGTTTTGGGCACTATCCTAGGGATATGTCCTCACCTCTCAACATTCAAACATCTTGCGTACAATGTAAGGGGTTTCTCTCCCATAATCTAAGAGTGATTTTTATTCCATTTTATTTCATCAACTTACATTATCAGTCCCAATTTTAGCTTTAGGTTATCACTGAAATTAATGTGAATACAAGTCAAACAAGCATCATCTAGCCATCGGTCCAAATTCCATTAATATCCCAGGTAATAAATTAGGGGAATATCGAGAAAAACCAATGTAATCGTGAAAACCATGATGCATGCTTGAGAGAAGAACTTACAATGTCTCCAACATTTCCCATGCATATGCGGACTGAATTTGAATTTATAACTAAATGCATGCAAGTCAAAGAAACAACACCCTAAACATGCTTCTATTATTGGGAACGAATTTAACTATTTTTGGCTAAGTAAAAAGACACGCGTGCATTTCGTGAGTTACATGTGTCCTACCTATAGAGCAAGCACAAATGATAGGAAAATAAAATAGCTTGGGGAGCCGTGTGCCAAGACCTAGGTCGTCACTCAAGTGAAGCACCACCTGGGTTAGGGATGGCTTCACACACCACAAATTTTCTTCTCTCTTTTTTTCTTTTTTATATTTTTCCTTTCTTTTTTTCTAATACAACTATGAGCCCTCGAACGAGGATCGCTAGAAATGCAATGATTAAAATCATTTACAGAATAAATGCATGAATAAAATGTCAACTAAGCTCCTTGAATCCTTCTGAATTTCTTCTGCATCTCCTCGCAACAGGATCTTCCAACTCCACACCTCCATGTTGATAGAGCTTCCTCCATCTCCATGGGCCTTGCCATAAAAAAAGAATGTCAACAAAATATTTAGAAAAACAAACAACACAAATGATGCAAAAACAGACACAATGTGAAGACCTAAAGTTTGGAAAACAATCGACTCAATATAATAAAATTTAGTAAACAAATAATGATAAGTCGTGTCCCCGGCAATGACGTTATTTAATGAGCATGAAAATACCTCTTTAACAATTGATAGTTGTAGTGCGTGAGACATTTCGATTCATCAAAAATCACAATCTTTGAATGTTGTAGAGAATTTTACTTGGTAAATCTACCAAGGTTGAACAAAGGGACACAAGCCTCCTCATCTATTTATCAGGAAATTATTGATTAAATCAGAGCGATTAAATCCATTGATAATGGTCTTTAGATGTAGATACAAAGTGCATACAAAAATGCACGTGAGACTTATGCAAAAACAAGCAATGTGATGAATGAGAGATATGCAAATTTTATTTGAGTTATCACTGTAGAGATGATGCAGAATGATATGCACAAATATGCCCTAAATGATTCAAATTCCTTGACCAATCAAACATGAATTGATTCGAATATCAATTAAGGCACATTGATAATTTATGGCATTTAAAATAAGCACAAGTGACACATAAGAGATCTAGAATTTTAGCACATCAAAGTAATTGTCAAATCAATAAATAAAGTATACCATTGTGAAGAGAATAGAATTAGGAACTCAATGAAATTGAAATAAACAAAAATAGAGTTCGTATGCTCAAAGATATGATAAATAGAATGCAAGGGCATAAATGTAGTAAAAATTTGAGGAAAGAAGTATAAATATGCAATTGGTCCCTTGAAGGGGAATTTCTACACCTGAGGGGCCTCATTACAAATTTCCCAGGTGCGACACGTGAGGCACACATGCTTGGGATGGACCTTCTTGTAAAATTTGAAACTTGGATAGGCACTGATGCAAATAGCCCAGCTGCAAACGCATGTCATGCGTATGACTAGGCTCAGGTGAAAGCTCGATGGTCGGTTTTAGATTCGAGATGCACGGTACACCCTGATGCTTCGGAACAGGCTCGGCTCCACTAAGCCCGGTGCTTCATGGTAGAGGCTGGGAAGTCATTTGGACTGTCCGATCATATGATCAAACAGTATTTGTGTCTTCTTGCTCCACCTCTTCTGTCAGAGAGGGCTGCGCTCATGCGAGGATCCCATTCCTCCACCGTCTTCAATCAGATGCGTAGAAATCCCAACCATCTCTGCGAAGATTCGGTGAGGGCCCTATAAAGACTAGCGATCTGATAGGCTACTCGGAGTGTCAAGGAGGTAAAAGCTCACTGGAGCTATGGCTCTAGATCAGAGCGACGATGTAAATCCTGACCATTGAAGTTGAGTGCATGCAAATGTTAGGTTTAGACAAAGCGTGCACACATGAGTGTTGTGAGGTGAATGGAGGATTGTGGAGATGAAGAAGGCGGTGGTCCTAAGGTTCTTCTCTAACAAGCAAAAGAAGAAGTGGAGCGGAGTAGAGGAGGGTCTGGAGGAAGAGAAACGACGAGCGGAGTGGCTAGCATGGAGGATAATTGTGTGGTGAAGGTGAGGGGATGGTCGGTGATCGGTGAAAATGGATGTATGTGTGAAGAAAATTGAGAGAAAAAGTAAAGAAAATGGAAGATGGATATATGCCTGGTCAGAGAGGGTGATTGGGTGTAGGAGGAGCTTGGGATGAGGGCCGATGTGGCCCTCTAGTCGTCGCACAACAAGGTCAACTGGGCCTTGGTGCTCGGGCAGCTGCCAGAGTGGCGGTGCTACATGGCATAAGCCATGGGTCTCATCGGAGCATGAAGTCGTCATCGCCTCAATGATTCCTCCCTCCACTGTCAGCGGAAGATGAGGGTGGCTGGCCCTCATCCCCTGGATTGGTGGACAAAGCGGAGAGGAGGCAGGGGAAAGGTATTTATAGGTAGAGCTCTGACGTTAGAGTAGATGAAGAGCGACATTGTAATGGATGGAGGAGGAAATAACGACGAGGTTTAAGGGAGTTGCTGGCCGCACGAAGGTTGTAGGAGATAGGGCAACGTAGGTGAGGGTTTAAGTCGTGGCGAGGTGGCCGAGTAATGTCCCTAGAAAAGGAAGGGGGAGCTGGCATGGTGAGGTTTTGTGCATTACTGGAGGAAGACAATGGCTGTAGGCCGTTGGATCTAGTGATCCAACCATCCACATGGAGGTGAGGGAGGGCAAATCAGATCAGATCATTGGATCCGATCAACAGTTTTATGTGGGGCGCTAGGGAGTGGTCCAGATGAGCTGAGGGCTTTATCCCACAGTGGGGAAAGAATGGAGATGTGGAAGCAAAGGAGTCTTTGGATTCTAGGCCATCCAATGGCTCAGGTTGAGGTGGAAGTGAATGGCTCGGATCCTATTAGGAGGATGCGATCCAAGGTTTGAGGGAGAGCGGGAGATAGATGGTGGACATGGAGGCGGGGAGAAGGATCTGACAATCAAGAGAGAGGTCAGGTGGCGCACAAAGAAGTGGGTCGCGTGGCGGCTCCAGAGAGCTCCACTTGGCCCAATCAGGCTATTGAAAAAATGGAAAAAGAATAGAAAATAAGAAACAATTTAAAGGAAGCAAAAGTAGCAAAAAGTCAAAATGAGAGTTATAGATCTCGATGAGATCTACAAGTTTCATTTGACCAAAAAGTCAAAAGAGGTCAAATACACAAAGAAATATTTTTGCTAAGTATTCTTAATAAATAAAAATACTATTTTAATGCGTTTGTTATTGTTTTTATATTTTTAATTTTTTAGAGTTCAAAATAAATATACATTATTTATCTATTTTTTGGGATTTTTAATAAGAAATAAAACAATGAAAATAAAGGGTTAATATTATACAAGAAATAGGGTTATCTACAAGAAGAGAATTTATTATTAATGATGCGACATTAATGAAGATTTGAAAGAAGGTGATTATGCTCCGAGGATAAAAAGAAAGTATAGTGATGTTAATCATAGATTCATCCAAGACAAGCATCAAAGCTCTCACCATAGACTGAGAAATCATCTATGAAGAACTCAAGTAAACGACCCACCATGTTGGCAGAAACGACCAATACATCTCTAGAATGTAGTGGGAGCGTTACACAATCCAAAGGGCATCCATTGAAACACATAGATTCCAAACGGACAAGTAAAAATAGTGTTCTCTTGATCCTCAGGGGCAGTTGCCACTCTATTGTATCCAAAGTACCCGTCCAAGAAATAAAAGAACTCTTGCCCTGCCAACCTTTCAAGCGCTTGATCAATGAATGAAAAGGGAAAGTGATCCTTATTGGTATTTAAGTTCATGCATCGATAATCCACACATACACACCATGATGTAGGTACTCTTATCGAGATCTCCTCTCCTTGGTCATTAGTAACAATTTCAGATTTCATAGAAACTACGTGTAATGGTCTCACCCATTTAGAGTGAAGATGGGTTAGATGAAGCTAGCCTCACACCACTTCATTATCTCTTTCATGACAACTTCTCGAAGATTAGGATTCATCCTACACTGAACATGATGGCTTGCTATCATCCTCTAAGTAAAGCTCTCACCATAGATCAAGAAATTGTCCATGAAGAACTCAAGTAAACTACCCACCATGTTGACAAAAATGACCAATACATCTCTAGAATGTAGTGGGAGCGTTACACAATCCAAACGACATCCATTGGAACACATAGGTTCCAAACAGACAAGTAAAAAGAGTGTTCTCTTGATCCTCAGGGGCAATTGCCACTTTATTGTATCCAAAGTACCCGTCCAAGAAACAAAAGAACTTGCCCTGCCACCCTTTCAAGCACTTGATCAATGAATGAAAAAGGAAAGTGATCCGTATTGGTATTTCAGTTCATGCACCGATAATCCACACATACACATCATGATGTAGGTACTCTTATCGAGATCTCCTCTCCTTGTTCATTAATAACAATTTCAGGACCCATAAAAACTACGTGTAATGGTCTCACCTATTTAGAGTGAAGATGGGTTAGATGAAGCTAGCCTCACACCACTTCGTTATCTCTTTCATGACAAATTCTCGAAGATTAGGATTCATCCTACACTAAACATGATGACTTGCTATCATCCTCTAAGTAGATGTGGTGCAAACACTGGGCCGACTTTATCCCACAGAGATCCGAAATATTACATCCAATAGCCTTGTGGTTTTATCTAGAATCTCTAGCAAGCAAGATTCTTGATCAATGGTCACTTACGTACTGATACTGATCGGATACTATTCAGGTTCACTTTCAATGAAGGCTTATTTTAGGTTTGCTGGAAGAAACTTTAATTCATGCGGAATTTGGAATCAGCTTCTTGATAACCCCTGAGATGGTGCTGATGGTAGCTTCTCTATTGTTATCTAATGTGTTGTCCACCTCAGTCACTCTTGGTTCAGATAAGATACCGAACATATCTTTAGCGAATTCTTCTTGTTCGGTTCGGGACGGTTCTTCAAACAATCTAATCATCTCATCAGCAAGGAACTTCTTATATGTAAGGGAGTTGAAATTGACTGTGCTTTCCAAATCATCCTCTGGTGAGAGGATTTCCTAGGTTTTTTTTATCATTCAAACTCAAGAATGGATCCCTAATATCATCAATGTTGTCAAAGTATACTTCAATCAATGTGTCTGCTCACTTTTCTCAGATGTACTTTCTACATATTTTGGCTCGATGATCATATCAATCAACACTGTCTTGATGCTTGAACAGAACGTGATCTTTCCAGATCCATAATTAACTACCACCTCAATTGTTCGAAGGAACGACCGACCAAGTATGATTGGTGTCAGGAGTAACAATGCATATGAATACGAAATCCACTTGAAATTGCATATTATGCACAGTTATGATAACATCCTCCAATATTCCTCAGGGGTCTCTTAATGGATCTATATGCAAACTAAAGGACCATCCTTGTAGGTTTGAGCGGACCCAACCTGAATTCTTTAAAAAGAGCAGTGGGTATGAGGTTTATTGAAGGGTCGCTATGAAGCAGAGTTCGTTCAAAGATCTGATTAAATATCTGACATCTGATTAAAGGTGCTCCATTATCTTTCTTCTTAGTCGGGAAGTTGCTGATAACATTTATTATTTTTTAATCCAAGATAGCATTTACTGTTGCCATGATCATGATGTACTTCTCAAAATAATTGCGTCGGTTTTTATGAGGATGATGCTTTGAAGTGCATGCCTTTTTCAGTCCTTTTTTTACAACTGGTATGTATTCCATGGCTTTCAAAAGTGAAATTTCCAGGAAAATGTTTTGCAGATTTTTAATAACACATGGACCTGAGACAAAGCTGTTTTGAATTTTCCAATTTTTTGTTGTTTTCCATTGTATCTGGAAATGGAATATATTCATTGTTCAAAAACTGTTCATTTGAATCAGCTTTTACATTTAAATGATTAGAAGGATACAATCATTTGAAAAAGGGGGAAAACTAAAAAGAGACACATCGACATCATCAATCAACAATGGAGAGGCTGCACATGCTGACTTTTCCTTGTTATCTCAACGAGGCCTTGGCTATTATTATATTTTTTTTGCATTTTCTATTTTCTTCATTTTTTGGTCTTTGTCTTCCTCATCTGGTGTTGCATGATCTCCATCTTCATCTCCTCCTCCAGAGTTGGATGCCGGCATGGCTGACGAAGATACACCCCATGAAGCTTTATTCTTCCCCTTCACAAATGTAGATGGCTATAGAGTCCTACCGCTCTTGAGAGTAACAACATTAGATAAGATTTATTCATACCTGATTCAGGATCAGATTGAACAGTACTGGCTTCCTTCTCTTCACGACAGAAGTTGTTCGGATTATCTTTGACCTGTGATAGAATGATGGTCTTTGTTGAAATAGGTCGTCTTGCTTCTGGCTTATTTCTCCTAAGATTTTCACCAGCTGTGCCGGGTAATCGAGGGCTGATTCACAGAAGCTGTCTCAATATGCTCATCGGGATGGGCTCGCTGACTTTGATAACTATGAGGAGGCTGCGACTGGTAACTCTGATATGATTGATGAGGAGGGAATGGCTGACAGTTGTACGGAGGAGTGTACTGTTGCTGAAAATGTGCAGTTGACTGTTGCTGATGATACAATGATTGGCAGTAGCCGAACTATTGGTAATTCAGTCTCCAAGTATGAGCTTGATGAGGGAGACTGTTGATGCACAAGATGGTGCTGGAATGGTCTCCCACCATGATGTTGGTGGAACGAGTGGGTAGTTGATGATTGACCCTGCTGTTGTCCACCAAGATGGGTTCCCTGATGATCATAGCTCCAAACTCCGTTCACCTCTTGAATTTGTGGAGGTGGTGGAAATAATGGCTTGGCATACGACTGAGGCTCCGGGTGGTACACCACCATCTGTGTCTGCTGTAGAGATTGTTGAGGTGCTTGGTCGGGGGACTGCATGTAGTATACGTGCTGAACTAACTGTGGTTTCCCTAGACTTTGTTGTGGGTTGGCTTCCTTGTGCTCGACATTTGTCTCTGCAGATGAACTCAGATACTGACAAGAGTCTATAGTGCTGACCAAAAACTTAGCTTCTTAGTGATCTGGTCAATCTTATCTAGATTCTTGGTCCTTTTTTCGATCCCATTCAATTTTTCAATGTCCTGAGATTGCTTCTCGATAATATCGACCTTTGAGAAATAATTCCTGATGATGCTTGAATTGTATTTCTCATCTCTCTCAGCTCCACATGATACTACCATATTCACTGATTTGTGAAGGATCCACGAGTTCTTCTAGAATGTACGGGATGAAGATAAGACGGTCGATCCTTCTACCATCTCCTTATAAATTTTCCAAACAACATCTTCATCCTTGTTTAAATGGGACCCTCCACAGACTACATCCACCGACTTATGTGAATCCTTGTTTTACCCTCCGACAAACTCTATACTAAACTAATCTTTGGGATTTCATGGTGGGGGCACTTCTTCTGAAGGTCCTTGAACCTTTCCCATGCCTCATGAATAAGCTCATGGGATAATTGTGAAAATTAGATATCAGTGCATGCATTTGATTTAGACGACCCAAGGATAATATTTGTGTAGGAAGGATGACTTGAGTACCTCCCAGGTCATCACTACTTTCCCCATATGGTTTATCCAATATAGTGCCTTGTCCTGAAGGTTGAACGGGAAAGCAGTCATTTTGACTACCTCCAACGGGATGTTGGGATAGTGCATGGTTCTGCAGATGCGGTTGAATTGTTGAGCATGGATATTAGTTCCTCATTTGTGTTCCCATGGAATGTGGTAATAAGTGAGAGCAGCTGCGACTTTAATTCAAAGTGTCTGCGGATCCGAGGGATTTGGATCCACTCGATTATCTACCAATCTCCAAGGTTATAAGTCTCCTTGAGAGTCAGCTTTGGTTTATCTCTCAAATCGTCATCACCTCTAGGGTGTCCACCTTCTTGGCGTTCTTCTCCTCCATGTTATTCTTATACTCCTCCATGGTTTCCTCTACCCTCCTCATCTCAACCAACATATCCTAAATGTCATCTGGGCAAGGGCCTGCTCGATAACCTGCTGATGGATTGCATATATCGAGATGATCATCTGTGCATTAACTTCATTCTTATCCACATGTTATCTCTTTCCTTTCGGTGCCATCTCAGGTTTAGAGTTGTATGAACTAATATGCCTCTTGGTATGTAATAGGAATACACCCCGATCAATTTGGAAACAAGCACAACATGTGGAAAAGAGTTCAGAATCATGGTCGATTTTGAATTTTATTAAGGTTGGAGATGTGTAAGGAGTGAAATCGATCTCCATCGAAAAAGGAGTGAATTCAGGACAAGAGTGATCCTGGTTTATTTGAGAAAGAAGCAAGGAGTCTCGAGAGTGGTTTGCAAGGTCCAAACCGACCACTCTAGAATCGCCCCGAATTATTGGAGATGTTGATCTTAGGGAATTGATGACAGTGTCCATGGATTCTAGACTAAACCATCCCTAAGACGTCATCTCGAGAGAAAAGAAGGTAGAGATGTGAAATAGAGGATACAAAAATGAGAAGAAGAATAGAAAATATGATAAAGGAAAAAGGGCTCAAAATGAACAAATCAATAGAAGAAATAAAAAGAGGCATGATAAAAATGCACAAGTGCGCGGGTTGTTGATCTTGACCAAATTAGATTAATCACTCAAACCTCAGAACAAGGGTGGTTTCACCAACTCAACACGACTGAGCCGTAAGGGTTCGTTTGGTTCCAGGGTTGGGCAGGGTTTGGTTGGCCCAACCCCGGGGTACCCCTCCTTCCAACCCTCTCAATCCTCCTAACAGTTTACTATTCACAGAGGTACCCCAACCCAACCCAACCCTTCCCAACCCTGCAACCAAACAAACCCTAAGAGTTCGACACTTATCTTGTCAATTTTATTAGTTCTCAAGCAATCTTGTCAAATTTAGTCCTTAACGACTATCCCTATAGGCGGGTGAGTACTACCAGATAATCATCCTGTACTTCCCACTTCCTTTCTAACCAGTAGTATGTACTTTTTAAAGGTCCTTATTATTGACTTTGGATCCACTACTCAGCCAAAGAATAGAGGAGGAAGCCGATAGGCCAAACCAATACTTCCCCCTTGTAAGAATAGAGGAGGAAGCCGATAGGCCAAACCAATACTTCCCCCTTGTAGGTACTCGAACATGGCACGATGAGACAAGGACATCGTAGCAGTTCTCCTATGTTCAATACTTCAAACTAAGTTCGCAAGTAGACTCAAACCTACTCGCCCATGCACTGATAGAAGGGCCAATACTTCATGAATCCATAGACAAGGCAATACCCGACATGGTGATGAACATATGATTTATCATGTTTTTATATCTTTTATTAAGCAAAAATCATGTGTAACTAATTACATTTTCTTGATTTATTGCATATTTTTTATTTCATGACTTTCATGCATATTGCATTCAAAATCATTTAAAAATTATATAACATTTCTCACATAACAAATTAAAGAAAAAGAAAAAAAGAGTCGTGTATTAATTACTTTTTTGTCAATAAATATGGGCTCCGTGCCCGTATTACGTTTAGAATAATTTTTATTTTTATTTTTTAGGTATCTTAAGAGAAGACAAAAGGGACTCCAATCCCCTCCCTCTACATTTTCAAAAAAAATGAAAAAAACCACGACAAGACAAAATAGTTGACATCAACTGACATCAACATTTCAAATAAAATTAAAAATAAAAGGGGGACGATGACGTCAGCGATGACATCAGCCGCCCTCTTCTTCTTCCTCTCCAAGCCAACCCATCTCTATTTCTTGTGAAATTAACTCCATTTTTGGGTCAAGAAAGAAGCCCTCAAGCCTGTGAGGCTTTTCATGCAAGTGTTGGATATTAACCACGACTAGGGGCGATGATTTGGTCCTCTTTTTGAGATCTGGGTCTCCTCGCATAGATTGAGCTCTAGGTCCCCATCGTTGGGACCTGGAACCCTTTGACGACCATCAATAGGAGTAGAAGGGTCCCAGCAATCCTTTGGGTTGATTGTCAGCCAACCAAGGAGCCAAAGCAGGAGCATTCGTCGATCAAAGGAGCCTCATGTACGAGTTCATCTGCATTCTTTGTGTGGTGCTCAGCACCGTCGGATCAAGGCGCACCTCTAGGTTCTATCCGTGCCGTTAGACCAGGTCTAACTATTATAACACCTCAATTGTTGGATCATATCAAGTGAAGATCCTCAGTCGTCTGATCATGCGCTGTAATTGGGGTAATTGCATATTCAACCCACACCTTTTGGATTTATCTTTTGTCCAAAATATTAAATTTGAAGTTATAATATTTGTGGTATATTTACATTAAGACCTATGAGCTTTCCTTGAACTGCATTTAGGTACAATCCATGTCACCTCACGTATCTCTACACGTGAAGCTCACATGTATTTCATGCCTATACCCTTGCAGGTTTATGTATTTATCTTTGATCCCAGAATTTTGAATATTAGTGTAATATTTTATGGTAAATTTATATCTTGAGACTTATGGTTTTGAAATATTACATTTATACCCCTGCTAGTAGGGATAATGTTTTTAAACGTGGAAACAATTCTTACAAGCCTTTGGATTTGCTTGAAATGTTATTAAATGCTCGAAAACTTTAAGGAAATTGCATAAAGGTCCATGTATTGTAGATTTAATTTTGTTTTTGTATTTTAATTATAAAAATTAGCATTTTATATCTAAAAATTATAAAAAAAATTATTATAAGCGCTTGGAACCATATTATACCACACATATTTTTTGTAAGGTAATTAAAGAATTTTCTATTTATAAAAATACAAAAATGGCATGTTCTCCTGTTTTACATTTAAAAATCCATAAAAATATAAAATATTTTGAAAAAATCTAAAAAAAATCGTGTACGCTCATTTATGTATGTTTGATTTTCTAGCCAAATATTTTTGCAAAATATTATTAAAAATTCCTAAAAATTGAAAAGACAAAAAACCTCATAAAATTTTAAAAATTATAGAAAAATCACAATAATATTTTCTAAGCTTCTAAATTTTCTTTAGATTATCTAGTATTCAGGAGGGTTTAGTCTGATTTGATAGATATTTATTAATCATATTTCAAGTTTCCTAATTTTCTATTTTGATTAATTTGTATATTTTCTTATTTAATGATCCATAAAAATTCTCAAAAATTATCAAAAATAGATCTATAAAACCTATTTTTTTGATTTTTAAGTTCATTTATTATATTTGAAAAATAAAAAAATATCTCTTTTATTTTTTCTTAATATACTTTATATCTATTATTATGTAATGGATATTTTATTATTTTTTTTTCTAAATTAATATTTAAAAATTTACAAAATTAGAAATAAATATATAATATAAATTTAAAATCCCATTAAAACAATTATAAAATTAAAAATACAAAAAATATTCTAAGTTGTCTTCTCATTTTTGTTACTCTACCTCATGTGATCCTTTGTGGTTCGACCCCTACTGCTTGTGTACTACACACATTAGGATATAATAAATTTTAGCTCACCTATATTAATTGCTTAATCATTATTGTGGGTTAATTGTTGATTAAATCACTTGAGTTGAGTGTTGAGAGAATAATTGTCGGATTCAACTTATTGGACACCGCATGCCCTCCAAGTCCGGACGCTAGAAATCTCATCTTTCACGTTCATCAATATTTTCCTAGCATGACCACCTTAGATTTATTACTACAATATTAGTTCCCGTATTATATGAATCTATTTAGACCTTTAGTTTGCTAGTATCCTATATCCAACACTCACGCTTTTCATCTACTAAACATGCATGGTATGATACTATTTTTTATTTGCAAGGAATCATATATAATCATTTAAATCTAAAATCAGTGGCTAAAAAGTCTAGCATCATGCATCCATTTTTATATAATGTTACACTAGATTCAACATGACGAGCTCTTATAGGCATCAATCAATCACTAAAAAATAGCACACACATATTGTATGAGAATTATTGATGGATTTAACATATATATATATATATATTCACTTAAGGGACTCTTAATTGTGCATATAGATTATTACATATACGTTAACTTAATATAAGATGCATATAAAAAGTTAGCATTAACATTAACAATCCTACAACAAAAATTTCACAATTCAAACACAATTTAATTAATATTAATAAAATTGCATATAAAATTATAGGTTGAAAGTTATACATACGAATATAAGGTAAGGAGATGACAAAGATCTCTTAGGGAGGAGGTACGAGTTATTTGACGTACATGGAGGAGGCGGAGGTCAGGTGGAGCCAGAGATAGGGAGGAGCTGGAGGTGGGGAGGAATATGAGAATGGGGGGCTGACAATGACCCTAGAGGACGAGGAGGAGGCGGTGGGTGGAGTGAGGAGGAGGGAGGATGTTGGTTGGCGATGGGTTATAGGGAGGGGGAGTTGTGGAAGTGGGAGGGAGGAGGTAGAACAAGAGGGAGAAGTGGCCGATGGAGGGAGGAAGGGGGAGGTGGAGGGCGGCGACGGGTTAGAGGGAGGGGGAGGTGGCCGACAGAGGGAGGAGGAGCGAGGAGGTGGGCCGACAATGGGAGGAGGATAGTGATGGGTTAGAGGGAGGGAATGTCGAAGGTGGAAGGAGGATGGGATGGAATGGAAAGGAAGGAGAGGGAACGAAATGTCATTCTTGAATTAGGACAATATTATTCGTGATGGTCAATAAGCCGTCGCAATGTTATTTACAACGTGGACGAAGAAGAGATGCCTTGACGGCCGTCACTAAAACTTCATTGTAATATTTGCGACGTTTTATAAACGACCATCATAAATATTACATAATCACGACACGTAATAATGACCGCCGCAAATAGCACATCATTAATGCTTAATTTCCCATTAGTGAAATGGATATGAATACATGTTCAGATTTAAATGTTACATCCATTTTGAAATCTAGATACAAACATGAAAATAGATGTCAGATGTATAACATCGTCAAATATGAATATGAAATTAAAAATCATGATTCAGATATGAAAATTTAACAAACATATGAAAATTTTCATAGAAATTATTAATGGAACCTACTTAAATCAAATTATGCAAACTAAAATACATAACAAAATAAAAACGAAAGAAAGCAAAGTCCTAGATTAGATAGCTCGCGCAACAAATAATAAGTAGCATAAATATATATTTTCTTTATACATGTTAAAATGACTCCAAATGCATGCATAACCATATACACATTTTAATATATGTCTATACACGCACACTAATAGATGTCTAGACAATAAACGTGCATAATAGTAATATAGATATACATACCAATATTTGCAGAAAAATAAACAATCTATCGGTATCTAAATCAACAAAGAAAATAAAAACTATATCTACATCTGCATCCGTATATGCAAAATATCAATAAAAAACTCATATCTTTATATCCATAATTTCTCAGATCAGAAATATATTTATATACATATATCAACATAAGTATGGGTAATATTGGATGAATAGATATATAACCTTGTTCTGTTGCATCTCTAATTTGGTAATGCATACATCCTTCCTGTAACCTGGTTATTTTCATCCTTGTTTTGATATCTTACACAGTTCAATTACTAAGTATATTGTAGATTTTGATGGTAATTTTATTAGTCCTAATCCTTGTTTTGATATCTTACACAGTTCAATTACTAAGTATATTGTAGATTTTGATGGTAATTTTATTAGTCCTACCTTATAGATCGTGTTTGAAGTGAAAGTGTCTACAAATGCAAATTTTAGTAAATAAACAAATGGACATCTTTTAATGTATTCAAATCTTAGAGTATCCAAAAACATGGCACTATATAATAGTCAATGGAACCTAATGTGGAACATGACTACGGTGATACGACACTAACCCTAATCTTTCAGATACAATTCTGAGGTGTATATCGAAGATTGAACTGTTTCCAATGCTCGGTAAAAATGTTTGGTCAACATCCATGTTCACGAGCATATATTGGATTCTCAATTTAGTTTGGGATTTCTTTGTGATATTCGTCGACACACTTTGGAGGATTTGCTTTCTTAATTCGCACTCTCTAATTTTCAGGATTAATCCAAACATCGATATAGGCTGTTGTCTTTCATGTAATCCAAGTAATATAAGTTGATCAATATGCACGAATAACGTCTCGAGAATATTCTTATCAGCTAATATTACAGGTATAAATATATTCTTAGAGCTGATATCCAATATGTTGCTAGAGACGTTAGAGGCGATTTCATTGGTTAGTTTTAGATATGGTGAATATTTTAGGTCTATCAAAGTGAATAGTTTGCGCAGATTATATCGTTTAATAGATAGATTGTATCAAATCACGTGCCGCTTATTCCCACAAATTATAAATGTCCTAAAAGCGAAGTCGATGCCATATGCTATCCCTTTATTACGCATTGACATGAAAGGTGACCTTTGGAACCCTTTGCATTCCACTAGATATGCCACATGAAGGTAGGAGCAAAAGGTCCTTGGGCACATTGGATGGCCTAGAAGGCATTGATGGGACTTCACATTCCCATTATTTACATACTCCCTCATCATCACAAGGGCAGCCCCACAAGCTCATGTTTTTGTTTTTTTTTTCCAATAAGAAGGCTAAATCTATATATAGGAGGGAACCTAATTCAATGGAAAGATGGAACCTCAATTAATTGGAAATAAGTATGCGGACCTTGAACCCCCATTTGTCTTCTTCCATATGCCCCCCAACTACATCGATATCATGTCTTCCTCCATGGCCAACATTGGAAGGACCTCACCTCTGGACCTTCAATGCCGTCTCCAACAACAAGAAAGGTGCTTCATCATCTCGATAGTTGTATATGATTCACCATAGAGTTCGGTGACAACGACTTCGCCAACTTAGCATGAGCTCCTCCCTTTCTATCCCTTGGCTCCTCTCCATCACACCTCCCATCTTCTTCTCCCGTAGGATGCCTCCACTACACGATTCAGTCGAGTAGATCATGGCTCCTCCATGATTCATTATCTTTGATCTGTTATTTTGGCTAAAATCCTCATTAGAACACTTGTAAATAATAAGTAATTTTCATCTTTTAATAATATGACATTTGTTAATGGTGTAAACTAATACTTATTTACACCAAAATAAAAGAATAAAGTCAAAAAAGAAAAAGAAAAGAAGAAGGAATATATGTCTACCATATTTACATACTGACCCTGACCTCGACACTAGGTATTAGAAAGATAACTATAAATTAGAACGAGTACAATTTTCTATGTTCCCTCGCTCGCTCGTCTCTTTCTTCTCTCTTTCTCTCTCTCCCTTTCTCTAGGGGTTACATTGTTTTTGTAGTGTATAGAGGCAATGCCTCCCACCCCCTATATATACAACCCAATTACAAACACATATAGTCATATTCCCATTAGAAGTACAAATAGAATACAATTCAATTACTATTAGGATCATAAGTCTCATCCCCATAGGAATCATAATCTTAATATGACTCTAATCCTAACAACCCTGACTCCGATACTGGGTTAGTTTGACTTGGCCAACTTGGAAATAAAGTACAGAGACATATGATCCTTAACTTATAGGATTAATAATTATTTATACATAAATTCTACTATTTTATTTATTATAAAGATTATTCAAAATAACTTATTTTCTTAATGAAACTTGTTTACATAAGTGTGTACTGAATAAAAAAATATTCCTTAAGTTATATCACGTAGAGTTTTCATGGTACAATAAGCCAAAAAGGCAGTGAGATTCACCTTTAAACCTTTGTATCTTCTTATATGAACTCATATTGAACCAATCTCATGTTTGTTATTCTTTGGATAAAATCTTCTTTAAAATAATGGTGGTTTCATTATAATTAGAATTAAGATATGAAAGTTTGATATTTGGGTATTATAGCCTGTATATTACACCAAATGTTAATTTTATATCATTTATATAAAATCCAAATAAAAATTACAAAAGTTTAAAATACACATAAATAAATATACATACTTAATATATATAGGTTTAATGATGTACCTATATTGTGTGCGCGCGCACACACACACACACATATATACGTATTTTTTATGCATGCATATAATATTATAACAATATAATAGAAATATATTTAAAATCCTTGTATTATGTTTAAATAAATAAAATAGAAAGAGAAATAAAATATGCATTAACATAATGATAAAAAACATGTATATAATGTACAGAGGTATAATATACATATATAAGAAAGTATTTAAATCATAACTTCTTCATATTGAATCCAAATCAAACATATAAATATTATAAATTATAGAGAATAAAATTTTGTGTACTTTTTATTTTATACACTTTTTGATTAAAAAATTATTTACTATTTAGTGTTTATTTTTATTTAATTTGGTCAGCTGGTAAACTTGACCACCTGAATTAACTAGTGGACCGATCCTTCTTTTGTTCCCCATTACCGAGTCAGCTGCTCAATTGACATGTTGACCTCGGTCAATGGTTTCTTCCCAAACATTTCTTATTCAACCTCCCGCCACTTCCTCTTCTTCTCCAATTTATACCTACCTATCCTCCACACCTTCTAGATCATTCTCTTCATTAGATGTTAGCCTAGCGTTATCCATCCAGTAGTACATCTAGGTTCATTGAACCTACCCAACTCCATCGTCTATATAAGACCAGCTCGTCAGAAACCAACCCGTCTTTAGCCATTTTCTCTCCACCTCTGGTGAACTCCAAGTGTTTTTCCTGGTTGTTACAGATCCTGAGAGAGACTCCTTGTAGGATTTGGGGGAGAATGAAGTCGAGATCCAGCAAGATCCTTCGAGTTTTTCCGCAGCTCCGCTCTCCGGCGAGCTTCCAGCCTCTCCTTCTGCCAATGTTGAGGCAATCACCCGTCGAGGATAGCTCCTCGACCTCAGGAGAATCCATTTAGATCAAAATACAAGTTAGATCTTTTGTTATCATCTCTGCTTTTTCTTGAGATCTTTGCCTTATGCTTCTCTTCTTCTCCTACTTTTCCAGTCAAACTATCTCATCATTTCTGATTTGTTTCCCTTTGATCATCATGTCAACCCTTCCTTCACTTGGATGTTCTATCCCACACAATCTATCACCTCCAGCCGCACATGGTGATCGAAGCTCAGGTTCAAGACCTCTGCCTCCATCGTAGACTTTAATTCATTGTTTCCCTTAATTTTGGGATGAGGCATTTCGCCTTGAGCAGCTTGACTTTTTGTAGGTGATCAGGAATCCAATCGAGATGTGAGTCAATGAGTCGATCTCCCGTCAGCAACCTACTATGAGGTTTCTTCGAGTAACCCATCAGATCACTTGATTCTACTCCTTTCATTGGGAAAGATCGAGAGGATAATATTCTATCTGGTCCTCCTCCACCATCAAAATAATATAGAAACCGAAATGACTCCATTGAAGACTATTTAAGGCTCAGAATCATCTTCAAGTGATAGGACCTACAGTTCCTTCAGACTTTATATCAAAGCACAAAATCAAGCTCAATCAAGGCGGAACATCCCGACGATGCTTCTGGAACTGGTCTGATATTGATTTGATCAGTAGAGAGGAAGACAGGACTGATCGAAGTTCGATCGAGGCGAGTTTTTCAACGTTCTTCCAGAGAAGCACTATCTGATCGAATAGCTTCAAGGGTAGAGGTGATCAAAGCAAATCTTTTGATCTCCCGTCAGCAACCCAAAGCTTTCTAATCTGAGCCGAAGGTCCAATGGACATCGCTTAATTGTCACCATTCCTTAGCACCCAAAGTAGAGTTGTCCGATCACTTGAACCTAATGCTTCAGATCTGCCCCGCAATTCTCATCCGAACCATCAACCCAATGAGACCCGACCCACATTAGCCAGTAAGCTTCAGAGGCGTGGAGCTTTGATAGACTCGAAGCAGACCTAAGCCTGAGAATGAACACTAAATTGCCTGTTTGGTTGCAGGGTTGGGCATGGTTGGCCCAACCCTGGTTACTATTCACAAGGGTACTTCCTCCTCACAGATTATTATTCACCCAGCCCAACCCAGCCCAATCCAACCCTGTCCAACCTTGCAACCAAACAGGCCCAAATTTGCCGGTAGACCTTCAGAACTTTACAATTTTGCTTTGTAGTCCTTATTAGCTTACTGATTTCAGTTGGTGGACATTTTATGCTCACGGTCTTGTAATCATTTTAAATTGCACGCGTTAGTTCTAGATTTAGATAAAATACATGTAGGTCAATAATCCATAGATTAAATAAATAATTCATATTAATCCTATAATAAATAAAATAACTATGATAAAATCAACATAAAAATAGTAGTATATACTATTAATATGCATTATCTTATATAATATTTGCTTTGAGAATCAAAAGATTTTTTATCTTATTAATAAATCAAATGTAGTTTTAAAAATTACACTTTGACTAAAAGTTCATAAAATTAAATTCAAATATTTAAATAAAATTTCCAAAAATTACACAGTATAGATATTATAATACATTAATGTATATTCAAGAACCAAACAAAAATACATAATATAAACCATAAAAATTTTAATAAACTAAAAATATTATACAAATATATAACAATATAGAATTATATAAATACCTATTACATCTCATTTTAAATCTATTAAATTACCTACATATTAAAAATAAAATCCTCTATTTAACTATTAATTATTATTTTTAAAATAATAAAATAGATAAATGAATTTCTACTTCATTTTTTACATTAATAATTTAATATAAAATCCATAAAAAATATAAAAATACTCTAAATGGCCATCAAATATAAGAAAATATACGAACATAAAAAATACTTTGAAACTTAATTATTGCATATTTAAAAGACCACTTTATATTATTTGAATATTTTCTTTGATAACAAATTCATCTTCTGATATTAAAAATCAATTAAAAATACAAAATTAAAAATTGTAAAATGAAAGATTAAAAATATAAAAATTTTAAATATAAAATACATAAAATATACAAAATTTACACTGATATTGGTATACTTAAAATAACATAAAAATATAAAAACACATAAAAATAATAAAAAAACATAAAACACTATAAAATACCAAACATATTCAAAAATATCATAAACCTAACTCAACACTACTGCCTTTTTATAAGCAGTTTGCCTCTGTAAGTCGACCATAGATATTTATACCAGGTTAATAGAAAAAATTGACTCTATTTTTTGGAATGGTACTTTAGGTTACAACTACATAAGTACTTCACAACTACGAAAACCATTCATCAACGGCCACACGATGACATTACATAGTTAACCTCTAACAACGAATGCTGACAAAAAACCTACAAAATTCAGATCTGATGGAACCCTTCACTACAAAAATTCAATAGATCAAAGTTATTACCGTATACATAAAACATCAAATATGTAAAAATGTTGAGTATCATGACCATGAGATGGTAAAACGGAATCCTATTTGCAATCCATGATAAGAAACCAACAAGAACTGCTACTATATAGACATATATAATTCATCCATGGGAAAAAATCTAGTTAAATCACTTGATTATATGGCTTCTTATTTGTTCTTGAATCATGCACATAAATTGTACATGGAGTTGTGTTTTCGCTTCTTCACTATAATCACCAACAACTACCCTGTAAAATGATGGCATAGAGCACAATTGGCATGAGAAGGTTTCACTGAACATACAAAAGAATTATATGATCTTTATATAGCATAGGACGCGAAAGTCACAAGGGGTTCCTTTGTCAAAATTTTGTCCTTAGACAAATACTAAGGTACACATTTATGCTTTGCACAGATAAAAATACCTTATTCACGAGGAAAACTAGACGGGCATATTAGCACTAAATAACACACATATTATATAATTTTACAATCATATTTATATATGAAAAAAAAATGAAAATGCATATTATTATATATCTATCTGTATGCGAAAAAACAATAAATACCAATATTTGTATTTGACCTAAAAAATTACATACGCATACTTTACTTGAATACTTTACTTGAAGACTGATACAATGTCAAATAAATATAAATATATCCATACATGATTACAATTCTATTAGAACTATATTTATTTTAAATCTGGATACGTAATTCATATCCATATCTGCATATATGCACCAATTTATCTATCCATATCCTCATAAAAATGAAATGGTATCAGTTTCTTTATTTGTATTTGCAAAAAAAAATAAGATTGCACGACGCTTTCGTGTACGTATCTACCAAAAAAGTTCCTCTGTATGTGCTTTCATTTGAAGATATATATATATGTATATCCTTGTCCTAATGCATCTCTATTAAATTCATACCAAATTGAAATCTAGAAACCTATAAAAACCCATGTATATCCACAAGAAAAGTATACAATCATATATATATATATATATATATATATATATATATATATATATATATATATATATATATATATATATATAGGAGAAACTTCAAATGAGACGGGGTCTCATTGTGATTTTGATGAGCCGCAATTTATATCCGTTTGATTTGAATTGATGGACATGATTAAATCCGGTTTTGCAATAGAAAACCACCATCAAAACCGCCGCCCCTCCTTCTTTTATGGAAATTCTTAACCGATTAACTACATATCCGACTATTTTTTCGATTTGGAAATATT
Source organism: Ottelia alismoides (assembly GCA_037367405.1). Taxonomy (NCBI): domain Eukaryota; kingdom Viridiplantae; phylum Streptophyta; class Magnoliopsida; order Alismatales; family Hydrocharitaceae; genus Ottelia; species Ottelia alismoides. The sequence goes on from JAZKJV010009850.1 coordinate 42,870, forward strand.
TATTATCATCAATTTTATTATGTCGATTTAATGAGGCGGGAATGTCGGAGGTGAACGTGGTCTCCCTTTTCGGAAGTAATTTATTACTTTCCTTGTTTTTAGTATTATCATAACCACCCGCCGATACATTCTCATAATTAGTTAATTAATTTTTTCCATATTAAGCTTAATTTAAAGTTTTAATATGTAAAGTCGCAACATCTAATAGGAATTGTATTTTTTAATGCAACCAATTTTTGTAGTATAGTATAAGTTATTTCAAAATATCTTCAAACATTTGTAAAATTCAAATGAAGTTTATCAAAAAAATAATTACAATTCAATCTTACAGAAGTACAAAATTTCAAAAATTTATAATCTTATTTTTATTTTAAAAAAGCGTAGTATACTTTGTTGAGGCCATCAGCTTTTAATAAATTCGATTAATTTTAAAATTTCAGTAGTATATGTTATTTCATTTTCTATTAGAATCTTTGTATTATTATACGTTCCAATTTCAAATTTGTGTCAATGTATTCAAATTTTCGACGTAACATTTTATTATTAAATATGTTAATAAATTTTACAATACAAAACATATTTACATTGTTCAATAAAAGAAATTGGTCATAATGAAACATCGTTATCATAAGGATACAAATTTTTTATTCTCCTAAGCTATTTAACTAATCCTCATGACATAGATATACTATATATGCTGCTTTTAAAACCAACAAAATATGAACAAATTTTTGTAAATCGATTAGCTTTATTTCAAAAAAGTATCGTACAATAGCAAGTCGTTAAAGTATTATTCAATAAACTATCCCAAAAAAGTAATATTTTTTGAACTATTTGCTATTCACTATATAAATTAGCCGTCCTGGCATCTGTTTTTAAGAAAGTAGTTTTTCCTAATTTGTAGTTCCGCATTTTTCTCTACTATCTCATTAAAATCGCAAGTTCGTTTTCTCTATATATAGAAATGTTTTTTCGACAAAACCATTCCATATAATGATGGTGGTTTTGATCCCATCCATTGGATCTTAATCCAACCGTATTTATTGTTTGCTCACTATAATCTCTATGAGACCCCACCTCATTTGAAAGGGTCCCTATATATATATATATATATATATATATATATATATATATATATATATATATATGGGAAAAGGAGCCTACCTCGGCGGGTGCAGGTAACTCCCTACACCCGAGCTAATTTTTCATTATATTTTGATTTTTTTGAAATGAAACCTTGGGGTATTTAGATCACCATGTATCACCATGTTGTCATTCAAAATTCAACTTAATTCGAGACTTCTATCATCTCCATCAAGACTACCAAATTTTAACGGTCTCAGAATTGCTGAAATCGACCCTGTCTAGATGAACATGTTGGGAATGTCGTCGAGACGGGCAACTTTCATGTTGACCACTTTTTGATTTAATCCCTTTTGTTATTTCTTTTTCATTTTCTTTACATTTAATTTTTGAATTTTCTAGGAGCGACATGTGGCAGCTCCTGGAGCCGCAACATGTCACCCCATTTTTTCATTTTCGGATTTATTTTTTATTATTTTCGAATTTATTATTTTAATTATTATTATTTTAATTATTGTTATTTTTAATAGCCTACTTATTTTATTTATATTATATTATTATTATATTATTATTTATCCCCCTTTTACCGCTTCTTTTCTTACTCCCCACTCTAAGTCACCACTCCCTCCATCTTCCCCATCTCTTTTCTAACTTCCCTCCTCCTCTTTATAAACTCATCTCCTCCTTCATTCATCTTCATCCGCCATAATCGAGAGAGAAAGGGAACCACCAGCAAAGCCTGCTCGACGGTGACAGCGATCGAGTAAGTCTTCGACGTGACAACGGTTTCCATCGTATTTGGCGAGATTCGAGGTGGAGAGATCAACCTCGTCGCAGCCGCATCCAAGCTGCATAGCTTCTCCGAATTTTTGCCCAGTCACATCGAGGCCACAACGGAAGCTGCACGGCGCGGCTCCACTTTCGGCAATCCACTGGTAAGTATTTTCTATCATTCCCTTGTCATTTCATTTTTTTTATCTAACATTTGTTTATCTTGTTCATCACCCAAACATTCACAACAAAATCAAACAAAAACCACCATCACAATCATCTCTTTCATCATCATCTTCATCATAAACCATACATCCCGACCACCATTCACTTCACATTTTTGCTGTTGGCACAAAGAAAATATAAAAAAGAGACAGGAGCTTTTGGCCGCCCTTCGCCGCTGCCGTCCACAGCCCGACGTCGCCATCATGCAAGCGACAGCAGTGCGCCCTTGCGCCATCCCCTCCGCGCGCCCCGCACCCCTCGATCGTCGTCCTTCACACCACACTCTGCAGCATATTGCCCCAGCTCCAGGACCGCCTGTGCTCCCAAGGTGGACAACTGTCCCACCTCCGCCTGGTGTCGTGCACGCCTGCCCTTGCGCCATCGGCCCGTCCCACGACCTCCTGTGCACGGCACCACGCGCACCCAATAGCCACCCAGCCGCCTGTCCGCTCCTCCTCCGCTGCACGTGGCTGGGCACCCCCGCCAGTGCCACCCTCCTTCACGGTCCCTGCCTCCAGCAGAACATCCTCCAGCCCGGCAGCATCGCACCGCCACCAGCCGCCCGCAGCGACGCTGCGCGGCCGCCGCAACCTCCAGAAGGCCGGCCCCGCCCTCTCGCTCCCACCCCCGCCATCTCCCTCTGCGGCACCGGCTCCTCGCGCCGCCGTCTCCAGGCCCCGTTCCGCCTCGCGTGGCGGCCTGCCTTCTGCTCGACGCGCGGCGGTGCAAGCGCCGCCCAGCTCCCCGCGGCACGCGCACCCAGCCGCATCGCCGCCCCTGCCCTTCGTTCTCCGCCCGCACGAGTGTGCCTCGCGCGCCGCGCCCCGAGACCCTTAGGTCGCCCCCGCGCCACCGCCGTCAAGCGGTCGCCGCCTTGCGCCACCACGCGTTACGTGGAAGCCTCCCCGCGCCGCCCTCGAAGCCCTTCCCCCTTGCACCCTAGCTTGGGGAAGAAGAATAAGCAGAGGTCGATTTCCTTTTTTTTTATTTTATTTTAGTTGTAAAAATTGCATAAACTGTCCTCTAAGTGTTTTTATTTGCAGAAGTGCCCATGTGCACAGTTTAACTTTATTGTTTTCATTTCAGTATTGCATTTATACCCCTCGCTTTGAACGTTAATTTGGTCATTAGTTTCATATCAATTTTTAATCAAAAAATAGCATGTTGTAGAGCAACTAATTATTTATCTTGTGGCTACTTATTTGAATTTTTATCATCATCAAATTATTTATTATAAACCAGAGATTGAAAATTAGTGATATTTTACCCAATATGCTCTGAAATTCGCACAGGCCTATTTATTGATCCAAAAATTGCGAAAAAATTGTAGACGGTGCATCTAATTGTGCTTTAATTACTATCCAAGTTTCGTCCAATTAGGAGTTATTTTGTGCATAAAAATATTATTGAGTGATTTCTGTGAATGGTTTTTAATTAATTCCACGAATAATATTTTTGAGAAATTTTAACTCTCCTGTATTCCTTATTGAAACATCTATTTGAGATAAATCAATATTTGGATAATTTAACTTCATGGATTTATTAGAAATTAAAGACTCACAATCGCTCTTTTTTTCAGTAAAAAATTTATAAAAAATCATAAAGTGTTAGAAAATTCCAAAAATACTATTGTAGCTTAATTTCATCATGTTTATCTTTTAGTAAATTTTTCATCAATTTTACATACCATTTGCATGAAAAATTACATAAAAACCCCAAAAAAGTTTGCATTTTTCATGTGTGCATTTTAAATCCAAAAATTCCAAAAAATACATTTGCATTCATTATTGGATTAGGTTTACAAAAAAATATAATTTGTCCAATTTGGATTAATTTCAAATTAAAATTAAATTTGGCTAAGCTGTTGATTTTCTTAATAACCTTGTTCATCCGCATTTGTGCATTGGTATTTTTATCGCATAAAAAAATTAAAAAAATCCTACTTGGAAAACTGCAATCTAATTCATCTAATCTGATCCTGAGTTATTCCTTTGGCTCCTTGAGTCGACCATGGGGCTTGTCTAAGCTAAACAAACATAAAACCGTGCGTTAATTCATTCGACGATTTAATCGATTGTGCGGTTAATTTTGATCGACGCGGATTTATCTGACTGCAACGAGATAGTCAATTATACGACATTAAAAGAAAGTAGATTCCAGGTCCATCAAATGGCACCGTTGCCGGGGAGGCAAACGACTTAGGATCACTTTAGAATTTTAGATTTACTTTTTCCAGTCAATCGGGTAGTCTGATCCCCGAACCACCTTGTAATTATTCCATTTTTTTCGAATTATTTTTCTATTTATTTTCTCTCTCTCACTGACATTTTTATCTTTCTTTGTCAGGGCCCGGTAGACTTGGAACGGCTTTCTTGAAGTCGACACATCTCGAGGTGCATCGGAGGCCGACGATTCGTGGATCAAGTCGGCTGTTGAGACGCCAAAAAGATTTTATTTTTGTTAACTTGTAAAAAAGTATCCGCATCATTTCCAGCGGTTCCCGTTTGGGTTCTTGCATGTGTAAAGATAGTGGAACTGTGTCCCCGTGTGCTGTGTGGATTAAATTGTAAGTTAGGCTTGCACTAGCAGCTCCTCGAGCCACTCTAGGATTTTCTTGTGCTCGTAAATTTCTAGGACCACACAATACACTTAAAAGACGCACTTAGACTGCAGATCTAGTCAAAATAACCTGTGCTTCACTCGCTAATAGAACTGCTTGTCTAGGAGCGGAGTTTGTCGCTTGCATCTGCATTTAGTATAAAAAAGATTTCAATTTTGTTTTGCATCCTGCATAAAAAGCAAAGGGATCATTGTAATTATTCTTCACTCATCATACGTATCATCGTTTTTCATGTATCGACTTATCTCAATTTCCCCCTCTATTTTTCAAACTTAAATTAAACAGAAATTGGGACTGGACGATAGGCGTGCTATGTAGTTGGACTAACAAGTGATAACTTAACTTAAAACCAGGACTGCTAACATTATTGATCAAAAAAATCAATAAAATTGGAAAAACTGTTTGCGGGAGACTAATCCCCGACCATGTTTTCAGGCTGAGTGAGGGTACTTGAGTGTGTGTGAACACCTTAAGGCAGAGCCCAAATCCCCGCCTTCCATATCACGTTCCGACTAATCTTAGCAAATATCACAAGTTGAATTTATTAAGGTTCACTGACTAGTACAAAGTAGCCTCCGCCTGTCTCAGGTAGATAGGGGCGAAATTGCGGTACTTCACTACAAGTTGCCAGTAACCCCCCCGAGGTGAAGTTCCGGCCTTATCAGCCTCTGCCTGTTTGCAGGTAGATAGGAGCAGGTCTTTGAATCCATCAACTTGGGATAGGAGCGAAGAAAGGAAGGACCGGCGGTATCTTAGGCGACAGGTTAAACATGGAAGACGCATCCGGCTCCGAGCCGACTTCCCTATAGGCCGCGTAACTCTTTGCTACTTGTCTGAAAATTCACACTTAAAATCAACCAGACTAATCAGACTCCGTTTCGGGTCCTTCATCGTGTTGAGTGTGAACTCGGGGTTTTTCTTTGTGTTCGTCCGTGTGTATTATCCTGTGTAATTGCACGTTTTCTACCTCAATCTTCTTACATTCATCCTCTCCTCTTCAAGATGTCGGGATATTGGTCCCATACCCTGAGACCTCTGGTCATTCCTCATCGACCATATACCGATCATCTTCACCTTCTCATTCTTCCATGTATCCTCCGCCACCCATGGGAGACCCTTACCCCTGGTCGGCTCCACCTCAATCCGATTATGAAGTCAGAACTTCGACTGACTTCTCCACTTCTTCGCATTTCTCACCTACTCCATATTCCAACACTTCAGATCCACTTCCATCTTGGGCTGATTGTCCTTATTCTCGAGAGCTTGCAGGAATCAACGAATCAAATGAAGAGCAAGCCACTGCTGAGATAGATGATTGGCAAAACTATATGCCCCCACATACTTCATTCTCACCTCAAGTAGGGACCATACAATAATTTACATATACGCATCCCGACTTGACCTTAGGGCATAACATGGTCGATCGAACAACCCGAATGGAGAGGCCTGCACATCATTATTTTCCAGACTTGATTGACTTTAGTGATCAAGCCTCCATTAACCAGCATTCATTCGAAGAGCCCATACATTTACAAAATTGGACTCATGAGCTAGACTTATCAGCCCCCGTTTCATCATATGCTCCAACCAATATTTGTCATTTGGATAGTCCATACTCGACCTAGCATTACATGCTAGAGTCTAGGTATGTTGAGTATGAGACCCCAACTTCTCAGCAGTCTCCTCCAATTGAGCAGAACTCTCCCATGATTTGTCATGAGAATATTTTGGAGGATGACATTTCCAGACTTATTGAGAAAAATGAATCATTAGGTAACAAGTTGAGAGATGTCATGGAAATATTGCACTCAGTTTCTGCCAGCTTGGGAATGAAAGTGGGAAAGGATGTAAGTAGATCTGATGTTGAAAACCAATCAATCATTAGGTAACCCACATCTTCTGTACAACTGGAGTCCATTCTATCTTCCTCTTCTACTAACCCCTTGCCTTCCAATCTTGAGTCTGATCATTCATCTATCCAAAACACCAAAAAATTTGAAAGACCAAAAAATCACATAAAAAGTTGAAAATGAAAAAAACCTAAAAAAATTGGATCCTGCCCTAAGGGAAGCACTCGATGAAGAACTGATTTTTAATCTTCCATTAATAAAGGCCATAGATCACTTTCCCGACCTCAAATGATTTGTAAGAAGTAAGTTGATGCCCAAGAGGTCGGTCAATAAGAGGACAAGGACCGAAAGATACATAGTGTCTATGGCCACCTCCTTAGGTGGGGAGAAAGACCAAAAGCCGCAAAGTGAAGCGGTTGCCCCGAGTTGAATGTGAAATCAAAGACACTATCTTTACCCATGCAAGAATCGATGATGACTCACCGATAAATATCCTCCCGACCTCTGTGTTTGACAAGCTCAAACTTAGGCCACTTAGGAAGTCGAGAGAGATCGTTCAGCTGGCTGATCGATCCATCAAACGGTCGAGAGGAAATATTTCAGTCATCGTTACTTTCCAAGGTGCTCTACTCCAGGTGGACTTCACGATCATTGACATCGAGCATCGAGGAGAGTTTACCCAGTCTCCGATTATTCTCGGGAAATCGTTCTTAGCCTTGGCTAAGGCGACTATAGATTGCGAGACTTGGGAGATCGATTTTTCAGCATTAGGAGCACTCCGACCTCACCCATTCTTTAATGCACTTTACTCTAAGGTGACCCGCACATCCGCTGACAGTCGTGACCATCGAGAGGTAGATGAGTCCCACATCTCTGCTACACCTGAGAGACCGACTACCCGGACGACCGTTGGTTCTGAGACTCCCCACACCTTCACTTCATCAACTGCTTGCACCACCACCATGACAGCTTCTAAGGAGGACTCACGACCAGAAGCTATCATTAAGTCAGACATGACCTTTGTTGATTGCCTTGACCATTTTAATGATCTGACACAAGAGCCCAATAATGCCAAGCCAGCTGAGACCACTAGAACCTTCCCGAGATATGTGCTGACCCTTCAGGAATATTACAATCTATATGGTGACTCGTCTGATGAGGAACCCATAGTCAGCACCACACCACGACCCGGACCTTCTAAGGAAACAACCCAGACACAATTGACTCCACATAAAAACACGGTTGCTCCCTCTTCTAGTCGGCTATCTAGTGAGAGGAAGTCGAGAATTGATTCCTCGAGATGTTCCCCCGAACCTCTCAAGGCGCGTCGCTCTCATCTCCCTCTCAATGATTCAGGTTCTAGAAAACCGACTAAGAAAGTTTCCTTCAACACACCGGAGAAGAAATTTTCTGAGGAGTCCTCATCTGGTCCGGATAAGGTGATTTATATGAGTGAGCTCAGTTCGGCTGTTCTCAAGCCTTATCTAAGCAAGCAGCCGTGTGTTGACCCTCGTTGGACTATCCCTACACCTCATTATTATTCATCTGAGGACGATTCCGACAGCGACACAAATGTATATTATCCACCTCCTCGCGTCCGCAAGAAGGTTCATCACAAACCTTCTTAATCCTTGTATATTCTCACTCTTTCTTGTATATACTTTCTCTCCCTCCCTCCCTAGTGATTCGAATCACTCGCCCCGGTTCCATATCATTTCATGACTATACTTAGGATAATCAGATCCTAAGTATAGGGGGGAGAGTGACCCGCGTCTATTCATTGTACATTCTCCAGATCACATCGGTTCTCATACTCACTCCTTTCCTATACTTAGGCTGACTAGAGCCTAAGTATAGGGGGGACCGATGCCCGCCATATATATACTCATCCATTTCTCCTCTTGCCCTCGCCCGCCCCATTTTTGATCTTCTTCTACATTTAGGCTGCCAGAGCCTAAGTATAGGGGGACGGAGCGACTTCTATACTTTTAACAAATTTTGCTCTCCTACGCTTAGCACGAGCTATGTCTTTTTCCTCGCTTTTCGTGCTCTGAGGACATAGCACACGCTAAGTATAGGGGGGCGTGTATATATTACATATATACTTTACCCATAGCTCGTACTTCCACGTATTTTTGTAAATATTATGCAATAATTACGGGGTGGGTAAAAATTGATTTTTTTAATAATTTTGTACTATATGTATAATACTTGTATAAAAAGTTGTAAAATTCTTATAAATAATACGCTTGTAAGATTTGTGTAAAATAGGATGTATACCAAAAAAATTTGTATACTATGTATATTATGTAAATAACAAAAATTATGTATACCAGAAAATAAAACAAAAATGGTGAAAATAAAGTCTTCTTATTTACTCTTGCATATCATCCTTGCATTTCAAAAAAAAGTCTTGCATTTCATTCATAGCATGTCATCTGCACCTCATCTGCATATCTTACATATGCAAGGTGAAAAGCTAGTGGGTTCTGAACCAAGTTATGAGTAGAAATTGAGGATGGACTTGATTTGACCTTAATCCACCTAATTTCAGAGGAACCTTATAGGAACTGGAGTTAAGATTTCTCAGATCAAGTGACTTAATTCTTTGAGTCTGTGAGTCTATGTTCACATGTCATCTTGATTAGTCTAAGTAGAATATCTCGTGCACATGCATGATTCTTTTAGACAGTGACCTAACTTGGACAAGCACAATGCACATAGCTATTCATTGATGAGGTGGTGAGGAAGTAGAATCCTTTAGCTTGGAGTAGCGCACGGGTGGAAACATCCGTCCTCCTCTAGGGAGGGTAGTGCATCTCAACCTAGTCTGGTGGTGTTGACGTCTGAGGACAGGACGCTGTAGGTTGCAATAATGCTTCAAAAGAGGGATAGTCTACTGGCTCAAGAGGAAAAACTCCTGATGTACATGCTGCACCTTGTATATAGTTCCAAAAAAAGAAAAAAAGAAAAAATGCAAGAACTCCAGAAAAAATAGACATGCCAAAAAAATTATTGCCAGTCGGAGTATGTATATTAGCAAGAAGTCTGCAGCTGGATGACTTGACTACACTGGTCAGGCATCCCGGGATAGGTAGCTACACTGGATACTGTCCATTCTTTTCTATACCCCCTCCTCTTGAGCTGGTCACACTTGAACTTAGAAGGGAATACCCCGCTCCTCGAGGAAAGAGTTACCAGACGGGGTTATTTGAGTTACCTTGTTAGAGGAGGCTGCTTCTTAGCCATTTCTGATGTGGAGAGTTACATTTCACTTACACAGTACAAGTAAGAATCATAGTCATCAGAAATTTGCGTCTGAGGATTTGTTCTGACCTGACTATTGAGGAGTCTTAAATAGAAGACTTGTGGAACTTGAAGTCTGTTAGGTCTTAAGTTCAGATCCCAATAAGGTTCCTCCACACAATTAATCCAAAGGTCGAGTTAAGCTCCATTTTCAACTTTTATTCATGACCTTGGTATGGAACCCAATCTCATTTCACTCTTGCATTTCATTTTAGTTGCTCGGGGATGAGCAAGGTTTAAGTATAGGGGGTTGATGAATCTGTGATTCATCACTCTAAAAGTTGAAAATAGAGCTTTGTTCCCGAGTAAATAGCTGCATATTTCCCCTTATATTGCATAATTAGCATTCACGCATGCATTGATAACATCTGCATTTTAGCATTCATATTGCATTAAATAAGAAGCCCATTTCACTTGTAAATATTCACATGTATATTCACCATATTTCATCTATATGTATATATTTTATACCAACTTCAAATCTAATAAAACCAACTCTATAGTGTATATATTACTAACACTTATTAAAGAAAAAATATCAAAAAATACTAACTTGTAAAATTACCCAATAAACCCCCAAATCCAGTTGGAGACCTTAGACCTTAGAATGTACATATCTCTCTCATACAACCTCCAAATTATGTCTACTCACTTTTAAAGTAATATACATTCAAAGACCTTCGAACCAAGACCAATTTCATTAAAATCAGAGCTCGTATGCAAAACTTGGGTTTTGGGCCCCCTTTGTATATTGTACAAATTGACTGTTTTACCCATGTATTTTAACCTTTTATTTTCTTAATTATTAAAAATAAAAAAATTAGATTAAGTTGTAAATATTCCTTTCATATTTTTTCTAATTTTATTTTGATTTTTCTCTTAATTAAAAATGACAAAAAATTAGAAAAGATAAAATGCGGTATTTTATATCTATAAGGTTCCACCCAAAAATACTTTTTTGTACAGATCACTTCCTTTGATTTTCAGCCCTTCACAAAAGTTGTAGATCTCGTCAAGACGAGCAACTTTTGTGTTGACCACTTTTTGATTTAGTCCCTTTTGTTATTTCTTTTTGATTTTCTCTACATTTAATTTTTGAATTTTCTAGGAGCGACATGTGGCAGCTCCTGGAGCCGCCACATGTCACCCCAATTTTTTATTTTCAGATTTATTTTTTATTATTTTCGGATTTTGTTATTTTAATTATTATTATTTTAATTATTTTTATTTTTAGTAGCCTACTTATTTTATTTATATTATATTATTATTATATTATTATTTATCCCCCTTCTACCACTTCTTTTCTTACTCCCCACTCCAAGTCACCACTCCCTCCATCTTCCCCATCTCTTTTCTAACTTCCCTCCTCCTCTTTAGAAACTCATCTCCTCCTTCATTCATCTTCATCCGCCATAATCGAGAGAGAAAGGGAACCACCAGCTCAGCCTGCTCGACGGTGACAGCGATCGAGTAAGTCTTCGACGCGACAACGGTTTTCATCGTATTTGGCGAGATTCGAGGTGGAGAAATCGACCTCGTCGCAGCTGCATCCAAGCTGCATAGCTTCTCCGAATTTTTGCTGAGTCAGATCGAGCCACGACGGAAGCCGCACGACGCGGCTCCACTTTCGGCAATCCACAGGTAAGTATTTTCTATCATTCCCTTATCATTTCATTTTTTTATCTAGCATTTGTTTATCTTGTTCATCACCCAAACATTCACAACAAAATCAAACAAAAACCACCATCACAATCATCTCTTTCATCATCATCTTCATCATAAACCATACATCCTCACGACCATTCACTTCACATTTTTGCTGTTGGCACAAAGAAAATAAAAAAATAGACAGGAGCTTTTGGCTGCCCTTCGCCGCTGCCGTCCATAGCCCGACGCCGCCATCCAGCAAGCGGCAGCAGCGCACCCTTGCACCATCCCCTCGGCGCGCCCCGCACCCCTCGATCGCTGTCCTTCACGCCGCACTCTGTAGCAGATCGCCCCAGCTCCAGGACCGCCTATGCTCCCGAGGTGGACAGCCGTCCCACCTCCGCCTGGTGTCGTGCACGCTTGCCCTTGCGCCATCGGCCCGCCCCACGACCTCCTGTGCATGGCACCATGCGCACCCAACAGCCACCCAGCTGCCCGTCCGCTCCTCCTCCGCGGCACGTGGCTGGGCACCCCCACCAGTGCCACCCTCCTTCACGGCCCGCGCCTCCAGCAGAACATCCTCCAGCCCGGCGGCATCGCACCGCCACCATCCGCCCGCAGCGACGCCGCGCGGCCGCCGCAACCTCCAGAAGGCCGGCTCCGCCCTCTCGCTCCCACCCCGCCATCTCCCTCCGTGGCGCCGGCTCCTCGCGCTGCCACTCTCCAGGCCCCGTTCCACCTCGCGCGACGGCCTACCTTCCACTCGATGCGCGGCGGTGCGGGCGCCGCCCAGCTCCCCGCAACACGCGCACCCAGCCGCATCGCCGCCCCTGCCCTTCATTCTCTGCCCACGCGAGTGCGCCTCGCACGCCGCACCCCGAGACCCTCAGGTCGCCCTCGTGCCACCGCCATCAAGCGGCCACCGCACCGCCTTGCGCCACCACGCGCTACGTGGAAGCCTCCCCGCGCCGCCCTCGAAGCCCTTCCCCCTTGCACCCTAGCTTGGGGAAGAAGAATAAGCAGAGGTCGATTTCCTTTTTTTTTATTTTAGTTGTAAAATTTGCATAAACTGTCCTTTAAGTGTTTTTATTTGCAGAAGAGCCCCTGTGCACAGTTTAACTTTATTATTTTCATTTCAGTATTGCATTTATACCCCTCACTTTGAACGTTAATTTGGACATTAGTTTCATATCAATTTTTAATCAAAAAATAGCATGTTGTAGAGCAGCTAATTATTTATCTTGTGGCTACTTATTTAAATTTTTATCATCATCAAATTATTTATTATAAACCAGAGATTGAAAATCAGTGATATTTTGCCCAATTATGCTCTGAAATTTGCACAGGACTATTTATTGATCCAAAAATTACGAAAAATTTGTAGATGGTGCATCTACTTGTGCTTTATTTACATTCCAAGTTTCGTCCAATTAGGAAATGCCTTGTGCATAAAATATATTATTGAGTGATTTCTGTGAATGGTTTTTAATTAATTCCACGAATAATATTTTTGAGAAATTTTAACTCTCATGTATTCCGTATTGAAACATCTATTTGAGATAAATCAATATTTGGATAATTTAACTTCGTGGATTTATTAGAAATTAAAGACTCACAATCGCTCTGTTTTTAGTAAAAAATTCATAAAAAATCATAAAGTGTCAGAAAATTACAAAAATATTAGTGTAGCTTAATTTCATCATGTTTATCTTTCAGTAAATTTTTCATCAATTTTGCACACCATTTGCACGAAAAATTGCATAAAACTACAAATACGTTTGCATTTTTCATGTGTGCATTTTAAATCCAAAAATTCCAAAAAAATACATTTGCATCCATTATTGGATTAGGTTTGCAGAAAAAAATATAATTTGGCTAATTTGGATTAATTTTATATTAAAATTAAATTTGGCTAAGTTGTTGATTTTCTTAATAACCTTGTTCATCCGCATTTGTGCATTGGCATTTTTATCGCATACAAAAATTAAAAAAATCCTACTTGGAAAATCGCAATCTAATTCATCTAATGTGATTCTGAGTTGTTCCTTTGCCTCCTTGAGTCGACCCTGGGACTTGCCCAGGCTAAACAAACATAAAACCGCGTGTTAATTCATTCGACGATTTAGTCGATTGTGCGGTTATTTTTGATTGACGCGGATCTATCCGACTGCAACGAGATAGTCAATTATACGACATTAAAAGGGTAGATTCCGGGCCCATCAGTAACTAGGTCCACAATTTAATTATATTTCATGCACCTATAGTCTTCTACACTTGAATTTAGCCAAACTAACTGGTTCTTCACAATTAATAGCAATTCCTACTTAGGGTGATTTTAGCAATTGTGTTGCATATAGACTGTGCTTATTTTATGCACGAATCACTTGCATGTAGACTGCTGGTGTGAGGTATGCACCTTCTTCTCAGTATTGTATTCATCATTTTATGCACATCATCTTTTTCGACTTCTTCCCCCATTTTCTTTGACTTAGGAATAAAAGGAGTCAGAAAATTCGTTAGGCCATTGCATGAAAAATAACTAAAAAGTGATAACCTAAATAAAATCATGACCGCTACTCCACTTGACCCTAAATCAAATGTAATTGGATCCATTATTTTAGGAAGAGCAACTCCCTCATTGTATATAGGTACTGCAGACCAAGGTAGGCACATACACATTAAGGATTAGAGCCCCAAACTTTGGACTTGATGCGAAAGCACTTGGGCCGACTTTTGGGCCCTGTTAATTGCTGCAAGCACTTGTCTCCAACCTTAGATGAAGTAGACTTGTGTTCAAGTAGGTGTGACGCCTACTTGAACATGAACCACTCTAGAAGACTACACATGTTAGTCTAATTAAAATAACTTCTTGAAACACCTAATTCTAAAATTTAAAAGATAACGACCTCCCTCTTACAATCACCATTGTGTTGAGTAGGCAAAATTGGAGTTTACTTTGGTGTTTGATTCTGATTTGGATATATTGTGTTGACCTTTCTTTGAATTTCATGATCTTCGTTTCTTTGACCCTCTTTATTCTTTTTATTTCATTTGTTTGTGTCGTGATAATGGCTCACTTTTCTCTTCATTCGGATTTTGTAGCTTCTTTTTATCCACATCATCCCCGTACCCCTAGTTCGGTTCACGATGGTTCTCTTCTGAAACCATAATTTTGTCTTCTCTTGTTTGATGTCAATCCTCATTTGATTGGCTTCTTATCCAGTCGTCTCTTATATATGTCTTGTTCTTCTTCTTTGTCCCCATCTTCTTCCAAGCCTCCATCTTTTTTCCCACCCATATCACCTTCTCTTTCTCCCAGTCATGTTGTGCTACGAGATGGGTCTTGGTTAGAGGATATTGATCAGGTCACTGAGCTAGGTAGATATGACGCTGAAATGAAGGTGCGATATATGGTGAATGAAGGGCATGATAGGTGCAATGCATTTCTTCAGAATTTAGATCTTTCACACAAGACAATGGATGTGAGTACTGAGGCAACACAAATTATGGATGTTGAGACAGATTTTGTGAGTTTCCATTTCCAGATATCGATCCATGTTCCATTGGTTTTCTAGCCGGAGTTGGAGTCGGTTCCGCACGTCATGAATTTGGATTTTGGTATACCATCTCTGTCAGTACTCTAGGAGATAGAGCAAGAGCCCACATTGTTTCAGTCATTCTATCAGCCGATCCATTTTCTATGTCATGACTTCCCTGATTCCACTCCCATTAGGCCCCTCTTAATATTCTATAGACATATCAAGCCATTTCAACATAGGGAGCTTTATGTGGGACTACATTGTGATATGCTTGATATATATAGTCCCACATATGAGCATGTTGTCCTCCTAATTGATGAGATTGATGGATTTTATGACGACAAGAATATAGCCAACATTGCCTCTCTTTTCATTAATGAGCTTATATTACTCCTTGAGGGTTATCTACGGGAGGATGCAACATCATCTTTGTACTCGGATTCACTTTCTGATGGTGCAAACGATCTCTCAGATCATGAAATTAAGTCTTTTGTTCCTTGTCTCCTTAACGAGCATCATGAGGATAAGACATGCTTTGAGATATTCGATGTTTTATCTTATTTCTCTACATTATGTGCATCAGATATCCCACTTCATAGAGAGTCTCTTGATCTTGACTTTTCACATCTTATTGAGACTATGATTGTTGTGGGGAATTCCATGATTGATCCTTCTTTCTTCGCGTTTGATTTTTTGGTTCCATCCATTATCGCTATTCTCATGAGCCAATGATTCCTTTCACGCTAGAAAAATTCCTAGATTTGTAGTAGATTCTATTCCCCCAATAGCAAAGAACCACTTGATTATATATTTGGGTGTTATTCATTTCTTTGTTGACTTCGTTGTTGAGAAATTGAGACAACAACGAGAGTATGGCATTCACATTACTGATGTCGTCCGGAACCTTGATACAACATTGTCCTAGCATTTGTGCCAGGCTAGGGGCATAAAATATAGCACTTGTCAAGAGGCATCTCAACATTGGCTACTTCCTGTATATACGTGTTTCGTACTTTATTTCCTTCATTCTTTCATTTATTGTTTCACACCCCAATCCCGCTTAGGATATTTGTGGCTATATTTAGGATGTACTTTATCTTAGGTATAGGGGGTGTAGACATTGCATTGTTCTTGTTTGTTTTGTTTCGTTACTCCTTTTGTTGTTTATACTTAGGGATCTCTTACCCAAAGTATATCGGGAGTAATGTTGTTCATTCTTTCCTTTTTCATTTCGTATATTCTAACCCTCTATCATCACCACTTTGTATACAGTATGCTATACCGAGGATTACTTGATCTTAAGTATAGGGGGGACAATCAACTTCTCAGTCTTTCATTTGAGTCACTATTTTGTATTCTTCTATATTTAGCATTAGTTATGTGATGAATACCCATTCATCACTCTTTATTCTTTTATTTTAGCTACAAAACCTATGTAAAACACCATGTATATTCATGTAAATAGAATAAATTACCATCAGGCATGTATTGTGTAAATATGCATAATTAGCATGTTTTTGTGCATAAATAAAAGAATAAAGAAATAAAAGAAAAAGTGGGAAATATTTAGAATAAATATTGAGCGACCTAATCCCAAGGGAGGGCTCAGCATAGGCTTGACCGCAAAAGAATCAAAGTAGAGGGAGATAGGGTCAATCATGTGTGTACATATACCTATGTATATAAATAATTTTTTTCCTCTAAATAAAAAAATGTATGTTTATTAATTTGTACATATTTATAAAAATAAAACTAAAAATAAAAATGGCAAAAACAAAATAAAAATAAAAATAAATAAAACCTTTCTCATCAATATATATAGACCATGTATATAGAATAACATACCTATTTATTTTCTCCTTATAAATAAATAATTAAAATCCAATAAAAATATTTCTATGTTCCACATTTCATAATGTAAATAAATAAAATAAAAATCAGAAAAATAAAAATAAAATAAAAAGAAAAAGAATAAAAATCAATTTCCACCTTATATATATACCATGTAAATATGTATAAAAAACTTATTATTTAACTAATGTAAATAAATAATAAAAATAAAATAAAAATACCTTTTTATTCCAAATTTTATGTTGAAAATAAAATAAAATTTAAAATTGGAATAATTATATAAAAATAAATAAATAAAAATAACAATAAAAAATACATATATGTATATACCTATATATAATAATAATTATGTAAAAATAAATAATTAAAAATAAAAATAAAAAATACATATATGAATATACCTACATATAATAATAATATAATGTAAATACATTAATTATTTTTCAAAAAAATAAATACAAATCACAAAAAATACTTTGAAAATAATATTTTCATGTTTTAACTTTTTCGAAATAAAATCATTTACTAATTTTAAAAGAATTTTTAAATAATAAACCAATAGAATTTTCCTATTGGTCCACGGGGGATTGTTGACCCCCGGTCAACTCTCCCCCACGGACCCCTTTCACGCGGATCTTGCGTTCGACCCGATTTTCTCCGAATTTTGCTGATGCGATCCGATCTTCAAATATCCAAACCCCGGGCTCCATTTGATCCTTGTACATCCGAGACCATCGTCCGGAGTATTGCCTAGTGATCCGTGCTCCGAGCAACCCTGTCCGACTCCATTTAGCCGGACCCCTGGCACTATATTGGCTCTCCTCCGCCACACCTTTTCTCGCATCTTTGGCTCCGCCCTTCATCCTAGGACCTCCATTCTCTTCCCCAGAGTGACAGCTGCGCGAGGAGAGTGTCGCGGCGAGGAGGAGGTGCCTCCAGCCACTGATCCGGCGACCTTCGTCGTCGTGTGCCGCCGCGAGGTGCGCTTGAGCCTCGGGACCGGACGACCCCTTGAGGCAAAGACCCAGAGCTTCCTTAGCTCATCCCAAGTCGACTCCCTCCATCAGGTAACCTTGATTCTTCCTAGGATAGGCTAATTTCCCTTTACGCCCAATCGCACCACCAGCTTCGTCGACCGATTCACGTCGACTCGATCATTCATTCGCTCATCCGACTTGACCACCACACTCACGAGACTCCTCTCCACCTTCTGCACCCACTCACTCAACTTGGTTCGCCCTGAAACCAAGAGTTGACCTCCCTCGCCGTCGCCTCGCTGGAGGTCTTCGCCGCGACCCATCCGATCATCCATTTCACCCCCTAACCGGGTCGAGGAAATTTCCCCTCGACGCAGAAGCCCTTCTATGCTGTTTTGCAGATCTAAGGGACCCATCTGAGGGTCTGAACGTTCGAGCATAGAGGCTCAGCTCCTCCCTCGTCGCCGGAGCTCCTCAGAGCTTCCCGGCCTCATCGGAGGAGCTCATTAGCTGCGGAATACCTCAGCGATCATTTTCACCATCTCAGCAGCCCGGGAGGAGGTCCCATGCGCCCGTACTGAGCCGGCGAAGTTCGCCGGTGAGCTGTTCTTGGAGCATCCTCCTTCACCGTCCGATCAGCCCCGATGCTCCAGATTCGATCATCGCCGTCTATTTGAGGAATTCAGCCACCGTCAGATTCATCTGGGACTCGATCGAGACCGCCCATCCAGACGAAAAGGCGCCTTATATCCAGCACCGTCCGATCTATACGTGGCGCCTTCCTCGCCGTCGATCCAGCTAAGGGTTAGCCACATCCTCTCACCGTCAGATCTTCCACGTGGCAAGCCCTCAGCCGTCCGCTTTTAATAAGGGGTAATTGCACTTAGGCCCCTCTGTTTATTGCATTTATAGTATAACCTTGTAAATATTTTAGTTAGTTGTTTTTATTTTGGAACAATTGCAGTTAGGACCTTAGACTTTGCTTTATTTGCATTATAGTCCCTGTGCGTGTGAGCCACGTGCTTTGACACGTAAGGATTTGGAAATTTTGCACTTTTTATCCTATGTTTTATGAGTGTTATTGAATGATCTTTTATAAATAGGAATTTCAACCATACCCCTCCGTGCCTGGACGACGTGCCTTGCGCGTGTTTTGTGGGATTCTTGCATTCCAGGCCCTGAGTTTTAATTGCTTGTTATTGTTTAGTCTTGGAACTACGTTTTGTTTGCATTTAGGTCCCTGACTGCTGTATGCCTTGTTTTAATTGAATAAATTTTTAAATTAATTCCAAATTAGGTGAAATTTGGACATGTGGCTCCTGCCACTGTGTAAAAATTTCTCTAAATTTTTGGTACATTTTTGAGGCGTTTTGATATTTTTTAAAAATTCAAAAACAATGATTTTGGCTACTGTCTGACTTAGAAAATCAAAGAAAAATATAAAATCTATTTTAAAAATTCTAAAAAAATTAGGATTTGTTTATTTGGCTGTGTTTGAATTTCTATCCAATTTTTGTGCTTTTTGGATATATAAAAACCTTAAAAATTTAAAAAACCCTTAAAATATTATAAAAATTCTAAAAATTTCTATAAAACTCAAAAAAATACAAACTCTTTTTCTGAATTTTAGTTTCTGTTTATATTTTTCAAAAACATTATCTCCAGACTTTTATAGATACATTTTATATTTTTAATGGATCTTTCAAGTCTGGATGGACAGTGATTCCCTGTTTTCGTCTTTCTTGATTTTTAGAAAATCGTATAAAAATTAAAAAAATCTAAAAAATTCACCAAAAATACTAAAAAACCAAAAAAACATAAAAATATTTTTATTAGAATTTTCTGTGCATTTTTGAGTGTTTTTAATAATTGTTGTGTTTGCTTGTTTTTACATTTTTTTATTTCTCCTTATAATTAAAAATCCAAATAAAATTTAAAAATAATTAAAAATTCCACCAACATTTTTTTGTTTATTTTATTTTATTTCTTTGACTATTTCGTAGGCCGCAAGGCCAATTCGTGCTCCCTGAGTCCGACCCTGGTCGCTATACCAGGTTAATAATTTAGCGAGGACCGTTCCCTTGTTTTTGATTGATTTTATCTTCTCTGATTGGTGGTTCTTTTCTTTTTCTTGTTGAGACTGATTCTCCGAGAACCGGGTCGTAACGACCCGAGTGTGATTTTTACCTCACCCGGATTGAGGAAGGGATTTTTCGGCTCATCAGAATGGCGCCGTTGCCAGGGAGCACGACTTAGTAGTCGTTTTTGTTTTCTTTTGTTTGATTTTGTTTTTTTGCGGTTTTCCGCAGCTTTTCTTACGTCCGCGGCTTTTCGCGGCTTTTCTTTTCATTTTTATTTTCTTTTGTTTCATTTTATTTTGTTTGTTTCTCTTTTGTGTGTTTATTTCCATAGTCCCATTTTATTTTATTTTGTCTTGCTTATCTTTATAATAATTTCTGCTTGACACCTCTGTTTGACTTTTTGCGAGGGCCTGAGGACCGAGGCAGCTCTTCTCGATGAGCCGGTGCAACCATGGGAGTCGGAGGCGGCTCTCTTCTCTACAGAGCTGCAGGAGGATGCAAGAAGCCGAGCAGGAGGCCGGGAGCCACGGAATAGCCGCGGAGTAGCGTAGCTTAGATTAGGTTTCCTTTTCGCAGAATTATTTTGTTGTAATAATACAAGGACATAGACTGGACACTTGGTAGATTTCGGGGTCTGTTTCGCCGAGCACCGGTGTGCTCGGGGGACCTCACCGAGTTTTTCGCAGGCTTTTCACGGTTTTGACCGTTTATTTACTGCCTTATTGATTTACACGGTTTTCAGTCCTAGCTTAGGATTTTTACTGATTGCGACGTAATAATTAGGGTCCACACACCTAATAACTTGCCTGTACCTATTAGATCGTAATTGGACCAAAATAAAATCAATAAGAAAAGACTACTTGGTCACTTGAGGGGTCCCGAGCCGCTAGAGGTCGTATACAGCGCTGGCAGGACCCGTTGTGGCGGGCACCGATCGGCATCCGAGATCGGACACCGACCCCTCCTGTTGATCGTTTAGCCATCTGTTCTTTCATGTAGAACTTCTTTGCATAGGGCCGGTTTTCTGCTTGCATCTTATAGGTAGTTTATATTCAGTCTTTTATTTATGCACGGATCACTTTGTATGTAGACTGCTGGAGTCAGGTACGCATTTCTTACTCTGCATGCGTCATTGATTCCCGCGCATCGGCTTTTTCGTCTTCTCCCCCTATTTTTGGACTTAAAATAATCAGGAGAAACGAAAAATTCGTTAGGCATTGTTTAATTTGAAAAATATCTAAAAAAATAAAAACTATAAAAATTGGGACTGCTAAACAAACTTGATCCTAAAAGACACTTCACCATAAAAATCTGTCTTGGGGAGAGCAACCCCTCATTGTCTGGTTTGTATGCGCGAGAGAGTGACCCGCACCCTAGGCTAGAGCCATATCTGAACCCTCTTCGGACTACTGCTTCTGGGCTAGTCGTTCTCCAGTGAGGATCGCTCCGGTCTCCGATAAAGCGGGCCGCGATATCCTTAACAGAGCGAACCGATCGGGTAGCCTGTAAATGGTCCGCAGCTTGTACTGGCTGGGAAAGATCTAGTTCGGGATCCGGACAGTCTCCTGGGGGAGTCGGATTCCCAACAGGTCATGTAACTGCTCTGCTATCCTGACATGATTACCTAATAAAATTGACAAGATAATTGACCGAACTCTTATGGTCTTCAGCTCGTGTTGAGTAGGTGAAATTGGGATTTGTTTGCTCATCTTTTTTGTTTGCAGATCTCATCCACCTGACTCGTGAGATCAAGATGATGGGCAGGAGGTCTCTTAGGCAGCCTCTGGCTGCACCGCTTTTCAGCACTCCAGCCCGTTCATCTAGGTTGGTTCGCGAGAGCCGAGACCCGCTCTCCAAACCCAAGTTCGATTCCACCCTATTCCCCCTTGACCATCCTTCTTTTACTTCTGAGATGCCAGTGCCAGATGAGAGACAACAGACAAATTTATCGGCACCTGAGTTTGGCTCTTTTGCCTTTGCAGAGACCATGGCCGGCAGCAGCGATGACCGCACCGGAGGTCCCCGACCAGAGCAGACATACGTCTTGGAACAGGGTGCGATCAACACCACCCTGATCGCATCCCTCGAGATGATGCAACAACAACTTAGGGATCAGGGTGCATTTATGATTGAGATGAGGAGAGAGATGGAGCAGATGAGAGCCGACCGTGAGCAGCGCGGGCCCGGAGACGGACCACGGAGACCCGATGACCCGACAGTAGTAGCAGCTACAACAGCCACAGCAGCAGCCGCAGCAGCCGCCGCAGCAGCAACACCAGATCAGGCGAGACCGACGCGGGAGTTGCACAACCCCAGATCGACACTTACACACCGGTGGGTAGTGCTTCCATCCATCGTGGGGGACTTCAAGTTCCCCCCGAACACACTTAAGCTCCTACCCTGTTTCCATGGGCTCGCCACTAAGGAGCCCCATCTACATCTCCAGGAGTTTCTAATGATCTGCAACACCGTCCACGACCGACAGGTGGACGAGGACACCATTCGGATGATCGCCTTCTCCTTTTCACTGGCAGATAAAGCAGCCACTTGGCTGAAGCATCTGGGGAAGTTTGTGTACACCTGGGAGCAGCTCCGCACCGAGTACTTGAACAAGTACTATCCACTCGGGCAGACGAATGCAGCAAGGGCCTTGATTAGCAACTTCTCCATGCTCCCCAACGAGCAGTTCCATGAGGCATGGGAGAGGTTCAGAGAGCTGACTGACAGATGCCCGCATCATGATACCATGAAGCTGAACCTAGTTCAAAGCTTCTTTTGTGGGTTGACACCAGAGTTGCTGGGCCTGGTGAATGCTTAGTGTGGCGGTTCCTACTTCACCAAGGATGAGGATCAGGTCTGGGCCATCTACGAGGAGATGGCCGAGAACTATACAGTGATGTCCCAGATCTGACTCTACACTTAAGGACGCCCCCAGCCCCAGTCCGTGCAGTTTCAGAGGATAGCACGGGTCGATGCCGGTCCTTCTACTTCATCCGCGGCAGCTGCACAGTCCGAGTCTACTGCCACAGACATGGGGATCAGCAGTTAGAAGCTGGATCGGATCGAGTTGGTCGAGAAGAAGCAGTGCCAGGGTATCACATAGATGGATCAGATGGCACATACGCTGAGTGACTTGAAGACACAACTCATGTATCTCCAGGAGGCATAGACGGCTTCTCAGCCCCGTCTTCAGTCACGAGGAGATCCGAGTAGCAGTGGCAGCTCGTCCCAGCGCTCCAGTCAGCCTAGACAGGTTCACCTTGTACAGGCGGAGCCGTACCAGCAGCCACAGCTATACTTCCAGTCACCACCATCTCAGGACACCCAGATGGTGGTTTACCAGCCGGATCAGCCCCTGGCAGTACTCCCGCCACCCTCCTACGAGCCCGAGCCGTTGATGGATGTCAACGGGATTTGGTATGACCAATCCCTGCCTGGTATCCGACGAGACCATCCCGGATTCCGTTGGTCAGCCAAAGGTGCCAGTTCCCAGTAGCAACCTCCAGTTCAGGGTGGCCCGTATGCCCATCAGCGAGAGCACCAGCAGCCCCAGCCCCTAGTACACCAACAGCAACAACAATCATCCCAGCAGCACCAAAAGTATGGTCCTCGTCCCTATCAGCAGGGACAGTCTTGGAGGCGAGAGCAGCCTCAGCAGTATCATCCCCAGCAGTACCCCTCTTGCCCGCACCAGCCACAGCAGCAGCCTCACTACCAGCGAGGCCACCCGTCAGGTTCTCATGGGCCAGCCTATGAGAACCCCGCCTTAGACGATCTAGCCCGCCTCATGACTGAGCTGCAGGCTACCTTCAGACGGGAGATGGATGAGTTCCGCCAAGAGATGCGGGAGATAGTAAGAGGGAAGGCCGCCATCCCTGCCCAAAGTGAGCCGAACCCGAACAATCTGAAGAGGAAGTCTGAGCAGGTAGATTTCACAGAGCTTGCCACTCCTAGTGATTCATTTGGTGATATATCTGCATATCTACTTGATACTAATTTTGTCACACTTAGGAGCGGTAGGATGCCATCAGGCGGCGCCTCATCTGAGCGACGTCCCCATACCACTTCCAGAGCGCTAGGCGAGGAGGAGAGCAGTACTGAGGCCACGAGAGATGATGACGGTGGTGCTGACGCCACCATGGATGTTGATCCCACCGACAGTACTGAGGCCGTCGCTTCACCAGTTGGAGGAGGTGGTACTGATGCCACCACAGTTGCTGAGCCAGAGCGTGGTACTGATGCCGCGAGTCGACATGCCAAGGGTGGTGCTGATGCCACCGTTTCTACTTCTGCTAGTCCTGTAGTCTTTCCGTCTGTACATGTATCTCAGGACGTTTCTGGAAATAAAGGAAAGCGTTTATTTTCTTCTGATCCACCTGTGGTGCATGATGATGTATGTGTGGATTCTGCCGTATTTGAGCAGCCTAGACCCTCTCCTAGTCCTTCATCTGAGAAGGACCCTGTATTCCCCTTTCCCAGAGCACTCCATTTGGGTAAGGGGCAGAAAAAAGAAAATCCCAAAAAGAATCACCAGATAGAGTTCAGCCAACAGATGATCGACATATTCCATATCCAGCTGACTCTTCATGAGGCCTTGGAGCACATCCCTCTACTCCAGAGATCACTCAGAGACAGGACCACAATTAGCAGGAAGAGGAGGAACCATCAGTCTGAGATCCATGTTCTTACCCAGGCCACGTGTTTCGCGATTCAGAACCGTCTGCCAGCCAAGAGGCCAGATTCAGGAGCCCCGTATGTCAGATGCCATATCCATGAGCAGAGGTTCGACCGCACTCTATTAGACAATGGTTCTTCGATCAACCTACTTCCGGCAGCCCTTCTCGACCGCTTCGAGTTGGGCACTCTACGACAGAGCAGGATGGTCCTTCAGTTTGCTGATCGATCTGTCAAGAGGCCGAAGGGGTTGCTGAAGGACGTTGTCGTCACGATTCAGGGCCTGAAATTCCCCGTGGACATCGTTGTGTTGGACATGGAGATCTCTAAGTCTGTGACCGATACCCCCATCATTCTAGGTCGCCCGTTCTTGGCCACAGCCAAGGCGGTGACCGACCATGATAGCGGGAAGGTATACTTTCGTGTCGAGGGTGAGAGTATACAAATAGAGACAGTCGAGGACTTCAGAGCCAGAGATTCAGATTGCTCGAAGCCGACCACAGATTCAGAGCAGATGACAGAGGCAGGGCGAGACATCTACCAGGACTGCGATTTTGTGATCACAGATGATGAGGCAGTTTGGGCAGATCCAGTCGCACAAGCCATCCTCTCACCTTCAGAGTTCGTTGATGTAGGGACGCCAACAGAGGAGAGCTTGGAGAGCGCATTCCTTGTCCAGGATACCTTTCAGGCAGCAGAGCCGGTTTCCGACCGTGAGACAGAGTTTGTTTGTGAGTATGATACATATCCCTCGGAGTCAGATGTTGATTGGGCATAGTTCGATGATTTTATACCATGTCTGACTTCCACTGATCCTACAACTAGGGAGGAGGTTGATGCCATGCAGAGCAGAGACAGTCCAGTAGAGCAGCCTTCTCTAGATACTGATTGTGAGCGAGAGTTTCCGTTCTCCCATGCGGATTTGGCAGCATTCACTCAGACCTTTCAGAGGCTAGATCCGCAAGCACCTACTTGTCCAGAGCTGAAGCCGCTTCCTCCGTCGCTGAAGTATAGGTTCTTTGCGGGTGAGCATGAGATGTACCCAGTCATTATCTCCACCGATTTGACTGGAGAGCAGGAATCCCGTCTAATGGTGGTTCTTGAAAAGAACCGCAAGGCGATTGGATGGAGCGTAGCCGATCTCCAGGGGATAAGTCCGGCCCTGTGCTCCCACCAGATCTATCTCGAGGAGGAGGCAAAGCCGTCGCGTGAGTTCCAGCTATGGATGAACCCGAATCTTTGAGAGGTTGTCATGAAGGAGATCTCGAAATGGTGGAGCGCCGATTTTATCTACCCCATCTCTGACTCCAAGTGGGTTAGTCCGTTGCATGTGGTGCCCAAGAAGACATGCATCATTACAGTTGTCAGCGAGTCTGGAGAGGAGATCGCTACCCGGGTACCCACTTCTTGGAGGGTCTACGTAGATTACAGACGACTCAACCATGCCACCAAGAAGGATAATTTCCCCCTTCCCTTTATTGATCAGATCATTGATAGACTGGCAGGGAAGATCCATTACTGTTTTCTGGATGGGTACTCCAGCTACAATCAGGTGGCCATCGCGCTCGAGGACCACGACAAGACCACCTTCACCTGTCCCTTCGGGACATATGCCTTCAGACGCATGCCATTTGGGCTATGCAACGCCCCTGCAACATTTCAGAGATGCATGTTGTCTATCTTTTCAGATATGGTGGGGGAGTGCTTGGAGGTCTTCATGGATGACTTCTCAGTCTACGACGACGGATTCGACTCCTGTCTTGACTGCCTAGACCGAGTCCTTCAGCGATGCATTGAGGTTCACCATGTGTTGTCTTGGGAGAAGAGTCACTTCATGGTGACTCAGGGGACGGTGCTTGGCCATATCATCTCCAACAGGGGCATGGAGGTTGATCCGGCCAAGGTAGATGTCATTAGAAAACTCGCGCCACCGTCCAACTTGCGGTAGTTATGGTCTTTTCTGGGGCACGTCGGTTTCTACCAGCGCTTCATTCATGATTTCAGTAGGATTGCCCGACCGTTGACTAATCTGCTGACGAAAGACATCGAGTTCCTTGTCGATGACAAGTGTCTATCATCATTTGAGACTCTTACGAGATGTGTTGTAGAGGCTCCTGTTCTCCAACCGTCTGATTGGTCTCTCCCATTCGAGATCATGACGGATGCCTCTGATTTTGCCGTAGGGGCCGTGCTGGGACAGAGGAGGGATGGAGTCCCATTTGCCATTCACTACGCTAGCCGTACATTGGATGCCACGCAGCGGAACTATACTGTCACTGAGAAGGAGATGCTAGCCATAGTTTTCGCCCTAGATAATTTCAGATCTTACATCATTGGATCTAGAGTGACCATCTATACTGATCATACCGCCATCAGGTACCTCATGGCAAAGAAGGATGCTAAAGCCAGATTGACCAGATGGATCCTTCTACTCCAGGAGTTTGACATAGAGATTAAGGATAATCCTGGAGTCAAGAATGTGGTGGCGGATCATCTCTCCCGATTAGAGCATCTTGAGGATTCTGAGCAGACTGAGCCTATTTGTGAGACCTTCCCAGATGAGGCAATCCTTGCTATCGCCTCTCTCCCGTGGTACGCCGATATTGTGAACTTTCTTGTTGCTAAGAAAGTTCCACAAGATTGACCCAGACAGAGACTTGAGACCTTCCTTGCGAAGGCCAAGTTCTACCACTGGGAGGATCCCATCCCTTACCATGAAGGAGGGATAGCGTCTGGCGTAGGTGCATTCCTCAGGAGGAGCACCATAGCGTCATCACTTACTGCCACAAGCTTGAGGCAGGAGGACATCACTCTGGTAGGAGAACGACACGGAAAGTGCTCCAATCCGGCCTATGGTGGCCTACCCTCTTCAAGGACTCTGATGAGTTCGTGAAGAGGTATACTGACTGTCAGAGGATGGGCACTTGTGGACAGCGTGATATGATGCCGATGCAGCCCATTCACTTCTGTGAGGTTTTTGACGCATGGGGCATCGATTTCATTGGTCCATTCCCTAGGAGTCAGGGATTCGAGTATATTCTGTTGGCCGTGGATTATGTTAGTCGTTGGGTTGAGGCCATCCGCGCCCGAACCGCAGTTGATAGGACTGTTTGCCGATTTTTGAGGAAGCATATCATTTCACGGTTTGGGGTACCTCGAGTGTTGATCTCTGACGGGGGGTCTCATTTTGTCAACGACAAGGTAAAGGCCCTTACTAGCGAGTTCGGCATTGACCATCGAGTTGCCACTCCATACCACCCTCAGACGAATGGTCTTGCTGAAGTGTCGAACAGGAAGATCAAGACTATATTGCAGAAAGTCGTCTGCCCTGACCGAAAGGATTGGTCACAGCTTTTGGACTCGGTCTTGTGGGCATATAGGCTGTCTTTCAAGACTCCTTTGGGTACATCTCCCTTTAGCCTCGTTTATGGCAAGCCGTGCCATTTACCTGTTGAGATGAGACATAAGTCACTTTGGGCTGTCACTGATATACTTTTGGATCCAGAGAGTGTAGGAGATTAGAGGAGGGCGGAGTTAGCAGCCTTGGAGGAGCTTCGTGATACCGCCTTTTCAAACAACCTACATTATAAGGAGAGAGTGAAGGAGTGGCATGATTCTCATATCAGCCACAATCATTTTGAGCCAGGACAGAGAGTATGGCTGTTTGATGCTAGGCTTCGTCTATTTCCAGGGAAGCTACAGAGCAAATGGAAGGGACCGTATTTGGTGAGAAAGGTACACGACAATAGGAGTATCGACATATCTGAGTTGTCTTCTGAAAGTACCTTTCGAGTGAACAGCCAGCGGCTCAAACCATATCTAGATCATGAGCCGCGAGTCGTTGATGTTGCCCCGATTTACTTTACATGAGATGTGGTCTCTTGACTCATATCTATTGCATCTCACACCTGATTATCACTGTTCTTCTGACTTGTATACATCCATATGTCCATATCACTCTATTCTTTAGTCCCACATCCCTTTTCTCATCTTATGATTATGCTATACTTAGGGTGTACTTTACCCTAAGTATAGGGGGGATGTAGGACTCTCGGGTATTCTTTTGATTCATTTCTACCTCTGTTTTGCTGCCTATACTTAGGAATATTTTACCCTAAGTATGGGGGGGGGGGGGTAGACCCTTTACATTCTCACTCGGATTTCCCTTTGTGTACAACCTGCTATAGTTAGGATTATTTGATCCTAAGTATAGGGGGAACGGCCAAGATCCTCTTGGATTTCTATTCTTTCTATTCGTCTTTGTATATAGCCTTCCTTTTCACTTCCCTATACTAAAGCACGAGTTATGTCTTCTTCATCGCTCTTGACTCTGAGGACATCGTTCGGGCTAAGTATAGGGGGGTGTGTATATATTTCATATATACTTTAGCCATAACTCGTACTTTGTGTGAGTGCGTTAATAAATAACAATGGCTAAAAACCAAAAATCCATAAAAATTAAAAAATTTTCCTTGTAGATAAAATTCTTTTATTGCACATACATAGCTATTGTACAAATTATTTTTGTAAAAATATTTGTAAAAACTTTTTGTGTAAATAATGCGTAAATATTTTCTTATCAAAATTATGTATATAGTACAAAATTTTTCTGAAATGTTTGGAAATCAAAGTTTGAAAAAACCTTGTGTAAATTTGTGTAAATATTTTGCAAAACTTGCATTCATGCATACATCCATGGTTTCAAAACATTTTTCAAAAATTTTGCACATGTGTAAATATTTGTAAAATTGCATCTTTGTAAATATTTGTATAGTTTTTTCTGGATCATAGTTGACATTTAAACTAACCTGGAATTAAATTGGAAAATGGAGCTTGGTTAAGATCTTAGTCCACCTAATTATAAGAGGAACCTTATAGGGCTTAGGGTTGAGACTTTTCAGGTCCATGGTGACTTAATTCTTTGAGTCCACTAGGATATGATCACATGTCATCTCAATGAGCCTAAGTAGAGCACTTAACAACACACACATGACTCATATAGACAATGGCTTGACTTGGACCCGCACTTTACACCGAGCTCTCTACGGATGAGGTGGTGAGGAGGCAGTCTTCTTTGACTTGGGGTAGCATATGAGGGTAGTACTTCTAGGCGGAACCTCTCTTCTTCTTATAGTGAAGGAAGTGCGTCTCAACTTGGTCTGGTTGCCATGAGGTCTAATGACAGGAGTTGTGGGTTGCAATAATGCTTCAAAAGAGGGATAGTCTACTGGCTCAAGAGGAAAAACTCCTTATGTATATATGCTGCACCTTGTAAATATGTTGTACAGATGCATATCAAGAAAAAATGCAAAAAGAAAATAACTCCAAAAAAGTGGTGGGTCTGAGAGAAAATGATAATCCCACCGGAGTGTATATAGTGCAATAAGCAAAGCTTGAGACTTATGTTCCATCTTATGTAGCTTGCAGCAGGGAGACTTAGCTACACTGGTTGAGCTCCCAAGGATACATGGCTACACTGGCCATGGCCCATTCTCTTCTTCCCCCTCTTCTTGAGCCGGTTGAACTTGAACTTAGAAGGGAATACCCGCTCCTCGAGGAAAGAGTGGCCAGACTAGGGTCATAGAGTTACCTTGTTGGGGAGGGTTGTCATTTTGCTACTTCTGAGGTGGAGAGCTATACCTCACTTACACTGTGCAAGGAAAGATTCATGGTCTTCAGGGTTTGTGTATGTAAACTTGTTCTGATCTGGATTATTGAGGAGTCTTGACTATAGATTAGTGGATCTTCGAGGCTGTTAAGTTTTAAACCTAAGTCTAATAAGGTTCCGACACATTAATAATCCGAGGATCTGACCGAGCTCCATATTTCAAATTAATGAAGGAAAGTTTAAAAATCAACATTGATCCATGCATTTCTCCTCTTTCTTTTTCCTTTTCTATCTCACTTCTTTTTCAAATAAGTGTTTTCTAAGGGACTAGCAAAGTTAAGTATAGGGGGGTGATGAATACCCATTCATCAATCTTTATTCTTTTATTTTAGCTATAAAACCTATGCAAAACACCAAGTATATTCATGTAAATAGAATTAATTACCATCAGGCATGCATTGTATAAATATGCATAATTAGCATGTTTTTGTGCATAAATAAAAGAATAAAGAAATAAAAGAAAGAGAGGGAAATATTTAGAATAAATATAGAGCGGCCTAATCCCAAGGGAGGGCTCAGCATGGGCCTGACCGCAAAAGAATCAAAGTAGAGGGAGATAGGGTCAATCATGTTTGTACATATACCTATGTATATAAATAAATTTATTTTCCTCTAAATAAAAATAAAAATGTATGTTTATAAATTTGTACATATTTATAAAAATAAAACTAAAAATAAAAATGGAAAAAACAAAATAAAAATAAAATAAATAAAACCTTTCTCATTAGTATATATAGACCATGTATATAGAATAACATACCTACTTTTTTCTCCTTATAAATAAATAATTAAAATCCAATAAAAATATTTCTATGTTCCACATTTCATAATGTAAATAAATAAAATAAAAATCAGAAAAATAAAAGAAAATAAAAAGAAAAAGAATAAAAATCAATTTCCACCTTGTATATATACCATGTAAATATGTATATAAACCTAATTATTTACTAATGTAAATAAATAATTAAAATAAAATAAAAATACCTTTTTTATTCCAAATTTTATGTTGAAAATAAATAAAATATAAAATTGGAATAATTGTATAAAAATAAATAATTAAAAATAAATAATACATATATGTATATACTTATATATAATAATAATATAATGTAAATACATAAATTAATTTTCAAAAAAATAAATAAAAATCACAAAAAAATACTTTGAAAATAAATAAATATTTTTCATGTTTTAACTTTTTCGAAGTAAAATCATTTACTAATTTTAAATGATTTTTTAAATAATAAACCAACAGAATTTTCCTATTGGTCCACGGGGGATTGTTGACCCCCGGTCAACTCTCCCCCGCAGACCCCTTTCACGCGGATCTTGCGTTCGACCCGATTTTCTCTGAATTTTGCTGACGCGATCCGATCTTCAAATATCCAAACCCCGAGCTCCATTTGATCCTTGTACATCCGAGACCTTCGCTTGGAGTATTGCCTAGGGATCCGTGCTCCGAGCAACCCTGCCCGACTCCATTTAGCCGGACCCCTGACACTATATAGGCTCTCCTCCGCCGTACCTTTTCTCGCATCTTTGGCTCCGCCCCTTCATCCCAGGACCTCCATTCTCTTCCCCAGAGTGACAGCTGCGCGAGGAGAGTGTCGCAGCAAGGAGGAGGTGTCTCCAGCCACTGATCCGGTGACCTTCGTCGCCGTGCGCCGCCGCGAGGTGCGCCTGAGCCTCGGGACCCGACGACCCCTTGAGGCGAAGACCTAGAGCTTCTTTAGCTCATCCCCAGTCGACTCCCTCCATCAGGTAACCTTGATTCTTCCTAGAATAGGCTAATTTCCCTTTACGCCCAAATCGCACCGCCGGCTTCGCCGGTCGATTCACGTCGACTCGATCATTCATTCGCTCATCTGACTCGACCACCACACTTACGAGACTCCTCTCCACCTTCTGCACCCACTCACTCAACTTGGTTCGCCCCGGAACCAAGAGTCAACCTCCCTCGCCGTCGCCTCGCCGGAGGTCTTCGCCACGACCCATCCGATCATCCATTTCAACCCTAACCGGGTCGAGGCAATTTGACCTCGACCCAGGAGCCCTTCTATGCTTTTTTGTAGGTCTAAGGGACCCATCTGAGGGTCTGAACGTTCGAGCATAGAGGCTCAGCTCCTCCCTCATCGCCGGAGCTCCTCGGAGCTTCCCGGCCTCATCGGAGGAGCTCATTAGCTGCGGAACACCTCGACGATCATTTTCACCATCTCAGCAGCCCAGGAGGAGGTCCCATGCGCCCGCACTGAGCCGGCGAAGTTCGCCGGCGAGCTGTTCTTGGCGCATCCTCCTTCACCGTCCGATCAGCCCCGATGCTCCAGATTCGATCATCGTCGTCTATTTGATGAGTTTCAGCCATCGTTAGATTCATCTGGGACTCGATCGTGACAGTCCATCCAGACGAAGAGGCGCCTTATATCCAGCACCGTCCGATCTACACGTGGCGCCTTCCTCGCCGTCGATCCTGCTAAGGGTTAGCCGCATCCTCTCATCGTCAGATCCTCCACGTGGCAAGCCCTCAGCCGTCCGCTTTTAATAATGGGTAATTGCACTTAGGCCCCTCTGTTTATTGCATTTATAGTTTAACCCTGTAAATATTTTAGTTAGTTGTTTTTATT
Organism: Ottelia alismoides; assembly: GCA_037367405.1. Taxonomy (NCBI): domain Eukaryota; kingdom Viridiplantae; phylum Streptophyta; class Magnoliopsida; order Alismatales; family Hydrocharitaceae; genus Ottelia; species Ottelia alismoides. The sequence continues at coordinate 75,783 of JAZKJV010009850.1, forward strand.
TTGGAATAATTGTAGTTAGGACCTTAGACTTTGCTTTATTTGCATTATAGTCCCTGTGTGTGAGCCACGTGCTTCGACACGTGAGGATTTAGAAATTTTGCACTTTTTATCCTATGTTTTATGAGTGTTATTGAATGATCTTTTATAAATAGGAATTGCAACCATACCCCTCCGTGCCTGGACCACGTGCCTTACACGTGCTTTGTGGGATTCTTGCATACCAGGCCCTGCGTTTTAATTGCTTATTATTGTTTAGTCCTGGAACTATGTTTTGTTTGCATTTAGGTCCCTAACTGCTGTATACCTTATTTTAATTGAATAAAATATTAAATAAATTCCAAATTAGGTGTAATTTGGACACGTGGCTCATGCCACTGTGTGAAAATTTCCCTAAATTTTTGGTACATTTTTGAGGTGTTTTGATATTTTTTAAAAATTCAAAAATAGTGATTTTGGCTACTGTCTGACTTAGAAAATCAAAGAAAAATATAAAAACTTTTTTAAAATTCTAAAAAAAATAGGATTTGTTTATTTGGCCGTGTTTGAATTTCTTTCCAATTTTTGTGCTTTTTGGATATATAAAAACCTTAAAAATTAAAAAACCCTAAAAATCTTATAAAATTCTAAAAAATTCTATAAAACTCAAAAAAATACAAACTCTTTTTCTGAATTTTAGTTTCTGTTTATATTTTTCAAAAAAATTACCTCCAGACTTTTATAGATCCATTTTGTATTTTTAATGGATCTTTCAAGTCTGGCTGGACAGTGATTCCCTATTTTTGTCTTTCTTGATTTTTAGAAAATCGTATAAAAATTATAAAAATCTGAAAAATTCACCAAAAACACTAAAAAACCAAAAAACATAAAAATATTTTTATTAGAATTTTCTGTGCATTTTTGAGTGTTTTTAATAATTGTTGTGTTTGCTTGTTTTTACATTTTCTTATTTCTCCTTATAATTAAAAATCCAAAAAAATTTAAAAACAATTAAAAATTCCACCAAAAATCTTTTGTTTATTTTATTTTATTTCTTTGACTACTTCGTAGTCCGCAAGGCCAATTCGTGCTCCCTAAGTCTGACCCTGGTCGCTATACCAGGTTAATAATTTAGCAAGGACCGCTCCCTTGCTTTTGTTTGATTTTATCTTCTCTGATTGGTGGTTCTTTTCTTTTTCTTGTTGAGTCCGATTCTTCGAGATCCGGATCGCAACGACCCGAGTGTGATTTTTACCTCACCCGGATTGAGGAAGGGATTTTTCAGCTCATCATTATGTCTTTCTTTTCTCTCCTGGGTCCTATGAAGACATAGTTCGACAAAGTATAGGGGACGTATATACCGTGTATATACTTTAGACATAACTCGTACTTTCTTGTATTTTTAATAATATGACTATAAAATAATGGGTAAGGGTATATAATGAAAAGGATTTTAAAAATTTCTTGTAAATATGTATACATTTGTTGTAAATATGTAGAAATTGGTTTGAAAATTATTTGCAAATTATTTAGAAAATGGTTGTAAAATATTTTCAAAAATCTTTTCAAACCATTTAATATTTTCGAACCTTTATAAATGTTTGTAAAAAGTTTGTCTTAAATATTGTTGTAACTAATTTGCAAATTAAGTTTTCAAATTATTTTAAAAATGTTTGCAAAAATGTTTTCAAATGATTTTGGAGACATCGTACATAATTGTCTATAAATCTCTTTAAATAAAATCCTTGTATAAAATGTGTATATAAAATCCTTTATAAAACTTGTATATACTTGTGTATAAAATCTTATGAAAATACACACCCAATCCTTATGAATATTTGTAAATATATAAAATTCACTAATCCTATCAAAAATACCTAAAATTTAAAAATTTTGAAAATCCCACAATTTTTTTAAACTTTTCAAAACCCCATAAAAAGTTTGAAATAAAAAATTGTACTTCACAATAATATTTGCATTGGCTTTTGCCTTTTTTGGAATGATAATGACAATTACACTGGTCGATAATAAAATCTGAAGATTAGAGCTTGGTTATGACCTTAATTCACTTAATTTCATAGGAACCTTATAGGAATTGGAATTGAGACTTTTTAGGTCAGCTTGACTTAATTCTTCGAGTCCACAAGACTATGTTCACATGCCATCTCGACTGCTTAAGTAGAATATTTCGAGATGCACGCATGACTCTTGTCGATAGTGAACTAACTTGTAAAAAACACTCTATACATAGCTCAACACATATGTGATGGTGGAGCGCTGGATTTCTAGCGTGAGATGCATGTGAGTGGAAACATCGGTTGCCCTAATAGGAGGCTAGTGCACCCCATCCTAATCTAGTAGCTTCGACGTCTACAGACAGGAGGTTGTGAGTTGTAATAGAGCTTCAAAAGAGGGATAGTTTACTGGCTCAAGAGGATAAACACATTATGTAAATGCTACCATTATATACATTAAAAAAAGAGTATGAAATAAAGACTCCAAAAGTTAGACGGGCAAAAGTCAATGAAAAATCAATTCCCGTTAGAGTTATGTGTTAATAAGCAAGGCTTACGATTAAAAGTCAAAGATTTTATAGATTCCTGTAGCTGGATGACTTGGCTACATTAGTCAAGCTCCAAGGGATATGCGGTTACACCGATCACAATCCATTCTCTTCTCTACCTCCTCTTCTTGATCAAGTTGTACTTGAACTTAGAAGGGAATACCCCTCTCCTCGAGGAAAGAGGAGCTGGACCAGGGAATTAGAGTTACCATGTTGGAGATGTTTGTTCCTTTGCCGCTTCAGATGCGGGGAGCTACATTTCACTTTCAATGTATAAGGAATACTCATAGTCATAAGAGTTTGCATATGAAGCGACTTGTTCTGACCTGGTTATTAGGGCGAACTAAATGGAGGATTGTGGATCTAAAGGGTTGTTAAGTTTTAAATCCTATTCCTAATAAGATTCTCCCAAATTAACAATCCAAAGGTCTGACTAAGCTCCAAATATTGATTTTATGAAGATAAGTTTAACAATCATAATCATTCTAACTTATTTCTTTTCGTTTTCTTTATTTTCTCTTTAGGTTTGTCATTTTCAGTAAATGTTTACTACGAACTAGAGAAGGTAAGTATAGGGGGTGATGAATACCAATTCATTTACCTTTATTATTTCATTTCATGCTTTGAATCCCTAGTTAAATATATGTAAATACCATTAACTTGCATAAATTAACATTCAAACATTGACATGCAAATAGTGTTAAATACATGTATTTAAACCCTAAATAAAAGAATAAACAAATAAAATTAAATTAAAAAAGGAAGTATCAAACATATTGACTAATCCAGAACTCCAAAATCAAGTTAAGTATTGATTTGGTCGACCATGAATAAAGTAGGGGGATATAGGGTAAATTAATGTAAAATATACACAAAACCTTAATTTATTTGTATACAATACACTGTGTAAATAGATGATTGATACACTATTTTATTTTTTAATATATATACCTCAAATAAATATGTGTTCAATATGAATATGTACATATAAATCTACATAAAATAACAAAAAACATTGTCCAAAATATACAATACATATGTAACTATGTACACTCACATAAAAAAACCATAAACATAACTTTAATGATCAATATCTTCTCCATAGAACTTGAATTGGATCAAACTCATGTCTATTGTATTTCAAATTAACTTATCTATCTAATGAAGGTAGTTTCATTGCATTTGGAGTTAAGATGTTAAAATCGACTAATTAGGTACAAAACTACTTGTAAAATCATATTTTAGGCCAATATATTTATTATACATATTTTAACTTCCTTATATTTTTAAATAATTGTACACACTGTAAATTATAAGCAAAAATAAAATTAAATTAAAAAAACTAAAAATAATTCATAAATACCAAAGCATAAGTACAATGTACCTATAATGTTAAATAAATATATTTATTTAAGTTACAAATAAAATTATAAAAATTGTGAACAAATATGTAAATATGTATTAAATAATATTGTAAGTAACTAAATAATTAAATTTGATATTATTTATAAAATAACATAATATAAATAAAAATACACAATATATATTAATACTGATATATAATATTATATAAATAATAACATATACTAAATAAAGTTGTAAAAATAAATAAAAATCATTATTAAATAGTTTATAAAATAATGAACATTTTTTTATGTTTAACTTTTTTGTAAATAACATCATTTTCAAATTCCATTTGAATTAATTTCGATTTTAATTGTTAGTTTGTCTTTTTGCGACTGGCATGGACTAATGAGTGTCTCACCTTAGTTGACCCACTGGTCAACTACACCCCATCCTAGCCTTGGCCCCTGTCAGACCGCTGACATCTCTTCTTTTACATATTGTGGAGCTCGATGGTTGCATCTTTTTAGCATAGTTCCTTCACAAAATCTCTATACCCACTCTTCCTCCATCACACCATACCATTAGCCTTGTTTGAGACCCATCGATTAGAGCGTAACCCTAGTTAAAATCCCCTCCTTTATAACATCACAACCAACCCATTTTGAAAGCTTAATCCCTCTTTGACTACTCATTTCCTCAATGATCATCGGTTGGAGCTTGCCTTTTGTGACATGAAGTCGCGCTTTGGGATTCACGATATAGAGAAGGGAGGAGGAGGTGATTCACCCCATCACCAGAGACCTTCTCTAAGCGGTTCTGTCTCCAAGGTCTTCCAACCAGGTGAGGCCATTATGTTAGGTTCTTTAGCTTTGCATTTCAATTCTTAGTGTATCATTTTATTTTTGTTTGATTTACTTAAAATCCAAAACAATCTAGTACGTAGGAGCACTAGGCTCCGACCAGTCGCTGACGCATTCATCATTCCAAACAAAAAAGAAAGGCGAAGTCATAACTATCTCACGAGTGAATGAAGCGACGGGAAATCAATTCACTGTTCAACCAACCTTGTCTCGACCATATGAACACCTCCGCTTCTTCCTTTTCGCTTGTACGCTCCTTAGATCACTCGACCCACCTCGATTATGCAACAATCGAAAGAATCAAGTCCCCATCTTCTCCCATTCACAAAGACCACCCACCTCACCTCATCGTTCATCTTTTCCGCTAACCATCGGGTCGAGGAGCATCACACTCGAGCTGAGAACATTTTTGTGTAGGTGTGTACGTTGAAGGACTCCTTTTGGAGTGTGATTGAGCCTGGCACATGACCTCCAAAGGCCCGTGTTTCATCGGAACTTGAAGCCTCCATCGATGAGGCCCGAACCGTTTTGAGCCCTTCATCGGATGCGGTGGATCCCTAGGTCCATTTTGGGACTAGTAGGAGTTTGGGAGACCAACATAGGATGAAGATACCTCAGATCGAAGGATCCCAACATCGCAATTCATCCCTATTCTTCCAAGCCTCTCCCTACCATCAGACCAAGCACAATCGCACATGCAAGCAACTACGATTAGATTGGGTACATCTGGAGCCATCATATCGAGCCTCTAATCTAATCGGACCCTTCATTCGTGATGGGGTATGCACGCATCCAGGTCATTCATCGCTAAAGTGGATCACCATCCACTATCCATAAATGCTCTAAGGAGGGTATATTGCACTTAAACTCCCTCTGCCCTTTTGATTTAATTATTTAGTATTTAAACCTTTATCTATAGTGTAATAACTTTAGAATATTTTGCATTATTGACCCTCTTATTTATGGTATTTACATTTCAGTCCCTTGCTAGGTCACCTCACATGGCCATCCACGTGAGGTGCATGTAGGGAATTTTAAGGTTTTTCTCCTACATTAATTGGACCTGCTATGAATTGAAGAATTATTTTTATATAATTGCATTTTATTCCCTACCAACCATACATTAAATTTGAAATGAAATGGAGAAATTTCATGTTAGATCCTGGACTTCTGTTATTTGTTATTATTTGAGTGCAAACTTTAATTTAAAAGCAAAAATATGAAGGATATGAAAAAATCCTTAAGCACATCATAGAAGCGTGAAGATCGCATCGTATGCAATCGGGAGCGACTAGTCGTACTAGTTCCTCGGGGTAGCGGAATTTAAAAATTTTAAATGATGAAACCACATGATCCAAGAACACTTCTCGGATTGTTTCATTAAAACCACCAACAAGTATTAGGTTTACCTCTTGAAGCATGGTTGCAATCAAGTCTCTAAATGAAGAGACCTCCTGTCTCAAGTCTGATCCGACCGAGGAGATGCTTGCGAGCGCGTTGATGAAATGTGTGCTCCTCATAATCCATATTGATGATCCAAGCGACGAATATCATGATCTCGTCTCACGAGATCCGATGTCTTCTTCCGCGAGGTGCACCGAAGGAGATGGAGATCTATGAGCAAACGATCCGGTATCATAACGACGATGCACGATGATGACTCTCTCTAGGAATCCATGATGGACGACCACAATGAGAGAGAGAGAGACTTGGCATGTAGAGAGAGGGAGAGTGCATATTTTCATTATCTTGAGAAGATCTAGGGTTTCCTCTTCTTATATAATATTTTGGGAGTCCATGGATCCTAGTCGATGGACAACACAAAATCAACGGATGAGATTGATTTGTGTTTCATTCAATGGCCATGATTATATTGTAAAACACAACAACAATTAATTAAATTAAATATAAATTAGATAATAATTAATATCAAATTAAATCAATTGTCCATGGAGATAATAAGAAGGAGGCTAGCTTCCTTCCATAAAGAGTGGGGACAACCGGCCATTCCTAATAAGAGTTGGTGGTTGTCCATCCTTCCTTTAAGGATGGTGGATATCTACTCATATCTATGAGATTGCATTATCCCATGAAAATATCTGATATTTACATCCACATTTGTAGTAAATTATTTCACAAAAATAATTCATAATTATTTTGTGAACATTGCAATCATGTCATTGGAAATTTGTGGATCATGTTCACAACCCAAAATAAAATATAAATTACATTTTCAATTAATTGTCTAATGTGAATACGATTCACATTAACATTTCTATTGTAAATGTTATTTAGAAGTAGCTCTCTCTTATATATTACAAATCATATTTATAATATATATGAGTTATATGGATAGTGATATCAACGTTATTCATATATTAAATCATATTTAATTATCTAAATTCTCAAATCTCATGCACTCAAATAATATGAATCTCATTAAATTATTCACGATAATTAAATCATATTTATTATCCATTTCTCATGGGCCAAAAAGATATGAATAACATTCGTATTATTTACAATAATTAAATCATATTTATTTATCTATTTTGATCAATGCTCAGATATAATATCAACAATGAAATTATTCTTAAACTCTTTCAAGATTAATGTGTTTTCTCTATAGATAATTGGAGATATGGACAAGACAATTGTATGTTCCACGTATAGTGACTTGGATATTGAGATCATATCTTAAATCCAGATATTGCAGACTGTCCATAGATGTTTGATTAAATCAAAACCGTAAATCTAATATTTTCATCGTATCTGAATCACATTCAGATCACTGTCCAACATTTATACCAAGATCAGATTACTTCTATATTGAGAAGAGTCACTAAAATCCAAACCCATTTCATCACTCCCTAGGAATGGAAGCATCATGGTTAGACATTTGTTTATGATAACATCACCCTCAGGTATTCCTAATACACGTACATCCTGCATACTAGAATACTTTGAATATATATGAAGTTTTAGATCTCATTTAGACTGTCTCCTTCAGGGTTTCAATGTTAAATTTCTCATTTTATCATTGGGATTTGGTATCGATTATATGCTTTCCAAAAGCATATATTACCCATGTATTGATCATATACTTTCCACAAGCATATATCAAACCTACACATTCAGTCAAGCTTCCAAAGCGAGACGACCTTGCACGGAATTTGATATAAATTTCTCATGAGTGAACTCATGTCTTCCGGTTCAGTAAATGAACCCGTATCATCCCTTTGAGAGATCATATTACTCATATGCCCTTGTATGAACACCGATGTGCCAATGTATAGACCTTGATTAGGCCATCAACTTATCGATCTTCCAAATGTAAATACTCAAACATATAGTAACACATATGTCTCCGATCAGAGGATTCATACCTTTATCGTGATAGCAGACAACATAGGTCATTGCTTATCTTGATCTCGTTAAGTCAACTCATTTACCCAACTTATCTAACACCTACGAATCTCTATTCCTATGTAGAGGACCTACAAAGAGGTTGGTTAGATAACAACCCATGAGAGAAAAGGATTTCCATCTCCTACTCAGGTTGGAGATCATATCTTAATAATCATTTTACAGTGCTTGATGAGACCTCAATCTAACTCTTTAGATATTTATCCAAGCAGCAGCCTCTATAATTCAACAATTGAATCAACAACTGTATGATCATCAAGATATCCATGGTACATAACCCTTATTGTACTAAGGGATCTATTATGAAAAATAGTTATTCTTAATTTCATATCATGGAATGATATTTGCAATAACATTTATTGCATAATGGCTCGTTGTGGGCTCACATGTCTAACAATCTCCCACTAGCCCAAAGAGCCATTAATGGGTTAATCTTTAAACTCACACTCATTTGACAATCATAAGCTATTTAATATAGCTAGGTAAATTGATTAGTCACTCTGTTCCCAAGATACTACGCCAAGTCCTTCTATGTACTTGCATATCTCCTAGTAACAATGCTCGAATCCAATGCGAATGTTGCATCTTATGCAACCAATACTCAATCTTGTTGAAGCATGTCTAGTGTCTGTGACACTACAACTCAATAGTCGTCAAAACCATTATGTAATTTTTATTATCCTTACCAGAACTCCCTTATTCTCAAAGATCTCTATCTCCTAAGGTATCTGCAATTAAGATCTTTTAGATCACTATTTATAAAGTCTTAAGTTTTTGAAGATAAGACTTAGAGATCACTATCTCGATAGTCTTGTCCTCTTTGAAGATATTGTCATTACTGCAATCAAGTGGTTTATTTCCATAGTAGGATTAGTAACAGTTTACTACTCCCACTCCATGTCAGACATCTGACTTTTGTACACATCTAGCATACACCTGGTTTCTCATAACTGGTGCACAATGGCAAGCCGTTTTAGTATTCACTTCCTCAAATCTTTGAGGTGCTATCCCTTTAGATAGATCAATATCATATTTTATGGGAAGGAAGCCTTCCTTGGAGTTTTCAAAGAATGGAACATGTCGAAGGTGTACCAGTTAATGTGACGGTCCTAATACCCTCTTCTCTTTGCTTCAGAACATCTTCAGAACTAAGATCTACAAGGTATCCTTGAGATCTTATCTTAAGGTATGGAATAGCTAGATTTTAAATACTAATTATCATCCTTATACAATTCCAAATAATTAGGATATTATCCACATTTAGCACGATGAAAACAATGGCACTCCTACTAAGCTTTACATGGTTCATCAAGATTCTATCGGATTTCATAACATTTATAATTCATCAAATCTATTATTCCAACTACAAGAAGCTTATTTGAATCCATAGATGGAGTTTCTTTAGATTGCACACCTTGATTTCCTCAACCATGAAGACCTGGGCTACTTTATGTGATTATCCTCATAGAGGTAGTCATAGATGAATGCAATATCGATTTCTGTCTCGGAGATATTATAGTCAAGTTGTGTATCTATAGTTAGCAATGTTCTGATGGGTTTAAGCATCGTCATTGAAGAGCAAGTCTCATCGGAAGCGATGTTTTCTCTTTGGTGTGTAGCTCATGGCTACAAGTTGTGCTTTGAAGGTCTCTACATTCTCATTGGGTTCCCTCTTTCTCTTGAAGATCCATTTACACCTTCACGAGTATTACCCATATAAGTGGATCCTCGATGGTCTATATACAACACTTGTATATGAAGTATACTTTATACTTTATTGCTAACATCCATCTTTCCATGTCATGATCCTTAGAAGATTCATCATATGAAGTAAGATCATTGTCAGACTTACCTGACGTATGGAATCCATCCTCAAAGTAATTTGAAAAAATATGGGTGTTCATCTTTATTATCCTTTTAGTTTCCAAATTTAGGAACCTTATTATCTTCTCAAGATTAAATGGGTTCCTTCACTTCATTTTCATCTTGAATCTCAAGAGAGCCATCATCTAAGGATCATATCCTTATAGATGAAATCTTTAAGAATCTCAAGGTCATAAAGTAGGTATCCAATATCATCCTTAATTTTCCTGATGAAGCAACACTCTCTGGTGCTAGATTCTAGCTTACTTGCATCCATGACAAAGTTATGGACCAAGCAACCCTAAATCCTCCAAGTGTCCCACAGTAGGCTAGGTTCCAAACCATAGCTTATGAGGTTGTTCGGATTAGAATTTGCATGGAATCTTATTACATATATATAGCAACTACATATATACCTGGAAACTAAGAGGTAATTATGCTAATATTCATCATTAATCAAATCAAGTCACAAATGATCCAGTTGTATCTCCCTACAACTCTATTGAGTTTAGGTGCATTAAGAGGATTGATATAGGAATGATATTTTTTTTTCTAAAAGGTATTCCATGAATTCATCTAATAGGAACTGACTACTAAGGTTAGACCAAATTCATGCCATCTTCCATCAAACTTTGGTTCTAAACCAAATTGTGAAATCTTTGAACATTTGAAAGTTTCTAATGTGAATGAAAGAAATCTCATATAAAAAAATCATTAAATGGTATCACATATCATTAATGTTTATTATGATACAGATGATCCACATACACCAATATGTATGAGATCTTGAATACCTTGGCATCTAACACCATCCCCGGAGAAGGGTGCATTGGACATTTTCTACTTTGAATAAAATATTCACAAGTATGTAAGATTTGAAATTTCAGACACTCTTAAGTTTCATCTCTTACTTGTCTATTGATCTCATCAACGGAATTATGTCCAAGGCTTGATGCCATATCATTGTTAAATGATCTTCATCCTCCTATTGATATTTTAAGGTTTAATTTTCAGTATTTAGATGTATTAATGAACTATTCATTATTTTTCTAATTTAGTAGAGTCCTCTAGATGATAGATTACTATTTGAAACATATCAATCATAACTCTTTATGATAGGTCTATTCCAGAATACATGTTCATTTCCAACATTTAGAAATAAACAATGAATATATTCTAATATCTAGGTCATAGAGACAATCTCTAAGACTAAGAGCTCTCCCACTGAAAATATGAAGTCTATCTATCCAATAGAGATTGTTGCAACAATTGCATCAATATCTATGTGGATGACTATTAAACCTTATGATCAAATTTTCTAATCTTCTAAAACATATTCAACTGATTGCAAGTGTTATTAGAAGAATGAGATACAATTTTAGACTTTGTTCTTATCCAATAAGCAAGTCAATTTCAATGATTATATGTAGATGTATAATATCTCGATGCACTATCTGGATCCTTCTCTAAGGATCTTAGATAGTTTAGATAGTCACACTATCAGTACATCAGCTTATTGCAGTATTGACATTTATCCAACTCATTGGATGTCATATGCAAGTTACGGAAGTACAATCAATTCTTTGACATTCCTTCTTACTTGGGTCAGACCCATGCTTTCACTACACTCCCTTTATCTATAAACAACCATTACTTAAGACAAAGGATCTCTTATGTTGAATTCAAAGGATTTCAATATAAGAGTAGTTCAATATTTATACATGCTTCACTCAATACCTACAATATGAATATTTTGAGTATAAATAGTAGAACGATGACATTCATCGTATCTACATCCATCTAAACTCTAAAAGACTTTTGATTCAGGTAGGTACTCAAACATTTTGAGTACAACACCTCTTATAGAGCCACCACTCTATATGATGGCATGAACCATGTCATTCATAATTAAATTTCGAGAGCACATATGTATGATAGAACAACTTCTTAGATTTTATAAGGATTATTTGACAATTATGATCATCATCGACATGATACTTCCAAAGCACACTCTATGAGTGACCAAGACTATAGAGACATACAAACCCTAGGTTGTTGTCTTATTGTCTATTTAATTGGCATTCCTCATTATTACGAGGAAACTTGCACAATGCAACCACATACATTATGTGTCCAACTACAAGTATAATATATTGATCATGGATCCAATCCATGGTAATTACTGGTTATCATTAAGTACAATTTTGAGTGGGTTTAATGAGGAAGCATAAATACATATTTTACTTTGCTCAAGCAAGATCTGGGATGTCCTTTCTTATCTTTCTTACATCCCAATAATATGAGAAACTATAACTAGGATAAAAACAAGCAGGAACTCATTCCCCCTGACAAGTCCTACTTGCATTTTCCAATTCGGTCTTTAACACTCGGGCCCATCACCCATAAGTCAATGTTGACCCATCATTAATTGAACCAACCATCAACAGGAATAGCACTCGCTATGCGCAATCCAATATCACCCCAATAATATGAGGAACCGACATTGGGGTCACTGTGTATACAACCTTACTCTTTTGAGAAGCAAAGAGTCCGATCCAGATGTGTTTGTATGCATGAGCTTTCACTTCGGACATGCGTCTTCTACATGCAATCCCTAACGATGGAAACCTTCGCCTTTACGGAAGACCATGGATGTCACTTATGTGATCCTCCATATCTTGTTCAAATTCTAATTAATTATTGTTAGTCATATTCACATAATTAATTCTTCCAAGAGAAAAACTACTCTATTCATAATAGAGAGTTTTTAATTGGATATTTTTAATTAATTCAATCATTTAAAATTAATTATCAATCCAAGTATCAACCAACAAATAATTTTGATTATTACTTAAAGGATGGTATAATCTCAAAATATATATTATTTAAATTTTAATAATCAGAAAATACATCATGACCAATTCAAGCATTATCCTTTCCTTACCCGCTGTCATGTCAGTACCAACGAGAGTGGGACGGACCGCTCACATAGCAACCTGCTACCCCAACGATCCCGACTAGACACCATAGCTGCCTCAGGTCAGGTAATGTGATTTGATCATTTTGTATTTGACATGATAATCAGTATTTAAACCAAAATTATATCATATAATATTTATCAAAACATTTTTGATTAATACTATAAGGAGATTTGCTAAACAAATCCCCCTTCCTATTCAAGCATCAATGTTTGTTGGAAGGTTCATGTAACCAATTGTGATCTAGATCATATCTAATCAATTTTGGTTAAGGTAATATCATTTAAGGAAATAATCATCTTTAAATATTTCATAAAATATTTACCAACAATTATTTTATGAAATTAACAATTAATTTTCACTAATTGATTAAATGATAATCACAAGGTTCTTGATTGGGAAAGTAGTTTTCAACAGAGACTCCTACTTACTAAAATTAGCATATCTCAATCAATTTAAATTCAAATCATGCAAAATAAATTTCTTTAGTTTGCCAATTTTATGTATAACATAACCCAAGTGATAAACATGCATTCAAGGTGTTTTAAAACCATAATAAACTATATAATTACATCAAGATTCTTCATCCCCAAAACAGTGGGTATATGCTCACTAAAACAATAATAACTTGAGCAAACAAATTCCAAATTACACAAACTCAAGTCCATGGTTTCCTTATTTAATGGGTACATAATACAAGTTGATAATTTCAAGTTTAAACACATTTAAATAGGGTAAAAAAATCACACAAAATAGGGCTGCATGAACAAAAAGTGATGAATGTTCGCACAACCAAAAAAATGCTCAAGTCATCTTTGGTTTAAGGATCATATCCTAAATCTCTAACCTATGACTCTGATGTAACTTGAAGGATATGAAAAAAATCCTTAAACGTATCATGGAAGCGTGATGATGGCATCATATGCGATCGGGAGCAACTAGTCGTACTAGTTGCTCAGGGCAACGGAATTTGAAAATTTTAATCGATGAAACCACATGATCCAAAACACTACTCATATATTTTTATCTAAACCACTAACAAGTTTTAGGTTTAACTCTGGAATCGTGTTTGCGTGAGTATCTTAACAAAGAGACCTCCTGTCTCAAGTTCGATCCGACAGAGGAGATGCTTGCGAGCATGTTATTAAATGCATGCTCCTCGCAATCCGTGTTGATGATCTAAACGGTGAATCTCCTGATCTCGTTTCACGAGATCTGATGTCTTCTTCATGAGAGAGGCACACTAAAGGAGATGAAGATTCATGAGCAAATGATACTACAATATAACGGTGATGCGGCAGCGATGGCAACTCTCTCTAGGGCTTCATGGTGGATGGCAACAATGTGAGAGAGAGAGACTTGGCATGTAGAGAGAGAGAGAGAGGAAGTGAGCATATTTTCATTGTATTGAGAAGATCTAGGGTTTCCTCTTCTTATATAATATTTTAGCAGTCCATGGATCCAAATCCATGGACAACACAAAATCAATGGATGAGATTGATTTATATTTTCTTCAATGGCCATGATTTTGCTGTAAAAATACAACAATATTTAATTTAAATTAATTTATCTAATATATATTGAATAATAATCAATATAAATTAATTTCAAATCAAATCACCATGGAGATAATAGGAAGGAGGCCAACCTCCTTCTATAAAGAGGGGGGGCAGCCACCCATTCCTAATAGGAGTTGGTGGCTGTCCACACTTCCTTTAAAGAAGGTGGCAATCTCCTCATAATCCATGAGATTGCAATATCCCATGAAAATTTTCAATATTTATAACAACATTTGTTGTAAATTATTTCATAAAAATAATTCATAATTATTTTGTGAACATGCGATCATGCCATTGGAAATTTGTGAATCACATTCACAACCCAAAATAAAATATAAATTACATTTACAATTAATTGTCCAATGTGAATCCAATTCACATTAACATTTAAATTGTAGATGTTGTATACAAATAGATCTCTCTTATATATTACAAATCACATTTATAATATATATGAATTATATGGATAGTGCTATTCACATTGTTCATGTTCTTGATAATTAAATCATACTTAATTATCTAAGATCTCAAATCTCATGCACTCAAATAATATGAATCTCATTCACATTATTCATGATAATTAAATAACATTTAATTATTCATTTCTCATGTGCCAAATAATATGAATCAGATTCATATTATTTACAATAATTAAATCACAATTAATTTTCAATTTTGCTCAATGCTCAGATATAATATCCACAATGAAATTATTCTTCAACTCTTTCAAGATTATTGTGTTTTCTCCGCGTATGTTTAGAGATAAGGACATGACGATTGTATGCTCCATGTACAGTGACTTGGTTATTGAAATGATATCTGAAATCCAGATCTTATGGACCTCCCATAGATGTTTGATTAAATAAAAACCATAAATCTAATATTTTCATTACATCTGAATCATATTTAGATTACTGTCCAACAATTGGACAAGAACATATTACTTCTCTATTGAGTTGAGTCACTAAAATCCAAACTCGTTTCATCACTCCTTAGGAATGGAAGCGTAATGGTTATACAATCGTTTATGGTCACACACCCTCAGGTATTCCTAATACTCGTACACCCTACATACTGGAAGATCTAGAATAAACTCGAAATTTTAGATCTCACTTAGTTTGTTTCCTCCAGGATTTGAACATTAAGGTTCTCATTTGATTAATGGGATTTGGTATCGATCATATGCTTTCCAAAATCATATATCATACCCAGGTATTGATCATATACTTTCCAAAATCATATATCAAACCTACATTCAATCAAGCTTCCAAAGCGAGACGACCGTGCATGGAATTTTATCGCAATATCTCACGAGTGAGCTCGTGTCTTCCGGTTCTGTAAAATGTATGATTACTTTGAGAGATCGTATTACTAATATGCCCTTGTATGCCACCTGCACGTTGGTGTATAGACCTTCATTAGTCCATTAACTTATCGGTCCGCTAAATATACATACTCAAACATGTAGTAACCCATTTGTCTTCAGCCAAGAGATGCGTACTCTATATCGTGACAACATATGACATAGGTCTTTGGTTATATCAATCTCGTTAAGTCAACTCTTTGACCTAACTTATCTAACACCATTGAATCTCTATTCCTATGCAGAGTACATGCATCAAGAGGTCGGTTAGATATCAAACCATGAGAGAAAAAGGATTGACATCTCCTACTCGGGATGGAGATCATCTCTTAGTAATCATTTTATGGTACTTGATGAGTCCTTAATCTAACTCTTTAGATATTCATTCAAGCAACAACCTTTATTTTCAACAATTGAATCAATAGTTGTATGATCATCAAGATAGACATGGTACATAACTCTAATTATACTAAGACATCTATTATGCAAATTAGTTGTTCTTCATTTCAGATCAGGGAATGATATTTGTAATAACATTTATTGCATAATGGCTCACTGTGGGATCGCATGTCCAACAAAATACCCCTGTTAGTACGTATTTAATTGAATGTATTTGGGCATTTTGCATATATGACCCCTAGACTTTGATTAGTTGCTCTAATATGCATGCTAGGTTTTGAGAAATTGCAGAGTCCGTGTTCTTGCTTATTTGTTTCATTTGTCTGAGTTTTTTTTAATTGCATTTATTTATCCAAAAAAACTTAGGAAAAATATTTCCAGTACCTTACAGTATATTGTATCACATATATTTATTTTAAGGTATTTTGTGCTATTTTCCTATTTATAAAAATTCAAAAATAAGCTTTTATTCCATGTTTTGACCTAAAAAATTCATAAAAATTCAAATATATCTTTTAAAATAACAAATAAATTAGAGTAGATGTATCTTATTGTATTTTATCACATGTCTCAAAATCTTAAAAAATAAAAACCAAAACCTTGTATAAAACACTGAAAAACTTCTAAAAATCATAAAAAAATCTAAAAAAACTAAAGATAGCAATTTAAACTTCAAATATTTTTTGTATTATCTAATTTATAAGCAAATTGATTTTAGGTCCTAAATGATTTTTTAGATATCTATTAGGTCCATTTCAATATCCTGATTTTCTGTTTTGATTTATTTTGTGTATTTTCAACTTTAAAATCCACAAAACTTATAAAAAACCACTAGAATTGCCAAACACATTTGAAAAATATAAAAAGAGAAAATTATTTTATTTTCTTTATTTTAACTTTATTTGACATAATTAAAAAATCCAAAAAATATTTTCTATATGTCTTTCATGTCGCTCACCTATAATCTATATTTTATTTTAAGAATTAATGAAAAACATTTGCAAATTTAGAAATCCATAAAAAATGTAAAAAACTAAAAATCACATATTATTTAAATACCCACAAAAAAATTAAAATGAAAAGATAAAAATAAAATAGTAAGAAATTGACATTAATTAGCAATAATTGAAATTAATTTCTAATCTGTCCCAGTTTGTTCCCTAAGTTCGACATTTTACACATACTTGTACATATATACATATTTTGTAGAGTTAAATAAATAAATTTTGACTCACATTATACTTTGATTTATTTATCATTATCTATGGGTTGGTTATTCCTTGAATTGGGATTTTGTGAGTGGTTGGGCATCGATTATGGTTCTGATTTGTTGGATATTGTATACCCTCCAAATCTCAGTTCAACAGTACCCAACCAAAAAGCAGAAGTATTCCCTTCTAGCCAATCTTTATGTGATTAATAAATGGCAGTGAGAAGTGATCCTTCTTCACCACGACATTCAAGCGTCTGTAATTCCACACAGATGCGCCACAACATGGGTACTCGTGTCGTTGTCTCTTCACTTTCCTCATTGGTGACGATCTAGAATCCCGACTTCTTAGAGACAACATGTAAAGGTGCCACTCAATTGGAGTTCAAGATGGGATAGATGAGTCATGCTCCACATCATTTTTTTTATCTCAGTCTTCACCCCTTCTTGTAAATTTGGATTAAACCAACACCGGAATTTACGGGAGGGCTTGGCATTCTCCGCAAGGTATATATGGTATGAACATAAATCAAGATTAATCCCTTGGATATCCGACAATCTCTAGCCTATGGCCTTACAATTTTTTCAAATACTTCTAGTAGGTGAAATTCCTACTCTTTGGTCAGATGGGAACTGATGATGACCGAAAACTTTCCCTTAGGTCCAGCAAGGAAGGCATATTTGAGAGAAGGTGGCAATAATTTGAGCTCAGGTAGGTCTGTATCATATAAGAAATTTGGCTCTAGCATTGATGAATATGATTGTGTTGTTGATGTGGCTAGATCCTACATGGTTTCTATTGCCACCCACTGGACGACTTTGGGGGTCAGATCGCCAAAAATGTAAATCTCATTTTGGCAAAGTTTGTGCCCGACCCAATGAAAAACCGTGAATCCCACCCTTTAAGAGTGTGGAGTTAGCACTATGATGTCATCACAGCCAGGCTGGATTCGGTCGATCAAAGACCATCTAATTTGGATATGTCAATGAAATCAGATGGTCATAAATTTATTTTACTTGGTAAGTAACCAAGGTTGAACTCAGGGACACGAGCCTCTCTCGTGATATTCAGACTCTTATTCATTAATTAAGTGTTGAGTTATAGAACAATAGGTCAAACAATTCACAAAGACAAAACAATGCATTAAATAAATATAAAACATGCATTTTTTTAATTTTATTTTTTTAATCATGCAAATATATGCGATGAAATGCAATGAAAATATGCCCTATATCAGAAATACTTGAGCCATTTAAAATAAAGTCAAATCAGGGTCAAATAATAAAGCTCTCTTTATTCATGTAAAAGTTAGGCATGAGAAATATAGAAATCAAGTCACTTAGACAATAAAATAATACATTATCAAATCTGAAAGAAAAGCATGCCATAAGGAAGACAATGAAAAGAGCTTCAAAACGCCACTGAAATCGACTCAATCAGAGCTAGGATGCTCAAGATATACATGAGTGAAGTCCGGGGCATAAACGCAAGAATACATGAATGATAACTGGCAAACAGCTCCCTGGGAGGAACTAAAATGTAAATACAAGAAAGTTCAGGACCTTCCCTGTAATTAACCCATAGACACAGGGGTGTTTTTGCAATTATGAAAACACACGAGAGTAAAAATGCAAAATACCCATTGTGCACGTGGTCAGCACGCGATACATGACCTATATGCAAATTCGAAGACTTCGGTGGGCCTTTATGCAAATTCTCCAAGTCGCACGTGACGTGCACACGCTATCCCAGGCTCGGTAAACTTCTAAGCTCGGAGGAGGCCCGGTGTAGCTTCGGCAAGGCTCGGGAGCTGGCTCTGGTTCGATGCACGCATGGAGTAGCTCGGAGCGCTGGGGAGGCTCGGGATAGGCTCGGGGTGTCCACGCCTGCTGGTCTGGTGCTGAGGCTCAGAGTTCCTTGGAAGTTGACGCGTGTCCAATCGAGACCCGTCAGATCTCAAAGATCCGACGGTACATGGAGGATCCGCTGGTTGGCGCGTGGACGCTCCTGCACCGTTGGATGAGCTCCGAGGAGGAGCATCCAACGATGCATGTACCTTCTTCTTCAACTTCAACGGGCGGCGGAACCAGGACTCCAGCGAAGTGGTCCCAGCTGCGCCGCTCTCCTATGACGTTGATGGAGCTCGTCAACTGGTCCTGATTGGTTGGCAATGGAGCTCAAGATCTGGGTAAGCTGCAACTCTACGTGGCGAAGGCTCTAGCCGCTCCGGTGGTAGAGATGGCACTCTCCAAGATATCTCCGGCGAGCTCTCCGATCAGTGAAGAATGTTTAGTACTTGCAGTGTTAATACCATAGCCGAAGCGTGGGTGTCGTGAAGGTGAGTGAAGTGGAGAGCTCTGTGGGCGAAGAAGGTGGTAGCTCGGAGCTCCTCCGTCGTGGAGGGCGGAGAGGTGGGTCGTAGGAGATATGAGGTTGTGAAGGTAGGGAGAGTGATCGGGAGTGAGCGCGAAGACGGGGGTTGTGGTGCGAAGCTAGGGAGATGGTCAATGAAGGGCGGAAGTGACCGGGAAATCCTAATTAATTAATCAAAGAAAGAAAAAAATATAGAAGAAAAGTTGAGATGCTTACGTGGTTGGAGATGGAGGTGGTGGCTTGGGTTTGGGGTTCAATTGAACCTCGGGTCTTCGCTGGACCCCGTCAGCCATTTGGTGCAGCTCGAGCGGGCTAGAAGCGCCGCGACGCCGCCATGGAAGGCGGTGGGTTGACACCATAGACGTAGGTCGTCTTCGCTCGATCCTACCACCTCCCCCTGTTACAGGGAGGTGAAGGAGGGATGGGCCTCGCCCCTCGTGCAGGTGGACCCGTGTGAATGGAGGAGGAGACGGCGTATTTGAAGCGTGGAAGGAGGTGGTTTCAGTGGTGAGGAGAGTGGGTTTCATGGGAGATATGGAGTAATGGAGAGGACGACGAGGGTGGTGGAAACGCCCGCGAGGAAGAGGGATGATGGGAGGACATCATGGGGGTGTTGGCGAGTGGAGAATTTGGACGAAGACTCAAGAAAAATGAGAAGGGGAAGGTGGTCAGCAAACTGGTGATCGTGGGAGAGAGGGGAGACCGGAGGTTGACGATGATGTGTAGACTGTTGGATCTTGCAATCCAACGGTTGAAGTGAATGCGCTGAGGAGCGGCTTGGATGAAATCTAGGGCGACACGATTGAAGGGTGTCTGGCATGCCACGTGTCGTGTGCACAGGCGGGCGGAAGTGAACGGCGATGAAGGGATATGGATTGTGATCGAGGGGTTGAGAAGAGGGCAGAAATGTGAGGTGGAGATCTAAGCTCCAAAAAATGATCGGACGGCGGAGGATGTGATGCGTGGCATGAGGAAGGACTGGCGCTAGCGGATGGCTGCGATGAAATCAGGGGATTGATCGGACGGTGGATATCACAGCGGCAGTGGACGATGGAGATCAAAGAGGTGAAGGCGAGATCAAATGGCTCCCAAAGCGCCACGTGGCTGGCGCAGCTCAGGCGCCAACGGGTTGTGGAGATGGATTCAGAGGAATGATCGGAGGGTGGAGAATATAAGCGGGAATGAAGGGCATAGATCTGGAGATGAGGCCAAGATCTAATGGCTGGAGGTGGAAGCGTGTGACGATAGTAGGGCCGTTGGATCAAGAAGCGATCCAATGGCTGGAAGCGAGGGCGGCAAGGTCAAAGGCGCCGGGCCACGTAGCTCAACCAGAAAGGGACACGTGGCCCAATCAGATTATTAGAAGTTAGAAATTGACTTTTGAGGGGTCAAATGACTAAATTCAGAAAAACTCAAAACATGAAAGTTGTAGATCTCGATGAGATCTACAAGTTTCATGTTGACCGAAAACGGAGATGAGGTCATTTAAAGATAGAAAATATTTTTGAGAGTATTTTTAAGGCTAAAAACACCACGATTTTTAATTTGACATTTTTTGTGATTTTTAATTTATTCAAGACTCTGATAATTACAAGACTTTATCTGGTTTTTATTGACACACATTTAAGCAAGGGGGTTAAAAAAGGCAAGTTAAGATGATGAAATCAAGTTTCATCGCCCAATTTCTTCACCCATGGATTGTCCCACGAGAAATAGAACTGACAGGTCAAGATAGACATCTGAGTCTTCACGAGTGTAGGGGGATGCATAGAGAGTGTTGTCTTGAATGAGCTGGCAAACTACAGTGTCGACAACGTCCTCTCCAGATGAGAGGCATTATTCTACTGCAGTTGGGTTCTGTCTCCAAGGGCTAACTGTCCTAAATGTACCACAATCTACCTTAGACCCAGAAGAGGCGGACTCGATGCTGGACTATGAATCATGCCTTTGAAATATTGTCTACTTAATTTCTAGCTCAACATCTCCGAACTAGATCTTCCCAGAAGTTTAGTCAAATAGGGCTCCTACAGTCTCAAGAAAGGTTCTCCCTAAAATCATCTGAGAGTCTTTCCAATTTTTAGTGACAACATGTCCAGGACTGTGAAGTCCATCGGATAATCATATCCCTAGATGTTGATCTCAATGTTCCTGATCTCGTCCTTGGGTCTCTTAGTTGATGTATCTGAAAATTGAAGACTTACTAAGAGGGCCCAAATTTAGATGTTCAAATAGTGCAGTGGGCAGGAGATTGATGGAGGAACCATTGTCTAACATGTTTCTAGAAAACTAGATGTTATTGATCGGACTAGTTACAAAGTGTGCACCCTTGTCACTCTTCTTTATGGGGAGCTCATTGTGGTTTAAACGAGATGTTATGATAGAGAGAACATGTTTTTTTTTCTGCTCAGGTTCTTTCCTACTGACCCTGGTTGGTGTGCATCTCACCTTAAGATATTTTCTGAATGCAAGGTCTTTCTCTAATCTCATCTAAAGATAAAGTGACCTTGATATTTTCTTTGTAGATTTGGGCCATCTCTTCATCATTTTTTCATTTTTGAGTTTTTCTTCTTTCCAGCCACTAGAGCAGGGGGAAAAGAATTAAGTTCTCAAGTTCAAGAACTGAAACTTTACTTTTATTGAAAGAAAAGTTCTGTACATGACTCGGACATGGACTGACGACAAGATTTTGACTTGGACTCTGAAAAGAAAATGATGACTGCTATTGTCGGGGTGGATGTTGTTGAGGTGTGTCCTACTCTAGATGTGGTGTATGCTCCCCATCTGATTTGGACTCACTTGACTCTAGGGGCATGCTTCTCCTTATTTTGAATTTTTGTATTTTTCTATTTTTTATTGTTTTTGGGGATTCGGGTCCCCTCCCGGTGCTCCAGCACTGGTGGCGGCTGCCTCTCATCTTTATCCCTAGAGGTGTGTTCAGGTGTTGACACTGAGGCTATGTGATCATATTCCCTTGCTCAATCATGCATGGTTATGGTCTTTCAGCTCCTGAGAGAAATATGATTGGTGACATCAAAAGAAAAGATCTCGTATTCAGGTAGAGAACATTATGAGAATAATACATAATCTTTATATCCAAGTCTATTTGGATTAGCATTGACCTGAGTGGGAATTGTTGTTTATGGTGCAGTTAATTCATCTAATGTATTTCATCCAAAATTCTTTGGAGTTTGGGAGAGGCTGAAGAGGAAGACCCCTTGCCCTGTCTGGCTTGGGGTTGCTGGTACTGGTTGTTGGGACGATATTGGTCCAAGCGGTGATACTACAGTTGTGTTTGCTGGTAGCTAGGATGAGAATGTTGTGGACGAGGGTTTCAAGTAGAGTTTGGGTCCTCTCGGCTAACAGGATCGAGATTATACTGAACTCTATTAATCTCCATGACTTGTGGAGGCTACTCATTAACTGTATGTGCAGAGGATTCTTTGGTCCGATGTTGATGGGTGAAGAATTGGTCTTCACTCCCATAGCTCTGTGGCCCTATCCCTTGCCCTTGAATGTAATGGATCTGATGTACGGGAGACATGGTGTATAGTCAGGGTAGTTATCTAGATTATAGATACCCGATCAGCAAGTTCCTCCATCTGCTCTAATAGTTTAGACATGCTCTCCATATTAGTGAATTTATGGAGCTCGTCCAACTTCTTTTTTAAATGTTCGACCATTATGAGATTACATGTTGTAATCCCCATGTCGGAGCTCTAGTCGATGGACAGATTTTGCACAGTCTTCTTTCCCCCTCTTTTGATAAGAGTGTAAGGGGTTGGGTAAGTAAGCCCGGCTAGTGGTCTGAGCATGGTTTGTGTCGTATAACTTCTCGAACACCTTCCAGACAATGTCTTCATGTTGGTCCATCTAGCTTCCTCCATAGGAAGCACTCACCAACCCTTGCATATCTAGGTTTAGACAATTTACTAGACTCTGGACCAACATCATCTTACTATTTCTATGCCCTAGGCATATCTGAATTAGGTCCTTAAACCTCTCCCAAGTTTCATGAAATGGTTTGCTCGAAAACTAGGTGAAGCTTGTGGTTTTGATCCTCATTTGATTAATTCTACTCACTGGGTATAATTTCTATAGAAACAGGGTCTTGCAGACAACCAATGTTGTGACCACCTCTCCTAGATTTTTCAACCAATAAGCGGCCTTATTTGTTAAGGCAAAGGGAGAGCCTCTCAATCGGATGTATTCTTGACTAACCCTAGGATGGGATAGGTTGTCACAGACTAGCTCGAAGTCTTGAAGAAAGAATAGGGTTCTTCATTATTGTTTCTGCTCAACTTCAGAAGTAGCGCGGGGAAATGCGATTTGTGTTCGAACACATCCTCGGGAGCTACTGGTCTAAGCCAGTTGTAGTCATCGTCTATCTCTAGGAGGTACGTGTCTTCCATTGCTTCCTCCCCCTGATATTCAGCTACATGTAGTTCCATCAACTGAGCTATAAGTAGTTCATTGTGTTGCTCAATTGCGGTTACCGATGCAAGGATGTCTCGTAGAGAAATTTGTTATCCTCGTCCTCATTTGGATTCTTCTTGGGAGGCATCTTGTCTTCTTCTTCACCTTCATATATAGAGATAAAGGCTTCCCTGCTAGGAGGAAAATTAAAGACAAGGGTTAGTCTGGGATCTACTAAACCCTGATAGTGACTTATTGGTCTTGTAGTTGGTAAGAGGGTCATCCCATAACCAAGTGGGTTCAATAAAAGGGTCATCTCGAACCTAGAGAGACATGAGATCTAAGGGGTGGTTCGCAAGGTCCAAAATTAAATTCCCCAGAGAAACCTATCTCTAATGTCAAGACGAATGGGAGAAGAGCATGATAGTAGAGTCAAAAAGAAAGAATACACAAGGGCTACATGAAGTACATGAGAAAATCCTTAAGAGCATCACAGAAGCATGAGGATCGCATCAAATGCGATCGGAAGCGAATAGTCGCACTGGTTGACCGTGGCAGTAGAATTTAAAATTTTTAATTCGATGAGACCAAATGATCCAAGAACACTTATCGGATCGTTTCATCTAAACCACAAACATATATTAGGTTTACCTCTTGAAGCATGGTTGTGATCGAGTCTCTAAACAAAGAAACCTCCTATCTCAAGTCTGATCCAACGGAGGAGACACTTGCGAGCGTGTTGATGAGACGCGTGCTCCTCGCAATTCTTGTTTATCCAAGCGATGAATCTCATGATCTCATCACACGAGATCCAACATCTCCTTCATGAGCAAGGTACACCGAAGGAGATGGAGATCCATGAGCAAATTATCTCGCAGTATAACGACGATGCTATGACGATGGTGACTCTCTCTAGGTCTTCATGGTGGACGGCCACAATAAAAAAGAGAGAGTTCGCGTGTAGAGAATGAGAGAGAGAGCGAGAGAGAGAGAGAGAGTTGTATCTCTTGTTGTGATTTTGTAGAGCAAGGGTTGCCTCTTCTTATATAATATTTTAGGAGTTCATGGATGTCTATCCATGGACAACACAAAATCAATGGATGAGATTGATTTATATTTCTTTCAGTGGTCATGATCTTGTTGTAAAAATAAACAATAATTAATTTAATTTAATTTAATATATATTTAATAATCAATATAAATTAATTTCAAAATAAATCAATTATCTTTGGAGATAATTGGAAGGAGATAATCATGTCCATCTTGAAGAATGTCATTCCCTCATCTGAAATGTCATTCCCTCATCTGAAATGAAGAATAACTAATTTGCATAATAGGTCCCTTAGTACAATTAGGGTTATGTACCATGGCCATCTTGATGATCATACAACTGTTGATTTAATTATTGAATCATAGAGGCTGGTGCTTGGATGAATATCTAAAGAGTTAGATTAAGGACTCATCAAGTACCATTAAATGATTGTTAAGAGATGATCTCCAGCCTGAGTAGGAGATGGCAATCCTTACTCACTTGGCTGATATCTGTCTGACCTCTTGATGCAGGTCCTCGGTATGGGAATAGAGATTCGGAGGTGTCAGATTAGTTAGGTCAAAGAGTTGACTTAACAAGATCGAGATAACAAAAGTCCTATGTCGTATGCTGTCACGATATAGGAACGCATCCTATGACCGAAGACAAATGTGTTACTATATGTCCGAATATGCACATTTGGCAGACTAATAGGTTGATGACCTAATCAAGGTCTATACACCGGCACGCTGGTGTGCATATAAGGGCATATGAGTAATACGATCTCTCAAAGAAATCAGCTAGGTTCATTTACTGAACCGAAAGACATGAGCTAACTCATGACATATTGGGAAGAATCAAATTCTGTGCACGGTCGTCTCACTTTGGAAGCTTGACTAAATTTGTAGGTTTGATATATGTTTTTGGAAAAGTATATGATCAACACTTGGGTATGATGTATGCTTTTGGAAAGAATATGATCAATACCGACTCCCAATAGTCAAATGAGAAACTTAATGATAAAAACCCTGAAGGAGACAGTCTAAAAGAGATCTAAAACATCGGGTTTATTCTGGGTGTTCCAGTATGCAGGATGTACATGTATTAGGAATGCCTGAGGGTGATGTCATCATAAGCGATTGTATAACCATGATGCTTCCATTCCAAGGGAGTGATGAAACAGGTCTGGATTTTAGTGACTCATCTCATAGAGAAGTAGTCTGATCTTAGTCCAAATGTTGGACAATGATCTGAATGTGATTCAGATGCAATGAGAAGATTAGATCGACGAGATGTGATCTCAATATCCAAGTCACTATACGTGGAACAATACAATTGCCCTATCCTTATCTCCAAGTATCCGCGGAGAAAGCGTATTATCCTTGAAAGAGTTCATGGATAATTTCATTGTTGATACATGTATCCGAGTATTGAGAAAATTGATAATAAATGTGATTTAACTATCATGAATAATATGAATTTGGTTTATGTTATTAGGAGAGTTATCTGAGATAATTAAATGAGATCTAATTATCAAAGATGTGAATAATGTGAATGTGATCCATGCTATTTTGGCACATGAGAAAAGAGATCCGAGATGATTAGATATACTATATATCAAGGATATGAATAATGTGGATAACACTATCCCTATTAATCAGATATACTATAAATGTGATTTAAAATATATTAGAGAGAGAATAATGTGATTTATATTTGTTGATTAATTGTTTATGTGAATTGTATTCACATTGAATGATTTATTGAAAATATAACTACATTTTGTTTTGGGTTGTGAATGAGATTCACATAATTTCAATGGCTTGATTGAAGTTTTTCACAAGATAATTGAGAATTATTTTTTACAACAGGTGTTGTCGTAAATTAAAGAGATATCATGAGATAATGAGATCTCATGATAATTAGAGGAGAAAGACCCATTCCAATCAAGAAGAGTGGACGGCTACAACTCTCCATGCGGAGAAGAGTAGGCGTCCCCCTTATTTTAGGGATGTGGTTAGTCTCCTCATTATCTCTTTTTAAGTTAAATATGATTTGAATTCAAATCGATTTTATTGATTTATCAATATAAATTAATTTAAATTAAATCATTTGATGTTGTATTTTTTACAACAACATCCTAGCCGCTGAAAGAAACACAAATCAATCTCATCCATTGATTGTGTGTTGTCCATGGATCAGGATCCATGGACTCCTAGAACCCTATATAAGAAGAGGCATCCCTTGCTCTTCGGTTACACGTTTAAAACATAAACTAATGCTCTTTCCCTCTCTCTCTTTCTCAATACGCCAAGACTCTCTTCATCTCTCTCCTGTGGCCGTCCATCATGGAGGCTTAGAGAGAGTCGCCATCGTCATAACATAGTCATTATGCTAACGGAGTATTTTCTCGTGGATCTCCTTCTCCTTCGATGCGCCTCGCTCATGAAGAAGATGTTGGATCTCGTGTGACGAGATCAGGAGAATCACCACTTGGATCATCAACTTGGATTGCGAGAAGGACACGTCTCATCAACGTGCTAGCAAGTGTCTCCTCCGTCGGATTGGACTTGAGACAGGAGGTCTCTTAGTTTGGAGACTCGATCACAACCACACTTCAAGAGGTAAACCTTATACCTATTGTGGTTTAGAATAAATGATCCAAGAAAAGTTCTTGGATCACGTGGCTTCATCACATTTGATTTTTTTAAATTCCGCTGCATCGAGCAACTTGTGCGACTAGTCGCTCTCGATCGCATTCGATGCGATCCTCATGCTTCCGTGATGCGCTGGAGGATTTTCCCATATCCTTCAGCCACTGAAAATTTGTGACTCACATTCAAAACCCAAAATAAAATGTAAATTTTATTTTCAATTAATTATCCAATGTGAATCCGATTCACATCAATAATTAATTAACAAATATAAATCACAATAGGTTCTCTCTAATATATTATAAATCACATTTATAATATATCTGACTAATATGGATAGTATTATCCACATTATTCACATCCATGATAATTAAATCACATTTAATCATCTTGGATCTCTATTTTCATGTGCCCAAATAATATGAATCACATTCACATGATAATTAAATCACATTTAGTTATCTTAGATAACTCTTCTTATAATACAAATCAAATTCATATTATTATTGATAATTAAATCACATTTAATTGTCAATTCTCTCAATGCTCAGATACATTTATCAATAATTAATTTATCTGTGATCTCTTTCAAGGATAATGCGCTTTCTCCACAGATACATGGAGATAAAGACAGGGCAATTGTATTGTTCTATGTATAGTTACTTGGATATTGAGATCACATCTCAAATCTAGATCTTGCGGACCTCTCATAGATGCATGATTAAGTCAAGACAATAAATCTAGTCTTCTTATTGCATTTGAATCACATTCCGATCAATATCCAATATTTGTACCAAGTTCTGATTACTTCTCTAATGAGAGGAGTCACTAAAATCTAGACCCATTTCATTACTCCCGAGGAATGGAAACGTCATGGTTATACAATCATTTATGATTACACCACCCTCATGTATTCCTAATACACTACATACCGGAAGACCTATGATAAACGCGAAGATATAGATCAATTTTTATATTGTCATCTTTAGGGTTTCATCATTAAGTTTCTCATTTGACTATTGAGAGTTGGTATCAATTATATACTTCCAAAAGAATATATCATACACAGGTGATCATATACTTTCCAAAAGCATATATCAAACCTACAAATTTAGTCAAGCTTCCAAAGCGAGACGATCGTGCATGAATTTGATTCTTCCCAATATCTCATGAGTGAGCTCATGTCTTCCGATTCAATAATGAACCAATATGATCCCTTTGAGAGATTGTATTACTCATATGCCCTTGCATGCACACCAACGCGACGGTGTATAGACCTTGCTTATGTCATCAACCTATTGGTCAGCCAAATGTACATACTCAGACATACAATAACACATCTGTCACCAGTCAGAGGATGTGTGCCTATATCATGACAACATACAACATAGGTCTTTGGTTATCTCGATCTCGTTAAGTCAACTCTGTGACCTAACTAATCTGACACCTCTGAATCTCTATTCCTATGCAGAGGACATGCATCAAGAGGTCGGTTAGATATCAGCCTTTAGAGAAAGGATTGCCATCTCGTACTCAGTTGGAGATCATCTCTTAATAATCATTCGACAGTACTTAATAAGTCCTCAATCTAACTCTTTAGATATTCATCCATGCACCAACCTCTATGATTCAACAATTGAATGAACAACTATATGATCATTAAGATGGCCATGGTACATAACCCTAATTGTACTAAGGGAGTAGTTATTCTTCATTTCAGATTAGGGAATGATATTTGCAATAACATTTATTGCATAATGGTTTGTCGTGGGCTTGCATGTCCAACGATAAAAATGTACAACTTTTGTAAACATACAAAGCAAATACAAATCAAACCCATAAATTCTCCAACTGGACACTTGTGATGACACATTAGAGTTTGATTGATGATTTTTTCTATTTTAAGGATTATTTTCAAACAAAAAATTATACTATAACACTCAGTTTCCCTATAGTGATCGGTGGTCGAGGTATACTTGAAGAGACTCAGAGATTCCTCACTTGAGGTAACACGAGTCAATCCTCCTATATGATTTTTCACACTAAAACACTGTTTAACTTGAGGATGAGTACTTGCAATACCAAAACCATCACCTGCAAGAATCAAGTGTGCATGAGACAATGGCCATTGCCAAAGTCCCTATGAAACAATACCATTCTACCATTGTCTTTGAGTAGTAAACGCTGGAGGGGGCACGATCACTAGAAAGATAGCTTCAGGAATACTTCAAGAATCCCAACAACACTTGTGGGGAGTTCCTACTCTGGGCAGCTCTCTAATCTACACCCTCGAGTGAGGTTTCTTATAACCTTATATTCTAAGTAAACATTCAGGGTTTTGGCTCTAATACTTATGTGTAGCATGCGTCACTTAGTCTAGAAGGTACATGTGTCCAATGATGGGTGTTGATCTTTAAAAACAAGGATTGATTTTATTTCAATTAATTTAATCAGTCTTGCTAGCAGTCTTAATTTTAGATTAGGTTATCACTTTGAGTCTTAGTGAGAATAAGGTAATTGTCTATCGATCTATCCCGATTCCTTTTAACTTAGATGAGAAAATAGAGGAAGGATTCGAGAAAAATCGATGCACGAGGAAAACAATAATAGAAAGACTTACAATGCTTCCTAGATCTCTTCATATGGGAAGCTCGACATAAATGAAATTATTCTAAATTAATGCAACCGATAAAAAACACTCTTAAGTAGAAAGTTTGATTAGGGGGAAGAATTGATTTAGAATTTTGGCTCTATATTGAATGATCTACATTACGTATAAAATTAATTGAGCACAAGTAAAAATTACTCTACCTCGAGTGCATGTCCTAATTCTATAATAAGAGACAACACACTTGGGTCCCTAACCACACAACATGAGTCAAAATAGGGCAAAGTGTCCCCACAGTTCAATCTTGTTTAATTATATAAACTGGGGGTTCAAACAAGCCCTTGAAAAAATGTGAAAGTGATTCTCTCTCACAAAAAAATAAATAATGATTGTTCCTCGCATGCCCAAGAATTCTCGTAGAAGCTTTCTTAAATTAAATATACGATGGGAGAATGAGTGGTTAGAATATGTAAAAAAAGAGAAATACAGAGAATAAAATAAAAGAAATTTTCAAAGAAAATAAAAGAAATGACACTAAAATTTGTATTACAAAAAATAATTATATAAATTAATTTAAAATCCTAAAAATACACTATTCCTCGATAATAGTGCCTTTTGATGAATTGCATTTTCACCTCTTTAAAAAAAGTAATTGTAGTAGGAGGTAGAAAATGGTTTATAAAAATCAAAACTTTGAATATGTGATCAATTTTTAACTTGGTAAGTAAACCAAGGTCGAACATAGGGAACGATGTTTCTTTAGTGAATGGTTTAAACTAATCTATATATTAATAATTTGTAATGTTAATTTCATTTCAGAAAAGGATGTGTGAAGACATAGTTAACAATAAGTCAAAACAAATAAACTAAAAAGAAGATAGATATGTGAATATGCATATTAATCTCAAATAATATGATTAATGAAATCCTCAAATAAAGTCATAGATCTATACAAATTCAAGAAAGATTTATCAATTAAGATCCAAAATCACAGGTTAAAAGATTAATTATTAGTTTCACAAAAATGATCATATCTAATAAATTCCAAGATCCTCTTTCCCTGCAACAAATAATTCCTAATTCTAATTTCATGTCATAAAAGGATGCATGAAGACATAGTTAATAATAAGTCAAAATAAATAAATTGAAAGGAAGATAGATCTGTGAATATGCAATTTAATACTCAAACAAAATGATTCAATAAATCCTAAAATAATATCACATATCCATACAAATTCAAGAAAGATTTATTAATTAAAATCCAAAATCGCAGGTTAAAGCATTAATTATTAGTTGCACAAAAATGATCAGATCTAATAAATTCCAAGATCCTAATTCCCTACAATAAATAATTCCTCGAGGAACAATTTTAATCAATAAGAGTCAAGAAATGAATACTTCTGAATCTTCTCAATATAGCCCATGTATAAATAGATCAAATATCCTCAAATGTAATTGCATAAAGATGCCATCACCAATAAACT
This sequence comes from Ottelia alismoides, assembly GCA_037367405.1. Taxonomy (NCBI): domain Eukaryota; kingdom Viridiplantae; phylum Streptophyta; class Magnoliopsida; order Alismatales; family Hydrocharitaceae; genus Ottelia; species Ottelia alismoides. Next base: position 107,890 of record JAZKJV010009850.1, read on the forward strand.
TAGATCAATTTAATCCTCAATTAAAACTTTAATTTCAATAAGCTATGTTTTGCCAACAAATGATATAATAAGACTGAGTAAGGAAGAATCTTTAAATTGATATAAAATACACAAAATATGGATTTAAACGAGAAAGATATGCAATGTCGAAGTCATAAAGACTAAACTGCAAATAAAGTAAAATTTCTATTCCTTTTGAGTCATGTGAGGCCTTATCTATAAATTTAGGAACCTAGAGGATGTCATGTGTAATATGTCCCTGACAGGGACAATTCTGCAAATAGGATAACTTAGAAGGTTATACCCATAAAATTGTTCAGGTCATGTACAAAACACGTGTCGGGACCTTACATCATATTTTTGGAGACATGAGGTCTTTAGCGCAAAAGAGAGTGTGTACGCACATGCAGAGCATGTGAAGCGGGTAAGGCTCCAGTGCTTCTGGTACCATGCCTCCATGTGGTACTTACGATTGCTTCGAATCCACTCGAGGCTGGGATGCTCATGTGGGAAAATCTACAGCCCAGATGAGGAGCAAGGAATCTGATCTGATGGAAACTGTAGGTCCTAGGTCCTTCCTTCTCCTTCCATCATTTCTCTTTGGCTCCATGAGCAAAAGCTGGCGTTAAGACTCTTTTGTGGCTGACACATGACCAACGGTCGTCAGGGGGGAGTGCAAGGAGGAAGGTCTTGAGTCCTGTACCTGCAAGGGAAGAGGAGGAGCTCAAAGCTCTTGGGCATCAGCTTGAGTTTATGGGCACATAAAGGAAGAGAGGTGCGAGGGGCTTCTGTGAAGGCGAAAGATCAGAGTGTGACTATCCAACCATAGCGAGGTCAGAGATGAAGGAGGATCTGGAGGATAGAAACGAAGTGGAGGGGGTCGAAGATAAGATGATCGGTCGGGGGTTGATTCGAAGGTGGTGAAGATGGGTGTAGTTGCAGAATCAATCAATGATGAATGGAGAATAAGAAGAAAAAGAAAGAGAGGAGAGGTGAGGGGGTACATAGAGGTGAAATGAGGTGGAGCAGATCTGGTGGGTATATGTTCGAATGAGGGAATGAGCAGCAGGGAGCTGACTCCTGGCCTTCGCTTACATGCCCGATGATCAAGGGGGCAAAGACTCAGCTTCTCAAGACAGAAGTCAAGGTAGCAACAAGGGACTCATGGAGTCTCTTGGATCATGCTTGGAAGGAGTAGGGAGTTTTTGCTCGATAGAGGAGGTCAGAGCTGTCACCTATGATTGCCACAGAGCTCGATACTCTCTTCCGAAGGTTACTAGCAGCGAATGATCAACACTGGTTGTAGAGGTTGATGATTTATAGGATATGGAAGAGGCCATCAGAGGATTGATGAGGGTGGAGTGAAGGCATTGTCATCATGAAGGATGTAATAAAGGAGGAGGGTTTTACATGCATGTGATGAGGGGGATACGAGGGAGAGGATGGGTAACGTCCAGTTGTAGAGGATGCGTAGGGGTCGGTGGTGGTTAGTAGGAAGACGACAAAGAGTAGTTGTCGTTGGATCGATTGAGATACAACGGTAGATGGGGGTCATGTGCGAAGGGTGTAAGATGCACGCCGGTGACATGTAAGAAGAAGTGGGTGAAGTGGAGTTTGGTCGTTGTCGTTGGACCGTGATCGATCCAACGGCCTAGGATATGAGCACTAGGGGACAAAAAGGGGAGACTGGGTCAACAAGCAGGTGTGAGTGGGCATTGAGGTGGGCGAGTAGTTGAAGGCCACATGGTGTGGGAACGTTGACCAGGACATTGACCATTGAATAAAATAAAAGGAAATAAGAAATAAAATAGAAGGAGAGGTCAAATGAAAAAGTGGTCAACATAAAATTTTTTGGTCTTAATGAGATCTACAACTTCATGGAGGATCAAAAATAAAAAGAAGTCATATGTACAAAATATATTTTTGTATAAGTATTAATTTGATAATTAACCCTTATATTTTTTTTAGAATTGCTTATTTTAAAATAGGTTTTAATTAAATATTAATATATTTACAATATATATAGAATATTAATATTTTTTATAGATTTTTAGTAGGATATTAAAAAGATGAAATAAAAATGTCAAGGATAAAATATTTACAATATATACAAAGTCAGATCTTTTTGTTTTCTCTTAATTTTATGAGTTTTATGAATTTGTTTCTTATTATCGAGTTAGAGAATGAAATAAAGAATATAAATGAGAAAGAACTATGTCAAATTGAATAATTTTTGTACATAAACTAATAAGCACAAGTTGGTTAAATATTAGGATTTATTTATACATGGATTTTATCCCTAATTTCTTGTACTATTAATAAAGTTAATTAATTAAATTTAAGGAGTTTATTTTGTTTTTATTAAGTAGATTTTGCGAAGATCATTATATAAAGAAGATGAATCATGGATTCATCACCAGCTTAGATTTCTCATTATGTGATGTGACTTTCTCCTAAATTTTCATGATAAGTTAATTTCCTTATATTATTCAACTTTTATTTCATGAGATGATTTTATATTTTTATCATTTTATGTGGATTTTGTTGTGTTTCCCTTAAGAATTAAGGTTAAAAATCTTGAATAAAAGCAATGAATATATGATTCATCAATCATGATCACCTTAGATATCGTATAGTTGTTGATATTGATGGTTATATTATAGAGGCTGATGCAATGTTGTAGATCTAAAGAGTTGAATTGAGGAAACAACTACATTAGAACAAGTGATATTTATAAAGGCCCTCTAGTATGAGAAGAGGCGATGATCTTATCTAAAGACTGATATCCGACTGACTCTCTATTTTCACGTCATCTAAATAGGAATAGAAATTCATAGGTGTTGGATGAGTCAAGTTAAAGAGTTAAGTGACAGGATCGAGATCAAAATAGAAGGTCCAGATCTTGAGCATGTGGCGATAGAAGGAATGGGCCACGTGGCGTAATTTGAAGGTGCCACGTGGACCCATCGGAATTGTAGAAAATATAAAAATTAGATTAGAATAAAAAAGAATTGGTTAGAGGGAGAATTAGAAAATGTGATGAACATGAAAGTTGTAGATCTCCATGAGAAATACAACTTTCATGTAGAAGTCAAAGACATCAGAGTTTATTTACACATACATAAAAATTTAATACTAATAAAAACCATATAAAATAATGTTCTTTGATTTTTCTTTTGCTTATTTTGGATTTTTATTTATTTTATGTTAATTTATATATGCACAATTTTATTCTAATTTGTATTTGATTTTTAGTAAGAAATAAATACATAAAATACTACACCATAATAGGGTTATATTAATATCTATTAAACAATGTTAATTATTTATAACACAATAATTAGTAATTATTGTTATTAGTCAATGAATGTTGTTATTTTACTTAAACAAGAAAGATAAATATAATAATTAAAGATGACAAATCTGGGATTTATCACTCCCCATGCTTAAGATAAGCTCGTCCTTGAGCTAATAAATAAAGAATTAGTTAGTGAGTTAGCTTAATTAGTGAGATCCCTGACTAAGTGCAAGTGAAAATACAAGGCTTGATTTGACCTAGAACATTAGATTTTAGGAATCTTAAAACTTTAAATTGATTCAAGTATTAATCAAAAGTAATTCAACTCCTCTAATTGTCAGACTCTCAATTTATACAAATATATGAGAAGTATGACTTAGAGTAAACTGCACTATGAGAGTTGAGTCATTATATCACCAAGAATTCCAATCTCAAAAGCTCTCCCAAGGACCCAACCCTCAACTCTAGGGAATGAATCTAGTCTTGCTTCAATTCACCGTCTATTAAGTTTGTCAGACTTCAACGGTATAGATGGAAGGCAGATTATGGAGGATGTAGGGTTGTGTACTTATTTTCTCTTCCTCTCATTGGAACATGGTTCTCTCAAGTGCCAAGACTGAACACGATTTTCATTTTAACTTTTCCCAATCAGTGTGCCTGTCAAAAGAAAAGTTGGAGTCGTATGCACTTTTTTTCCGTGGAGTACACCGGGGTGTGCCTTTTTTGAGTATCTAATATACCTTCTACATCCAAACATGTGGCATTTACGATGCAGAGCCCGTTTTGGGTGCTAGCCGGACTCCTGGTCCTAATGGCGATGGTCCAAGTAGACACTTTCAAATGGTTGGGAGTGCTTGCCTTTGGTCGAAGCTCTTTGATATTTGACTTTGTATGCTGAGAGCTTTTCTTTCAGCATTTCTTTCTTTCTTTTCTTTATTTTTGGCTAGCTCCACTACTTTTACCAAAAGTTGGCACACACTGATCAACTTGTTAATTAAATTTGATCACACCCTAGCACTTTAGGTCAAAATCAAGAGATACCATGAGAACATGTCCCATACTGGCTAATTTGCTGACACTCGGGTGTCATGAAGTCGTCATTAATCTTATCCCATCCTCGAGCATCATATAGATCAAGTCCAAACTCAAGCTTCCAATCTCAGTCTCCTCAATGATACTTTGACTCATTTCAATCATGAATGCAATCGTGCATGTGAGTGGTAGTCAAATTCTTTTAAAGGAGATTAAGCATGGGATACATCATGCAAATCTTCAAACTAGGAGAGTGTGAATTTTTATGTCCAAGACCCTAATGATTAATATGATAACTCTAAGTCTAGGGACTCCTTAAGCAAAGTGTTAAAGATCATTTCAAGCATTGAGAGCAAAGTGAAAGTGTTAGAGAATAACACCAATTAATAAGTCAATGTTTTGGTGATTTTTATTTTTCCATTTTTTTTAAGTTATAGAGTTACTTAATTAGACTCATTTAAACCCCTTTCTTTGAAAGGAATTTTTGAAACATTGTCACATATGTATAGTGATTTTCCAAACATTTTACAAAGATTTTCAAAACAAGTAAAACCCCATTTTTCAAACCTCAGTAAAGCATTTTTCACAACAATGTCACATAAATATGTAGGTTTTTTCCAAAACATTTTATAAATGATTTTCCAAATATGTCAAGCCATATTTTCGCAAACCACGTAAAACATTTGAAAATCATGTCAAATATATGTAAAGTTTTCATAATCATTTTCAAATCATTTTTACAGCAACTTAGTTTCAAGAATTTAATACGATACCCATAAACCCCAATAGTTGTAAAAATTTTATAATATGAGCTATGGATAAAGTATATATGCAATGGTAGACCCCCCTATACTTAGCTTTTTGTATGTTCTCATAGCACAAAGAGATATGAAGCCATAGATCAACTAAGTATAAAAGAATATACAAAAATTGATGATATAATGACAGGTGCAAAATGAATAAAAAGAATTAATTATATGAAGAAAGGGACTCGGCCCCCCCATACTTAAGTTGAGAAATATCTTAAGTATAAAGATATAAATTTAAAAACAAGTGACCCGAGGAGAACAATCAGAATGATAAAGGATCCCCCCTATACTTAGGCTGAAAATAAGCCTAAGTATAAAGAATAGGAATCTAAGTGATGAAGGGATTAATGTTAGCTGATTATCAGGAAATGGTAATGGAGCCTAGGGTTTTTGGGAGGCTAAAAAGTCAAACAAGATCAAACAAACTCGATTATTTCACTAACAAATCCAGTGAAGACCATAAATATGGTCTACTTATCTTGTATTTTTTCTTGTTGATAATAGAAAATTACGTTCATTACTAGCAGGTTGAATTAGGGTTTGGACTCTATCCTAGAGATCCGTCCTCACGTCTCAACGACTGCATAAATATACCAGCAAATAATGCGGAGTTTTCTCTCCCAAAAACAAGGTGAATTTTAGCTCCAATTTAATTACATCAACTTGAATTAACAGTCCCATTTTTAGATATTAGGTTATCACTTGTATTAAATCTCTGAACACATAAGTCATCGTCCACCATCCTGTCCCTTTTCTGTAATATCCTATGTGACAAATCATGAAAATGGAAAAATCATGCATATGTAAAATCATGATGTTATGTTCAAGAGAAGTACATACAGTGGCTCTAGCCCTCTTCATGCATATGCGAGACTGAATATAAAATTATATCTAAATGCATGCAAGTCGTAAAAATCTGCACCTAATTATGCACCTATTAGCGGGCAGATAATCAATTTAATTTGAGCTTGGTTGAATGTAGATTACGTGTGTCTTGTGAATCTTAGAGATGAGTGAATCTCATAAGATGAAGTTAGTGTACCCTAACTTACGAGTCAAACACTTAGGATAATATATCGAAAGTAGATCTATGAGTCGTGTGTCTGGTTCCTAAATCGAGCATTCAAGTTGAGTCCCACCCAACATGGGTGAAACATACTCAACACACACATAATAAAGTCCAGTCCATAATAATATACAACAAATATGAACACAATAATCTTCAGCTTGTCTTGAAGGCATCTTTTGCGGTTGTTCTCAGTGGGAGCTTCCAACCTCCGTTCTTCATGAGCATCCTTGATGAATGGTCCCTACCATAGAAGAGAAGAGTTTAGAAAATTCAAAGATTATCAAAACATATAAAATAATGCATAAAACTTCATATCATGGGATTGACCTAGATAAAATAAAAATCAGCTGAACCGAAATATAAAATCTAAATAATTATATTAATGATGTCGTGTCCCCAGCAATGACGTCATCTAATGAACCGCTAAATGCTTGTATTAATAATGATCCATTGTAGCACACACACTTAGCATGACAAAACCGAATGAATAATCTCTGTGAAGAGGATTCATCATTAATTTTTAACCTAGGATGTCCATGGAATTATATAGGTTAAGTGATTGATAAATTATCTGGATCAAAATAGAGACAACGATGCAGGCAAGTAATGCAAGATGAACTGCACATCACAAATGAATGCATGGAGGAGCCAAAATGTGATGATGAAACACATCATGCATGTTTGAAGTAATGACACAATGAACAGAATGACAAAACTCTAACACATGCAAATATACTCACAAATATGCCATAGAATGATTATTCAAACTTAAGCAATTATATAAATTAAATATGCATTCAATTGATCAATGCAATGTAGAGTCATACTTCATGTAGTAAGCATGGAAGTATAATATAGACTCTTACAAATTAATCCTTCTTTTTTTATCTAATCAAAATATAAATCATATCCGATCAAAGACAATTAAACAAGGATCAAAATTCTACTAAAAACACTTAAGTTATTCAACATAGAATCCAGGGGTATAAATGTTATAAAACATGAATAAAACATTGCACAAACATCACAAACAGGTCCCTGGAGGGATTAAAATCAAATATAGAAAATCAGCTACACAGGGGTATTTTTGTAATAATAGATAACCAACAGGGTAGAAGCATAATTTGCCCAGGCCTGCACATGTGAAGCGTATGCGGTCCTAGGCTCGGATGGTGATAAATCTCGTATTCATCAATCCAAAAACCAATTATTATATCCCTTGCTTAAATAATCCAATAGAAATCATCAATAACTCCTCATTATTATCTTGTATTATATTGTGTATAATTAACCTATAATTGTTGTATTTAATTATTATTAACTTTGTAATTTTTTTCTTATTAAAAACCCATAAAAATTAGGTTAACTAATTGTCTATAATTTCCCTAACCTTTAAAAGAACTAAAAAATACAAAAACATATCAAAACCCAAAAATCAGTGTTTTTAACCCTTTAAAAATAAACCAAAAAATACTTTTTATACAAATAACCTCTTTTGTCTTTTTGTCCAATATGAAACTTGTATATCTCATTGAGTTATAAAACTTTCATGTTTTGACTTTTTCCTAAATTTGCCTCTAACTATTTCTTTTAGAATTATCTTTATTTTTACTTTTTTAAATTTTCCGATTGGGACACGTGGCGCCCTCTGGTCCGCCTACGTGGCTCGGTTCTTCTTCCATCACCTGACGCTCCTCCTGGACCTCCTTCCATCTCCACCGTTCCTCATCCATTCTCTCCCAACCGCTCGATCTAATCCCAGATCAGATCACCACCGCTCGCCTCCACTCACATCTCATCCACCCGATCACCTCACCATCCTACATCTCTCCTCGTGCCACATCAGCACTTCACCCCCCCCCCCACCGTAGGATAAGCCTCAGATCATATCCATAATTCCATGTGAACCACCCATTCCGGCCTCAACCACCACCACTAGATCAGATCCCTAGATCTTATCTAGTGCGTCCACCTTAGCCTCTATCCGACCGTTGGATCGCAAGATCCAATGGTTAGATCCTTATCTTCCTCCTCAAAGCCTCCTCCACTTCCAGGTGTTACGCCTCGTCGCTGCTTCTCCCTCTTCCACTTCTGGTGACTGCCTCCATTCATCCCTTCGTGCCCTAACGACCACCCCTTGTAGCCATTTCTTCCTCCATCGCCGCGTGCCCACCCTCATTCCACCTCCATTACTACCCAACCTTCACTTCTCCTTCAAACACCCCCACCACCACATAACCGTTGGTGACTCCCTCCTATAAAAGCCACTCCTTCGCCACCGTTCATCCTCATCCACCATTCAGAGGGTTGTATCCCAGCTCCCTCCTCCCTCTGATTATAGTAGAGGGCAGTGTAGAGGCGAAGATGACCCGGTTTCTCAGGTGAGATCCATGGCACCTCTGCCATGTAAGTTTCACCACCATAGGCGGTAGCTTGAGCTCTGTACATGGCCACGCGTGCCGGGTGATGACCCAGAGCATCCTAAGATGCTCACCCAGGCCTCTTCCTCCATCAGATTCCCCTCTCCGATGAGGTACCCCTCTCTTGCCTACTTCCTTATTTTCTCTTAATTTTTCTGTCATCCGCCTTCATCATCACTCACTCCTGACCACCTCCTGAGCTTCGCAACCCATCAGTCATCTATGCCGACCACTTTGCTCGCCGCTTCCCTTCTCCAGAACCACCCTCGCTCCGACCCACCTTCTTCTTCACCTCATCGGAGAAGAAGCTTATGGCCTCCGCCTCCCTCATCGATCAGGCCACCATTTCACCTCACATCACTCACGCACATCACGCACAATGCTTTGGTTATCGTCTAACCTTCACAGGTTCTTCATTGGTCGGAGAAAGTACGCCCTCACCGATCTCCAGTTTCTTCTCCGACGGGATGACACCTTCCTTTATCTACAGCTAGCTTGGCAGATTCCTCGACTGAAGAACGTCCTCGCTAGAGGACAACGAAGGGTCTAGGATCCTTTCTGACCACTGAGGAGCTCGGAGGAGCTCTGGCGTGCTCACCGGAGCTCGAACTACGTCGTTGCTCCTCCGGCGAGATGAAAGCATAGGTGTCGTTGGATGTTCCTTATTCCTCATCTATCTCATGTCTTATTTAATTTTCTCATCTGACACCAAATGAAATATGATGACTTTCTAAAGCTACAAGGTTTCCTTGCTCTATTTCTCTGCCATTAATAGATGTTTGTTCGTAATTTTCATGCTCAAAATGACTCTGAAATGGAATCATATATTATGCTCATTTTTCTCTAGGGCATTTTTGTAATCCGTTATCTGCATGACTATCCCTTGTATTTATTCATACATTATGCATTGCATATCTTACAATTTCATTGAAAAATCCATAAAAATACATGCATCATTATTTGCATTGTTTGACTTGCAAATTTATTCTGCATGAAGACAGGAAAATGAGGATTTATTCACACATGCTTCTAATTGACCAAAATTTGATAAATAGATTAAAGTAGCTCGTGTCCTTGTGTTCGACCATGGTAGACTTACCAAGTATAAAATACTCCACAACATTCGAAGATTGTGGTTTTTATTGGATCGTTCTTTGCCTCTTATACTACAAATATCCATTATTCAAGAGGTAGATTTCGCGTTCATCAAATGGCACCATTTCCATTTTTAAGTTTTACAAGTTTTACAAAACTCTGTTCACAAGTTTACTTAAACCAAGCTGAAGAAGATTTTCAAAAAAAATTTAAAATATACGAGCTATGGCTATATACAATAATATACGGTATACCCCCCAATACTTAACTTTTGTTATACCCTCATAGCACAAGTGATATGAAGCCATGGTTCGATTAAATTTAGGGTGATATAGCGGAACTGAGGAGGAGGGTCCCCCTATGCTTAGGTCAAAAATTGCCCCAAGTATAAGAAGACTCAGAGAGGGAGAAATGAATGAGTCGGGTCGCCCCATACTTAGGCTAAAAATAGCCTAAGTAAAGTATATGAATTAGGGGGAAGGGAGGGGGGGTTAGAGTTAGGAGGAGCATTTATACATAAGAGTGGATATGGGAAGGGGGAAGGAGTTTTTTTTTTACAGATTATGAAGAAGCAGAAGGGGGTGTGAGTGTGTATGTGCAAGTGTGTGTGTGGGGGTAGGGGTAGATCATCTAGTAATTTACTTTTCTTTTTCTTTTTCTTTTTTTTACTTTACATGACCTCTTAAATGAGGACCGCTAAAAAAATGCACATGCAAATTTTTTTACAACATGCAAATGCATGCAGAACTGATTGAACTTACTTTAATTCTTCATCAAATTTTGGAGGCCTTTTCAGCAGGAGCTCCCAACTCAACATCTCCATGGAGATCAAGCATCATTGATCTTCATGGGCCCTGCCACAAAAGAGAAATGTTAGAAAATAATAAGGAAAATAATCAGCAAAAATGATGCAAAAATGCATGATGAGAAGACGTGTAAACTTTAAAAATATTCAACACAAAAAACATATCAAAATTTGATAAATAACTAAAGGCGAGTTGTGTCCCTGGCAACAACACCATTTGATGAACGTGGAATCCACCTCTTTAACAACTAGAGAATGTCGTAGCATAGGAGGCAGATTCCGATCAGCAAAAACCACATTCCTTTGAATGTTGTGGAAAATTTATACTTGGCAAGTCTACCAAGGTCAAACACAGGGACACAAGCTGCTTTATCTATTTATCGAATTCTTCAATTGTGTGAATAAATCCTCATTGGAAATCTTCATGCAGATGCACATAACAAAATGTAGATTTAGAGGATGCCTCAATGATGCATGTACTTTTATTCTATAATGCAATTATAATGTGATGCATGAACATAATGTAATGTTAAATGCAAGATATAAGTATGCAAAATAATTGTTACAAATATGCCCTAGAATATCACATAATTGAACATCAGATTGTGACTTTAATTTCACAATAAATTAAGCAATAAAATTTATGTGAACAATCATCTATTAATGGCAGAAAATATATAAAGCGAGAGCACATTAAAAATTCATCATATGTCAATTAGTGTCAGTTGAGAAAATTAAACATGCCATAAGATCGATGATGAAATAAGGAACAAAATGACACAAAAATCATGTAATTTGGACATACGATGCTCAAGATATGAAAGAAATAGTGCAAGGGCATAAATGTAATAAAAATGAAAGGAAATAAAGGATAAATAATTAAAAATATGTCCCTGGAGGGGCCTATTTGCAATATAGCAGAACCGTCTGGTGCCCTTTGTACTTTTCCATTGTGTACGAGGACCTTTATGCAATTTCCAGAAGTCGACAGGATTAGAAGTAAAGTTCCCAGGCGCGCACGTGAGGCACACGCCCTGGGACCTTGTTGCAATTCTAGAAATACAGAGAGTTTGTGCAATTTACCCAGACCACATGTGACATGCACGTGAGGGCCAGGCTCGAAGGGCGGAGTAGGCTCGGAGCTGATGTGGTTGGCGCTGATGGGTCGGTGGTTGAGGCTTGACTCTCGAGCCTCTAGTTCTGGATGAGGCGACGTGTCTCCACCTGGGTCGTTGGATGGCCGCTGCGAGGCTCCATCCAACGACACATACACTTCATTTTCCCCGAAGGACGGGCGACGTAAACAAGGCTCTGGCAAACTCGCCAAAGCTCCTACGTGCTCCTCTGTGCTCATAGAGGGTCGCCTGAGCGTTATGGACATCAGGAGAGGACAACTGATGGAAGGTGAAGCTACGAGGGTAGCTGTAGGTGGCGATCGTCATCACCTCGCTGGAGATGAAGGTCGACATCGGAGCATGTCTGGAGACTCCAACCATTGAAAAGGCTTGTACATGCAGATGTTAGGCGTGATAGTCGAAGCAAGTGGGTGTATGTGCAGGCGAGTTGAGTGAGATGGGAGCCGGGTGGAGGTGAAGATGGTGACGGCTCTGGGGAGTCCTCCATTGTGACAACGAAGGAGTTGGATCGAATCGCGAGAGGGTTCTAGAAGAAATAGATGGTGACACGAAGGTCATTGGTGGTTGGCGGAGACATGAAGGGGGCCAGGCTATGGTGGAGTGTAGTGTAGAAGGTGGAGAAATTCAAAGAAAAAGTCAATAAAATATGGGAGAGGAGTACCTAGTTGGAGAGGAGATTTGGTGGAGGAGGTAACTTGGGAGGAGGCCCCTTGGGAGCCTCCGGTCGTCGCTCGGTGAGGACATCCAGGCCTCAGAGCTCAGCGATGGTGGAACCATCGCGACATGGTCAGATACCATGGGTCAACACTTGGGATGAGAAGGTTGTCGTCGTCTCGCGATTATCACCCTCCTCTATCACCGAAGAGGCAATAGAGGTTGGGCCTTTGCCCGTGAATTAGTGGACGGGGGTAAACGTAGAGAAGGGGGTGGTTTTATAGGGAGAGGGTGGATGAATTATGGTGGTGAAGCGGGGATTTTAAACGAATGTCTTGATGCCTGGAAGTGATGCTGGAGGCATTGCTGAGAAGCGCGAAGGAAGTGGCTGAAGTTAGAGCTAAGTGAGGCGGTCATTAGCAAGGAGAAAGGGTCAGAGGTGGAGGCCAGAAATGGTAGGGGACGGCCTGTTTTTGATTGAAACGACTAGGGGATTACGGAGGTAGGAGATGAGCTTCCAGCCGTTGGATCTAGCGATCCAACGGCTAAGATAATGTTGCATATGGAAGGATGGAATTTGATCGACTAGATCGATCTGACTGTGAGGAAAGAGTCTGAAGCGTACGGTTGGGATGGGGATTTGAGTCTCATCCTACGAAAGGAGGTGATCAGATGACATGGAGCGGAGGTGTCCATAGGATGAAAAAGAGATCGGGCGGCTGAGGTGAAGGGGGAAGTGGAGAGATGTCAGCCATTGGATGGCACAACCATCCAATGGCTAAGGGAAAGGTGGGAGCGGGTGGATGAGATGAAAAATCAAGCGCGATCTGATGGGTGGGGATTGACGGCCAGGATGGAGGTGGGTTTGTGTTGATCGAATGGCCAGAGGAGTGTCGGGTGGCGAGGAGAGAAGTGAACACATGGACAGCCCAGAGGGCGACATGTGGCCCAATAAAAAATAAAAAAATTGAAAAATAAAGGAAAATAAAAAAGAATTTGTTAGAGGCAAAATTAGGAAAAAGTTGAAACATGAAAGTTGTAGATCTCGATGAGATCTACAAGTTTCATGAGGACAAAAAGCCAAAAGAGGTCCATTTGTACAAAAAGTATTTTGGGGGATATTTTTAAAGGGCTACAAACACCGAGTTTTGCGTTTTGATTTTTTTGTATTTTTTTGTTCTTTTAAGGGTTAGTGAGATTATAAACAATAACTTAACCTAATTTTTATGGGGTTTTAATAAGAAAATAATTACAAAGTAAATACTATTAATTAAATACAATAATTATATTTAATTATACACAATATAATACAAGATAATAATGAGGAATTATTGGTGACTTTTATTGGATTATATAAGTGAGGGGTTTAATAATTGATTTTTAGCATGATGAATACGAGATTCATCATAATTTTTCTCTCCCTTACATTGGAACAAGTTCACAAGTTTACTTCAACCTTTTTACAGGAGTTTTTACAAAACTCAGTTCACAAGTTTACGTAAACCTAAGCCGAAGAAGATTTTCAAAAAAAACAAATATACGAGTTGTGGCTAAAGTAGATATACAATAATATACAATATATCCCCAACTGTTGCTATGCCCTCATAGCACAAGTGATATGAAACCATGGCTCGGTTAAATATAGGTTGATATAGCGGAACTGAGGAGGAGGGTCCCCCTATACTTAGGTCGAAAATTGGCCCAAGTATAAGAAGACTCAGAGAGGGAGGGATGAATGAGTCACCCCCCTATACTTAGGCTGAATTAGGGGGAAGGGAGGGGGGTTTAGGTTTAGGAGGAGCATTTATACAAAAGAGGGGAGAGAGGAAGGGGGAGGAGTGTTTTAAAGATTATGAAGATGCGGGAGGGGGTGTCAGTGTGTATGTGCAAGTGTGTGTGGGGGGGGGGGTAGATCATCTAGTGATCTATTTTTTTTCCTTTTTCTTTTTTTACACCAAATGAGCCCTCAAATGAGGACAGCTAAAAAATGCACATGCAATTTCTTTTACAACATGAAAATGCAGGCAAAGCTGACTAAACTTCCTATAATTATTCATCAATTCTTTTGCGTACTTCTCAGTGGGAACTCCCAACACCACGCCTCTATGGAGATCCAACGTCCTCGATTTTCATGGATCCTGCCACAAAAGATAAATGTTTGAAAAATAACAAGGAAAAAAATCAGCAAAAAATGATGCAAAAATGAATGATGAGAAGACCTGTAAATTTTTAAAATATTCAACACAAAAATATTAAAATTCTACAAATAACTAAAGGTGAGTCATGTTTCCAGCAACGACGCCATTTGATGAACATGGAATACACCTCTTTCATAATTAGGGAATGTCGTAACATATGAGGCAGATTCTGGTTAGCAAAAATCACAATCCTTTGAATGTTGTGGAAAATTTATACTTGGTAAGTCTACCAAGGTCAAACACAGGGACACAAGCTACTTTATATATTTATCAAATTCGCCTATTGTGTTGATAAATCCTCATTTACAGGTCTTCATGCAGATGCACAAAACAAAATGCAGATTTAGAGGATGCCTAAATGATGCATGTATTTTTATTTTATAATGCTATTATAATGCGATGCATGAACATAATGCAATGTTAAATGCATGATATAAGTATGCAAAATAATTATTACGAATATGCCCTATAATATCACATAATTGAACATCAATTTCTGGCTTTAATTTCATAGTCAAATTAAGTAATAAAAATTATGTAAACAATCATCTATTAATGGAAGAAAACATATAAAACGAGGATACATTAAATCATCATAGTTCAATTAGTGTTAGATGAGAAAATTAAGCATCCATAAGATAAGTGATGAAATAAGGAACAAAATGACTGAAATCATGTAATTTGGATCGGCTCAAGATATGAAGGCAAAAGTTCAAGGGCATAAATGTAATAAAAATGCAAGGAAATAAAGGATAACTAATTACAAATAGGTCCTTGGAGGGACCTATTTACAATATAGCAAAATTGTTTGGGGCCCTCTGTAATTTTGCCATTATGTGTGGGGACCTTTTGTAATTTTCAAAAGTTAGTGGTCTTAGATGTAAGTTTCCCAGGCACACACATGAGACACGCATCCAGGGACCTTGTTGCAATTTTAGAAAATCTTTGGGAAGATCCTGCAATTTACCCAGACCACACGTGACATGCACACGAGGGCTATGCTCGAAGGGCGGAGCAGGCTCGGAGCTGACATGGCTGGCACTAATGGGTCAGTGGTTGAGGCTCGACTTCCGAGCTTACATGTGAGGATAAGGTGACGTGTCTCTACCTGGGTCGTTGGATGGCTGCCGCGAGGCTGCATCCAACGACACTTGTACTTCATCTTCCCCGGAGGAGGGGCGACATAAACAGGGCTCTGGCGAACTCACTAGAGCCCCTCCGTGCTCCTACATGCTTGTAAAGGGTCACTTGAGCATCGTAGACATCAGGCGAGGACATCAGATGGAAGGTGAAGCTACGAGGGTTGCTGTAGGTGGCGATCATCATCGCCTCGTTGGAGATAAGGTCAAGATCGGAGCATGTGTGGAGACTTCGTCCATTGACGAAGCTTGTACATGCATACGTTAGGTGCGAATAGCCGAAGCAAGTGGGTGTATGTGCGGGCGAGTTGAGTGAGATGGGAGTCGGGCGTAGGTGAAGAAGGTGGCGGCTCTGGGGAGTCCTCCGTCGTGACGATTTAGGAGTTGGATCGGATCAGGAGGGGGTTCTGGAGGAAGGAGATGGTAGCACGAAGGTCGTTGGTGGTTGGAGGAGACATGAAGGTGGTCAGGCGATGGTGAAATGTAGTGTAGAAGGCAGAGAAATTCAGAGAAAAAATAAAGAAAATATGGGAGAGGAGTACCTCGTCGGAGAGGAGATTTGGCGAAGACAGCTTTGGTTGAGGCTCCTTGGGAGCCTCCGGTCATCGTCCGACGAGGACAACCAGGCCTTGGAGCTCAGTAGTGGTGGAACCACCGTGACATAGTCAGAGACCATGGGTCAACACCTGGGCTGAGAAGGTCATCGTCACCTCGCGATTATCACCCACAGCTATCACCGGAGGGGCGACGGAGGCTGGGCCTTTGCCCATGAATTGGTGTATGGGGGTAAACGTAGCGAAGGGGGTGGTTTTATAGGGAGAAGGTAGAGAAGTTATGGTGGTGAGGCCAGGTTTTTAAACTAATGTCTTGATGGCTGGAAGTGATGGTGAAGACGTTGCTGAGATGCGCGAAGGAGGTGGCTAAAGTTAGGGCTAAACGAGGCGGTTGTTAGGTCAAGGAGAAAGGGTCGGAGGCAGAAGCCAGAAATGGAAGGGGGCGGCGCGGTTTCGATTGAAACGGCTGGGGGGTATGGATGTAGGAGATGAGATTCCAACCGTTGGATCTAGCGATCCAACGGCTAAGATCATGTCGTGGACAGAAGGCTGGAATTTGATCGATTAGATCGATCTGACGGCGAGGAAAGAGGCTGAAGCGTATGGTTGAGATCGGGGTTTTAGTCTCATCCTACTGCGGATGGTGATCGGATGACGTGGAGCAGAGGTGGCCGTAGGTTGAAAAGGAGATCGGTTAGCTGAGGTAAAGGGGCGACTGATGAATCTCATATTCATCGCTCTAAAAGTCATAAATTAAGCTCAAATCCCTAAAATTCATTGGCATTTCTTCATTTACATTGCATAATTAGCATTCATGTATGTTTTGATAAGAATTGCATTTTATCACTTATTTTTGCACAAAATAAAAAGCCAAAAATCATAGTCTAATTGACCTGTAAAATAGCCTAACTTCCTTGATTTTTAACTAATTCGTGCTAACTCCAATTGACCTGTAAATGACCTAAATTCCATTATTTTCAGCTAATTCATGCTAGCTCTAAATGACTTGAAACTACTTCCACTTTGTACATATCATTAACAAGAATAAATGAAAAATACAAAAAAAATCACTAGCCCAAATAAGTGGACCAAAAACCCAAACCCTAGTTCTAGGATTTCTGGAATAAAACCTCGACTTCTTCCTCATCCAATGTCTGATCTGATCCTTCTCACTTTTGAACTAATGTACATTTAAATACCTTCAAAACAAGACCAAGTTCAAGTGAATCGAAGCTCATATGTGAAAGTTGGATTTTGGACCTCTTTTGTTTATTTTGTATTTTAGTGGTTTTGAACTATTATTTTATGTATATAATTAATCTATTTTAATTTATTTTTTTCAGTTGTCTTCTTTGATAAAAGTTTTATTGAAATGCATAAAAATTCAAATTCAAACTGAGCTTCAAATCAAAGAAACTAACCGAGTCTGAGTCTTCACTAACTGTTTGTACAAGTCATTTTCATGTTTTATTTTATTTCTTCTTTTTCTTAATTAATGAAAATCCAAAAAAATAGATTAATGTGTGAATATTTATCTTTAATTATTATATTTTTCAGATTTTTATATGATTTACAAATGAAAAAAATTAGAAAACCCAAAAATGAAGGTATTCTATGTACATAGAATACCCCAAAAATATCACTCTACAAAAATGATCGATTTTGATTTTGGTCTCATCATGAAAGTTGTAGATCTCATCGAGATGAGCAACATTTGTGAAGAAATATTTTCGATCCAAGGTCGTTTGCTATTTATTCCTAATTTTTCTTTGTATTTATTTTTCGATTTTTGTGGGGCTGACACGTAGCCGCTCCTGGAGCAGCCACATGTCACCCATTTTTGAGCTTTTTAAATTCGTTTTATAAAAAAAACTAAAATTAAATTTATAAAATAAAAAAACTAAATTCCACATGGTGAGATCAGGATCGCCCGATTTCGGACGATTGGACAGTTCCTGTATCTCTCCTTCCCCCCTCGTTCAGTGCCTCCCCCTTCCTCTTTTGACAATGCCGCCACCTACCATGAATCGAGTCCGACCACTGCCTCATCTCACCCCCTTAAAGACCGGTTCACCGCCACCACGTCTAATCTATCCCTCATCAAATCAAATCGCATCCATCACCAATATCTTCCCCTTCCCAAATCGGCTGACGGTGCCGCTGCCCCGTCAGCAATCTCGCCATAGTCACCCCCTAATTTCACCATTTCTGATTGATTCGTAACTCCATCAGATCGCCTCCTCATCAATCTCCTCGCGTCCCCGATCACCTTCCCAAAATGCAGCCGCCCTTCGACCCTATTTAAACCTCACCGCCCCTTTGTTCTCCACGTCCACCGTTAGCACCAAAACGGGGAACGGTGGTGATAACCCACTCCTTCTCCTTTCCCGGCGAGATCCGGCCCTTTACGGCCAATGCAACATCGCACCTCCACCGTGCGGTTGCCCTTTCTCTGGCTCCTGCCATTGAGCCAACGACAACATCGTTAACCAACTTCGCCCATCTCCACTCCATCACCACCGAACTCGCCCCTTCGTCAATGCCAATTCATCTCCAGAAGCTTCACAACATCCACCAACCAATGTACAACCAACGCCGACACCCCTCGCTCTCTTCCGTCATCATCGACAAGGTTCATCAACTCCAGCAACTGGGAGGGAAGATCCTCATCTTCTTCCCATAGAGACCAGCTATACCCCTTCACCGTTCGCACAAGACCCTCTACCAGGAGCACCACGACTTCGCCAACTCTGTCGTGCTCTCCGTCACCATCAGCAGCATCTTCTCGCCACCGACGACACGCACTCCGCCATCTCACATCGCAGCTACCCAGCACTGCCAACGCTGCCTCTGACACCAGCCCGGACCACACCAGTCACTGGGTGCATGCGACCCGAGATCTCCCCACACGTGAGGCGCACGTGCGTGGAGGGACACGTAAGAAGCACGTGTTGCATGGGGCCATTTTGTAATCACGCCCTGGGAAATTCGTATATTCACCAAAAGCCTCCCCCCATCCAAGGCATGTGCCCCTTGGAATTTTTGTAGTAAACCCCTCGAGGGTCTAAGTAATTACAATTTGAACCTTGTTATGTATTTTCTACACTATTTAGTTATAATATTGCATTGATACCCCTGTGTTCCTCCATTAATTTGAACCACTACATCACATAATTTTATTTATTAAAATTGGGCATCTTGTTTTGCAATTGATTTTGTACGTCATGGCTGGCTTGTGACATGTTTATGCATTATGGTTAATTATTAATTAATATTCTCGTAGAAAATTATGTAATTTTCCCATTCTGTGCTTGGAAATTCATAAGTGATTAACGTTTCTCGAATAATTACCAAAAATTCATCGATTATAGAATTAGCTGTATGTTACATCTTGCCCAAAAAGAATTGCATTTGCATGCATGGTTTGTCCTATAAAAAATTTTTTGTACATTTTAATCTTTAAATTTTAATAGGTTTTAAAACTTGTATTTTTGAGGTTTAGGATTTTTCTAAGATCAATCACCTAGTGATAGATCTTGGATAATTTTATTTCTTTAAACAAAATATGTTTTATATTTATTATAATCAACTATTGAAATTCACTCTATTTGCATTCGTCAATCCATAAAATATTTATCTTGCTTCCGAAAATTCCAAAACAATTATACTACATTCATTTCATCGTAATTAACATATCGACCAAGTTTCATATTTTTCAGACATTGCTTGATTGATCTTTACATTTTAGTCTCTACAATTGGCCACATTTACACTTTACATCCCAAAATTGCATTAAAAATACCAAAAATAAGACCAACTCGAAAACCATGCACGAACTTTGATAGAAAAAATTCTAGGTTGTTCCTTTGCCTCCTTGAGTTCGACCTTGAGACTTGTCCAAGTAAAATAAACATTAAATGACTTTGAATAAAATTGATTAATTTATTGTCGTTATTTCTTGACCGATTCCAATTGCCCGACAACGACAAATTCAACATTAATTTAAATGCTCAATAATTCATGCATATTAATGTAAGGCGATTCATGACTCGTCAGCGATGTGGCGAGAGGTTATCCATTGGATGGCACAACCATCCAACGGTTGAGGGAAAGGCGGGAGCGGGTGGATGAGATGAAATCTCAAGGGCAATCTGATGGCTTGTAATGAGGCTGGGATGGATGGCCGGGATGGATGTGGGTTTGTGGAGATTGAACGACCAAGAGGAGTGTCGAGGAGAGAAGCAACCATGTGGGCGGCCCAGATGGCGCCACGTGGACCAATAAAAAATGAGAAAATGAAAAAACAAAGAAAAATAAAAAAGAATTAGTTAGAGGCAAAATTAAGAAAAAGTCAAAACATAAAAGTGGTAGATCTTGAAGAGATCTACAAGTTTTATTTTGGACAAAAAACCAAAAGAAGTCATTTGTACAAAATATTTTTGGGGGTATTTTAAAGGGCTAAAAACACCGAGTTTTGGGTTTTGATTTTTTTGTATTTTTAAGTTCTTTTAAGGGTTAAGGAGATTATAGACTATAACTTAACCTAATTTCTATAGGTTTTTAATAAAAAAATAATTACAAAGTAAATGATAGTAATTAAATACAATAATTATAGGTTAATTATACACAATATAAACAAGATGATAATGAGGAATTATTGGTGATTTTTATTAGAGTATTTAAGCAAGGGGTTTAATAATTGGTTTTTAGCATGATGAATACGAGATTCATCACACCCCTATACTTAAACCATGCTTGTCCTCGAGCATCTAAAGAATGAAGGAGAGATTAATTCCTGACAGTGCATGTGAATGTTCAAGGCTCGATTCTTTGAAGACCCTCAATTTAAGGGATCATAAAATTCTGGGCTCAACCATGCTCTAGTCAGAAGGAATCCAACTTCTCTAATTATCAGACTCTCTATTTGGTACATATAATATAAGGATATGAAATTTAACGTATTGTATTCATGAGAGTCGAGTTGAGACATCACCCAAAGTTCCAGTCCAGGAGACTCTCCTCTGGACCTAATCCTCAACACTAGGGAATAAGTCTATTCTTGCTTCAGTCAACTGTCTCATTAGTTTGTCAGACTTGAAATGTAGATGGACGGGCAGATGATAGAGGGCATAGGATTGTGTCTATTTTTCTCTCCCTCACATTGGAACAAGGGGCCTCTCGAGTACCTTTTTTACTCAACATATGTAGATTTTTAGCTTGTTGATCAACGTATCCGTCAAGAGAGTTCAGAGTCGTCTATACTAGTTTTTCTGGGATACCTTCGACACCCAGGCTTGTATAACTATACGATGTATAGCCCTTTTATGGTGCTAGCCCGAATTCTTGGTCCTAATTAGCACTTGGTCCAATTGGACACTTTGAAAATGGTTGGGAGCGCTCTCCATTGGTAGAAGCTCATTTGTAATTTGAATTTTGGAGGATAGAGATTTTCTTTGAACATTCTTTCTTTTCTTTTCTTTTTGGCTAGCTCCACTACTTTAACCAAAAGTTGGCGTACACTGATCAATAATTAAATTAAGTTTCATCACACCCTAGTACATAGGTAAATATCAAAGAGATATCATATGAACTTGTTCACATACCGTCAAGGGTTTTGATGACACTCAGGTTTCTTGAAGTCTTCATTAACTTTATCCCATCCTCAAATATCATTAGATCGGTTCTAGACTTAAATCCCTAGTCTTAGTTCCTCAAATGATATCACAACTCATCTCATCAATCTTGTAGTTGTGAAAGTGGAGTGTTGATTATATTCTTTAGAGGGTAGAGATGAAGAGTGCATTATAGCGTTCAAAATATTTCAAACTAGGGAAGTGTGGATTATTAAGTTCAAAAACTTTAATGACTAGGCATATTAACTCAGACTCTCAAGATCACAGAAATCAAGTTCCTCAAATTTCTCAAGCCTTGAGTGAATGTGGACGTGTCGGGAATACACTAGCTCCTTGGGTGATTGTTTTTGTGTGATTTTTGTTCTTAAAATTTTTTATGGATTTTTAATTTTCAATTATTTTGAGAGATAATGACTAGCCCAGACTCATATTAATAGTTTCATCTACTCCTAGCCAGTATGGGTGTAAGTACAGACTGTTAAACGGATCTGTGTTACTTGAGGATGGAGCCATATACAATATCCTCTAAACCACCCAATCTGCTAAGGGAGACCGAAGTTCCCTCACTGAATAGTAGCTACTCATTTTTAAGCCTAGTAGTAAAAATCTCAAAAAAAGTATTCAATTTTTCAAATTTTTTATGGAGTTCTTGAAAAAAGATTATTTTTACAAAAAATTTAATCCCTCAATTTTAAAAACATTTTTACGCGTATTTTTACAAAACTCAGTTCAAAGGTTTACCTAAACCAAGTCCAAAAAAGTTTTTTCATTTTTTTTAAAAATATATGATCTATGCCTAAAGTAAATATACAATACTATACTGTATACCCACTATACTTAACTTTTGCTATGCCCTCAGAGCACAAGTGTTATGAACCCATGGCTCGGTTAAATATAGGGTGATATAGCGGAACTGAGGAAGAGTGTCCCCCTCTAATTAGGTCAAAAATTGGCCTAAGTATAAGAAGTCTTAGAGAGGGAGGGATGAATGAGTCGGGTCCCCCCCATACTTAGGCTAAAAATAGCCTAAGTAAAGGATCTGAAATTGAGGGGGGGGGTTAGGGTTAGGAGAAGAATCTATACAGAAGAGGGGAGAGAGGAAGGGGGGAAGGAGTGTTTTGCAGATTTGAGAAGAAGTGGAGGTGGGGGGATATATGTGACAGTGTGTGTAGGAGGGGGTAGATTTTTAGTCTAATTATAGGGAGGATATATGTACGAGTGTGTGAGGGGGGGGGGAGGGTAGATTTTTTACAGAACTGAACCATACATACTCACACCCCCTCCTGCATCTTCATAATCTGTTAAACCCACCCTCCTCTCTCCCCTCTTAATGCTCCTCCTAACCCTAACCCCCTCCCCTCTTCTGTATGAACGACATCATGCTAATGATGTTCTGGAGGTCGGTGAGGATCATCGAAGGGTCCACGAAGATGAGACGATGGAGGATACGTTTTGCAAGCATCTGGAAGAAAGTAGCGAGGAAGAGATGTCAGAGGTGAAGCTCCAGACCGGACATCCCTTCGAACTCTGGCCATTGAAGGACTCAACACCTGCAAAATCTTAGTACAAAAATAGTCGTAATAAGATGAATTAGGTGTGTGCGATTGTGAATAAGATGGAGGTCCAGGAGATGAAGAAGGCGGAGGGACCTGTCGAGTTCTCCTTCGAGTGAACGAAGAAGAAAGGAGGACGTGTATAGATTCTGGAAGAGGAAGAGTGATGAGCAACCTAAATCTCTAGATGAAGGATGGAGGATCTTTGGATTGGGCTGAGATCATCGTCAACCTCGGGTATTCGCTTAATGCGCGCAACCATGCACGAAGCTCGAATAACCATCATTAGGATGTTATGACTTGGCCATTCTACCAAGGGTCTCACTAGGAGAAGATCTCCATGATGGATCAACAGCTCGTCCCTCTTCCTGTCACAAAGAGGAGGTGGTGGCTAGGGCTTCTCCGTGCAAGGGGTGGACATCCGCCTCAAGGGACAACGATGATGTATATGACAGTGGAGTAGGTTTGAGATTGTTGTCTCCAAACCACTGCCACTTAGTGTGGGAGTTAGGGATGAAGAACAATGGGTGGTTGGCATGGATGAGGGTCAAACGAGCTAGCGGTCGGTAGCAGTTTCGAGGGAAGAAGATGTAGGGGATGATTGGAGTAATTAGGTGAAATTCGGTAGTTCAGCAGTTTGCGTGGAGAAAGGGGAAACGACTAGAGGTTGAAGATATAAGAGAGTCATTGGATCTGGAGATCCAACAACTATGAGAGAAGTGTGATGGAGCGCTCGGATTTGACCTTGAAATCAAATCGAGCAGTGGGGGAAGAAGTGGGGATGGGAGGCTCATATCCTATTGATCAAAATAGAAGGAAGGTCCAGATCTTGAGCGCATGGCCATAGAAGGAATGAGCCACGTGGCATAATTTGAAGGTGCCACGCGGCCAATCAGAACTGAAGAAAATAGAAAAATTAGATTAAAATAAAAAAGAATTAGTTAGAGGAAGAATTAGAAAAAGCGATGAATATGAAAGTTGTAGATCTCGATGAGATCTACAATTTCAAGTAGAAGTGAAAAATATCAAAGGTTATTTACACATAGATAAAAAATAAATACTAATAAAAATCATATAAAACAATTTTCTTTGATTTTTCCTTTACTTATTTTTATATTTTTATTTTATTTTATGTTAATTTATTTATGCACGATTTTATTCTAATTTTTATTTGATTTTTAATAAGAAATAAATACATAAAATACTACAACATAATAGGGTTATATTAATATCTATTAAATAGAAATAATTATTTACAACACAATAATTAGTAATTAGTGTTATTGTTCAATGAATCTTGTTATTTTACTTAAGAAAGAGAGATAAATATATTAGTTAAAGATGATAAATCTAGGATTTATAAGTTGTTTAAAAATATGTAGAGACTTCTGTCACCTTTCCTTGAAACGGGTCCCATTAGGTCGTACAGATTATGCTAACACGGAGCACTTCATCTGCCATGCGATGCAGGGTGCCAATTAAGTAACCCATTAGTATATATCGGTCTAGACACCATCACCATTCCAATTCGGGATGGCATAATTGGTTCAAATTGTATTAAGAGGTCTTGTCGATCTTTCGACCATGTATGATACTATATATTAATCACTCAAAAATTTAGGAATTTTAAATCCATTTTAATTTTCATAAACTTCTAGTCATATCAAGCAATCACGTTGTTTTGCATGAGCGTTGTTGAACTACGACTATTGTATTTTCAAGTTAGGGTCTTTGTCATGAAGCAATCAATCAATAAAAGTTGATGGTTGTCAAAATTTTCTCTAAATATATGAATCATCATCTAATCAAAGAAAATTTCAAATTTAAACGATTTATTTTGAATGAAAATTAAAAATGTCTTATTGATGATTTAATCATCTTCCGAGCCATCTCCACTAAATATTACATATATAGAGCAAACACAATCAATTCACACGAAATAAATTCGAGCAATTTTCTGGTTTGATTCTGGATATAATTAATATTTTTAACATGTTTTATGATAATAAAATAGTAACAAAAATGGTTAAGTTATAGATACAAATGCTTGCAAAAATCAACACATTGCAGGAATTTTTGAATCCAACCAACCTTTAAGGAACCTTTTGTGTATATATTAAGACATTCTAAACATGATGTATTTTATCAAAATTGTGTTCATATGAAGACAAGACAATAGCTACATCAACTATGCAGAAAAACAATTCAAAGCATCTATGCGAAAAAACAAGCTCTCATGCATCTCGATATCTAAAATTTTTGTTCCCTGTGTTTTGGTTCATATCTAAGACCATTGACCAAGGCTCTGATACCATTTGAAGGGGAGGTGTTACACCTCGCACATTACGGAAACATGGAGATCGAATCATGTCTAATCTTGGTCGACTAGTCATACTAGTCGATGGTGCAACTGATTTTTTTTAAAAAATTCTGTGAAACCACATGGTATGGAAACAATTGTCATGTCCTTTCATCATCATTACAGTTTATAAGGTTTAAATCTTAAAGCATGACTGCTATCTCAAAGCGTCTAAAGGAAGAGGCCTCCTATATCAAGTTCGACCCAACGAGAGAGCACTTGCAGGCGTTTGGATGGGCTGTGGACTTCCAACAATCCAAGGCAATGATCAGAGCTAAGAGTCTCCTAAATTTTTTTCATGAAATCTAATGTCTTCTTCAAGAGAATGAGGCACCTAAAAAGATGAATAGCCACGAGCGACCGCAACACGATAACAACGCAATGACGATTGTAGTATCTACGAACAGTGTGTGGATGGCCACATGGGTTGGAGATGGGGAAATGGTAGGCATTTCAAGAGAGAGAAATAGAGTTTTTGTTGCAAGAATTGCATGAATTAAAAGAGCTAGATTAATCCTCTCTTTTATAGCATAGTGGATGGTGAAGATGCACTCCTAATAATGATCAATGACTGAGTTCAAATGTAATCTTCGAAGATTATGATTGTGCTTCAAGCACAATAGGATTAGAATTACTTGATTAATTATTAATTAATACTTCAAAATTTAATCTCAAAATAAATCATATGTTATGAATAAAGAGGAAAGGAGAGAGCCTCCTTCCAAAAATGTATAAAGGAGATAACCTCCTTCAGCATTTGTGCATCACACACACCATGAGATTGTAGAGAGATTTTCTCTCTCCATTATCTTTTAATATAATCTTATTATATTAAATTTTTGTTCATAGAATTATTTTTATCAATACTATATCATCAAATAATTTGCATATTATTTGTGATAATTGCAAATAGACCATTGATCCATCAAAACTAAATGTAAATCTATTTTCATTTAATTTCTGAATGCATATCAGTTCACATTAATAATTAAATTGTGAATCCTATTCACAAATTCTCTCTATGATATTATGAACCATATCCAAATTATTAATAATTCTTGTGGATAATATTATCCCCATTAATTCCATCTATGATAATAAAATCTATTTTAATACTAAGATTTCTCTCTACACATTTCTATATAGCGTGAATGATATCTACATTACCTGTGATAATAAAATTAATTTTTATTGTCATTTAGTCCCTTAAATTTCTAATACTCAAATATTTCCCTAATTAAACGATTATTGAAATCTTTCAAGAATAGTGTGCATTCTCTGCAGATACTTGGAGATAAGGATAGAGCGGCGGTATATTCCATGTATAGTAACTTGGATATTGAGATCAAATTTCATATCCACATATTGAAAACCTTTCAAAGATGCCACAAAATATTCAATCTTCTCATTGTATCCTAATCACTTTCAGATTAATGTCCAACATTTGGACTAATATTGAACAACTAGTATACTAAGCGGAGTCACTAAAATGCTAACATGTTTCATTACTCACTCGGAATGGAAGTGTCATGATTATACAATCGATTAAGATCACATCACCCACAAGTATTCTCGATAGTTATACATCATGCATAATGGAAGACCTTAAATAAACCGGAGGTTCTGATTTTATGTGAGCTATCTTCTTTAGCGTTTTATCATTAAGTATCTCAGCGATCATTGGGAGTGGTATCGATAATATGCTTTCTAAAAGCATATATCATACTTATAACTCATGTCATACTTCCAAAACAAGATGACCATCGATGGAATTTGGTTGGTCCCAATATCTCATGAATGAGCTCATATCTTCTGGTTTAGTAATGAACCTCTATGATCCCTTCGAGAGATCGTATTACTCATATGCCCTTGTATGCATACCGGCTTGTTGGTTTATAGACCTTGATTAGGTCATCAACCTAATGATTTCCCTAATGTACATACATCAACATATAGTAACACTTTTGTCTCCAGTCAGAGGATGGATGACTATATTGTAACAGCATACGACATAAGTCTCTCGATCTCGTGAACTCAACTCTTTGACTTAAGTCTTCTGACGCCTCCGAATCTCTATTCCCATGCAGAGGACTTACATCAAGAGGTCGGTCTGATATCAACCTTTAGAGTAAGGATTGTCATCTCTTTCTCAATCTGGCGGTCCTCTCTCAACAATCATTTGACAGTGCTAGTTTAATCCTCAATCTATCTCATTAGATATCATCTCAACACCAATTTCTATGATCCAACCACTAGTCAACAGTTGTATGATTATCAAAATGGACATGATACATAACATTATAAGTGCATGCATTCATTAATCTCATATAGGGAGTGAATTTATTGATATACCAAATTAATTATAATAACATTTAGTGTTAAACTATTTGCTCTGGACTCACATGTCTAACACCTCAACCTAAAACAATTCCGATGAATTAATGAACCAAAGACTTCATCATCATTTCTTATAACTCTCTCTCCTTTTGGTCCAATAAAGAACAATTGATTTTGGTCTTGATAGAGAAAATAGCATCATTCAAAATTAAAAAGTAGGAACCTTGATTTAATGGGCAATATGTTTAAAATATCACATAATGGAAAAGTGGTATAAGATTTTGGAACTCCAAAAAAATGAAAGCTGATAATAAACAATTTTCTGCCTCTACAGATTGCGAAAGTCAGGATATCCACATGAACATAGAAGAGAATAGAGGACCAAAAGGAATACATAATGATGAAAAACAATAGCAATCCTCCTATCTAATGTGCTACAAGAAACTACATCCAAGGCAACGAATAATTTGAATATTCGTTGCCATATCTTCCAACGTTAAAGATATAAGAACGAATATTATTCTTTGTCAAATCATCTTTTGTACTTGTAATTAACAATGAATATCATATTCGTTGTTAATGGTCCATATAACGACGATTTATTTGTTGGATTATCCGTTAAAGTCAAACTAATCATTATCAAATTTAACAACGATTAGAAGAAAACGGCAACGAATAATCGTTGTTATATGATTCGTTGCGAGGAATATAGCAACGAATACCATTATTCGTTGCGACTTTAAAGAAGTAAGCAACGAATAATATTCGTTGTTATATATTTAACTACGGAAGATATGACAACGAATATCAAATTATTCATTGCCTTAGGTCACTTTACTTGTAGTGATGGTTAAACCATCTTCACATTAATTTCGGTCACGGGAAGAAAAGTCAATGTGATGAAATAGTCCCAGTGTATCGGATGACTTAACCTAACCGTGATTTTACCTTATAAGTAGGATTATACCCCAACCCACTTCCACTATTGCTGGTGATCTTCTGGATGACGATGCAAATAGCGATCGACAGCCAACACTATGTCCCAACCTTCTCCGTACATCTATGACATATCTTATAGTGAACGCAATGGATCCTTAATTTAATAATTTGTACTATTGATATCTTTGTATCTGTACAAATATATGCTATGAAGATGCGTAAAAGGGTATGTATGTACATTTTCTCTACAAATTCACATGAAAAAAGTATAAGCATGTTTTCGTGTGTGTTTGCCATCTCCTTAAAAATAAAGACGTCTCCATATGAGTAATTACATAATTACTTTATATATTAGCTTAATGTATACCTATACAGTGCTCTGTCTGAACTCGCATGAAAAGACATAGAAGCAAGTTTTTGTGCATGTGATTATTATCTCAGTAAAAAAATAGTCATTGGATATGAGTAGTCCATATAAAAACATTATAGATTAACTTAATTATATATTATGTTATGATATAGACAGGAAAAATATGTAAATATATCAACACTTCCGTCAAATATTGATACATATACTAGCTTCTAGATAACTCAATAACTATATTTAATTACAAAAAAATGATATACGAATATGTATACATACATTAGGAGATATCTAAGACATCCATTTCTATTTTAAAACTGTACAGATACGACTATAAATCTTTACAAAATGGACATTTTTTTGAATTTGATATCCCAACACGACCACTATGATAAAAAGGGGTGGAAATGATCAGATACGAATATAAATATAAATGTTACCCTATCTATTACTATATATTAAGTGGGATGCTCCGCCGACTGCACAATAACTTTTCGTCAGAAAATTCCATAATTATCCCTTCCTACAATGACTACGGATATCCAGCCTAATGCTGCACATTTCTTCCCTCTCAAATTCCCTAGCCTATGCATCTCTTCCTATCTTCTCTCTCGTTAGTCAATCCTGGAGTCGGCACCTAACTTGTATCTCCCACTGTCGTCGAGCTCTAACTCCAAGTCATGTTCTTCCTCTCTTGGAATTTCTAGGGTTCCAAGACGAGCTACTGAGGAGTGAAGATCTCTCGCGACTGATCTGATCACGACCCACCCTCTTCGAGGAATGAAGACTGCCCATGGTCAAATCTCATTCCAGACTCTAATCAAGCAGCAGATCTACTGAAGAAGGTCGAAGATACCTCCTCACCATTATGGGAGACTGGCTCCCGCCGTGCATACATTAACCTCATGATCTTAGTGGGTATGCAGATGTACATGTATGCGACAGGAGACCTCAAGCTATTTAGAAATATACACATTTTCCACGCGATATAATTTGACCTTCTTGTATTAATGCCTAGTGATCTTCCACCGAGGTTTTGATGACCGTCATAATATAGAACACAAAGAACTTTACAAATTTGAGGTACTAACATTGTTGAACCATTTTTGTTCACCAAGCAATATGTGTGATATAAGTGCGTGATATAAAATAGGAAGGGGCAATGTTCACCAGTCTGTGTAAGTCCGGTGTCAACCCACAAGAGAATGATCAAAAGCAGAGCCATACGAGCTACAACAAATGAATATTTACATATATATTGCTTCAATGAACATAATAATTAAGTTCAATGGTGTACATTTTCAAATACATAGTACTGGTTAAATTCTTTAAATAAACTAATTTATGTACATTACCTAAATATAATATATGATCTATTGTTCCTTCCTGTGATAAGATATTTATCATGATATAGAGATCCCTTTATACCATGAAAAATGTGGGTATTTAGGCTCAAAATAAATAATATATTGTGTATGGTATTTATAACCAAACAGTCATCAATTGCCCCTGCTCCCAGATCTATTTTTGCGTCAACTCTAAGGAAGTGAGTAGGCTATTGTTGATAGATGCCTGATCAAAGATAGCACATGTAGCCTACGATTGTTGTCCCTTCCCAGCCATATTTTCGACCTCTGGAAATGAGAAAGAATCCACATCAGGCTCCAACAAATCAATGTAGAGATGCCAAAATAATGTTGTATTAAAGAAGGTGGTTCAAAGAGAATGTTCTCGCGAACCGATTTAGGATACGAATATGGAAGAGAAGAATGGGATTCAAGAAGAGGAGGAGAAGAAGGGAATTAAAGTCCAAAGAGAGGGTTCTCTTGAACCAACCTAGATGATCGAGTAAGTTCCCAATGAAGCTGTGTCGTAAGAGTCGGCTTAATAGATCACCTGCCCATCATCTTGATTTCAGATAAAGAAGAAAGATATAGAGAAAGATCTTTGACCTTAATTAAGCAAACAAACACAATGCAAGTGGATTCACCAATGTGACACGTGAAACCGTAAAGGTTCAGCTTTTTATCTTTATTGGTTTTGGATGATTTCAAGCAAATCACTCTATATTTAATGTTATAGAAATATTAACCTATGATATTATAACACATAGATATTTGCCTAGTCTTACTTGTATCATGGTAAATACCATATATATCTGTTATCTATTTTGTATCGTGTTACAGGACCTCATACATGTGTGACAAAACAATTATTATTTATACATGTGTTCCTTCTCGTTTATATAGGAAATATATGATCATACATTTCCTACATAATCATATATATACACACACACACACACACATTTCTATGCCTAGAATCTAGTTAATTTAGGAAGGAAGAGCAGGATATTACATTTCTAAATATAATATCCTTCTCACGCTATCCTATTCACCTCAGCATACCTTGTATATGGTATTTTATAAATATAGGTATTTAGTGTATACCATAAATTTTTATTTTTAACCTTGATAAATTTTTTATTTAATATGATTTTATTTTATTTTGTTACCCCTACATTTTCTAATTGTATAGACCCAGCTGGATGAACGTCATGGGAAGGGAATAAGTCTTTGGACACATTGACATATAGAGAATACATAAACTTATCGTCTTTGGGATAAGATTATACATGAGGATCATATATTATATTTAGGCAATGTACATATACATCTGTTATATGTGTATGTACACTACCTTTTTACAAATAACCAGGAATACATGATATTATATATATTATATATATTATATATATTATATATAATTTATAAATATGTATATTTATATATGATACCCAATGATGTAAAGAGTATTCAATACTTCACGACGGTGGTGGAACCTTTTTTATACCTTCCAGACCTATATACAAATATTTAATGATCATAAAATAACATTCCATATGGGAATGGAGTAAATGAGAAGCTTGAGGTTTGGAGACATGTATTGGAGACTAAATGATTTTGTATAAGTAGGGGTAAAATTGAATATGTGGAGTACACCTTTGATGACAACAATGATGAAGGAATCGGGGTGGAGATTGGTATCGTAACATTCAGAAGAGAGATTCTTTTAGATACCTAAGTTTTATTTTGGAAAATGATGGAGAAATTGATGGAGATGTTACCAACAGAATAAATGCAGGCTGGCTAAAGTGGAGAGGAGCCTCTGTTATTCTTTATGATAAGAAAATTCCATTGAAAATCAAAGAAATGTTTTACAAAGCAGCTGTGA
Source organism: Ottelia alismoides (assembly GCA_037367405.1). NCBI lineage: Eukaryota > Viridiplantae > Streptophyta > Magnoliopsida > Alismatales > Hydrocharitaceae > Ottelia > Ottelia alismoides. Next base: position 140,518 of record JAZKJV010009850.1, read on the forward strand.
GACCTGCTATGCTCTATGGATATAAATGTTGGCATGTGAACCACAGACATGTGCAAAAAATGGCAGTAGCAGAAATGAAAATGCTAAGGTGGATGTATGAACACACACGTAAAGATCGGATTCAGAATGATGCAATAAAAAATAATGTTGGCGTAGCTCCGATCGAGGATAAGATGCGAGAAAACTGCTTAAGATGGTTTGGTCAATTGCAAAGGTCAGTTGATGCACCAGTTAGGAGATGCGAGTTTTGAGATGTTGAGTCGGCTAAGAGAGGGAGAAGACGGCTCAAGAAGTGTTGGAATGATATTATACGAAGGGAACTAGTTTTTTTAATATAAGCCTGAGATTGACCACTGATAGATCTGAATGGAGGCATAATATCCATGTAGCCGACCATACTTAATTGTGGTAAAAGACTTTGTCGTTGTTGTTATTGACTTTTTAGGTTTATATGTGGTTTAATATATTATAGTATGAGAAACATGAGATCAACACAACTAATTCTAACATAGAAATGTAGGGGTAGAGAGGAGAGTAACGGATCACATCACGAGTAACCAGTTTACCCTTGGATAAATGATATGATCAGACCGACCATCCTCCTCCTCTGATCCCCTGTAGGGAAAAATCCTTCACAATTTTTATATTAGAATCGAAATATACACTAGTTGTGAAGGAAAGAAAAGAAACTTCCTTTCCTTGTGGGCAAAAAGAAGAGCATTAGTAGTGTGTCTTTCATGATTCCACTGTATTTTTTGCATGATGGTTGGGTGGACAGTTGATCGGAAGAGGAATTAGAAGTTGACCAGAAATGGAGGAACTTTCCTATCATGTGTGCTGATAGTGATCGTGCTTCCTTGCTTCTAGCCCTACCACTTCTTGCAGGGAAGGTTGGCTACTAGGCTAGTACTCACTATCGCTAAGCTTGCTCTCTGTCAAAGTGAAGGGTACAATTGACCTTGTAGTCAACTTAGTTAGTTTGTAGTTAAGATCCTTCGAAGCCATATGCTTCATACACACCATGGCAACAATGGGAAAGAGGTCGTGTCATATATAGAAAAAGAAGTGTGCTTCTCTTCTTTCTTTGTATTTTAGACCGAAGGTGAATAAACCCCCTAAATCTTAGTATAAGGGTTTGGGATATGAGCTATGCAGAGAAAGATGAGAGAATGAATTGTTTATTCCATAGGCTCTGGGCTTCTTATATAGTGTGAAATCCTCAGGAGCAAAATAGAAGAATTACAAAGGTACCCTCCAGGGGTAACAAAATAAAATAAAGTGACTCTAACAATAATTCTAACACTCCTACTCAAGTTAGAGTATATCTGTCGATCATGCACAACTTGGAAATACGCTTAGACGCGCGTCTCTTGGGTAGTGCCTTTGTTAGAATGTCAGCAAGCTGAAGGTCGGTAAACACATGTGGAGTATAAACCTTCCCTTGACGTACAGTGTCCGGTAGAAATGGCAATCAACTTCAATATTTTTGGTTCTTTTATGAAAGACAGGGTTGGCAGCAATATATGTGGCAGATTTGTTGTTACAATACAAAGGAATACGGGTAGCATCAGGAAAACCAAATTCTGTCAAGAAAGATGTCAACCAGGTGATCTCACATGTGGCATGAGCCAGTGCCCTATATTATGCTTCAACACTTGACTTAGAAACAATGATTTGCTTCTTGTTATGTCAGGTAACCAGATTTCCTCCAACAAACATATTATATTCGGTGGTGGATCGCATGTCATCTGGAGAGCTAGCTAGTCTGCATCAGCATAAGCAGTAATGTTGGTGTGACCATTTGCCCTGTAGAAAAGACCACATTGAGGAGACTCCTTTAGATAACGGAGTATCAGGAGAAATTTCTGCCATTGACTGTAGCATGGTATGTCCATGTGTTGGCGTGCCTTATTGACAGCATACAATATACCAATCCTAGTGACAATGAAATAAGTAGTTTACCTACTAGGCCTAAGTATCAAATAGGATCCAAAAATGCAGGATATGGAGAAATGGTATGCTTCCGTGCCTCTGTTGGGACGCTTGATGGTTTACATCCAAGCAAACCTACCTCTGTAAGAATGTCCATGCAATATTTCCTCTCTGACAAACATAATCTTTTTATTGTGCGGATAGCCTCTATACCCAAGAAGTAGCGTATTTGACCAAGGTCCTTGGTGACAAACATCTTCTGGAGGAAGGCATTAATCTCTGTAATTCATGTTTTGTCATCACCAGTTACTATCATGTCATCAACATATATGGCCAACATCACAGTACCAATGGTCCATCATCTCACAAAACATAGTATGATGTCATCCTCTGAAACTCAAGAGAGCTAATCTTAGTAGTGAGTCTGTCAAGCCAAGCTTGTGGACCTTGCTTCATGCCATATATAGCCTTGCAAAGTCGACATAACAATCCCCCTCGACTGAGTAATCAGGTGATTGCATCATGTGAACCACTTCCTAAAGATCACCATAGAAGAAGGCATTTTCTCCATCAAGTTGGAATATAGGCCGATTTTTTTAAAGAAAAAAAGAGCCTCCACCGTATAGGTGAATGCCTAAAAACTTCATCATTTATCAGCTCAAATATCAGTATAGACCTAGTTTAGGCCATTAATAAAAGAAGGGAAAGAAGATACAAGATTACAATAACCAACTCAGCAAGCGCCATAGCATGTGCTACCATGTTTTCAGCATGCATCCGCTCATGACGAAATACCGCACAATTTCTAGCAATCCAAATCGCCTAGATCATCACTACAAGTTCACCTCTTTCCTTCTCAGTGCCATTTTGTTCTCTCCCAATGGCTTCCCAGAACCTCGAAACCCCCACCGCACGGTAGCCTCCCCAACATGTTCCAGGCCTCCACAGAGTAACAACACTTGAAAAAGAGATGATCCACATCCTCCTCCTCTACCTGGCACCACACGCAAGTCGAGTTCGCATTTGGAATAAAACGAGTGAACCGGTCCCCTGTTGGTGGTTTGTCCCTCCTAAAGATCCACATGAAGACTATTGAGAAAATAGAAAGAGATGTTTATTCCTTGAGACCTAGGCTCTCTTATATAGGGAGAGGCCTATGGAAAATTACATAAAGAGACAGAAAAGAAGGGAAAATATATAAACGATACATAAATAAGAAATATATCTCTATACTCCCCCTCAAGATGGAGCATAGATATCTATGATGCCCAGATTGGATGAACATTTCTGGACAGGCTCTCTAAGTAGGGCCTTGGTGAAGATGCTTGTCGTCTGGTCCCCTGAGCTGACATGGGATGTAGAAATGAAGCCCTTCTAGATCATGTCACATATATAATGACAATCAACCTCAATGTGCTTTATCCTATCGTGGAAAGCATGATTATTAGTAATGAATAAAGCAGTCTGATTGTCACATTCTAGCGACATGGGAAGAGCACATCCATATGTAGATCTACTAGGACTGCTTGAACCCACATCATTGATGTACATGCGTGTGCCAAAGCTATATAACTCAGAATGAGGAATAGATCTAGCAACAATAGTTTGCTTCTTACTTTTCCGCGAGACGAGTGAATCTCCAACAAATATAGCAAATGTAGATGTGAACTTCATGTCCTTGGGGCACCCTGCATAGTCTGCATCTGCACATGCTGAGATAGTAATAACACCACCCCTTTTAAATAACAATCCTGCACCTGGAGAAGATTTAAGATACCTTAGTATTATCTGTATAGCATCTATATGTACCTGACAAGGTTGTTCCATGAATTGGCTCACCCGATAGTTGCAAATGAGATATCAGTTCTGGTAATGGTAATATAAAGAAGCTTTTCCACCAGTTCCATGTATCTTCTCTTTTCAACCTCATCAGTATCACCATCAGAGAGATTCATGCTTTGATCCATGGATGTAGTCGCAGGTCGACATCCAAGCATCCCCGTGTCACTTAACAAGTCAGTGACATATTTTCTCTGAGTCATCACAAGCCCTTGTTGATTTCTGGCAAACTCCAATCCCAAAAAGTATCTAAGAGCTCTTAGGTCCTTAGTAATTGTTGGAGTATTTGGTTGTGCGCCTCTTATGTTGTAGATGGGCAAATAGATACCTCTAGGATCCATATCCTATCCAGTTGTTTAGTCCCACATCTACTAGTTTGGAGATGTGGAGACTCAGTGGGGGCTATATATAGACCCCCACACCCATTGTATCCAATGAGAAATTCAATGAAATATAGACCCCTTTGGGGGCTTCTCCCATGGTTTCATCCAGCTTCTTAGGGAGTAGGGTTCTACATAAATCCCGTTGTTATTCATGTTTAAATATTTTTCTTTGATTCCGCTTTTGCATTTGTTATTTTCTGGCATGGTACCAGAGCGGGTCGATTCTCGAGGATTTCAAGTTCTTATGCATTTATTCGAGATTCGTTTTTTGAATTTTCTGTTCTTGGAAATTATTCATGAAGAATATTAATCTGATTTTTTTGTTCGTGATAGAGCTCAAGATTATGTTCTAGGGTTTCGATATGGAACCCTTAGAGATCGTCTCAATGGAACCCTAGGTGGCGGCCAAGGGTTCCAGATCAAGGTAGTCACGCATGATGTTTTTCTGTTATTGCTAATCGAATCCCTACGTGTCCATGATCATATTCACAGCCAAGGAGGCTGTTTCATCCTTCACCTCCTCCCTAGGCACGATGTCTATCAGGAAGACGAAAGTGTCGGTGCGGCTGATCGCCGCAGTGATGTCGTTCCTTGCGCCTGCAACTCCATCGCATGGTGAAGCCGGGATCAATGGCTCCTCCAAGCAGTGCAGCACAACGCTCAAGGCCGCCTAGGCGTGATCTCTTCCTCGGTCGGCGACACCTTTTCATGAGAGGTAAGGCAACATCAACCCCTGGTGGTCCCTTCCGCTTCCCTTGCTCCAATCAAAGACGCATCTTCAGCATGTCAAAGCCGCCCTCCACCATCGTATACTCCAGGCGGAGCCCTAGCTGCTCTGAGGCAGAGCCCACTCGCAGATTCCTCTCCAACTTTCAATCAGTGGCAAGGGCTCCAGGCAGAGCCTGAGATCCTGGCGACACCCTTCTCCAGATCTACGAGCAGCAGCGGCTTGCGATTCTCCCAAAGTGGCATTGCATCTATTCATTTCTTATTTTTCTCTCGAAGGCGGTGGCCTCCCATAAGAGCATATTCTAGCGGGGGTTCCCAATCGTGGGAACCCTAGTGGCATGCAAGAGTAGGGCCTGATAGCCGTATTTAAAAAAAAGTATATGTTAAAAAAAGGGAGGCGACCGTCCTTGTAAAAATGGTTCTAGGTTGGAACCTTAAGTTGAGTTAGCCCCAAGTGGGTCGTTTTAGAGAGAGAGAGAGAGTTGGGCCCAAGTAGACCAATGGAATGTTTAAAAAAAATTATTTTTTGGAGAGAGAAAAGGCGCATACAAATTAAAAAGTCGTAAACATGTTTGCGAGAAAAATTCAAAAAATGTAGGAAGAAAAATCCAAAAAAAATGATGAATGAATCGACTTAAAAAATTATTTCAAAAAAATATAATTTGAAAGGTCGATAAAAAGTGTGAACGGCTTATTTTAAAAAAAATCCGGCGACTATTAAAAAAATATTCATAAAAAGCCGCAAGTTCATGATTTTCTCCATTTTTCTTATATTCTCCCTTCATTATCAATGAAATTATTTTCAACAAGTATGAGAGAAAGGGGAAGTATTGTGTAGAGTCACAAGACAGATTATTAGATCTATATTCTCCAGGCTCCAGGTCATTCAGATTGTTTACACTCTACAGTTTGCAGATGAAGATTCTCCAGGCGCAGTTTCAGACTCGATGGTCAGGTTTTGAGTCCTTAGTTTGACTCGCACTCTAGCCCATTCGTCCTCCTCACCTGCACGACATGAGAAGCAACGTCCTCGACAGTAGCCGATAGTTGTGCATGCTGAGTTGATATTGTCCATAGTGTCCTGTAGCGTGAGTTGAGTTTCTTTCCGTTTGTCCAAGCTGGGCATTACATTCTCCAGCTTGAGGGGGAGTGTTAGAGCATTCGATTGGGTGCCTCTTATGTTGTCGAGGTGTAAATGGATACCTCCAAGATCCATTTATAGTCCCACATCTACCAGTTTGAAAATGTGGAGACTCAATGGGGGCTATATACAGACCACCACACCCATTGTATCCAGTCAGAAATTCAATAGAATATCTGCCCCTTTGAGGGCTTCTCCCGTGGTTTCATCCCGCTCCTTAAGGAGTAGGGTTCCACGTAAATCTCGGTGTTATTCATGTTTAAATATTTTTCTCTGATTCCGCTTCCGCATTCGTTATTTTCTAACAGTAACAGATTCATGACCAATAAATTCTTTCACCCTCTTTATTTCCTGCATATCATCTCATGTAATGAGTATATAATCAACATACACCATAATAGCAGTCATACCTTTAGAGGTCCTCTTTACAAAAAGAGAGTGATCTCCATTCGACCGTTTAGACCCATGTTTATCAAACAAATCTGAGATATTTTGGAACCAATCTCTCAGGCTCTGCTTAAGGCCATAGATTGCTTTATGAAGTCTACACACCTATGAACACTCCCCCTCAACAGCAAACCCCGACGGCTGTTGCATGTAGACTTCCTTCTGAAGATAACCATACAGAAAGGCGTTCTTGATATCCAACTGAAACAGGGGCCAATCTCGAACCACAACAACAGATAACATAATCCGTAAGGTAGAATGATGAGCTACATGGGAGAATGTGTTAAGATAATCCACCCCATATGTCTGAGTAAACCCACAGGATACTAGTCAGACCTTATATCTATCAATGCTACCATCTGCATTTTGCTTCACTGTATATACCCATTTGCAACTTACTATAGTCGCCCCAGTGGGAGATAGGACTAGGCACCAAGTACCTCTTGACTGTAGGGAAGTCATCTCTTCTTCCATAGCTAATCATCATCGACTGTCCTTCAAATCCTCCTGATAACTCCGTGGAAGGATCACGGCAGACAATGCAACTGGCAATTTCCTGAATTCCCCAGTCATGCGATCAAAGGAGACCATGAATGCGAAAGGATATGATGTACAGCTACACTTCTGCTTCCGAAGTGCAATAGGTAACTCCATATCAGCAACCTCCACATATGCCCCCTATAGAGAACCCAGCTCTGTTTGGATCTTAAGTCAGACCTTTGGAATTTTAGTACAGGCGGAACCTTATTGGGAATCAGATTTGAATTACAACAGCCTTCGAGAATCCCAAAACACTACTCAAGTTTCCTCAATAATCCGGTCAGAATATTTCAACTCATACGTAAACCCTTATGATTATGAATCTTGCTTGTACAATGTATGTTATAGTGGCTCCTCTCAACTAAAATGAGAAAGAGACTGACTTCTCTAGCATGACAACCCAATGATTCCCAAATTCAACAACTCCTTCCTCGAGAAGCGAGGGTGAAGAGAAGAATGGATGGCAGCCAGTGTAGCTACCTATCCTAGGATGCATGACCAGTGTAGTAAAGTCATCCAGCTGCATGCACACAAGATATGACTTTGAAGCTCAAGCTTTCTTATTGACTATACAAATATACATACTCCAGCAGGAATTTTATTTTTATTCAGGCTTGCCCATTTTTTTGGAGTTTTTGGCTTATTGCTTTTTTTAAATACTATATAAAACAACATTTACATAAGGAGTTTTTCCTCTTGATCCAGTAGACTATCCCTCTTTTGAAGCATTATTGCAAACCACACTCTCCTGTCTTTATATGTCTCTGCTACTATACGGGTTGGGGTGTACTTCCCTCCCTAGACGAGGGTAAATATTTCCACTTGTGTGTGTCTCATATCGGTAAATCTAATCCCCCCACCACTCTAACTAATTTGAGCCAAGTGAAAGGTGCAGTTGTCCAAGTTAGATCAATATCGACAAGTTCCATGCATGTGTTCCGAAATACTCTACTTAGGCAGTCAGGAATCCATTGAACCAAGTCTCGTGATTCTCACATAATTAAGTCAATACCTAAATACCAGCTCCTATAAGGTTCCTATTATTAGGTAGATTTAAGGTCCAACCAAACTCCAATATTCGACTTTACTTAGACTAGTTCAATTATCAAACTCAATCTAAAAAATGCGAATGCCATGCAAATGCTACGTACAATGCAGAAAATATTTTTGTGATATAATTTTCAAAATTTTGAACTTTTTATGGATTTTTTGAAAAAGGTTTTGCAATTTTTATGCTTTTTTTCAAAAAGATTTTGCAAATGCTTTGGTGATTTTTTAAAACAAAAGATTTTGGCGATGAAAATGGGTACAAATATTTACATGAGGATGCGTCTTTTATTTACAAGAGTTGGGTTTTTAAGAATTTACAAGGGATAAGTGATCATTTTTTAGATATATTAATACAATTAATAACGAATTTTAGTGTAATGTATATATTCCTCAAACTTATACGAAAATGATTTTACAAATAATTTTGAAAACTATAGTCCAAATAGTATTTGGAAATAATTTTTATAAACATTTACAATCATTTGAACATTATTATGCAAAGATTTTTCAAACAATATATATAGATTTTTCAAAATATTTTTGCAACCATTTTCAAAACTATTTGCAACTAGGTTTTCAAAATCTTTGATTCATACAAAGAAAAGAAATTTTTGCAAACATAATAATTTAAAAAGGTTGAAAACATTTTATAAAATATTTTGTAAATAGTTTCCAAAATGTTTTTCAATTAGATTTTCAAACTATGTTCCAAATGTTTTGCAAAGTATTTTTACCTAATTTATTAGTCGGTATATACAAAAAGAATTTGAGGAATAATGAACATCCTTTTTATTAAATAATTTAATGAATTTTTATATATAATTTGCAGTGCTTTAGACATTTTATTGAAAATACGAAAATATTAGTTATGGGAATATATATGATGTTTATATTGACTCCCCTATACTTAGCTTGAGCTATGTCCTCATAGATTGAAGAGAAAGGAATATATAACTCGTACTAAGTATAAAAAAGTCTATACTAACGACTAAAGAATAGGAAGTCTGACATCCCCGTTATACTTAGGATCAATTAATCCTAAGTATAGCATTGTGTATACAAATATTGGGAGGGTTGAGGGTGGGAAACGAATAAATGAATAATTCAAAGGCCCGACATGTCTACCCCTATACATAGGGTAAAATATCCTTAAGTATAAAAAGAATGTAAAAAGTTGAGGCTGGCGGGGGATTAACGAATGAGCACCCGAATGCACTCATACCCCCTATACTTAGGATGAAGCATATCCTAAGTATAACAATGATGTATGGGATGAATGTGGCTTTATGGAAGAACTAAAAGAATAAGGGATTTTTACCCGGCAGACCCTATAAACTTTGCCAATTACCTCCACGACCTTTGAAACAACATAATTCCCCCCTCGATCTCGTAAACTTGCCAACTCTTATCCCATGAACCCTGGGTTACTATGTTTGAAGCTCGTGAGGGTTCTTGGGGTAATTTATAGGGTCGATGGGGGTAATTATGTTATGCAAAAGGTCGTAGAGGTAATTTAAAAAGTTTATAAGGTCTACCGGGTAAAAATCCCAAAGAATAATGAATGAAAAGAAGAAAAGAAGAATAGAAGAAAATGATCAACTGTTCAAAAATGTTTTTGCTGGCCTCATCTGATTGAGTAAGTGCTTTGGCAATGAGTTCTTTATCTTAGACCACCAGAATTGAATCAACCGTAGAGAGAAATGTTTCTTGTTCGAGATAAGGATTCAGAAGTTCTCCGTTGAACACGAATGGTTCTACATCTGCTGACAAACTGGATATGACTATACTTCCATTGTGATACACATGTTTTACTACGAACGTACCTGTCCACTTGCTCTTCAATTTCCCTAGGAATAGTTTAAGCTTTGCATTGGACATCTAAACTTTCCATCCTGGTGGTGAATCCTCATTCATCACTCTTTATTATTTTATTTTAGCTAAATATCTTTGCAAAGCATCATGTACATAGTTGTAAATACAATAAATTAGCAATAAGCATGCATTTGTTAATATTTAATAATTAGCATGTATTTGTGCAAAATAAAAGAATAAAGAACAAAAGAAAAAGACGGAAATATTTAGAATAAATATTAAGTGACCTGAACCCAAGAGAGGGTCCAGTATGGGCCTGATCACTAAATAAAAGAAGCAGAGAGAGATAGGGCCACTCTACCTTGTACATATGTTTCACCTATGTGTATATATTTATTTTCACAAAAATAAAAAGGTGTTTTTATCCCCTTATATATATTTTTAAAATCAAAATAGTAAAAATAAAATAAAAATAAAATAAAGTTCTCTATCACCTTGTATATAATACATGTAAATATTTATCTTCCCATATTTAATTTATACTTGTAAATAAATAATAAAATAAAACAAAAAATAGTTTATACTCCCAATATTATGTTGTAAATAAATAAAATAAAAATTGGTATTTTTGTGCAAAAATAAGAAAATAAAAACAATTATATAAAATACATAGGTATTTTATACCTGTATAGAATATAATATACTGTATATATCATAAATTATTTTTCATAAAAAATAATAAAAATCACAGAAAAATAGTTTAAAAATAACAAATATTTTTCATGTTGAATACTTTTTAATTTAAAATCATTTGTTATTTTTAATTTATTTTACAATTATTTTTGACTTGCTATTTTCTGATTGGTCCAAGTGGGATGTTGACCTCGGTCAACTACCCCTCCCGGACCTCTTCTCGTGTGGACCCGGTTCTTGCACCCGTTTCTCCCAATTATTTCAACTGGATCTTATGCCCTCTTGCCCCGAATCTCTGCCTGCGTCTCCCCAGTGGATCGGTGATCCTCGCGGATCCCTAGGGAGTCATGGATCGTCCTCGGTTCGCACGCTTGCCCTGATTCTTCCGAGCTTACTGGGATGAACTATATAGTCTTCATTCGCCTGCCCAGCAACCGAGCTTGTGCCGCGCACTCTTTTGATACCCTAGAAAGCTTCCCTTTGGTGACAACAATCGGAGGCCACCTTCGGTCATCGAAAAGGATCTGTGCAGCCGACGCTCGCCTCTCATGGCTGGAATGCCGCCGCGACGAGCCTCCTTCGCCAGCCGCAGCAGAGTTGAGGCGACGACCACCACCGACCGCACCCCCTGAAGCTCAGGATTCCACTGTGACCCTCAGGTAACCATTCCATAGTCCTTAGCTCCCTTATGTGATTCAATCTTCCATTTACCATCTGTCGCACCTCCACCGGCTCCGACCAGCCGGTCGAAGCCCCTTCGTCGTCATCCACCCGTTCCGATTAACACCTCCGCTCATCGTACACCTTCTCACCCAATCTGATCATCCTGGCCTTGGCTCGGATTGCCAGGATCAGGCCTAGGTCTTGACCATCACGTTCGTCGAGACCCCCTTCTCATTCACTATTGCTTCTTTTTGTTTTGGTTCAATAACCCCGACCGGAGCCTTTCTCCGAGTCCGAGCTTTGCCCTGCAGGTCTTCGTGCGTGTGGAGATACCCCATATCGCTTTGGACCACCTTCGTCGGAGCTCGCCCAGGTCCCAGCCATCGCTACGAAGATCTGACTGTCGATTAGCCCATCCGACCCGTTCACCCGACGCAGAGGGGCCCCACGATTCGTTTGCTGATGTCCGATCACTCATCGAGTGCTGGATCATCACCGGTGCTCTGGTGAAACTCGCCCAAGCGGAGTTCTTCCAGAGCCTTCCTCTACCATCGGATTACGCCCCTCTGCTAGATGCCATCCTCACCATTCATCTCCAGTAGCTGTCAGGCCGTTAGATGTCAGATCTAACGACCCCCGTACCGCCCACGTAGCCGACACCTGACGACCTTTGGATCTGATAGCTGATAGTGCCAGAGCTGCACGTCTTCGCCCACTCAGAAGCTGCCACTTGTCCACCCCCACGCGCAGCTCACGTGCTGCATGGGAAATTTGCTCAGCCTACCTTGCGTTTATTTCAGATTATCTTTTAGTCTGTAAAATAAAAGTATACAGTAGGACATTTTTCATGTTAGCACCTGCAACTTTCCATATTTGCTCCTTAGTCCTGTTTGTGTAGACTCACGTGCTTCATCACCTGGGATTTTGGGTTATTTGCAGTATTTTCCCTGGACTTAGTATCTGTTATAGATTGAATGTTTAATTTTATATTTTCAAATATACCCCGGTGCGTACTAATTTGAGACATGTGTGGAATTTGATGTGAAAATTGCAAATCTAGCCCTAAACATGGTGTGCATGTTATTATTCGGGCCAGAAACATGTTTTCTTTGCATTTTGGTCCTTGTATGCTGTGTATTTGATTTTTGATTAAATAAATAGCAAAAATAGTCCAAAAATGGTAAAATTTTGAAACATGGCTACTGCCGTGGTGTAGGAATTTCATTGAATTTTTGGTTTTGTTTTGTTGTCGTTTAGTATTTTTAAAAATTCAAAAACCTTATAAATAGTTCCTGTTATTTTTGAAAATCAATTAAAAATATTAAAAACACTTGAAAAAAATTAAAAAATTCAATGTTTGCTTGTTCTGAGTTGTTTTTATTACTATCTAATTTTTGTTTTATTTCCATTTATAAAAAACATGAAAATTTAAAAAGAGTAAAAATCTTAGAAAAATAAGTAAAAATTCATAAAAAAACCTAAAAAAATGTTTTTCATTTGTTGTAGTTAGGTTTTATCTTATAGTTTATCATAAAAATACTTTTGGGATTTCATAGTACTTTAATTAATTTTAACTTGCCTTTATATCCCAACTGGACACTATTTGTTATTTTTAATTTTACTTCATTTTTAGAAAATTCATTTAAAATCAGAAAAATCCTAGAAAATTAATAAAAACATTTGAATATTTCAATAACACAAAAGTATTTTTTTTCTAAATTTTTGAGCATTTTTTGTGCTTTAAATAATTATTTAAGTATTGATTTTTGGTGTCTTTTATCCTCTTTCTGAATTTTAAAAATCATAAAAAAATTTGGAAAAAATATAAAAACCACCATTTCTCTACTTTTCTTGAATTTCTAACTACTTGGTAGTGTTAGCATCACATGCTCCTTGTGTTCGACCCTGGTAGCTATACCAAGTAAAAATAAATAGCAAGACCGCTTGCAACATTTTGATTGTTTGATTCCTTGTTTGGTGGTCTCATTTTTCTTGTTGAGTCTGATCTGAGTGGTTGAGGTCGCAACAACCATTGATACTATTTTACCTTAATCGCTCAGCACGCTCTTCAGAATGGCACCGTTGCCGAGGAACACTACTTATAGTCGGTTTTCCGTTTTTCAGCTTTATTTTTATTTTTCTTCTTTTTATTTTCTTTTGTTTGATTTCTTTTTATTTTATTTTATTTCTTTGGTTTTTATTTTGCATTTATTTTATTTATTTTATTTTTGTTTTATTTTATTTTTATAAATAACTATGGTCTGACATATTTTCTATTTTCCTTTTCTTGCGAGGGCCCGACGAGCGAGGGCGGTGATCTTCGGAGAGCCAAGGCACCTGCGTGACTTGGAGGCAGCTCGTTTCTGCATCGAGCCGTGGGAGAGTGTAGGAGAGGAGCAGAACTTGGGGAGTTGTAGTTTAGTTTAGACTTAGGTTTATTTTCTGCATCTTATCATTGTAATAATACAAGACAATCTCTTGACTCATACTTGGTGTTATTTCGGGGTTTGTTTCACCGAGCACCGGTGTGCTCGGGGGACCTTACCGCGGATTTTTGTCAGTTTTGTTTTTGACCACATTTTTCTTTTATTTGATTCTCGAAGTTTTTGGCCATTAGACTTAGGATTTTTTCTTTAATTGGAACAGTCATCTATTAATGGCAAAAAACATATAAAGTGAGGATAAATTAAAAATTCATCATATTTCAATTAGTGTCAGAAGAGAAAATAAACATGCCATAAGATAGACGATGAAATAAGGAATAAAATGACACTGAAATCATGTACTTTGGACCTACTGTGCTCAAGATATGAAGCAAACAGTACAAGGGCCTAAATGTAATAAAAATGAAAGGAAATAAAGGATAAATAATTACAAATAGGTCCTTAGAGGGACCTATTTGTAATATAGAAAAACCATTTGGAGCCCTTTGTAATTTTGTCATTATGCATGGGGACCTTTTTGCAATTTCCAGAAGTCGGCAGGCTTAGATGTAAATTTCCCATGCGCGCAAGTGAGGCGTGTGCCCAGGGACCTTGTTGCAATTCTAGAAATTCTGCGGGGAGTTCCTGCAATTTACCCAGATGCACATAGCAGCAAGCGAGGGCCAAGCTCGAACATTGGAGTAGGATCAGAGCTAACGTGGTTGGCGTTGATGGGTCGGTGGTTGAGGCTTGACTCCCGAGCCTCCAGGTCTAGATGAGGCAACGTGTCTCCATCTGGGTCGTTGGATGGCCGCCGTGAGGCGCCATCCAACGACACATGTACTTCATCTTCCCCGAAGGAGGGGCCGTGTAAATGGGGCTCCGACGAACTTTCCAGAGCCCCTCTGTTCTCCTCTGTGCTCGTAGAGGGTTGCCTAAGCATCGTGGACATCAAGCGAGGACAATTGATGGAACGTGAAGCTACGAGGGAAGATGTAGGTGGCGATCGTCATCGCCTCGCTAGAGATGTAGGTCGAGATCGGAGCATGCGTGGAGACTCCGACCATTGACAAGGCTTGTACCTGCAGACATTAGGTGCGAATAGCCGAAGTAAGTGGGTGTATGTGCGGGCGAGTTGAGTGAGATGGGAGCCAGAAGAAGGTGAATATGGTGGCAACTCTGGGGATTCCTTTGTCGTGACAACAGAGGAGTTAGATCGGACCGCGAGGGGGTTCTGAAGAAAGGAGATGGTGGTGCAAAGGTCGTTTGTGGTTGGCAGATACATGAAGGTGGTCAGGCGGTGATGGAGTGTAGTGTAGAAGGTGGAGAAATTCAGAGAAAAAGTAAAGAAAATATGGGAGAGGAGTACCTCGTCGGAGAGGAGATTTGGCGGAGGATACAACCAAGACTCGGAGCTCAGCGATGGTGAAACCACCGCGACATGGTCGGAGACCATGGGTCGACACCTAGGATGAGAAGGTCGTCGTCACCTCGTGATTATCGTCCTCTGCTGTCAACAGAGGGGCGACGGAGGTTGGGCCTTTGCCCGTGAATTAGTGGACGAGGGTAAATGTAGCGGAGGGGGTGGTTTTATAGGGAGAAGGTGGAGGAGTTATGGTGGTGAGTCGGGGTTTTTAAACAGATGTCTTGATGGCTGGAAGTGATGGTGGGGGCGTTGTTGAGATGCACGAAGGAGGTGGCTGAAGTTAGGGCTAAGCGAGGCGGTCGTTAGGTCAAGGAGAAAGGGTCGGAGGCGAAGGCCATAAATGGAAGGGGCGACGCAGTTTCGATTGAAACGGTTGAGGGGGGGTTACGGAGGTAGGAGATGAGCTTCTAGCTGTTGGATCTAGAGATCCAACCGCTAAGAGGATGTCGTAGATGGAAGGATGGAATTGGATCGATTAGATCGATCTGACTATGAGGAAAGAGGCTGAAGCATACGGTTGGGATGGGGGTTTGAGTCTCATCCTATGGTAGGAGGTCATCGAATGATGTGGAGCGAAGATGACCATAGGATAAAAAGGAGATCGAGCGGTTGAGGTGAAGGGGTGATGTGGAGAGAGGTTAGCCATTTGATGGCATCGCCATCCAACGACTGAGGGAAAGGCAGGAGTGTGTGGATGAGATGAAATATCAAGGGCAATATGATGGATGGTAATGATGCATGGATGGACGATCGGGATGTAGGTGAGTTTGTGGAGATCGAACGGCCAGGAGGAGCGCCAGGTGGCAAGGAGAGAAGCGACCATGTGTGCAGTCCAGAGGGCGCCACGTGGTCCAATCAAAAAATCAAAAAATTGAAAATAAAGTAAAATAAAAAAGAATTAGTTAGAGGCAAAATTAGGAAAAAGTCCAAACATGAATGTTGTAGATCTCAATGATATCTACAAGATTCATATTGGACAAAAAGACAAAAGAGGTCATTTGTACAAAAAGTATTTTTAGGGGTTATTTTTAAAGGGCTAAAAACACCGAGTTTTAGGTTTTGATTTTTTTTGTATTTTTTAGGTCTTTTAAGGCTTAGGGAGATTATAGCCAATAACTTAACCTAGCTTATATGGGTTTTTAATAAGAAAATAATTTCAAAGTTAATAACAGTAATTAAATACCATAATTATAGGTTAATTATATACAAGATAATAATGAGGAATTATTGGTGATTTTTATTGGATTATTTAAGAAAGGGGTTTAATAATTGGTTTTTAGCATAATGAATACGAGATTCATCATAATTTTCCTCTCCCTCACATTGGAAAAAGTTCACAAATTTACTTAAATATTTTTACATGAATTTTTACAAAACTCAGTTCACAAGTTTACTTAAACCAAGCCGAAGAATATTTTAAAAAAAGTTTAAAAATGTACGAGCTATGGCTAAAGTAGATATACAATAATATAGAGTATACCCTATATACTTAACTTCTGTTATGCTTTTATAGCACAAGTGATATAAAGCCATGGCTCTGTTAAATATAGGGTGATATAGGGGAACTGAGGAGGAACTAAGTATAAGAAGACTCGGAGAGGGAGAGATGAATGAGTCATATCCCCCCTATACTTAGGCTAAAAATAGCCTAAGTGAAGGATTTGAATTAGGGGGAAGGGAGGGGGTTTAGGGTTAGGAGGAGCATTTATACAGAAGAGGGGAGAGAGGAAGGGGGGAGTTTTTTTTATAGATTATGAAGACGCGGGAGGGGGTGTGAGTCTGTATGTGCAAGTGTATGTGGGTGGGGGGAGATCGTCTAGTGATCTACTTTTTTTCTTTTTCTTTTTCTTTTTTTACATCACATGAGCCCTCAAATGAGGACCGCTAAAAAAATGCACATGCGAAATTTTTTTTACAACATGCAAATACATGCAGAGCTGACTAAACTTCCTATAATTCTTCGTCACTTCTTTTGTGGCCTTCTCAGCGGGAGCTCCCAACACCTTGCCGCCATGGAGATCAAGCGTCCTAGATCTTCATAGGCCCTTCCACAAAAGAGAAATGTTAGAAAAATAACAAGGAAAATAATCGGCAGAAAATGATGCAAAAATGCATGATGAGAAGATCTTTAAATTTTGAAAATATTAAACACAAAAATATCAAAATCCGACAAATAAATAAAGGCGAGTCGTCTACCCGGCAACGGTGCCATTTGATGAACGTGGAATACGCCTCTTTAATAATTAGGGAATGTTGTAACATAGGAGGCAGATTCTAGTCAGCAATCCTTTGAATGTTGTGGGAAATTTATAATTGGCAAGTCTACCAAGGTCGAACATAGGGACACGAGCTACTTTGTCTATTTATCGAATTCGTCAATTGTGTGAATAAATCCTCATTTGCAGGTCTTCATGCAGATGCACATAACAAAATGCAAATTTAGAGGATGCCTAAATGATGCATGCATTTTTATTTTATGTTGTAGTTATAATGCGAAGCATGAACATAATGCAATGTTAAATACAGGATATAAGAATGCAAAATAATTATTACGAATATGTCCTAGAATATCACATAATTGAACATCAGATTCTGGCTTTAATTTCATAGTCAAATTGAGTAATAAAGTTTATGTGAACAATCATCTATTAATGGTAGAAAAGATATAAAGCGAGAACACATTAAGAAATAAACATATTTCAATTAAATTCAGATGAGAAAATTAAATAGGGATAGGTGATGAAATAAGGAACAAACTGACATTAAAATCATGTAATTTTGACCTACGATGCTCAAGATATGAAGGAAACAATGCAAGGGCATAAGTGTAATAAAAATGCTTGGAAATAAAGGATAAATAATTACAAATAGGTCCATGTAGGGACCTATTTGTAATATAGCAAAATCGTCTAGGACCCTCTGTAATTTTGCCATTATGCATGGGGACCTTTTTGTAATTTCCAAAAGTATGCGGGCTTAGATGTAAATTTCCCAAGCACACACGTGAGGCATGCACCCAGGGACCTTGTTGTAATTCTGGAAAATCTGTGGGGAGTTCCTACAATTTACCCAGACCGCAGGTGATATGCATGCAAGGTCCAGGCTCGAAGGGCAAAGTAGGCTCGGAGTTGACGTGGTTGGCGTTGATGGGTCGGTGGTTGAGGCTTGACTCCCGAACTTCCAGGTCAGGATGATGCGACATGTCTCCACCTGGGTCGTTGGATGGCTGCCGTGAGGCGCCATCCAACGGTACCCATACTTCATCTTCTCCGGGGAAGGGGCAGCGTAAACGACGCTCCAACAAACTCGCCAGAGCCCGACTGTGCTCCTCCGTGCTCATAGAGGATCTCCCAAGCATCATGGACATCATGTGAGGAAAACTAATGGAAGGTGAAGTTACGAGAGTAGCTGTAGGTGGCGATCATCATCGCATCACCGGAGATAAGGTCGAGATCGGAGCATGCGTGGAGACTCCGGCCATTGACGAGGCTAATACCTGCAGACGTTAGGTGTGAATAGTCGAAGTAAGTGGGTGTATGTGCGGGTGACTTGAGTGAGATGGGAGTCAGACGGAGGTGAAGAAGGTGGCGTCTCTGAGGAGTCCTCGGCCGTGATGATGGAGGAGTTGGATCAGATCGTGAGGGAGTTCTGGAGGAAGGAGATGGTGACGCGAAGGTTGTTGGTGGTTGGAGGAGACATGAAGGTGGTTAGGCGGTGGTGGAGTGTAGTGTAGAAGGAGGAGAAATTCTGAGAAAAAGTAAAGGAAATATGGGAGAGGAGTACCTTGTCGGAGAGGAGATTTGGCGGAGGCGGCTTGGGCTGAGGCTCCTTGGGAGCCTCTGATCGTCGCCCAACGAGGATATCCAGGCCTCAAAGCCCAGCTGACATGGTCGGAGACCAAGGGTCAACACCTGGGCTGAGAAGGTCACCGTCGCCTCGCGATTATCGCCCTCTGTTGTCACCGGAGGGGCGACGGAGGCTGGGCCTTTGGCTATGAGTTGGTGGACGGGGGTAAACATAGCGGAGGGGGTGGTTTTATAGGTAAAAGGTGGAGGAGTTATGGTGGTGAGGCAGGGTTTTTAAACGGATGTCTTGATAGCTGAAAGTAATGGTGGATGCATTGCTGAGATGCGCGAAGGAGGTGGCTAAAGTTAGGGCTAAGCGAGGCGGTCGTTAGGTCAAGGAGAAAGGGTCAGAGGCGGAAGTCAGAAATTGACGGGGGTGGTGTGGTTTCTATTGAAACGGTTGAGGGGGGTTATAGAGGTAGGAGATGAGTTTCCAACCGTTAGATCTAGCAATCCAACGGCTAAGATCATGTCGCAGACAGAAGGCAGGAATTTGATCGATTAGATCAATCTGACGGTGAGGAAAGAGGCTGGAGCGTACGGTTGGGATGGGGGTTTGAGTCTCATCCAATGGCGAGTCGTGATCGGATGATGTGGAGCAGAGGTGACCATAGGATGAAAAGGAGATCGGGCAGCTGAGGTAAAGGGGCAACGTGGCGAGAGGTTAGCCATTGGATGGCACAACCATCCAACGGCTGGAGGAAAGGCAGGGGAAGGTGGATGAGATGAAATCTCAAGGGCGATCTGATAGCTGGTAATGAGGCAGGGATGGACGGCTGGGATGGAGGTGGGTTTGTGGAAATCGAACGGCCAGGAGAAGTGTTGGGCGGCGAGGAGAGAAGCGGCCACGTGGGCGGCCCAGAGGGCGCCACGTGGCCCAATAAAAAAATAGAAAATGGAAAAACAAAGGAAAATAAAAAATAATAAGTTATAGATAAAATTAGGAAAAAGCTAAGATATGAAAGTTGTTGATCTTGATGAGATTTACAAGTTTTGTATTGGACAAAAAGCCAAAATAGGTCATTTGTATAAAAAGTATTTTTGGGAGGTATTTTTAAAGGGTTAAAAACACCGAGATTTATGTGTTGATTTTTTTGTATTTTAGTTCTTTTAAGGGTTAGGGAGATTATAGACAATAACTTAACCTAATTTTATGGGTTTTTAATAAGAAAATAATTACAAAGTAAGTAATAGTAATTAAATACAATAATTATAGGTTAATTATACACAATATAATACAAGATAATAATGAGGAATTATTGGTGATTTTTATTTGGTTATTTAAGCAAGGGATTTAGTAATTGATTTTTAACATGATGAATACGAGATTCATCATACACCTATACTTAAACCATGCTCGTCCTCGAGCATTTAAAGAATGAAGGAGTCGGATCAATTCCTGACAGTGCATGTGAATGTTCAAGGCTCGATTCTTTGAAGACCCTCAATTTAAGGGATCCTAAAATTCTTGTCTCAACCATGCACTAGTAAGAATGAATCCAACTTATCTAATTATCAGACTCTCTATTTTGTAGGGATATGAAGTTTATTGCACTATATTCATGAGAGTCGAGTTGAGACATCATCCAAAGTTTCAGTCCAGGAGACTCTCCTCTAGACCTAATCCTCAACACTAGAGAATAAGTCTATTCTTGATTAAGTCAACCGTCTCATTAGTTTGTCAGACTTGAAATGTAGATGGACGACCAAATAATGGAGGGCATAGGATTGTGTCTATTTTTATCTACCTCAAATTGGAACAAGGGGCCACTCGAGTGCCTTTTTACTCAACACATGTAGATTTTTATCTTGTTGATTAATGTGTCCATCAAGAGAGTTCGGAGTCGTCTGCATTTTTTTTCTAGGAGTACACTGGAGTGTCTTTTTTTTAGTATCTAAGATACCTTCGATACCCAGACTTGTATCACTATATGATGCAAAGCCCTTTTATGGTGCTAGCCCGACTCCTTGGTACTAATTAGTGCTTTGTCCAAGTGGACACTTTGAAAATGGTTGGGAGCACTCTCCATCGGTGGAAGCTCATTTGTAATTTGACTTTTGGAGGATAGAGATTTTCTTTGAACATTTCTTTCTTTTCTTTTCTTTTTGGCTAGCTCCACTACTTTTACCAAATTGGCGCATACTGATCAACAATTAAATTAAGTTTCATCACACCTTGCTACATAGGTAAATATCAAACAGATAGCATATGAGCTTGTTTACATACTAGGTAGGGTTTTGCTGACACTCAGGTTTCTTGAAGCCTTCAGGAACTTTATCCCATCATCCAATATCATTAGATCGGGTCCAGACTTAAATCTCTAGTCCTAGTTCCTCAAGTGATAACTCAACTCATCTCATCAATCTTACGGTTGCGAAAGTGGAGTGCTGATCATATTCTTTAGAGGGTAGAGATGAAGAGTGCAATATAGCGCTCAAATCTTTCAAACTAGGGAAGTGTGGATTATTATGTTCAAAAACCCTAATGACTAAGGCATGTTAACTCAAACTCTCAAGATCGCAGAAATCAAGTGTCCTAAAAAATCCTCAAGCCTTAGTGAATGTGGATGTGTTAGGAATACACCAACTCCTTGGTTGATTGTTTTTATGTGATTTTTGTTCTTGTAAATTTTTATGGATTTCTAATTTTAATTTTTTTGAGAGACAATGACTGGCCCAAACTCATATGAATAGTTGAATGTACTCCCTGCCAGTATGGGTATAAGCACGGACCATTAGACGAACCTTTGTTACTAGAGAATGGAGCCATATAAAGTGTCCTCTAAACCACCCACTCTATTAAGGGAGACCAAAGTTCCCTCACTGAAAGTAGCTACTCATTTTTTAGCCTAGTAGTAAAAGTCTCAAAAAAAGTTTTAGAATTTTGAAATTTTTTATGGAGTTTTTGAAAAAAGTTGATTCTTACAAAAAGTTAATCCCTCGATTTTAAAAATATTTTTACTCCTATTTTTACAAAACTCAGTTCACAGATTTACCTAAACCAAGCCTAAAAAAGATTTTTCAAAATTTTTTAAAAATGTACGAGTTATGGCTAAAGTAAATATACAATACTATAGGGTATACCCTCCCCCCTTATACTTAACTTTTTCTATGCCCTCGTAGCACAACTGTTATGAAGCCATGGCTCGGATAAATATAGGGTGATATAGTGGAACTGAGGAGTAGGGTCCCCCTATACTTAGGTAAAAAATGACCTAATTATAAGAAGTCCAAGAGAGGGAAGAATGCATGGGTCGGTTCCCCCTATACTTAGGCTAAAAATAGCCTAAGTAAAGGATCTGAATTGGGGGGGAGGGGGTTATGGTTAGGAGGAGCATTTATACAAAAGAGGGGAGAGAGGAAGGGGGAGGAGTTTTTTTTACATATTTAAGAAGAAGATGAGGTGGAGGGGATTTTTCATAGAACTAAACCATACACACTCACACCCCCTCCCGCATCTTCATAATCTATAACGCCCCCCTTCCTCTCTCCCCTCTTTTTTATACATGCTCCTCCTAACCCTAACCTCCCCCTCCCTTCCCTCTAATTCAGATCCTTTACTTAGGCTATTTTTAGCCTAAGTATAGGGGAGAACCGACTCATTCATCCCTCCCTCTCTAATTATTCTTATACATAGGCCAATTTTTGACCTAAGTATAGGGGGACCCTCCTCCTAAATCTGCTATATCACCATATATTTAACCGAGCCATGGATTCATATCACTTGTGCTATGAGGCCATAGTAAAAGTTAGGTATAGGGGGTATGCATTATATTATTGTATATCTACTTTAGCCAGAGATCGTATATTATTTTAAAAAAATTGAAAATCTTCTTCGGCTTGGTTTAAGTAAACTTGTGAACTGAGTTTTGTAAAAAGTCATGTAAAAATGTTTTCTTTAAATTAAGGGACTAATGTTATTATAAATAAAACCTTTTTCAAAAACTCCATAAAAATTTTAAAAATTTAAAAACTTTCCTTGAGATTTTGATTACTAGGCTTAAAAATGAGTAGCTACTTTGCAGTGAGTGAACTTTGGTCTTCCTTAGCAGAGTGGGTGATCTAGAGGACACTGTATATGGCTTCGTCCTCAAGTAACGCGGGCCCGTCTAACGGTCCATACTTAAACCATACTGGTTGTGAGTAGATGCAACTATTCATATGAGTCTGGGCCAAAAGAAGTAAAAAAATCAAAAAATCCATAAAAATTTGTACAAACAAAAAATCACAAAAATTCACTAACGAAGGTGTTGGTGTATGCCTGACACATTCGCTATCACTCAAGACTTGAGGATTTTGAGGACACTCGATTTCTGTGATCTTGAGAGTCTGAGTTAACATGCCATAGTCATTAGGGTTTTTGAACTTAATAATCCACACTTCCCTTGTTTGAACTATTCGAGCGCTATATTGCACTCTTCATCTCTACCCTCTAAAGAATATGATCAACACTCCTCTTTCACAACTGCAAGATTGATGAGATGAGTTTAGATACCACTTGGGGAACTAGGACTAGAGATTTTAGTTTAGACCCAATCTAATGATGCTCGAGGATGGGATAAAGTTAATGAAGGCTTCAAGAAACCTGAGTATTAGCAAAACCCTAGCCAGTATGTGAACAAGTTCATATTCTATCCCTTTGATATTTACCTATGTGCCAGGGTGTGATGAAACATAATTAATTATTGATCAGTGTGCGCCAACTTTTGGTAAAAGCAGTGGATCTTGACAAAAAGAAAAGAAAAGAATATGCAAAGAAAATCTCTATCTCTCAAAGTCAAATTAGAAAGAGCTACCACCATAGGAGAGCGCTCCCAAACATTTTGAAAGTGTCCACTTGGACCAAGCGCTAATTAGGACTAAGGAATCGGGCTAGCACCATAAAAAGGCTCTGCGTCGTATAGTGATACAAGTAAGGGTGTCGAAGGTATCTTAGATACTAAAAAAAGACACACCCCGGTGTACTCCCAGAAAAACAAGTGCAGATTGACAGACACATTGATCAACAAGCTAAAAATCTACATGTGTTGAGTGCACTCGAGTGGCCCTTATTCCAATGTGAGGGAGAGAAAAATAGACACAATTCTATACCCTCCATCATCTAGTTATCCATCTGCATTTCAAGTATGACAAACTAATGAGACGGTTGACTGAAGCGAGAATAGACTTATTCCCTAGTGTTGAGGGTTAGGTCTAGAGGAGAGTCTCCTGGACTAGAACTTCGAGTGAAGCCTCAACTCAACTCTCATGAAATGCGGTACACTAAATTTCATATCCTTGTATTACATGTACAAAATATAGAGTATGAAAATTAGAGAAGTTGGATTCCTTCTGACTAGAGCATGTTTGAGACCAGAAATTTAGGATCATTTAAATTGAGGGATTTTGAAAAATTGAGCCTTGAAACATCCACATGCACTGTCAGGAATTAATCCGACTCTTTCATTCTTTAGATGCTCGAGGACGAGCATGGTTTAATTATAGGGGTATGATGAATCTCGTGTTCATCATGCTAAAAATCAATTATTAATCCCCTAGCTTAAATAATTCAAAAAAATCATTAAAAATTCCTCAATATTATCTTGTAATATATTGTGTATAATTGATCTATAATTATTGTATTTAATTATTATTATTTACTTTGTAATTATTTTCTTATTAAAAACCAGTAAAAAATAGGTTAACTAATTGCCTATAATTTCCCTAACCCTTAAAAGAACTAATAGAAAAACATATCAAAAACCAAAAAACATTGTTTTTAACCCTTTAAAAATACTCTCAAAAATACTTTTTGTACAAATGACCTCTTTTGGCTTTTTCTCTAACATGAAACTTGTATATCTCATTGAGATCTAGAATTTTATGCTATGACTTTTTCCTACATTTGCCTCTAACTATTTCTTTTAGAATTATCTTTATATTTACTTTTTTCGAATTTTCTGATTGGACCACGTGGCGTACTTTGGGCCGCCCATGTGGCCAGCTTCTTCTTCCACCACTACCGCTCCTTCTGGTCGTCTGATCCTCCTAGCCCTCCTTCCATCTCCATTGTTCCTCTTCCTCTCACTCACAGCTGCTCGATCTAATCCCAGATCAGATCACCACCGCTCAGCTCCGCCTACATCTCAGCCATTCGATCGCCTCACCATCCTATGTCTCTCCTCGCGCCGCATCAGCACTTCACCCCACCATAGGATAAGCCTCAGAACATCTCCAGAACTCCATCTGAACCACCCATTCCCACCTCAACTGCCACCGCTAGATCAAATCCCTGGATCTGATCTGGTGCGTCCACCTTAGCCTCTATCCGACCGTTGGATCGTAAGATCCAACAGTAAGATCCTCATCTCCCTCCTCAAAGCCTCCCTCGCTCCCAGGTGTTACAACACGTTGCTGCTTCACTACTTTGCATTTCCTGCGGTCGCCTCAAATCGCCCCTTTGTGCCCTAATGGCTCCCCCTTGTATCCATTTCTTACTCCATCCTTGCATGCCCACCCTCATTCCACCTCCATTACTCCCCACCTTCACTCCTCCTTCAAACACCCCCCCCACCACAACATAACCGCTGGCGACTCCCTCCTATAAAAGCTGCTCCTCCGCCACCGTACATCCTCATCCGCCATTCATGAGGGTTGTGTCCCAGCTCCCTCCGCCCTCTGGTTATAACGGAGGGCGATGTAGAGGTGAAGATGACTCGGTTTCTCAGGTGAAATCCATGGCTCCTCCACCATGTAAGCTCCGCCACCACCGGCGGTATCTTGAGCTCCATGCACGGTCACACACGTTGGGCGACGACCCAAAGCATCCTCAGATGCTCACCCCAAGCCTCTTCCTCCACCAGATTCCCTCTCTGATGAGGTACCTCTCTCCTGCCTACTTCCATATTTCTCTTAATTTTTCCGCCGTCCACCTTCATCATCACCCACACCTAACCACCTTCTGAGCTTCGGCACCCATCAGTCATCCACGCTGACCACTCCACTCACTGCTTCCCTTCTCCAGAACCACCCTCGCTCTGACCCACCTTCTTCTTCACCTCACCGGGGAAGAAGCTTCTGGCCTCCGCGTCCCTCTCCGATTAGGCCACCATTTCACCTCACATCACTGATGTGCATCACCCACAATGCTTCAGCAATCGTCTAACCTTCGTCGGTGCTTCAATGGCCGAAGAAAGCACGCCCTCGCCGATCTCGAGTGTCTTCTCTGATAGGATGATGCCCTCCACCATCTACAACTAGCTTGGAAGCTTCCTCGATCGAAGATCGTCCTCGCTAGAGGACAACGAAGGGTCTGGGATCTTTCTCATCCACTGAGGAGTTCGGAGGAGCTCTGGCATGCTTGCTGGAGCTGCAAGTACACTATGCTCCTCTGGTGAGATGAAGCGCATGTGTCATCGGATGGTATCTCTACGGTGGCCATCCAACGGCCCAGATGTGGCCATGTCAAGCCTGCCCGGACTGCAAGCTCGAGCATCCTGAGCCATTGGACAAAGCACCATCGTCAGCCACGTGTGTGCCAATCCTGCTGCGCCTCTTGAACCTAACCCTCGTGTGCATGTCACATGCATGGTTGGGTAATTTGCAGGAACACCCACTGGCTATTTCCAAAATAACAACGAGGTCCAGGCGTAGGTGCATCACGTGCACGCTTGGAGATTTTATGCATAATCCCCACCTGGTTTCTTGAATTGCAAATTGGTCCCTGCTCGTAATGGGAAATTTACAATGGACCACTATTGGTTTCTAGTTATTACAAATAGGTCCCTCCGGGGACCTATTTGTGATTATTTATCCTTTATTTCCTTGCATTTTTATTACATTTATGCACCCACATTGTTTCTTTCATATCTTGAGCATCACAGATCCAAATTGCATGATTTTATTGTCATTTTGTTCCTTATTTCCTCATCTATCTCATGGCATGTTTAATTTTCTCTTATGACACTGATTGAAATATGTTGACTTTTTAAATCTACATGGTATCCTTGCTCTATATGTTCTGCCATAAATAGATGTTTGTTCATAATTTTCATGTTCAAAATGACTCTGAAATGGAATCATATATTATGCTCATTTTTCACTAGGGTATTTTTGTAATCCATTATTTACATGATTATCCCTTGCATTTATTCATACATTATGCATTGCATGTCTTACAATTGCATTGAAAAATCCATAAAAATGCATGCATCATTATTTGCATTGTTTGACTTACAATTTATTCTGCATGAAGATAGGTGAAAAGCTGTGGATTACCCTACCTGATTCAACCAGATTAATGACTAAATCAAAGATGGGTCTTCAATGCAGTTGGGTAAAATCAGACTTATCAAAACCACTTTGATTAGTAGTCAATTAAAGGCAAGCGATAATTTTTTATTTTACTTGGGCAAGCTCAAGGTCGAACTCAAGAGGCAACTTTTTCCTTAGATGAATTCAAACTCAAAGTCACTTTAAGAAATCATATGCAATTCAAGCCAAATTCGAGAGTCAAAAATATAAAGTATAGTCAAATTAAGTCCAAAAATTATGAAACTTGGCTCAAATGTTAAATGCAATGAAATAAAGCTACTACATTTTTTTGGAATTTTTTGACTCTATATGAATTAACGGTGAATTAAAAATGAATGCAGGGTGATTTTTGCAAAACTAATTTTAATAAATATCAAACTTAATCATTTCCTGATATAAAAATTATCCTATATACTTCTATGTGAGATGATTCCAGGAAAAATATTAGACCTCAAAAATGATTAATTTTGGATATATTAAAAATCAATTAAGCAAAACACCAATTAATTTATTAAGGCCTCGTTATGTGTTCAAATGATGTGATTTTTTGGCACAATGTAGAACTATCTAAAGTATACCTATTTTGATTTTTTGGTTATTTTTCGAGAAACAATCAATTTAATAAGCAATTGAAGGCTCATAGTGGGAAAATATACAATTTTCCATGAAACAAATTATATTAAATTCTTCGAAGCTCACAAAAATATAACAAGCCTTCATAATGATAAAACCTAAGATGTTCTACAATGTGCATTTTTTGGAATTAATAAATGATGCTAAATGAGTATTTAAATAAACGTGCAAACACATGGGTATAAATGTAAAGTAGAAAATAAATTTCTTGAAACAGAAATGTGCTAACAGGGACTGAAATGCAATTACCTAAACTGATGTGGGTATGGGTGCAAATTTTCCACAAGACCACGTGCACCTCACGTGATGTTGCCTTGTAGGGACTTGAATGTAATTTTCAAAACTTGCAAGTACACGGCTACAAGTTACCCAACGTCCGTGCGTGAGTCACGTGAGATGCGAGGTTCGAATGGTGGCTCAGAAGGCGATGGATGCTCGGGTGGTGGCTCGGAAGGCGTTGGAAGCTCGGGTGCTCGGAGCAAGTGGCTCGGGCGATCCGAGCCTAACAGTGGAGTGTTGAGCTGCATCGACTAGAGGCTCAGGTGTTCCGAGCCTGAAGGGGCGGGGAAGAGGCTCGGAGCGGCTACGTGGGCTTCTATGGTCCGCAAGATCTCAAAGATCCAACGATAGCTGTAACTAGTGGCGGAGGGTGACGTGGCTCGTTGTGGATCGTCCGATCAAGATGATTGGATGGTAACTGTATGTCTGGTTTCTCCTTGCCGCTGCCTCCTGCGGCGGGCTTGGCTGGGCTCCGATGAAGGTCCTCGTGCTCCGCCTCCTTCTATTGTGCTTGGTGAAGACTTCTGACCGCTCCTGAATGGCTGGGAATCATCCTGGAAGTGCAACGGAGCAGCTAGACCTCTAGGAATCTGGACGGATGCTTGGACGTCAGAGATACAAGAGTTCGAAGGAGCTCCAGCTAGGCGTCTGGACAACGATGAAGTAGGCACCTGCACGTTAGTGGATAGCCCAAATCATGGTGCATATGCTCGCGTGGATGAAGTGGGGTGGTTCGAGGCCTTGTGGGGTGAAGTGGATGAATGGCTGACGTGCTCTTCCACTGTGAGTGGCGGAGCAATGGTAGGAGGTGGTCTGAGGTCGCGAAGGTTCGGGAAGATGAGCGGAGGGATGCGCGAAGATGGTAGCTCAGAGGTGAAGCTCGATCAATGGTCAGTGGAAGGTGATATTGAGCAGGGATGCCGGATAAAATCAGAGAAGATCGGAGGGGAAGAAGGGGAGGATCGGAGAAGAAGAAGAAGAAGAAGAGATTTTACTTGGAGAAGATGGACATGTCGCATGAGAAATGGAAGCCTGGAGCTTCTTGATCGTTGCTCACACCTCGGCGGGTGGTGGAGCTCTAGCAGCTTGAAGGAGAAGCTACGGCACGATTAAAGCTCGTCGTGGATCTCGCTGAAGAATTCCCTGTCGTCGCTCTACCTGATGGGATCTCGCTATCACTGAGAAAGAAAAGGGAGCACGAGGTTCTTTCAATAATGGCAGGATGGGCAAAAAGGTGGTTGGAGACGAAGTGTTTATAGAGGCAAGGTGGCGGCTCTGGAGATGGTCAATGGGGTTTCTGTGGAGAATGTGGAGTGGACGAGATGGATTCATGGAGAGGGTGGGTGCTAGCAAGAATGAGGGAAGAGTGGGGTTGGTCGTGGAGCGATTATCGAGTGGAGATTGGCGGAAGTGGTGAGGGAAATAGAAAGGGGGAAGTTGTTTCGTAAGATGGGCGATGTGGGAGAGTAGGTGGCTCGAGGTAGATGATGACCTATGGGCCGTTGGATCTTGTGATACAACGGCTGAGATTAGGGCGTACAAGTGCGGCTCAGATTAGATTGGTGCAGCGCGATCGAAGGACGTAGAAAGCACCACGTGGCGTAAGGAGGAAGCGGGTGCTAACGGGCGGTCCAGATGGGATCTGGAGGGATATCAAATGATGGGGTCTAAAGGAGGGAGGGGATGGTTGAGATGAGAGTGTGTGGAGAAGATCTGGCGGTAATGGGGTGGACACGTGGAGAGTTGGGGAAGAGGCATGGGCGGACGGCCTTGATGGTATCTGGACATTGATCGGATAGCTGCGAGAGGATGCGAGCATGGATGGCTGATATTTGAAGAGATAGGGAGCCATCAAAGGGCGGAGGTAGCGGACGTGTGGCACGCAAGGGACTGGGCCGTGTGGCGCAACCAGATGGCACCGTGTGGCCCAATCAGATTATTGCGACAAAGAAAGTTAAATAAGAGAGAGAAGATGGCCGAATTTGGAAAAACTCAAAACATGAAAGTTGTAGTTCTCGATGTGATCTACAAGTTTATTGTTGACCAAAACTGGAGATGAGGTCAAATGAAGAGATAAAATGCAAGGGTGAAAATGTTAATATGTACAATATACAACAGGGGCCTAAAACCCAAGTTTTGCATACAATCTCCGATTTTAATGAAGTTAGTCTTGTTTTGAAGGTCTTTGAATGAATATTACTTTAAAAGTGAGTAAACCTAAATCGGACACTTTATGAGAGAGATATGCACATTTTAAGGCTCCTAATTTTAAACTTGGACTCGGGTTTTATTGGTCAATTTTACAAGTTAGTATTTTTTATATTTTTCTTTAATTTTTGCTAGTAATATATACACTATAAAGTTAATTTTATTGTATTTGGAGTTAGTATAAAATATATACAAATAGCTAAAACATGGTGAATATACAGGTGATTTTTACAAGTGAATTGGACTTCTTATTTAATGCAGTTATGAATACTAAACTGTAGATATTATTTATGCATGCATAATGCTAATTATGCAATATAGGTTATGAAATGCATCTAATTACTCGGAAATAAATCTCTATTTTACAACTTTTAGAGTGATGAATCACAGATTCAACAACCCCCTATACTTAAACCTTGCTCGTCCTCGAGCAACTAAAATGAAATGCAAAAGTGAAATGATTTTGGGTTCTATACCAAGGTCATGAATAAAAGGTAAAATGGAGCTTGACTCTAAGTTTGGATTAATTGTGTGGCGGAACCTTATTGGGATCTGAATTTAAGACCTAACAGCCTTTAAGTTCCACAAGTCTTCTTTTCAAGACGCCCCAACAGTCAGGTCGGAACAAATCCTCGTACGTAAATTTCTGATGACTATGAATCTTACTTGTACTATGTATGTGAAATATAGCTCTCCACATCAGAAATGGCAAAGATTCAGCCTCCTCTAACAAGGTAACTCTAATACCCCGGTCCAGTAACTCTTTCCTCAAGGAGTGGGGTATTCCCTTCTAAGGTCTCTTTCATCGTCTGAAATACTACGATGAGTACTCTTTAAGATAGCTCGTCCATTTTGTTGAAAAATCCAAAGTTTGTTTGGATCTTCTGTCCACAATTCACCATCATTATTTCATTCAGACCGGTCGAATCTAATACTCTTGCCATCATCCATATACATGTCACAAAATGTGATACATTCTTCACATAAATATCCCTCGGCAATGCAACCTTCAGGTGCGGCTTTGTTAAACACCATATTCTTTAATTTCCGTAAGTATCTTTCAATTGGATACATCCATCGATACTGTACAGGACCACATATTCGAGCTTCGCTAGCAAGATGAATAATAAGATGTACCATTATATCGAAAAATGTAGGTGGAAAGAGCTGCTCCAGCTTACATAAAGTGATAACAATATTTGTCTCTAGTCTGAACAATACTTCAGGATCTAAAGTCTTCGAACACAAGATTTTAAAAAATTAACTGAGTTCAATTAATGGTTGCAAGACATCAGGATGTACAACTCCTCTAATCGCCAACGGGAAATGAACTTGCATCAATACATGACAATCGTGACTTTTCAATGCTGATATCTTTCTTTCAGCCAGATTTATGAAGGATATGGTTAGATCCTCAAGCGCATCACGGAAGCGTGAGCGTCGTATCGAATACGACGAGGAGCGACTAGTCGCACTAGTTGCTCGATGCAGCGGAATTTAAAAAATTTTCTTACGACGAAACCACATGATCCAAGAACACTTCTCGGATCGTTTCGTCTAAACACAAACAAGTAATTAGGATTACCTCTTGAAGCGTGGTTGCGATCAAGTCTCTAAACGAAGAGACCTCCTGTCTCAAGTCCGATCCGACGGAGGAGATGCTTGCGAGCGCGGGGATGAACCGCGTGCTTCTCGCAATCCAAGTTGATGATCCAAGCGGCGGATCTCCTGATCTCGACACACGAGATCCAACATCTTCTTCACGAGCGAGGCGCACCGAAGGAGACGGAGATCCACGAGCAGAAGAACGGGCAGCATAACGACGATGCCGCGGCGATGGAGAACCTCTCCATGACATCCATGGTGGACGGCCATGAGAGGGAGAGAGAGGGCTGACCTCTAGAGATAAAGAGAGAGAGATGCTTCTCAAGCATTATGTGTTGTGTAAAATAGAGAGCATGGTATGCCTCTCTATTTATAGGGTTTTGGGATCCATGGATCTCAATCCATGTGACATATAAAATCAATGGATGGGATTGATTTATGTCAATCCAATGGTCAAGATTGTTGTTGGTAAAAGCCAACAACTTGTGATTTAAATTTGATGAAATATATCAAATATATATTAACACCAAATTAAATCAATCAAATAAGGAGAGAGAGAATAAAGGAGATCAACCTTCCCCTTTGGAGGGAGGGCAATCTCATGGATTCCCATGAGATTGCACATCTCCTTGATTTTCTCTCTACTTATTTTCCAACAACTATTTGTTGGAATTTTTATTCACCAAAATAATTCTCAATTAATTTTGGGAATATTGCAATCTTGACATTGGAATATTGTGAATCATATTCACAACCCAAAACAAAATGTAATTTACATTTTCAATTAATTAGACAATGTGTATCCAATACACATTAATAATTAATCTACTAATATAAATTATATTTAACTCTCTCTAGTACATTATAAATCACATTTATAATATATTATGAATAATTGGATATTACTATCCACATTATTCTTATCCATAATAATTAAATCACATTTAATTATATTGGATAACTTATTCTCATGTACTTAAATAATATGAATCACATTCACATTATTTACATCTTTGATAATCAAATCACATTTAATTATCTAAGATAACTCTCCATATAATATGAATCAAATTCATATTATTCATGATAATTAAATCACATTCAATTATCCATTTTCTCATTGCTCGGATACATATATCAACAGTAGAATTATCCATGAACTCTTTCAAGGATAATGCGCTTTCTCCGCGAATACTTGGAGATAAGGACAGGGCGATTGTATTGTTCCACGTATAGTGACATGGATATTGAGATCACATCTCAAATCCAGATCTCGGGCCTCCCATAGATGCTTGATTAAATCAAGACCGTAAATCTAATCTTCTCATTGAATCTGAATCACATTCAGATCAATGTCCAACATTTGGACTAAGATGAGATTACTTCTCTACTGAGAGGAGTCACTAAAATCCATACCCGTTTCATCACTCCCTAGGAATGGAAGCGTCATGGTTATACAATCGTTTATGATCACATCACCCTCAGGTATTCCTAATACCTGTACATCCTGCATACTGGAAGACTCAGATTAAACCCGAAGTATTGGATCAACTTTATACTGTCTACTTCAGGGTTTTATCAGTAAGTTTCTCATTCGATCATTGGGAGTCGGTATTGATCATATACTTTTCAAAAGCATATATCATACCTAGGTCTTGATCATATACTTTCCAAAAGTATATATCAAACCAACAAATTCAGTCAAGCTTCCAAAGCGAGACGACCGTGCGCACGGAATTTGATTCTTCCCAATATCTCATGAGTGAGCTCATGTCTTCCGGTTCAGTAGTGAACCTGTATGATCCCTTTGAGAGATCATATTACTCATATGCCCTTATATGCACACCAGCGCGTCGGTGTATAGACCTTGATTAGGCCATCAACCTATTGGTCTGCCAAATGTACATACTCAGACATATAGTAACACATCTGTCTCCGGTCAGAGGATGTGTGCCTATATCATGACAGCATATGATATAGGACTTTGGTTATCTCGATCTCGTTAAGTCATCTCTTTGACCTAACTCATCCGACACCTCCGAATCTCTATTCCTATGCAGAGGACCTGCATCAAGAGGTCGGTCAGATATCAACCTAAATGAGATAGGATTGCCATCTCCTACTCAGGCTGGAGATCATCTCTTAATAATCATTTGACGGTGCTTGATGAGTCCTCAATCTAACTCATTAGATATTCATCTAAGCACCAGCCTCTATGATTCAATAATTGAATCAACAGTTGTATGATTACTAAGATGGCCATGGTACATAACCCTAATTGCACTAAGGGACCTATTATGCAAATTATGTATTCTTCATTTCAGATCAAGGAGTGAATTGCAACAACATTTATTGCATAATGGCTCGCCGTGGGCTCGCATTTCCAACAATCTCCCACTAGCCCAAAGAGCCATTAATGGGCTAATCATTTAAACCTACACTCATGTGACAATCATAGGCTATTTAGAAAATAGCTAGGTAAGTTGATCAGTCACTCTGTTCTCAAGAGACTACGCCAAGTCCTTTTACGGCACTTGCATATCTCCTAGTAACAATGATCGCATCCAATGCGAACGTTGCATCTCATGCAACCGATACTCAATTTTGTTGGTTATAGTGTCCTTGACACTACATCTTATTAATTATCATAACCGGTATTCCCATAATCCTTATTAGAATACCTTCATTCCTGGAGATCTCTATCTCCTAAGGTATCTACAGCCAAGACCCTTATAGATCACTATCTACAAGGTCTTAAACCTTTGAAGATAAGACTTTGAGATCACTATCTCTAAGTTTCATCATCTTTGAAGATATCGTTATTACTGCAATCAAGTGTTTTATCTCCATAGTAGGATTAGTAACAGTTTACTACTCCCACTGCATGGCAGACATCTGGTTCTTGTACACATCTAGCATATACCGAGCTTCTCATAACTGATGCACAAGTGCAAGCAGTTCTAGCATTCACTTCCTCAACTCTTTGAGGTGCTATCCCTTTAGACAGGTCACTACCACATCTTAAGGGAAGGAAGCCTTTCTTGGAATTTTCCAAAATTGGAATAAGTCCAAGGTGTATTACTAATGTGACGGTCCCAATACCCTCTTCTCTTTGCTTCTGAACGACTTCAGAATTAAGATCTAAGAGGTATCCTTGAGATCGTATCTCAATGTATGGAACAACCAAATTATAAAACACTTATTATTTATTCTTATATCATTCCAAATGATTAGAATAATATCTACATTTAGCACGATGAACACAATGGCACTCCCACTAAGCTTCGCATGGTTCATCAATATTTTATCTGAAATCACAACATTTATAATTTCATCAAATCTTATGTTCCAACTACAAGAAACTTATTGGAGTCCAAAGATGGAGTTCTTTAGCTAGCAAACCTTGCTTTCCTCAACCATGAAGCCCTGGGGCTACTTCATATGAATATCCTCAGAGAGGTATTCATAGAGGAATGCAATCTTGACTTACATCATGAAGATGTCATAGTCAAGTTGTGTAGCTATAGTTAGCAATATTCTGATGGGTTAATGCAAGGTCACTGGAGAGCAAGTCTTATCGCAAGCGATGCCTTCTCTTCGATGTGTAGCTCATGGCTACGAACCGTGCTTTGAAGGTCTCTACCTTCTCATCAGGTTCCCTCTTTCTCTTTGAAGATCCATTTACACCTTAATGGGTCTGACCTATATAGGTGGATCCTCGAGGGTCCATATACGACACTTGTATATGAAGTCTACATTAGACTTTTATTGCTAACATCCATCTTTCCATGTCATGATCCTGAGGAGCTTCATCACATGAAGTCCGATCATTTTTAGATTTAACTAACACATGTAATCCATCCTCAAACTTATTTGAAGAGGTATTAGTGTTTCATCTTTAATTGTCCTTTCAGTTTCCAATATCAGGAGCCTCATTATCTTTTCAAGATTAAATGAGTTCCTTCACTTCATTTTCATCTTGATTCTCAAGAGAGTCATCCTATAAGAATCATATTCTCAAAGATTAGATCTTTTAAGAATCTCAAGGTCATAAAGTAGGTATCCAATACCATCCTTTATTTTCCTAATGAAATAGCACTCTCTAGTGCCAGATTCCAGCTTAATCACATGGAACCTTATTAAGGATATATAATGCAGTCTCTACCACATATATATACCTGGAAACTAAGAGATAATTATGCTATGATTAATCATTGATCAAATCATGTCACACATGATCAATTGTATCTCCCTACAACTCTATTGAGTTAAGGTTCATTAGGAGGATTGAGATAGGAATGATATTCATATCTCCATAAGGTACTTCTTGAATTCATCTAATAGGTACAGGCTACCTTGGTTAGATCAAATTCATTTCATCTTCCCTCAAACTTTGGTTCTAAACCAAAATTACGAAATCTTTGAACATTTCAAAGGTTTCTTAGGTGAAGAGAAGAGATCTCATATCATACATGATCATTAACAGATATCACATATCCATAATGTTTACTATGATATAGATGATCTGCATACATCAATATGTATGAGATCCTTAATACCTTGACACCTTACACCTTTCCCAAGGAAGGGTGTATTGGACATTTTTACTTTGAATACAATATTCACAAGTATGTGAGATTTGAATCTTTAGACAATCTAAAGTTTCATGTCTTACCAGTCCATTGATTTCATCAACAGACATATGTCCAAAATTTGATGCCAGATCATTGTCAAATGATCTTTATCTTCCTATTGATCTTTTAAAGGTTTAATTTTCAGTATTAGAAATCTTAATGAACCATTCGATAATTTTCTAATTTAATAGAGTCCTCTAGATTTTAGATTACTATCTGAAATATTTCCATCATAACTCTTTATGATAGATTTATTACAGAATTCATGTTCATATCCAACAATTAGAAATAAACAATGAGTGTATTCTAATATCTAGGTCATAGAGACATTCTCTAAGACTAAGGGCTCCCACTGAAAATATGAAGTCTATTGATCTCATGGAAATTGTTGCAACACTTGCATCACTTTCAACATGGATGACCAATAAACCTTAAGATCAAATTTCTAATACATATGCAACCAATTGCAAGTGTCAATAGAAAATTTGAGATACAATTATTAGACTTTATCTTATCAAATAAGTAAGTCAATATCATTGATTATATGTAGATTATACTGATGCTCCATCCGAGTCCTTTTCTGAGGATTCTAGACAGACTTGATAGTCATACTATCAACACATCAACTTATTGCAGTATTGGCATTCATCCAACTCTTTGGATGTCATATGGAAGTCACAGAAGTACAATCAACACTTTGACTATACCTCTTACTTGGGTCCAACCCATGCTTCCACTGCGCTCCCTTTGTCTACAAGCAACCTTTGCTCAAGACCAAGGATCTCTTATGTTAAAATCAAAAATTTCAATATAAGAGTATTTCAACATTTATACAAGCTTCATTTAAGTTCATATAATATGAATATTATGAAGCTTCATGAATGACTAGAGTATAGACAGTAGAATGATGACACTCATCATCTACATCCATCTAAACTCTTTGAAGCATCGGTTCAGGTAGGTATTCAAACAATTTGAATACATTATCTCTAATAGAGCTACCATTCTACATGATGTAGAGAACCATGTCATTCATGATTAAATGTCAAGAGCACATATGTATGCCAGAAAATCTTTATTGATTTTATAAGGATTATTTGATAATTACGATCATCATTGATATGTCACTTCCAAAGTACATTCGATGAGATCAAGACTTATAGAGACACACAAACCCTAGGGTTTTAGTCCTATTGTCTATTTAATTATCACTTATCATTATTATGAGGAATCTTGCACATTGCAACCACATACATTATGTGTCCAATCGCAAGTACAATATCTGGATCAAGGGTCCAATCCATGATATTCTACTGGTTATTGATGAGTATAACATTGAGTGGGTTTAATGAAGGATTATCTGAAATAAGTAATTTGCATAAGGGTATATATTTATATATATACACATATTATACTTTGATTTAGGAGTTTTTATATCAAAGTTGTCTTGCCATGTCAACAATGAAAGTTCATTCCCTTAATCACTTTCAATGTAAGAGATATACTTACCATTATATCTCAGCAAGATCTGGAATCTCCTCTTTATCTTTGTTACATCCCAATAATATGAGAAACTGCAACTCCAATAAAGAGAAGCGGGAACACATTCCGCCTTGCAAGTCCAACTTGCATTTCCCAATTCGGTCTTTAACACCCGGGCCCACCACCCCTAAGGTGATGTTGACCCGTCGTTAATTGAACCAACCGTCAACAGGAATAGAACTCGCTATGCGCAATCCAATATCGCCCCAATAATATGAGGATCCGATATTGGGGTCACTACGCATACGGCCTTACTCTTTCGAGAAGCAAAGAGTCCGATCCAGATGCGCTTGTATATAGGAGCTGTCACTACGTACATGCGTCTCCTATATACAATCCCTAGCGACGGAAACCCTTCGCCTTGACGGGAGACCATGGATGTCACTTATGTGATCCTCCACCTCTTATTCAAATTTATATAAATTACTATGAATCACATTCATATAATTAATTCTTCCAAGGGAATTATTAACTCTAATAATATTAGAGTATTCTCAATTGGATATAATTAACTTAATCATATTAAATTAATTATCAATCCAATTCAATCAATCAAACTTAATTTTATGCTTGAATATATATATGGTATTATTCTCAAAGTACGTATTAATTCGTATTTTAATAATTAGAAAAATACATCATAATCCCTCGGACATTATCCTGGCCCTACCCGCTGTCATGGCCAGTACCGACGGGAGTGGGGCGGACCACATACGTTGCAACCCGCTGACCCAACGATCCCCGACTAGACACCATATCCGCCTCGGGAAAGGATAATGCCAAATTGATTATTTTGTACTTGAGATGATCATCGGTTCTTCAACCGAAATTATACCATATAGTAATCAAAACAATTTTGATTTTAAGGAAATTTGCTAGGCAAATTCCCAAGTCCTATTCAAGCAAGAAGTTTGATGATTGTAATTCCAATTATGGTTTAGATCAAATCTAAATAACTAATTGGTTGGGGCCAAGTCAATTAGGCAAATAATCATGTTTCAATATTTCACAAATATTTTTCAAGATTATTTCACGAAATTAACAATTAATTTCACTAATTGACAATCACTTGGTTCTAGATTAGGAAAGCAATTTCAGCAGTGACCCCTACTTACTAAAATTGGCATATCTCAATCATATTAAATCCAAATTAAGCAAAGTCAATTTCTAAAGTTTGCTAGTTTGATTTTGGACAGAACCTAAGTGATGTTTCACGCATTTCGAGGCAAGTCTAAACAGTAATTAACATTTTAATCACGTTCAGATTCACAGTTCCCGCAACAGTGCATACATGTTCATTAAAACGACCATATCTCGAGCATACGAAATCCGATTTACGCAAACTCAGATCCTATGGTTTCCTTATTTAATGGGGAACATAATCCAAGTATAAAATTCATGTTTAAACCATTTAAACAGTGCCGAATTTCTTTACTAAACAGATCTGCGAAATCAAATGCGATGAAAACTTTCGCGACCTTAACGAACCCAAGTCGTCCTCGGTTAGCGAATCACTATTCAAAACCGTCAACCTAAGGCTCTGATACCACTTGAAGTATATGGTTAGATCCTCAAGCGCATCACGGAAGCGTGAGCGTCGTATCGAATACGACGAGGAGCGACTAGTCGCACTAGTTGCTCGATGCAGCGGAATTTAAAAAATTTTCTTACGACGAAACCACATGATCCAAGAACACTTCTCGGATCGTTTCGTCTAAACACAAACAAGTAATTAGGATTACCTCTTGAAGCGTGGTTGCGATCAAGTCTCTAAACAAAGAGACCTCCTGTCTCAAGTCCGATCCGACGGAGGAGACGCTTGCGAGCGCGGGGATGAACCGCGTGCTTCTCGCAATCCAAGTTGATGATCCAAGCGGCGGATCTCCTGATCTCGACACACGAGAGCCAACATCTTCTTCACGAGCGAGGCGCACCGAAGGAGACGGAGATCCACGAGCAGAAGAACGGGCAGCATAACGACGATGCCGCGGCGATGGAGAACCTCTCCATGACATCCATGGTGGACGGCCATGAGAGGGAGAGAGAGGGCTGACCTCTAGAGAGAAAGAGAGAGAGATGCTTCTCAAGCATTATGTGTTGTGTAAAATAGAGAGCATGGTATGCCTCTCTATTTATAGGGTTTTGGGATCCATGGATCTCAATCCATGTGACATATAAAATCAATGGATGGGATTGATTTATGTCAATCCAATGGTCAAGATTGTTGTTGGTAAAAGCCAACAACTTGTGATTTAAATTTGATGAAATATATCGAATATATATTAACACCAAATTAAATCAATCAAATAAGGAGAGAGAGAATAAAGGAGATCAACCTTCCCCTTTGGAGGGAGGGCAATCTCATGGATTCCCATGAGATTGCACATCTCCTTGATTTTCTCTCTACTTATTTTCCAACAACTATTTGTTGGGATTTTTATTCACCAAAATAATTCTCAATTAATTTTGGGAATATTGCAATCTTGACATTGGAATATTGTGAATCATATTCACAACCCAAAACAAAATGTAATTTACATTTTCAATTAATTAGACAATGTGTATCCAATACACATTAATAATTAATCTACTAATATAAATTATATTTAACTCTCTCTAGTACATTATAAATCACATTTATAATATATTATGAATAATTGGATATTACTATCCACATTATTCTTATCCATAATAATTAAATCACATTTAATTATATTGGATAACTTATTCTCATGTACTTAAATAATATGAATCACATTCACATTATTTACATCTTTGATAATCAAATCATATTTAATTATCTAAGATAACTCTCCATATAATATGAATCAAATTCATATTATTCATGATAATTAAATCACATTCAATTATCCATTTTCTCATTGCTCGGATACATATATCAACAATAGAATTATCCATGAACTCTTTCAAGGATAATGCGCTTTCTCCGCGAATACTTGGAGATAAGGACAGGGCGATTGTATTGTTCCACGTATAGTGACATGGATATTGAGATCACATCTCAAATCCATATCTCGGGCCTCCCATAGATGCTTGATTAAATCAACACCGTAAATCTAATCTTCTCATTGAATCTGAATCACATTCAGATCAATGTCCAACATTTGGACTAAGATGAGATTACTTCTCTACTGAGAGGAGTCACTAAAATCCATACCCGTTTCATCACTCCCTAGGAATGGAAGCGTCATGGTTATACAATCGTTTATGATCACATCACCCTCAGGTATTCCTAATACCTGTACATCCTGCATACTAGAAGACTCAGATTAAACCCGAAGTATTGGATCAACTTTATATTGTCTACTTCAGGGTTTTATCAGTAAGTTTCTCATTCGATCATTGGGAGTCGGTATTGATCATATACTTTCCAAAAGCATATATCATACCTAGGTCTTGATCATATACTTTCCAAAAGTATATATCAAACCAACAAATTCAGTCAAGCTTCCAAAGCGAGACGACCGTGCGCACGGAATTTGATTCTTCCCAATATCTCATGAGTGAGCTCATGTCTTCCAGTTCAGTAGTGAACCTGTATGATCCCTTTGAGAGATCATATTACTCATATGCCCTTATATGCACACCAGCGCGCCGGTGTATAGACCTTGATTAGGCCATCAACCTATTGGTCTGCCAAATGTACATACTCAGACATATAGTAACACATCTGTCTCCGGTCAGAGGATGTGTGCCTATATCATGACAGCATATGATATAGGACTTTGGTTATCTCGATCTCGTTAAGTCATCACTTTGACCTAACTCATCCGACACCTCCGAATCTCTATTCCTATGCAGAGGACCTGCATCAAGAGGTCGGTCAGATATCAACCTAAATGAGATAGGATTGCCATCTCCTACTCAGGCTGGAGATCATCTCTTAATAATCATTTGACAGTGCTTGATGAGTCCTCAATCTAACTCATTAGATATTCATCTAAGCACCAGCCTCTATGATTCAATAATTGAATCAACAGCTGTATGATTACTAAGATGGCCATGGTACATAACCCTAATTGCACTAAGGGACCTATTATGCAAATTATGTATTCTTCATTTCAGATCAAGGAGTGAATTGCAACAACATTTATTGCATAATGGCTCGCTGTGGGCTCGCATTTCCAACAATTTATACATCTGCCTATTTGAGATGAGAATCCATCGTATACTCTAATTGATTTATTAAAATTGAGTATCTTATCTTTGTCAGCACTGGATAAAGTGTACACTGTTTCTGGAATTATAATTCTAGAATTCTCTGACTTTATCGGATGTAGTTCGGGTCGGATACCCAACTGTATTAGATCACGTCTGGCTCGCAAACTGTCTTTCACAGTACTAGAAATATTTAAAATTCCCAGAATATTTTCCATAACATTCTTCTCTATATGCATCACGTCCAAGTTATGACGGACCTGTAAAGTATGCCAATAGGGTAGCTCCTGAAAGAATATACTCTGTTTTCGCCATCCACCAGATGCCTTCCTCTTAAATAATCGACATAAAGAGTGGTTGCCCAAATTTTGTTGTTCTATCCACAATGCACTTCCTGATCGGCGAATCAGACTTAACCGGCATCCAAACGACTGTCCATCAAACTTGTAATTGTTTTCACTTCTTAACCATCTATGACTTACAGGTAAGAAACGACGATGTCCCAAATAACAATGCTTCATACTCGCACTTAGCCATGTCGAATGTGTTTTATCCATACAAATCGGACGTGCGAGTTTACCCTTCGTACTCCATCCCGATAAATTGGCATACGCGGGAAAGTCATTAATTGTCCACAATAAAGAAGCACGCATTGTAAAGAACTCTTTCTTTGCCGCATCATACGTACTCACTCCAGAATTCCACAGAATCTTTAGTTCATCAATCAGTGGTTGCATATATGTATCTATCGCATTACCTGGCCCCTTTGGACCAGGTATCAATAACGTCATCATCATAAAAGAAGATGCCATTGATATCCATGGTGGCAAATTATATGTAACAATTATCACATGCCAAATAGAGTAACTCATACTCATATTTCTGAATGGATTAAAACCATCGGAAGCAAGACCTAAACGTACGTTTCTTACTTCTTCAGAGAACGATGGATACATTTCATCGAATTTCCTCCACTCTTCTGAATCAGACGGATGTCGCATAACACCAGTTACATCTTTATTTTTGATATTACTGTGCCATATCATCATTTTAGCTATTCTTTCATAAGAATATAATCGTTGTAATCTGGGAATCAAAGGAAAGAATCGTAAAATCTTCTCCGATTTTTTCCTTTTCGAATCATGGCCCAAATTTGTATATCTGCTACTTTTGCAGTCAGGACATGTATCTAGGTTTGAGTAATCCTTCCAATACAAAATGCAGTCATTCGGACATGCGTCAATTTTCTCATAGTTTAATCCAAGTGCCCGAAATCTTGATTTAGCATCCTTCCAATCCTTTGGAAAATTTTCTGGATTATTTAATAAGGTCCTAATCAACTGTAGGACTTCTGTCATCGTAACCGCAGTACACCG
Organism: Ottelia alismoides; assembly: GCA_037367405.1. Classification (NCBI taxonomy): domain Eukaryota; kingdom Viridiplantae; phylum Streptophyta; class Magnoliopsida; order Alismatales; family Hydrocharitaceae; genus Ottelia; species Ottelia alismoides. Next base: position 184,189 of record JAZKJV010009850.1, read on the forward strand.
GTTCTCACTTTTATCTTAAACATTTCCAGAAGAAAACGCAACCGAGACATTTTGACTCCGTCACATAATGGCTTTTCTGCATCTTGTATTTTTTCAAGTAAGGAATCCGGAGGTGAATCCATCGGTTCATCAGTGTCATGTCCTCGAATGTTATCTATCAACTCAAACATAGCATCACGGTCATGTCTTTCAGAGACATCTCTTTCATTATCAACTTGGTCATTATTATCTTCATCCAAAATAAATCCTTCACCATGATACGTCCAATTTGTATAATGGAGCCAAAAACCATTTAATATCAAATGTTCGTAAACCATGGTTCGATTTTGTGTCAAAGTGTTCTTGCATCTTATGCACGGACAATGTATCTTATCTCCTTCACCTCCTACAATATGATAGAGCGACTCATATCGAAATGCCCAGTCTAAGAATCCGATAACCCCTTTGTTATATGTCCGATAATCATCGAATCTTTTATTCATCCAACTTTTGCCCATTGCCTATAGGTAACATCCGAAGTTAGCTACAGTAAAGTTTAATATTGTATGGTAAGTTGAATTTTTTTAATCATCTAAACTAAACTAATAACAATTTAACTACTATGTTTCTAATCTAATTATGTTTTAAAACAAGACTTACAAGCATTTAACTAAATTAATAAGCATTTATCACTAAAACCATTTAACTAAAATCAAGATTATCCACTATTTTTTAATCTACTATCTTAAACATTTGACTAAACTAATAATTTTATTAAAAAAATATGCAATCATAAGCATGATGAATATATAAAAAATAATAACAAAACTTACAACCAAGTAATGTGGCGGGCAAGGCGGCGGGCGGACGGGCACGAGTTGAGGACGATGACGGCGGAGGGCGGCGGCGAGAGGGAGGAGGAGGAGTGAGGAGGCGGCGAGAGGAAGGAGGAGGAGGAGGGCGGCGACGAGAGGAAGGAGGAGGAGGGCGACGGCGAGAGGGAGGAGGAGGAGGAGGGCGGCGGCGAGAGGGAGGAGGAGGAGTGAGGAGGCGGCAAGAGGGAGGAGGAGGCCGGCGGCGAGAGGGAGGAGGAGGCGGCGAGGAAGAGTTGAGGGCATACGAGTCGAGTGAAGAATGAGGAATGGAGTCCGGAGGGGTATATGACCATCGGGGACGGTCATACAACCGTCCCCTATACGAATGATCGGGGACGGTTATAAGTGAACCGTCCCCTTTGAGTGCAGATGTTTCGAGGTTCGCGCCGATTGCAAGGGCAGAGGGGATGGTTTTGCAACCGTCCCCTATAACATACTATCGGGGACGGTTGTAACCGTCCCCTATAGTTTCGTATAAGGGACGGGCACAGTGGAGTAACGGGGACGGTTATAACCGTCCCATAAAGTACCCGGGTAGACAAAAAAACAAGCTGGGGCTAGCCTAGTTAGGGATGGGTATAGAACCGTCCCTAAAGGTCAATTAATGGCGACATGTGATATTAACCGTCACTATTACGTTACAGAGGGGACGGTCCGCTACTGACTGTCCCCGATACTGTTATTGGGGACGGTTGCTCCTTGACCGTCCCCAATAAGCATCCCCAAAGGACGTCCAGCTTGTAGTGAGGGGATAGAGAGAAGAATGGACAGTAGCCAGTGTAGCTACCTATCCTAGGATGCTTGACCAGTGTAGCCAAGTCATCCAGCTGTAGGCTTCTTTCAAATATACAAACTCCGGCAGGCACTTTATTTTCAATCAGGCTTGTCCACTTTTTTGGAGTTTACTTTTCTTTTTTTTCTTCTTTTTTTTGAACTATATACAAGGTGCAGCATGTACATAAGGAGTTTTTCTTCTTGAGCCATTAGACTATCCTTCTTTTGAAGCATTATTGCAACCCACAGCATCCCGTCCTTAGACGTCAACACCACCAGACTAGGTTGAGATGCACTACCCTCCCTAGAGGAGGACTGATGTTTCCACCCATGTGCTACTCCAAGACAAAGGATTCTACCTCATCACCACCTCATCAATGAAGAGCTACGTGCATAGTGCTTGTCCAAGTTAGGTCACTGTCTAAAAGAATCATGCGTGTGTGCGAGATATTCTACTTAGACTAATCAAGATGACATGTGAACATAGACTTGCGGACTCAAAGAATTAAGTCACTTGACCTGAAAAATTATAGCTCTAGTTCCTATAAGGTTCGTCTGAAATTAGGTAGATTAAGGTCAAATCAAATCCATCCTCAACATCTATTAATAACTTGGTTCAGAACCCGCTAGATTTCCACTTTGCATATGCTAGATATGTGGATGAGATGTTGATGACATGCTATGTAGATGAATGAAATGCAAAACATTTTTTCTTTTTTTTCTTTTTTTTAATGCAAGGATGATATGCAAGAGTAAATAAGAAGCCTTTATTTTCATTTTTATTGTTTTTTCTTTTTTTTTAAATTTTCTGGTATACCCCTCATTTTACAACAAATTTTACAAAAGTATTTTTTACAAGAATTTTACAACATATTATACAAGTATTATACATATTATATGTATTACATATGTATACATCCATTTTTTTCAATTTTTACCAACCCCATAATTATTTCAAAAATACGTAAAAATACGTAAAAGTACGAGCTATGGGTAAAGTATATATGTAATATATACACGCCTCCCTATACTGAGTGCGTGTTATATCCTCAGATCACGAAAAGCGAGGAAAAAGACATAGCTCAAGCTAAGCGTAGGAGAGCTAAAACAAGAAAAATGTATAGAAGTCGTCTCACCCCCCTATACTTAGGCTCTGGCAATGGCGCCATTTGAAAAGCGTGGATTATCCTACCTAATTCAACCAGATTAACAATTAAATCAGAGATGTGTGTTCGTTGCGGTCGGGTAAAATCAGACTTATCAAAACCACTTTGATTAATAGTCAATTAAACACAAGCGGTAACGTTTTATTTTACTTGGGCAAGCCCATGGTCGAACTCAGGGAGGCAACTTTTTCCTTAGATGAATTTGAAGTCAATTCCAATGTTAGGTTTTCAGGAGAATATTTTTGTGGTATTTTTTTATGCACTTTAAGAAATGCAATGCAATTCAAGCCAAAGTCAAGAGTAAAAAATGTGAAGTATAGTCAAATTAAGTCCAAAAATTATGAAACATGGCTCAAATGTTAAATACAATGAAATAAAGCTACTATAATGTTTTTGGAATTTTTCGACTCTATATGAACTAACTCTGAATTAAAAATGAATGCATGGTGATTTTTGCAAAACTAATGTTAATAAATACCAAACTTAATGATTTTCAGATAATAAAATTATCCTAGATACTTCTATGTGAGATTATTCCAGGAAAAATATTAGACCTCAAAAATGATTAATTTTAGACCTAACAAAAATCAATTAAGCAAAATATCAATTAATTTATTAACATTTTGCATGCAAATAATGTGACTTTTGGGTACAATGTAGAACTATCTAAACTAGACCTATTGTGATTTTTTGTGATTTTTGGAGCAACAATCAATTTAATAAGCAATTAAGGGCACATAGTGGGTAAAATATACAATTTTCCACGAAAAGAATTATATTAAATTCTTCAAGCTCACAAAAATATAACAAGCCATTACAATGATAAAATCTAAGATGTTCTACAACATGAAATTTTTGGAATTAATAAATGATGTCAAATGGGTATTTAAATAAACGTGCAAACACCGGGGTATAAATGCAAAATAGAAATTAAATTTCTTAAAATAGAAATGTGCTGACAGTGAGTGAAATGCAATTGCCTAAACTGATGAGGGTATGGGTACAAATTCTCCACGAGACTACATGCACCTCACGTGATGTTGCCTGGTAGGGACTTGAATGTAATTTCCAAAACTTGCAAGTAAACGGCTGCAATTTACCCAATGTCTATACATAGATCACATGATATGCACAGCTCGCATGATGGCTCGGAAGGCGATGGAGGCTCGGGTGGTGGCTCGGAAAGCGTTGGAAGATCAGGTGCTTGGAGCGTGCTCGAATGTGGCTCAGGTGATTCGAGCCTAGCAGTGGAGTGATGGGCTGCTTCAACTAGAGGCTCGGGTGCTCCGAGCCTGAAGGGGTGGGGAAGAGGCTCGGAGCGGCTACGTGGGCTTCTGTGGTCCGTAAGATCTCAAAGATCCAATGGTAGTTGTAACTCCTAGAGGCAATGTGGCTCACTATGGGTCGTCTGATCAAGATGATCGGACGGTAACTGTACATCTGGTTCCTCCTTACTGCTAGTTGGGTTCCAACGAAGGTCCCCGCGCTCTGCCTCCTTCTATTGTGCTTGGTGAAGACTCCTGGCCGCTCCTGAATGGCTGGGAATCATCGTGGAAGTGCAGCGGAGCAGTTGGAGCCTCTAGGAATCTGGATGGCTGCTTGGATGTCGGATATACAATAGCTCGAAGGAGCTCCGGCGAGGCATCCATCCAGTGATGAAGTAGGCACCTGTACGTTAGTGGATAGCCCAAATTGTGGTGCATGTGCTCACGTAGATGAAGTGGGGTGGTTCGAGGCCTTGTGGGGTGTAGTGGGTGAATGGCCGACATGCTCCTCCGCCATGAGTAGGGGAGCAGTGGTCGAAGGTGGTTTGAGGTCGTGAAGGTTCGGGAAGATGAGCGGAGGGATGCGCGAAGATGGTAGCTCCGAGGTGAAGCTTGATCTATGGTCGGTGGAAGGTGATTGAGAGGGGATGTCGGATAAATTCAGAGAAGATCAGAGGGGAAGAAGGGGAGGATCGGAGAAGAAGAAGAAGAAGAAGAGATTTTACCTGGAGAAGATGGACGTGTCGCCTGAGAAATGGAAGCCTAGAGCTTCCTGGTCGTTGATCACACCTCGGCGAGTGGTGGAGCTCTAGCAGCTTGAAGGAGAAGCTGCGGCATGACGAAAGCTTGTCATAGACCTCGCCGAAGAATTCCCTGTCGTCGCTAGACCTGATGGGATCTCAATGTTACTGAGAAAGAAAAGGGAGCTCGAGGTTCTTTCAGTAATGATGTGATGAGTGAAAAGGTGGTTGGAGACGAAGTATTTATAGAGGCAAGGTGGCGGTTATGGCGATGGTCGATGGGGTTTTCGTGGAGAATGTGGAGTAGACGAGATGGATTCATGGAGAGAGTGGGTGCTAGTGAGGATGAGGGAAGAGTAGGGTTGGTCGTGGAGCGGTTATCGTGTGGAGATGGTGGCGGAAGTGGCGAGGGAAATAGAAAGGGGGAAGTGGTTTCACAAGGTGGGCCACGTGGCTCAAGGAGGAAGCGGGCGCTAGCGGGCGGTCTAGATGGGATCTGGAGGGAGATTGAATGATGGGGATTAAAGGCGGAGGGGGATGGTTGAGATGAGAGCGTGTGGAGAAGATGGGGCAGTAATGGAGTGGACACGTGGAGAGCTGGGGAAGAGGCATGGGTGGACGATCTTGATTGTATCTGAACTTTGATCAGAAGGTTGCGAGAGGATGCGGGCGTGGACGGCTGAGATTTGGAGAGATAGGGCACCATCAAAGGGTGGAGGGAGCGGACGCGTGGCGTGCAAGGGACTGGGCCGCGTGGCGCAACCAGATGGCGCCACGTGGCCCAACCTGATTATTGTGACAAAGAAAGTTAAATAAGAAGGAGAAGATGGCTGAATTTGGAAAAACTCAAAACATTAAAGTTGTAGTTCTCGATGAGATCTACAAGTTTCATGTTGACCAAAAATGAAGATGAGGTCAAATAAAGAGATAAAATACAAGGGTGAAAATTTCAATATGTACAATATACAACAGGGGCCCAAAATCCAAGTTTTGCATACGATCTCTGATTTTAATGAAATTAGTCTTGTTTTGAATATCTTTGTATGTATATTACTTTAAAAGTGAGTAGACCTAAATCAGACACTGTATGAGAGAGATATGTGCATTTTAAGGCTCCTAGTTTCAAACTTGAACTCGGGTTTTATTAGTCAATTTTATAGGTTAGTATTTTTTTGATATTTTTCTTTAATTAGTGCTAGTAATATATACACTATGAAGTTAATTTTTTTATATTTGGAGTTAGTATTAAATATAAATGAAATATGATGAATATACAAGTGATTTTTACAAGTTAATTGGACTTCTTATTTAATGCAGATATGAATACTAAACTGTAGATATTATTTATGCATGCATAATGCTACTTATGCAATATAGGTTATGAAATGCATCTAATTACTTAGAAACAAAGCTCTATTTTCAACTTTTAGAATGATGAATCATAAATTCATCAACAGGAAAATGAGGATTTATTCACACATGCTTCTAATTGACTGAAATTCGATAAATAGATTAAAGTAGCTTGTTCCCCTGTGTTCGACCTTGGTAGACTTGCCAAGTATAAAATACTCCACAACATTCGAAGATTGTGGTTTTTGTTGAATCTTTCTTCGCCTCCTATACTACAAATCTCGATTATTAAAGAGGCGGATTTCGCGTTCATCAGATGGATGAGCGTTGCTCGGGCCATGTGGTGTGATGTTATGCTTCTACTTTGGTTTGGTTAAGGAAGAGGCTACAGGCTTCGACAACGAGGCGTGGCCTCCTGTAGGCCATTAGATCTCACAATTAGGCGCGATCGAATGACATCTATACACCGATGGTATTCCTCTCTGCCTTGAGAAGTGGAGATGAGAAGGGGCTCCAGTGAGAGCCCCATAGCTCTAGCATCATCCTAATGATGTTCTTGAGTTCAATGAGGATCGTCGAAGGGTTTGTGAACATGAGAAGACGGTGGAGACGATCTGCAAGCATCTGGAAGAAAGTGGCGAGGAAGAGATGTTGGAGGCGAAGCTCCAGACCGGACATTCCTTTCGAACTCTTGCCTTTGAAGGACTTAACACCTACAGACATTAGTACAAAAATAGCTGAAACAAGACGAATTGGGTGTGTACGATTGTGAATGAGATGGAGGTCCAAGAGATGAAGAAGGTGGAGGGACCTGTCGAGTTCTCCTTCGAGTGAACGAAGAAGAAAGGAGGACGTGTAGAGATTCTAGAAGAGGAAGAGTGATGAGAAACCTAAATCTCTAGATGAAGGATCTTTTGATTGGGATGAGATCATCATCAACCTTTGGTCTTCTCTTAATGCGTGCAACCATGCACAAAGCTCAAACAACCATCGTTAGGATGCTGTGACTTGGCCATTCTGCCAAGGGTCTCACTAGGAGAAGATATCCATGATGGCTCAACGGCTCGTCCCTCTTCCTATCACAAAGAGGAGGAGGTAGCTAGGGCTTCTCCGTGCAAAGGGTGGACAGTCGCCTCAAGGGACGGTGATGATGTATTTGATAGTGGAGTAGGTCAGAAGTTATTATCTCCAGGCAGTGGTTTCAACCACTGCCACTTAGTGTGGGAATTAAGGATGAAGTACAATTGGTGGTTGGCGTGGATGAGGGTCAAACGAGCTAGCGGTTGGTAGAGGTTTTGAGGGAAGAAGACGTAGGGGATGATTGGAGTAATTAGGTGAAAATGGGCAGTTTGGCAGTTCGCAAGGAGAAGGGGGAAATGGCTAGAGGTTTAAGAGATAAGAGAGTCGTTGGATCTAGAGATCCAACAGATGTTAGAGAAGTGTGAATGGAGTGCTCGGATCTGATCTTGAGATCACATCGAGTAGTGGAGGAAGGAGCGAGGATGGGAGGCTCATATCCCATTGATCAAAATAGAAGGAAGGTCCAGATCTTGAGCACGTGGCGATAGAAGGAATGGGACATGTGGCACAATTTGAAGGTGCCACATGAAGCAATCAGAATTGAAGAAAATAGAAAAATTAGATTAAAATCAAAAGGAATTGGTTACAAGAAGAATTAGAAAATGTGATAAATATGAAAGTTGTAGATCTCTCTACAACTTTCCTGTAGAAGTCAAAGAGATTAGAGGTTATTTACACATAGATAAAAATTAAATACTAATAAAAACCATGTAAAACATTTTTCTTTTATTTTTCCTTTGCTTATTTTTTATATTTTTATTTTATTTTATGTTAATTTATTTATGCACAGTTTTATTCTAAATTTTATTTGTTTTTCAATAAGAAATAAATACATAAAATACTACACCATAATATGGTTATATTAATATCTATTAAATAGTAATAAATATTTACAACACAATAATTAGTAATTAGTGTTATTAGTCAATGAATCTTGTTATTTTACTTAAGAAAGAAAGATAAATATATTAATTAGAGATAATAAATCTGGGGTTTATCAGTTGTTTAAAATTATGTAGAGACTTCTGTCACCTTTCCTTAAAACAGGTCCCACTAGGTCGTACAGATTATGCTAACATGGAGCGCTTCAACTGCCACACGGTGCGGGGTGCCAATTAAGTAACCCATTAGCATATATAGGTCTAGACACCATCACCATTCCAATTCAGGAAGACATAATTGGTTCAAATTGTACTAAGAGGTTTTATCGATCTTTCGACCGCGTATGATACTAAATATTAATCACTCAAAAATTTAGGAATTTTAAATCTGTTTAATTTTCCTAAACTTCTAGTCATATCAAGCAATCAAGTTATTTTGCATGAATGTTATTGAACTATAACTATTGTATTTTCATGTTAGGATCTTTGTAATGAAGCGATCATTCAATAAAAGTTGATGGTTGTCAAAAATTTCTCTAAATATATGAATCATCATCTAATCAGAGAAAATTTCAAATTCAACGATTTATATTGAATGAGAATCATAATTAAAAATTTCATATTGATGATTTACTCGTCTTCTGAGCCATCTCCACTAAATATTACATATATAGGGAAAACAGAGTCAATTCGCATGAAATAAATTCGAGCTTTTCTGGTTTGATTCTTAATATAATTAATATTTCTAACAAGTTTTATGATAATAAAATAGTAACAAAAATCGTCAAGTTATAGATCCAAAATGCATGTAAAAAACAACCCATTGCAGGAATTTTTTGAATTCAACCAACCTTTAACGAACCTTTTGGGGATATATTCAGACATTCTAAACATGATTTATTTTATCTAAAATTTATTTATATCAAGACAAGACAATAGCTGCATCAACTATGTAGAAAAAATATTTCAAAGCATCTATGCGAAAAAATAAGTTCTCATGCATCCCGATATCCAAAATCTTGTTCCCTAGGGTTTGGATCATATTCAAGGCCATTGACCAAGGCTCTGATACCATTTGAAGGGGAAGTGTTACACCTCGCGCATTACAGAAACACGGAGATCGAATCGTATCTAATCTTGGTCGAGTAGTCATACTAGTCGATGGTGCAACAGAGTATTTTTAAAAAATTCCGTGAAACCACATGGTATGGAAACAATTGTCATGTCCTTTCATCATGATTACAGGTTATAAGGTTTAAATCTTGAAGCTGACTACGATCTCAAAGCATCTAAAAGAGGAGGCATCCTATATCAAGTTCGACCCAACGAGAGAGCACTTGCGGGCGCATGGATGAGTCGTGCACTTCCAACAATCCAAGGCAATGATCCGAGCTAAGAGTCTCCTAAATTTTTTTCCACAAAATCTGATGTCTTATTCAAGAGCATGAATTTCTCAATGCATATCCAATTCAAATTAATACTTAAATTGTGAGTTCTACTCACTAATTCTCTCTATGATATTTTGAATCATATCCGAATTATCAATAATTCTTGTGGATAATATTGCCCCAATAATTCCATCTATGATAATTAAATCTAATTTAATAAACTATGATTTCTCTCTACACATTTCTATATGATGTGAATCATATCTACATTACTTGTGATAATTAAATTAATTTTTAGTATCATTTAGTCCCTTAAATTGTCAATGCTCAGATATTATCTCTAATGGAATGGTTATTGAAATCTTTCAAGAACAGTGTGCCTTCTCTGTGGATACTTGGAGATAAGGATAGGACGACTGTATATTCCATGTATAGTAACATGGATACTGAGATCAAACTTCATATCAAGAACTTGAAAACCTCTCAAAGATGTCTCGGTATATTCAATCTTCTCATTGTATCCTATTCACTTTCAGATCAATGTCCAACATTTGGACTAATATTGAACAACTAGTATACTGAGTGGAGTCACTAAAATGCAAACAAGTTTCATTACTCACTCGAAATGGACGTGTCATGATTATACAATCGGTTAAGATCACATCACCCACAAGTATTCTCGATACTCGTACATCATGCATAATTGAAGACCTTGAATAAACCCGAGGTTCTGATTTTATGTGAGCTATCTTCTTTAGCATTTTATCGTTAAGTATCTCATCGATCATTGGGAGTGGTATCGATCATATTCTTTCTAAAAGCATATGTCATACTTATAAATCATGTCATACTTCCAAAACAAGATGACCATCGATGGAATTTGGTTGGCCCCAATATCTCATGAATGAGCTCATATCTTCTGGTTTAGTAATGAACCTCTATGATCCCTTCGAGAGATCGTATTACTCATATGCCCTTGTATGCACACCGGCTTGTTGTTTTATAGACCTTGATTAGGTCATCAACCTAATGATTTCCCTAATGTACATACATCAACATATAGTAACACCTTTGTCTCTAGTCAGAGGATGGATGACTATATTGTAACAGCATACGATATAAGTCTCTCGATCTCGTGAAGTCAACTCTTTGACTTAAGTCATCTGACGCCTCCGAATCTCTATTCCCATGCAGAGGACTTACATCAAGAGGTCGGTCGGATATCAACCTTTAGAGTAAGGATTGTCATCTCTTTCTCAATCTGGCGATCCTCTCTCAACAATCATTTGACAATGCTAGTTTAATCCTCAATCTATCTCATTAGATATCATCTCAACACCAATTTCTATGATCCAACCAGTAGTCAACAGTTGTATGATTATCAAGATGGACATGATACATAACATTATAAGTGCATGCATTCATTAATCTCATATAGGGAGTGAATTTATTGATATATCAAATTAATTATAATAACATTTAGTGTATAAACTATTTGCTCTAGACTCACATGTCTAACACCTCAACCTAAAACAATTCCGATGAATTAATGAACCAAAGACTTCATCATCATTTCTTATAACTCTTTCTCCTTTTGGTCCAATAAAGAACAATTGATTTTGGTCTTGATAGAGAAAATAGCATCATTCAAAATTAAAAAGTAGGAACCTTGATTTACTGGGCAATATGTTTAAAATATCACATAATGGAAAAGTGGTATAAGATTTTGGAACTCCAAAAAAATGAAAGCTGATAATAAACAATTTTCTGCCTCTACAGATTGCGAAAGTCAGGATATCCACATGAACATAGAAGAGAATAGAGGACCAAAAGGAATACATAATGATGAAAAACAATAGCAATCCTCCTATCTAATGTGCTACAAGAAACTACATCCAAGGCAACGAATAATTTGAATATTCGTTGCCATATCTTCCAACGTTAAAGATATAAGAACGAATATTATTCTTTGTCAAATCATCTTTTGTACTTGTAATTAACAATGAATATCATATTCGTTGTTAATGGTCCATATAACGACGATTTATTTGTTGGATTATCCGTTAAAGTCAAACTAATCATTATCAAATTTAACAACGATTAGAAGAAAACGGCAACGAATAATCGTTGTTATATGATTCGTTGCGAGGAATATAGCAACGAATACCATTATTCGTTGCGACTTTAAAGAAGTAAGCAACGAATAATATTCGTTGTTATATATTTAACTACGGAAGATATGACAACGAATATCAAATTATTCATTGCCTTAGGTCACTTTACTTGTAGTGATGGTTAAACCATCTTCACATTAATTTCGGTCACGGGAAGAAAAGTCAATGTGATGAAATAGTCCCAGTGTATCGGATGACTTAACCTAACCGTGATTTTACCTTATAAGTAGGATTATACCCCAACCCACTTCCACTATTGCTGGTGATCTTCTGGATGACGATGCAAATAGCGATCGACAGCCAACACTATGTCCCAACCTTCTCCGTACATCTATGACATATCTTATAGTGAACGCAATGGATCCTTAATTTAATAATTTGTACTATTGATATCTTTGTATCTGTACAAATATATGCTATGAAGATGCGTAAAAGGGTATGTATGTACATTTTCTCTACAAATTCACATGAAAAAAGTATAAGCATGTTTTCGTGTGTGTTTGCCATCTCCTTAAAAATAAAGACGTCTCCATATGAGTAATTACATAATTACTTTATATATTAGCTTAATGTATACCTATACAGTGCTCTGTCTGAACTCGCATGAAAAGACATAGAAGCAAGTTTTTGTGCATGTGATTATCATCTCAGTAAAAAAATAGTCATTGGATATGAGTAGTCCATATAAAAACATTATAGATTAACTTAATTATATATTATGTTATGATATAGACAGGAAAAATATGTAAATATATCAACACTTCCGTCAAATATTGATACATATACTAGCTTCTAGATAACTCAATAACTATATTTAATTACAAAAAAATGATATACGAATATGTATACATACATTAGGAGATATCTAAGACATCCATTTCTATTTTAAAACTGTACAGATACGACTATAAATCTTTACAAAATGGACATTTTTTTGAATTTGATATCCCAACACGACCACTATGATAAAAAGGGGTGAAAATGATCAGATACGAATATAAATATAAATGTTACCCTATCTATTACTATATATTAAGTGGGATGCTCCGCCGACTGCACAATAACTTTTCGTCAGAAAATTCCATAATTATCCCTTCCTACAATGACTACGGATATCCAGCCTAATGCTGCACATTTCTTCCCTCTCAAATTCCCTAGCCTATGCATCTCTTCCTATCTTCTCTCTCGTTAGTCAATCCTGGAGTCGGCACCTAACTTGTATCTCCCACTGTCGTCGAGCTCTAACTCCAAGTCATGTTCTTCCTCTCTTGGAATTTCTAGGGTTCCAAGATGAGCTACTGAGGAGTGAAGATCTCTCGCGACTGATCTGATCACGACCCACCCTCTTCGAGGAATGAAGACTGCCCATGGTCAAATCTCATTCCAGACTCTAATCAAGCAGCAGATCTACTGAAGAAGGTCGAAGATACCTCCTCACCATTATGGGAGACTGGCTCCCGCCGTGCATACATTAACCTCATGATCTTAGTGGGTATGCAGATGTACATGTATGCGACAGGAGACCTCAAGCTATTTAGAAATATACACATTTTCCACGCGATATAATTTGACCTTCTTGTATTAATGCCTAGTGATCTTCCACCAAGGTTTTGATGACCGTCATAATATAGAACACAAAGAACTTTACAAATTTGAGGTACTAACATTGTTGAACCATTTTTGTTCACCAAGCAATATGTGTGATATAAGTGTGTGATATAAAATAGGAAGGGGCAATGTTCACCAGTCTGTGTAAGTCCGGTGTCAACCCACAAGAGAATGATCAAAAGCAGAGCCATACGAGCTACAACAAATGAATATTTACATATATATTGCTTCAATGAACATAATAATTAAGTTCAATGGTGTACATTTTCAAATACATAGTACTGGTTAAATTCTTTAAATAAACTAATTTATGTACATTACCTAAATATAATATATGATCTATTGTTCCTTCCTGTGATAAGATATTTATCATGATATAGAGATCCCTTTATACCATGAAAAATGTGGGTATTTAGGCTCAAAATAAATAATATATTGTGTATGGTATTTATAACCAAACAGTCATCAATTGCCCCTGCTCCCAGATCTATTTTTGCGTCAACTCTAAGGAAGTGAGTAGGCTATTGTTGATAGATGCCTGATCAAAGATAGCACATGTAGCCTACGATTGTTGTCCCTTCCCAGCCATATTTTCGACCTCTGGAAATGAGAAAGAATCCACATCAGGCTCCAACAAATCAATGTAGAGATGCCAAAATAATGTTGTATTAAAGAAGGTGGTTCAAAGAGAATGTTCTCGCGAACCGATTTAGGATACGAATATGGAAGAGAAGAATGGGATTCAAGAAGAGGAGGAGAAGAAGAAGGGAATTAAAGTCCAAAGAGAGGGTTCTCTTGAACCAACCTAGATGATCGAGTAAGTTCCCAATGAAGCTGTGTCGTAAGAGTCGGCTTAATAGATCACCTGCCCATCATCTTGATTTCAGATAAAGAAGAAAGATATAGAGAAAGATCTTTGACCTTAATTAAGCAAACAAACACAATGCAAGTGGATTCACCAATGTGACACGTGAAACCGTAAAGGTTCAGCTTTTTATCTTTATTGGTTTTGGATGATTTCAAGCAAATCACTCTATATTTAATGTTATAGAAATATTAACCTATGATATTATAACACATAGATATTTGCCTAGTCTTACTTGTATCATGGTAAATACCATATATATCTGTTATCTATTTTGTATCGTGTTACAGGACCTCATACATGTGTGACAAAACAATTATTATTTATACATGTGTTCCTTCTCGTTTATATAGGAAATATATGATCATACATTTCCTACATAATCATATATATACACACACACACACATTTCTATGCCTAGAATCTAGTTAATTTAGGAAGGAAGAGCAGGATATTACATTTCTAAATATAATATCCTTCTCACGCTATCCTATTCACCTCAGCATACCTTGTATATGGTATTTTATAAATATAGGTATTTAGTGTATACCATAAATTTTTATTTTTAACCATGATAAATTTTTTATTTAATATGATTTTATTTTATTTTGTTACCCCTACATTTTCTAATTGTATAGACCCAGCTGGATGAACGTCATGGGAAGGGAATAAGTCTTTGGACACATTGACATATAGAGAATACATAAACTTATCGTCTTTGGGATAAGATTATACATGAGGATCATATATTATATTTAGGCAATGTACATATACATCTGTTATATGTGTATGTACACTACCTTTTTACAAATAACCAGGAATACATGATATTATATATATTATATATATTATATATATTATATATAATTTATAAATATGTATATTTATATATGATACCCAATGATGTAAAGAGTATTCAATACTTCACGACGGTGGTGGAACCTTTTTTATACCTTCCAGACCTATATACAAATATTTAATGATCATAAAATAACATTCCATATGGGAATGGAGTAAATGAGAAGCTTGAGGTTTGGAGACATGTATTGGAGACTAAATGATTTTGTATAAGTAGGGGTAAAATTGAATATGTGGAGTGCACCTTTGATGACAACAATGATGAAGGAATCGGGGTGGAGATTGGTATCGTAACATTCAGAAGAGAGATTCTTTTAGATACCTAAGTTTTATTTTGGAAAATGATGGAGAAATTGATGGAGATGTTACCAACAGAATAAATGCAGGCTGGCTAAAGTGGAGAGGAGCCTCTGTTATTCTTTATGATAAGAAAATTCCATTGAAAATCAAAGAAATGTTTTACAAAGCAGCTGTGAGACCTGCTATGCTCTATGGATATAAATGTTGGCATGTGAACCATAGACATGTGCAAAAAATGGTAGTAGCAGAAATGAAAATGCTAAGGTGGATGTATGAACACACACGTAAAGATCGGATTCAGAATGATGCAATAAAAAATAATGTTGGCGTAGCTCCGATCGAGGATAAGATGCGAGAAAACTGCTTAAGATGGTTTGGTCAATTGCAAAGGTCAGTTGATGCACCAGTTAGGAGATGCGAGTTTTGAGATGTTGAGTCGGCTAAGAGAGGGAGAAGACGGCTCAAGAAGTGTTGGAATGATAGTATACGAAGGGAACTAGTTTTTTTAATATAAGCCTGAGATTGACCACTGATAGATCTGAATGGAGGCATAATATCCATGTAGCCGACCATACTTAATTGTGGTAAAAGACTTTGTCGTTGTTGTTATTGACTTTTTAGGTTTATATGTGGTTTAATATATTATAGTATGAGAAACATGAGATCAACACAACTAATTCTAACATAGAAATGTAGGGGTAGAGAGGAGAGTAACGGATCACATCACGAGTAACCAGTTTACCCTTGGATAAATGATATGATCAGACCGACCATCCTCCTCCTCTGATCCCCTGTAGGGAAAAATCCTTCACAATTTTTATATTAGAATCGAAATATACACTAGTTGTGAAGGAAAGAAAAGAAACTTCCTTTCCTTGTGGGCAAAAAGAAGAGCATTAGTAGTGTGTCTTTCATGATTCCACTGTATTTTTTGCATGATGGTTGGGTGGACAGTTGATCGGAAGAGGAATTAGAAGTTGACCAGAAATGGAGGAACTTTCCTATCATGTGTGCTGATAGTGATCGTGCTTCCTTGCTTCTAGCCCTACCACTTCTTGCAGGGAAGGTTGGCTACTAGGCTAGTACTCACTATCGCTAAGCTTGCTCTCTGTCAAAGTGAAGGGTACAATTGACCTTGTAGTCAACTTAGTTAGTTTGTAGTTAAGATCCTTCGAAGCCATATGCTTCATACACACCATGGCAACAATGGGAAAGAGGTCGTGTCATATATAGAAAAAGAAGTGTGCTTCTCTTCTTTCTTTGTATTTTAGACCGAAGGTGAATAAACCCCCTAAATCTTAGTATAAGGGTTTGGGATATGAGCTATGCAGAGAAAGATGAGAGAATGAATTGTTTATTCCATAGGCTCTGGGCTTCTTATATAGTGTGAAATCCTCAGGAGCAAAATAGAAGAATTACAAAGGTACCCTCCAGGGGTAACAAAATAAAATAAAGTGACTCTAACAATAATTCTAACACTCCTACTCAAGTTAGAGTATATCTGTCGATCATGCACAACTTGGAAATACGCTTAGACGCGCGTCTCTTGGGTAGTGCCTTTGTTAGAATGTCAGCAAGCTGAAGGTCGGTAAACACATGTGGAGTATAAACCTTCCCTTGACGTACAGTGTCCGGTAGAAATGGCAATCAACTTCAATATTTTTGGTTCTTTTATGAAAGACAGGGTTGGCAGCAATATATGTGGCAGATTTGTTGTTACAATACAAAGGAATACGGGTAGCATCAGGAAAACCAAATTCTGTCAAGAAAGATGTCAACCAGGTGATCTCACATGTGGCATGAGCCAGTGCCCTATATTATGCTTCAACACTTGACTTAGAAACAATGATTTGCTTCTTGTTATGTCAGGTAACCAGATTTCCTCCAACAAACATATTATATTCGGTGGTGGATCGCATGTCATCTGGAGAGCTAGCTAGTCTGCATCAGCATAAGCAGTAATGTTGGTGTGACCATTTGCCCTGTAGAAAAGACCACATTGAGGAGACTCCTTTAGATAACGGAGTATCAGGAGAAATTTCTGCCATTGACTGTAGCATGGTATGTCCATGTGTTGGCGTGCCTTATTGACAGCATACAATATACCAATCCTAGTGACAATGAAATAAGTAGTTTACCTACTAGGCCTAAGTATCAAATAGGATCCAAAAATGCAGGATATGGAGAAATGGTATGCTTCCGTGCCTCTGTTGGGACGCTTGATGGTTTACATCCAAGCAAACCTACCTCTGTAAGAATGTCCATGCAATATTTCCTCTCTGACAAACATAATCTTTTTATTGTGCGGATAGCCTCTATACCCAAGAAGTAGCGTATTTGACCAAGGTCCTTGGTGACAAACATCTTCTGGAGGAAGGCATTAATCTCTGTAATTCATGTTTTGTCATCACCAGTTACTATCATGTCATCAACATATATGGCCAACATCACAGTACCAATGGTCCATCATCTCACAAAACATAGTATGATGTCATCCTCTGAAACTCAAGAGAGCTAATCTTAGTAGTGAGTCTGTCAAGCCAAGCTTGTGGACCTTGCTTCATGCCATATATAGCCTTGCAAAGTCGACATAACAATCCCCCTCGACTGAGTAATCAGGTGATTGCATCATGTGAACCACTTCCTAAAGATCACCATAGAAGAAGGCATTTTCTCCATCAAGTTGGAATATAGGCCGATTTTTTTAAAGAAAAAAAGAGCCTCCACCGTATAGGTGAATGCCTAAAAACTTCATCATTTATCAGCTCAAATATCAGTATAGACCTAGTTTAGGCCATTAATAAAAGAAGGGAAAGAAGATACAAGATTACAATAACCAACTCAGCAAGCGCCATAGCATGTGCTACCATGTTTTCAGCATGCATCCGCTCATGACGAAATACCGCACAATTTCTAGCAATCCAAATCGCCTAGATCATCACTACAAGTTCACCTCTTTCCTTCTCAGTGCCATTTTGTTCTCTCCCAATGGCTTCCCAGAACCTCGAAACCCCCACCGCACGGTAGCCTCCCCAACATGTTCCAGGCCTCCACAGAGTAACAACACTTGAAAAAGAGATGATCCACATCCTCCTCCTCTACCTGGCACCACACGCAAGTCAAGTTCGCATTTGGAATAAAACGAGTGAACCGGTCCCCTGTTGGTGGTTTGTCCCTCCTAAAGATCCACATGAAGACTATTGAGAAAATAGAAAGAGATGTTTATTCCTTGAGACCTAGGCTCTCTTATATAGGGAGAGGCCTATGGAAAATTACATAAAGAGACAGAAAAGAAGGGAAAATATATAAACGATACATAAATAAGAAATATATCTCTATACTCCCCCTCAAGATGGAGCATAGATATCTATGATGCCCAGATTGGATGAACATTTCTGGACAGGCTCTCTAAGTAGGGCCTTGGTGAAGATGCTTGTCGTCTGGTCCCCTGAGCTGACATGGGATGTAGAAATGAAGCCCTTCTAGATCATGTCACATATATAATGACAATCAACCTCAATGTGCTTTATCCTATCGTGGAAAGCATGATTATTAGTAATGAATAAAGCAGTCTGATTGTCACATTCTAGCGACATGGGAAGAGCACATCCATATGTAGATCTACTAGGACTGCTTGAACCCACATCATTGATGTACATGCGTGTGCCAAAGCTATATAACTCAGAATGAGGAATAGATCTAGCAACAATAGTTTGCTTCTTACTTTTCCGCGAGACGAGTGAATCTCCAACAAATATAGCAAATGTAGATGTGAACTTCATGTCCTTGGGGCACCCTGCATAGTCTGCATCTGCACATGCTGAGATAGTAATAACACCACCCCTTTTAAATAACAATCCTGCACCTGGAGAAGATTTAAGATACCTTAGTATTATCTGTATAGCATCTATATGTACCTGACAAGGTTGTTCCATGAATTGGCTCACCCGATAGTTGCAAATGAGATATCAGTTCTGGTAATGGTAATATAAAGAAGCTTTTCCACCAGTTCCATGTATCTTCTCTTTTCAACCTCATCAGTATCATCATCAGAGAGATTCATGCTTTGATCCATGGATGTAGTCGCAGGTCGACATCCAAGCATCCCCGTGTCACTTAACAAGTCAGTGACATATTTTCTCTGAGTCATCACAAGCCCTTGTTGATTTCTGGCAAACTCCAATCCCAAAAAGTATCTAAGAGCTCTTAGGTCCTTAGTAATTGTTGGAGTATTTGGTTGTGCGCCTCTTATGTTGTAGATGGGCAAATAGATACCTCTAGGATCCATATCCTATCCAGTTGTTTAGTCCCACATCTACTAGTTTGGAGATGTGGAGACTCAGTGGGGGCTATATATAGACCCCCACACCCATTGTATCCAATGAGAAATTCAATGAAATATAGACCCCTTTGGGGGCTTCTCCCATGGTTTCATCCAGCTTCTTAGGGAGTAGGGTTCTACATAAATCCCGTTGTTATTCATGTTTAAATATTTTTCTTTGATTCCGCTTTTGCATTTGTTATTTTCTGGCATGGTATCAGAGCGGGTCGATTCTCGAGGATTTCAAGTTCTTATGCATTTATTCGAGATTCGTTTTTTGAATTTTCTGTTCTTGGAAATTATTCATGAAGAATATTAATCTGATTTTTTTGTTCGTGATAGAGCTCAAGATTATGTTCTAGGGTTTCGATATGGAACCCTTAGAGATCGTCTCAATGGAACCCTAGGTGGCGGCCAAGGGTTCCAGATCAAGGTAGTCACGCATGATGTTTTTCTGTTATTGCTAATCGAATCCCTACGTGTCCATGATCATATTCACAGCCAAGGAGGCTGTTTCATCCTTCACCTCCTCCCTAGGCACGATGTCTATCAGGAAGACGAAAGTGTCGGTGCGGCTGATCGCCGCAGTGATGTCGTTCCTTGCGCCTGCAACTCCATCGCATGGTGAAGCCGGGATCAATGGCTCCTCCAAGCAGTGCAGCACAACGCTCAAGGCCGCCTAGGCGTGATCTCTTCCTCGGTCGGCGACACCTTTTCATGAGAGGTAAGGCAACATCAACCCCTGGTGGTCCCTTCCGCTTCCCTTGCTCCAATCAAAGACGCATCTTCAGCATGTCAAAGCCGCCCTCCACCATCGTATACTCCAGGCGGAGCCCTAGCTGCTCTGAGGCAGAGCCCACTCGCAGATTCCTCTCCAACTTTCAATCAGTGGCAAGGGCTCCAGGCAGAGCCTGAGATCCTGGCGACACCCTTCTCCAGATCTACGAGCAGCAGCGGCTTGCGATTCTCCCAAAGTGGCATTGCATCTATTCATTTCTTATTTTTCTCTCGAAGGCGGTGGCCTCCCATAAGAGCATATTCTAGCGGGGGTTCCCAATCGTGGGAACCCTAGTGGCATGCAAGAGTAGGGCCTGATAGCCGTATTTAAAAAAAAGTATATGTTAAAAAAAGGGAGGCGACCGTCCTTGTAAAAATGGTTCTAGGTTGGAACCTTAAGTTGAGTTAGCCCCAAGTGGGTCGTTTTAGAGAGAGAGAGAGTTGGGCCCAAGTAGGCCAATGGAATGTTTAAAAAAAATTATTTTTTGGAGAGAGAAAAGGCGCATACAAATTAAAAAGTCGTAAACATGTTTGCGAGAAAAATTCAAAAAATGTAGGAAGAAAAATCCAAAAAAAATGATGAATGAATCGACTTAAAAAATTATTTCAAAAAAATATAATTTGAAAGGTCGATAAAAAATGTGAACGGCTTATTTTAAAAAAAATCCGGCGACTATTAAAAAAATATTGATAAAAAGCCGCAAGTTCATGATTTTCTCCATTTTTCTTATATTCTCCCTTCATTATCAATGAAATTATTTTCAACAAGTATGAGAGAAAGGGGAAGTATTGTGTAGAGTCACAAGACAGATTATTAGATCTATATTCTCCAGGCTCCAGGTCATTCAGATTGTTTACACTCTACAGTTTGCAGATGAAGATTCTCCAGGCGCAGTTTCAGACTCGATGGTCAGGTTTTGAGTCCTTAGTTTGACTCGCACTCTAGCCCATTCGTCCTCCTCACCTGCACGACATGAGAAGCAACGTCCTCGACAGTAGCCGATAGTTGTGCATGCTGAGTTGATATTGTCCATAGTGTCCTGTAGCGTGAGTTGAGTTTCTTTCCGTTTGTCCAAGCTGGGCATTACATTCTCCAGCTTGAGGGGGAGTGTTAGAGCATTCGATTGGGTGCCTCTTATGTTGTCGAGGTGTAAATGGATACCTCCAAGATCCATTTATAGTCCCACATCTACCAGTTTGAAAATGTGGAAACTCAATGGGGGCTATATACAGACCACCACACCCATTGTATCCAGTCAGAAATTCAATAGAATATCTGCCCCTTTGAGGGCTTCTCCCGTGGTTTCATCCCGTTCCTTAGGGAGTAGGGTTCCACGTAAATCTCGGTGTTATTCATGTTTAAATATTTTTCTCTGATTCCGCTTCCGCATTCGTTATTTTCTAACAGTAACAGATTCATGACCAATAAATTCTTTCACCCTCTTTATTTCCTGCATATCATCTCATGTAATGAGTATATAATCAACATACACCATAATAGCAGTCATACCTTTAGAGGTCCTCTTTACAAAAAGAGAGTGATCTCCGTTCGACCGTTTAGACCCATGTTTATCAAACAAATCTGAGATATTTTGGAACCAATCTCTCAGTCTCTGCTTAAGGCCATAGATTGCTTTATGAAGTCTACACACCTATGAACACTCCCCCTCAACAGCAAACCCCGACGGCTGTTGCATGTAGACTTCCTTCTGAAGATAACCATACAGAAAGGCGTTCTTGATATCCAACTGAAACAGGGGCCAATCTCGAACCACAACAACAGATAACATAATCCGTAAGGTAGAATGATGAGCTACATGGGAGAATGTGTTAAGATAATCCACCCCATATGTCTGAGTAAACCCACAGGATACTAGTCAGACCTTATATCTATCAATGCTACCATCTGCATTTTGCTTCACTGTATATACCCATTTGCAACTTACTATAGTCGCCCCAGTGGGAGATAGGACTAGGCACCAAGTACCTCTTGACTGTAGGGAAGTCGTCTCTTCTTCCATAGCTAATCATCATCGACTGTCCTTCAAATCCTCCTGATAACTCCGTGGAAGGATCACGGCAGACAATGCAACTGGCAATTTCCTGAATTCCCCAGTCATGCGATCAAAGGAGACCATGAATGCGAAAGGATATGATGTACAGCTACACTTCTGCTTCCGAAGTGCAATAGGTAACTCCATATCAGCAACCTCCACATATGCCCCCTATAGAGAACCCAGCTCTGTTTGGATCTTAAGTCAGACCTTTGGAATTTTAGTACAGGCGGAACCTTATTGGGAATCAGATTTGAATTACAACAGCCTTCGAGAATCCCAAAACACTACTCAAGTTTCCTCAATAATCCGGTCAGAATATTTCAACTCATACGTAAACCCTTATGATTATGAATCTTGCTTGTACAATGTATGTTATAGTGGCTCCTCTCAACTAAAATGAGAAAGAGACTGACTTCTCTAGCATGACAACCCAATGATTCCCAAATTCAACAACTCCTTCCTCGAGAAGCAAGGGTGAAGAGAAGAATGGATGGCAGCCAGTGTAGCTACCTATCCTAGGATGCATGACCAGTGTAGTAAAGTCATCCAGCTGCATGCACACAAGATATGACTTTGAAGCTCAAGCTTTCTTATTGACTATACAAATATACATACTCCAGCAGGAATTTTATTTTTATTCAGGCTTGCCCATTTTTTTGGAGTTTTTGGCTTATTGCTTTTTTTAAATACTATATAAAACAACATTTACATAAGGAGTTTTTCCTCTTGATCCAGTAGACTATCCCTCTTTTGAAGCATTATTGCAAACCACACTCTCCTGTCTTTATATGTCTCTGCTACTATACGGGTTGGGGTGTACTTCCCTCCCTAGACGAGGGTAAATATTTCCACTTGTGTGTGTCTCATATCGGTAAATCTAATCCCCCCACCACTCTAACTAATTTGAGCCAAGTGAAAGGTGCAGTTGTCCAAGTTAGATCAATATCGACAAGTTCCATGCATGTGTTCCGAAATACTCTACTTAGGCAGTCAGGAATCCATTGAACCAAGTCTCGTGATTCTCACATAATTAAGTCAATACCTAAATACCAGCTCCTATAAGGTTCCTATTATTAGGTAGATTTAAGGTCCAACCAAACTCCAATATTCGACTTTACTTAGACTAGTTCAATTATCAAACTCAATCTAAAAAATGCGAATGCCATGCAAATGCTACGTACAATGCAGAAAATATTTTTGTGATATAATTTTCAAAATTTTGAACTTTTTATGGATTTTTTGAAAAAGGTTTTGCAATTTTTATGCTTTTTTTCAAAAAGATTTTGCAAATGCTTTGGTGATTTTTTAAAACAAAAGATTTTGGCGATGAAAATGGGTACAAATATTTACATGAGGATGCGTCTTTTATTTACAAGAGTTGGGTTTTTAAGAATTTACAAGGGATAAGTGATCATTTTTTAGATATATTAATACAATTAATAACGAATTTTAGTGTAATGTATATATTCCTCAAACTTATACGAAAATGATTTTACAAATAATTTTGAAAACTATAGTCCAAATAGTATTTGGAAATAATTTTTATAAACATTTACAATCATTTGAACATTATTATGCAAAGATTTTTCAAACAATATATATAGATTTTTCAAAATATTTTTGCAACCATTTTCAAAACTATTTGCAACTAGGTTTTCAAAATCTTTGATTCATACAAAGAAAAGAAATTTTTGCAAACATAATAATTTAAAAAGGTTGAAAACATTTTATAAAATATTTTGTAAATAGTTTCCAAAATGTTTTTCAATTAGATTTTCAAACTATGTTCCAAATGTTTTGCAAAGTATTTTTACCTAATTTATTAGTCGGTATATACAAAAAGAATTTGAGGAATAATGAACATCCTTTTTATTAAATAATTTAATGAATTTTTATATATAATTTGCAGTGCTTTAGACATTTTATTGAAAATACGAAAATATTAGTTATGGGAATATATATGATGTTTATATTGACTCCCCTATACTTAGCTTGAGCTATGTCCTCATAGATTGAAGAGAAAGGAATATATAACTCGTACTAAGTATAAAAAAGTCTATACTAACGACTAAAGAATAGGAAGTCTGACATCCCCGTTATACTTAGGATCAATTAATCCTAAGTATAGCATTGTGTATACAAATATTGGGAGGGTTGAGGGTGGGAAACGAATAAATGAATAATTCAAAGGCCCGACATGTCTACCCCTATACATAGGGTAAAATATCCTTAAGTATAAAAAGAATGTAAAAAGTTGAGGCTGGCGGGGGATTAACGAATGAGCACCCGAATGCACTCATACCCCCTATACTTAGGATGAAGCATATCCTAAGTATAACAATGATGTATGGGATGAATGTGGCTTTATGGAAGAACTAAAAGAATAAGGGATTTTTACCCGGCAGACCCTATAAACTTTGCCAATTACCTCCACGACCTTTGAAACAACATAATTCCCCCCTCGATCTCGTAAACTTGCCAACTCTTATCCCATGAACCCTGGGTTACTATGTTTGAAGCTCGTGAGGATTCTTGGGGTAATTTATAGGGTCGATGGGGGTAATTATGTTATGCAAAAGGTCGTAGAGGTAATTTAAAAAGTTTATAAGGTCTACCGGGTAAAAATCCCAAAGAATAATGAATGAAAAGAAGAATAGAAGAAAATGATCAACTGTTCAAAAATGTTTTTGCTGGCCTCATCTGATTGAGTAAGTGCTTTGGCAATGAGTTCTTTATCTTAGACCACCAGAATTGAATCAACCGTAGAGAGAAATGTTTCTTGTTCGAGATAAGGATTCAGAAGTTCTCCGTTGAACACGAATGGTTCTACATCTGCTGACAAACTGGATATGACTATACTTCCATTGTGATACACATGTTTTACTACGAACGTACCTGTCCACTTGCTCTTCAATTTCCCTAGGAATAGTTTAAGCTTTGCATTGGACATCTAAACTTTCCATCCTGGTGGTGAATCCTCATTCATCACTCTTTATTATTTTATTTTAGCTAAATATCTTTGCAAAGCATCATGTACATAGTTGTAAATACAATAAATTAGCAATAAGCATGCATTTGTTAATATTTAATAATTAGCATGTATTTGTGCAAAATAAAAGAATAAAGAACAAAAGAAAAAGACGGAAATATTTAGAATAAATATTAAGTGACCTGAACCCAAGAGAGGGTCCAGTATGGGCCTGATCACTAAATAAAAGAAGCAGAGAGAGATAGGGCCACTCTACCTTGTACATATGTTTCACCTATGTGTATATATTTATTTTCACAAAAATAAAAAGGTTTTTTTATCCCCTTATATATATTTTTAAAATCAAAACAGTAAAAATAAAATAAAAATAAAATAAATTTCTCTATCACCTTGTATATAATACATGTAAATATTTATCTTCCCATATTTAATTTATACTTGTAAATAAATAATAAAATAAAACAAAAAATAGTTTATACTCCCAATATTATGTTGTAAATAAATAAAATAAAAATTGGTATTTTTGTGCAAAAATAAGAAAATAAAAACAATTATATAAAATACATAGGTATTTTATACCTGTATATAATATAATATACTGTATATATCATAAATTATTTTTCATAAAAAATAATAAAAATCACAGAAAAATAGTTTAAAAATAACAAATATTTTTCATGTTGAATACTTTTTAATTTAAAATCATTTGTTATTTTTAATTTATTTTACAATTATTTTTGACTTGCTATTTTCTGATTGGTCCAAGTGGGATGTTGACCTCGGTCAACTACCCCTCCCGGACCTCTTCTCGTGTGGACCCGGTTCTTGCACCCGTTTCTCCCAATTATTTCAACTGGATCTTATGCCCTCTTGCCCCGAATCTCTGCCTGCGTCTCCCCAGTGGATCGGTGATCCTCGCGGATCCCTAGGGAGTCATGGATCGTCCTCGGTTCGCACGCTTGCCCTGATTCTTCCGAGCTTACTGGGATGAACTATATAGTCTTCATTCGCCTGCCTAGCAACCGAGCTTGTGCCGCGCACTCTTTTGATACCCTAGAAAGCTTCCCTTTGGTGACAACAATCGGAGGCCACCTTCGGTCATCGAAAAGGATCTGTGCAGCCGACGCTCGCCTCTCATGGCTGGAATGCCGCCGCGACGAGCCTCCTTCGCCAGCCGCAGCAGAGTTGAGGCGACGACCACCACCGACCGCACCCCCTGGAGCTCAGGATTCCACTGTGACCCTCAGGTAACCATTCCATAGTCCTTAGCTCCCTTATGTGATTCAATCTTCCATTTACCATCTGTCGCACCTCCACCGGCTCCGACCAGCCGGTCGAAGCCCCTTCGTCGTCATCCACCCGTTCCGATTAACACCTCCGCTCATCGTACACCTTCTCACCCAATCTGATCATCCTGGCCTTGGCTCGGATTGCCAGGATCAGGCCTAGGTCTTGACCATCACGTTCGTCGAGACCCCCTTCTCATTCACTATTGCTTCTTTTTGTTTTGGTTCAATAACCCTGACCGGAGCCTTTCTCCGAGTCCGAGCTTTGCCCTGCAGGTCTTCGTGCGTGTGGAGATACCCCATATCGCTTTGGACCACCTTCGTCGGAGCTCGCCCAGGTCCCAGCCATCGCTACGAAGATCTGACTGTCGATTAGCCCATCCGACCCGTTCACCCGACGCAGAGGGGCCCCACGATTCGTTTGCTGATGTCCGATCACTCATCGAGTGCTGGATCATCACCGGTGCTCTGGTGAAACTCGCCCAAGCGGAGTTCTTCCAGAGCCTTCCTCTACCATCGGATTACGCCCCTCTGCCAGATGCCATCCTCACCATTCATCTCCAGTAGCTGTCAGGCCGTTAGATGTCAGATCTAACGACCCCCGTACCGCCCACGTAGCCGACACCTGACGACCTTTGGATCTGATAGCTGATAGTGCCAGAGCTGCACGTCTTCGCCCACTCAGAAGCTGCCACTTGTCCACCCCCACGCGCAGCTCACGTGCTGCATGGGAAATTTGCTCAGCCTACCTTGCGTTTATTTCAGATTATCTTTTAGTCTGTAAAATAAAAGTATACAGTAGGACATTTTTCATGTTAGCACCTGCAACTTTCCATATTTGCTCCTTAGTCCTGTTTGTGTAGACTCACGTGCTTCATCACCTGGGATTTTGGGTTATTTGCAGTATTTTCCCTGGACTTAGTATCTGTTATAGATTGAATGTTTAATTTTATATTTTCAAATATACCCCGGTGCGTACTAATTTGAGACATGTGTGGAATTTGATGTGAAAATTGCAAATCTAGCCCTAAACATGGTGTGCATGTTAT
Source organism: Ottelia alismoides (assembly GCA_037367405.1). NCBI lineage: Eukaryota > Viridiplantae > Streptophyta > Magnoliopsida > Alismatales > Hydrocharitaceae > Ottelia > Ottelia alismoides. The sequence goes on from JAZKJV010009850.1 coordinate 211,971, forward strand.
TATTCGGGCCAGAAACATGTTTTCTTTGCATTTTGGTCCTTGTATGCTGTGTATTTGATTTTTGATTAAATAAATAGCAAAAATAGTCCAAAAATGGTAAAATTTTGAAACATGGCTACTGCCGTGGTGTAGGAATTTCATTGAATTTTTGGTTTTGTTTTGTTGTCGTTTAGTATTTTTAAAAATTCAAAAACCTTATAAATAGTTCCTGTTATTTTTGAAAATCAATTAAAAATATTAAAAACACTTGAAAAAAATTAAAAAATTCAATGTTTGCTTGTTCTGAGTTGTTTTTATTACTATCTAATTTTTGTTTTATTTCCATTTATAAAAAACATGAAAATTTAAAAAGAGTAAAAATCTTAGAAAAATAAGTAAAAATTCATAAAAAAACCTAAAAAAATGTTTTTCATTTGTTGTAGTTAGGTTTTATCTTATAGTTTATCATAAAAATACTTTTGGGATTTCATAGTACTTTAATTAATTTTAACTTGCCTTTATATCCCAACTGGACACTATTTGTTATTTTTAATTTTACTTCATTTTTAGAAAATTCATTTAAAATCAGAAAAATCCTAGAAAATTAATAAAAACATTTGAATATTTCAATAACACAAAAGTATTTTTTTTCTAAATTTTTGAGCATTTTTTGTGCTTTAAATAATTGTTTAAGTATTGATTTTTGGTGTCTTTTATCCTCTTTCTGAATTTTAAAAATCATAAAAAAATTTGGAAAAAATATAAAAACCACCATTTCTCTACTTTTCTTGAATTTCTAACTACTTGGTAGTGTTAGCATCACATGCTCCTTGTGTTCGACCCTGGTAGCTATACCAAGTAAAAATAAATAGCAAGACCGCTTGCAACATTTTGATTGTTTGATTCCTTGTTTGGTGGTCTCATTTTTCTTGTTGAGTCTGATCTGAGTGGTTGAGGTCGCAACAACCATTGATACTATTTTACCTTAATCGCTCAGCACGCTCTTCAGAATGGCACCGTTGCCGAGGAACACTACTTATAGTCGGTTTTCCGTTTTTCAGCTTTATTTTTATTTTTCTTCTTTTTATTTTCTTTTGTTTGATTTCTTTTTATTTTATTTTATTTCTTTGGTTTTTATTTTGCATTTATTTTATTTATTTTATTTTTGTTTTATTTTATTTTTATAAATAACTATGGTCTGACATATTTTCTATTTTCCTTTTCTTGCGAGGGCCCGACGAGCGAGGGCGGTGATCTTCGGAGAGCCAAGGCACCTGCGTGACTTGGAGGCAGCTCGTTTCTGCATCGAGCCGTGGGAGAGTGTAGGAGAGGAGCAGAACTTGGGGAGTTGTAGTTTAGTTTAGACTTAGGTTTATTTTCTGCATCTTATCATTGTAATAATACAAGACAATCTCTGGACTCATACTTGGTGTTATTTCGGGGTTTGTTTCACCGAGCACCGGTGTGCTCGGGGGACCTTACCGCGGATTTTTGTCAGTTTTGTTTTTGACCACATTTTTCTTTTATTTGATTCTCGAAGTTTTTGGCCATTAGACTTAGGATTTTTTCTTTAATTGGAACAGTCATCTATTAATGGCAAAAAACATATAAAGTGAGGATAAATTAAAAATTCATCATATTTCAATTAGTGTCAGAAGAGAAAATAAACATGCCATAAGATAGACGATGAAATAAGGAATAAAATGACACTGAAATCATGTACTTTGGACCTACTGTGCTCAAGATATGAAGCAAACAGTACAAGGGCCTAAATGTAATAAAAATGAAAGGAAATAAAGGATAAATAATTACAAATAGGTCCTTAGAGGGACCTATTTGTAATATAGAAAAACCATTTGGAGCCCTTTGTAATTTTGTCATTATGCATGGGGACCTTTTTGCAATTTCCAGAAGTCGGCAGGCTTAGATGTAAATTTCCCATGCGCGCAAGTGAGGCGTGTGCCCAGGGACCTTGTTGCAATTCTAGAAATTCTGCGGGGAGTTCCTGCAATTTACCCAGATGCACATAGCAGCAAGCGAGGGCCAAGCTCGAACATTGGAGTAGGATCAGAGCTAACGTGGTTGGCGTTGATGGGTCGGTGGTTGAGGCTTGACTCCCGAGCCTCCAGGTCTAGATGAGGCAACGTGTCTCCATCTGGGTCGTTGGATGGCCGCCGTGAGGCGCCATCCAACGACACATGTACTTCATCTTCCCCGAAGGAGGGGCCGTGTAAATGGGGCTCCGACGAACTTTCCAGAGCCCCTCTGTTCTCCTCTGTGCTCGTAGAGGGTTGCCTAAGCATCGTGGACATCAAGCGAGGACAATTGATGGAACGTGAAGCTACGAGGGAAGATGTAGGTGGCGATCGTCATCGCCTCGCTAGAGATGTAGGTCGAGATCGGAGCATGCGTGGAGACTCCGACCATTGACAAGGCTTGTACCTGCAGACATTAGGTGCGAATAGCCGAAGTAAGTGGGTGTATGTGCGGGCGAGTTGAGTGAGATGGGAGCCAGAAGAAGGTGAATATGGTGGCAACTCTGGGGATTCCTTTGTCGTGACAACAGAGGAGTTAGATCGGACCGCGAGGGGGTTCTGAAGAAAGGAGATGGTGGTGCAAAGGTCGTTTGTGGTTGGCAGATACATGAAGGTGGTCAGGCGGTGATGGAGTGTAGTGTAGAAGGTGGAGAAATTCAGAGAAAAAGTAAAGAAAATATGGGAGAGGAGTACCTCGTCGGAGAGGAGATTTGGCGGAGGATACAACCAAGACTCGGAGCTCAGCGATGGTGAAACCACCGCGACATGGTCGGAGACCATGGGTCGACACCTAGGATGAGAAGGTCGTCGTCACCTCGTGATTATCGTCCTCTGCTGTCAACAGAGGGGCGACGGAGGTTGGGCCTTTGCCCGTGAATTAGTGGACGAGGGTAAATGTAGCGGAGGGGGTGGTTTTATAGGGAGAAGGTGGAGGAGTTATGGTGGTGAGTCGGGGTTTTTAAACAGATGTCTTGATGGCTGGAAGTGATGGTGGGGGCGTTGTTGAGATGCACGAAGGAGGTGGCTGAAGTTAGGGCTAAGCGAGGCGGTCGTTAGGTCAAGGAGAAAGGGTCGGAGGCGAAGGCCATAAATGGAAGGGGCGACGCAGTTTCGATTGAAACGGTTGAGGGGGGGTTACGGAGGTAGGAGATGAGCTTCTAGCTGTTGGATCTAGAGATCCAACCGCTAAGAGGATGTCGTAGATGGAAGGATGGAATTGGATCGATTAGATCGATCTGACTATGAGGAAAGAGGCTGAAGCATACGGTTGGGATGGGGGTTTGAGTCTCATCCTATGGTAGGAGGTCATCGAATGATGTGGAGCGAAGATGACCATAGGATAAAAAGGAGATCGAGCGGTTGAGGTGAAGGGGTGATGTGGAGAGAGGTTAGCCATTTGATGGCATCGCCATCCAACGACTGAGGGAAAGGCAGGAGTGTGTGGATGAGATGAAATATCAAGGGCAATATGATGGATGGTAATGATGCATGGATGGACGATCGGGATGTAGGTGAGTTTGTGGAGATCGAACGGCCAGGAGGAGCGCCAGGTGGCAAGGAGAGAAGCGACCATGTGTGCAGTCCAGAGGGCGCCACGTGGTCCAATCAAAAAATCAAAAAATTGAAAATAAAGTAAAATAAAAAAGAATTAGTTAGAGGCAAAATTAGGAAAAAGTCCAAACATGAATGTTGTAGATCTCAATGATATCTACAAGATTCATATTGGACAAAAAGACAAAAGAGGTCATTTGTACAAAAAGTATTTTTAGGGGTTATTTTTAAAGGGCTAAAAACACCGAGTTTTAGGTTTTGATTTTTTTTTGTATTTTTTAGGTCTTTTAAGGCTTAGGGAGATTATAGCCAATAACTTAACCTAGCTTATATGGGTTTTTAATAAGAAAATAATTTCAAAGTTAATAACAGTAATTAAATACCATAATTATAGGTTAATTATATACAAGATAATAATGAGGAATTATTGGTGATTTTTATTGGATTATTTAAGAAAGGGGTTTAATAATTGGTTTTTAGCATAATGAATACGAGATTCATCATAATTTTCCTCTCCCTCACATTGGAAAAAGTTCACAAATTTACTTAAATATTTTTACATGAATTTTTACAAAACTCAGTTCACAAGTTTACTTAAACCAAGCCGAAGAATATTTTAAAAAAATTTTAAAAATGTACGAGCTATGGCTAAAGTAGATATACAATAATATAGAGTATACCCTATATACTTAACTTCTGTTATGCCCTTATAGCACAAGTGATATAAAGCCATGGCTCTGTTAAATATAGGGTGATATAGGGGAACTGAGGAGGAACTAAGTATAAGAAGACTCGGAGAGGGAGAGATGAATGAGTCATATCCCCCCTATACTTAGGCTAAAAATAGCCTAAGTGAAGGATTTGAATTAGGGGGAAGGGAGGGGGTTTAGGGTTAGGAGGAGCATTTATACAGAAGAGGGGAGAGAGGAAGGGGGGAGTTTTTTTTATAGATTATGAAGACGCGGGAGGGGGTGTGAGTCTGTATGTGCAAGTGTATGTGGGTGGGGGGAGATCGTCTAGTGATCTACTTTTTTTCTTTTTCTTTTTCTTTTTTTACATCACATGAGCCCTCAAATGAGGACCGCTAAAAAAATGCACATGCGAAATTTTTTTTTACAACATGCAAATACATGCAGAGCTGACTAAACTTCCTATAATTCTTCGTCACTTCTTTTGTGGCCTTCTCAGCGGGAGCTCCCAACACCTTGCCGCCATGGAGATCAAGCGTCCTAGATCTTCATAGGCCCTTCCACAAAAGAGAAATGTTAGAAAAATAACAAGGAAAATAATCGGCAGAAAATGATGCAAAAATGCATGATGAGAAGATCTTTAAATTTTGAAAATATTAAACACAAAAATATCAAAATCCGACAAATAAATAAAGGCGAGTCGTCTACCCGGCAACGGTGCCATTTGATGAACGTGGAATACGCCTCTTTAATAATTAGGGAATGTTGTAACATAGGAGGCAGATTCTAGTCAGCAATCCTTTGAATGTTGTGGGAAATTTATAATTGGCAAGTCTACCAAGGTCGAACATAGGGACACGAGCTACTTTGTCTATTTATCGAATTCGTCAATTGTGTGAATAAATCCTCATTTGCAGGTCTTCATGCAGATGCACATAACAAAATGCAAATTTAGAGGATGCCTAAATGATGCATGCATTTTTATTTTATGTTGTAGTTATAATGCGAAGCATGAACATAATGCAATGTTAAATACAGGATATAAGAATGCAAAATAATTATTACGAATATGTCCTAGAATATCACATAATTGATCATCAGATTCTGGCTTTAATTTCATAGTCAAATTGAGTAATAAAGTTTATGTGAACAATCATCTATTAATGGTAGAAAAGATATAAAGCGAGAACACATTAAGAAATAAACATATTTCAATTAAATTCAGATGAGAAAATTAAATAGGGATAGGTGATGAAATAAGGAACAAACTGACATTAAAATCATGTAATTTTGACCTACGATGCTCAAGATATGAAGGAAACAATGCAAGGGCATAAGTGTAATAAAAATGCTTGGAAATAAAGGATAAATAATTACAAATAGGTCCATGTAGGGACCTATTTGTAATATAGCAAAATCGTCTAGGACCCTCTGTAATTTTGCCATTATGCATGGGGACCTTTTTGTAATTTCCAAAAGTATGCGGGCTTAGATGTAAATTTCCCAAGCACACACGTGAGGCATGCACCCAGGGACCTTGTTGTAATTCTGGAAAATCTGTGGGGAGTTCCTACAATTTACCCAGACCGCAGGTGATATGCATGCAAGGGCCATGCTCGAAGGGCAAAGTAGGCTCGGAGTTGACGTGGTTGGCGTTGATGGGTCGGTGGTTGAGGCTTGACTCCCGAACTTCCAGGTCAGGATGATGCGACATGTCTCCACCTGGGTCGTTGGATGGCTGCCGTGAGGCGCCATCCAACGGTACCCATACTTCATCTTCTCCGGGGAAGGGGCAGCGTAAACGACGCTCCAACAAACTCGCCAGAGCCCGACTGTGCTCCTCCGTGCTCATAGAGGATCTCCCAAGCATCATGGACATCATGTGAGGAAAACTAATGGAAGGTGAAGTTACGAGAGTAGCTGTAGGTGGCGATCATCATCGCATCACCGGAGATAAGGTCGAGATCGGAGCATGCGTGGAGACTCCGGCCATTGACGAGGCTAATACCTGCAGACGTTAGGTGTGAATAGTCGAAGTAAGTGGGTGTATGTGCGGGTGACTTGAGTGAGATGGGAGTCAGGCGGAGGTGAAGAAGGTGGCGTCTCTGAGGAGTCCTCGGCCGTGATGATGGAGGAGTTGGATCAGATCGTGAGGGAGTTCTGGAGGAAGGAGATGGTGACGCGAAGGTTGTTGGTGGTTGGAGGAGACATGAAGGTGGTTAGGCGGTGGTGGAGTGTAGTGTAGAAGGAGGAGAAATTCTGAGAAAAAGTAAAGGAAATATGGGAGAGGAGTACCTTGTCGGAGAGGAGATTTGGCGGAGGCGGCTTGGGCTGAGGCTCCTTGGGAGCCTCTGATCGTCGCCCAACGAGGATATCCAGGCCTCAAAGCCCAGCTGACATGGTCGGAGACCAAGGGTCAACACCTGGGCTGAGAAGGTCACCGTCGCCTCGCAATTATCGCCCTCTGTTGTCACCGGAGGGGCGACGGAGGCTGGGCCTTTGGCTATGAGTTGGTGGACGGGGGTAAACATAGCGGAGGGGGTGGTTTTATAGGTAAAAGGTGGAGGAGTTATGGTGGTGAGGCAGGGTTTTTAAACGGATGTCTTGATAGCTGAAAGTAATGGTGGATGCATTGCTGAGATGCGCGAAGGAGGTGGCTAAAGTTAGGGCTAAGCGAGGCGGTCGTTAGGTCAAGGAGAAAGGGTCAGAGGCGGAAGTCAGAAATTGACGGGGGTGGTGTGGTTTCTATTGAAACGGTTGAGGGGGGTTATAGAGGTAGGAGATGAGTTTCCAACCGTTAGATCTAGCAATCCAACGGCTAAGATCATGTCGCAGACAGAAGGCAGGAATTTGATCGATTAGATCAATCTGACGGTGAGGAAAGAGGCTGGAGCGTACGGTTGGGATGGGGGTTTGAGTCTCATCCAATGGCGAGTCGTGATCGGATGATGTGGAGCAGAGGTGACCATAGGATGAAAAGGAGATCGGGCAGCTGAGGTAAAGGGGCAACGTGGCGAGAGGTTAGCCATTGGATGGCACAACCATCCAACGGCTGGAGGAAAGGCAGGGGAAGGTGGATGAGATGAAATCTCAAGGGTGATCTGATAGCTGGTAATGAGGCAGGGATGGACGGCTGGGATGGAGGTGGGTTTGTGGAAATCGAACGGCCAGGAGAAGTGTTGGGCGGCGAGGAGAGAAGCGGCCACGTGGGCGGCCCAGAGGGCGCCACGTGGCCCAATAAAAAAATAGAAAATGGAAAAACAAAGGAAAATAAAAAATAATAAGTTATAGATAAAATTAGGAAAAAGCTAAGATATGAAAGTTGTTGATCTTGATGAGATTTACAAGTTTTGTATTGGACAAAAAGCCAAAATAGGTCATTTGTATAAAAAGTATTTTTGGGAGGTATTTTTAAAGGGTTAAAAACACCGAGATTTATGTGTTGATTTTTTTGTATTTTAGTTCTTTTAAGGGTTAGGGAGATTATAGACAATAACTTAACCTAATTTTATGGGTTTTTAATAAGAAAATAATTACAAAGTAAGTAATAGTAATTAAATACAATAATTATAGGTTAATTATACACAATATAATACAAGATAATAATGAGGAATTATTGGTGATTTTTATTTGGTTATTTAAGCAAGGGATTTAGTAATTGATTTTTAACATGATGAATACGAGATTCATCATACACCTATACTTAAACCATGCTCGTCCTCGAGCATTTAAAGAATGAAGGAGTCGGATCAATTCCTGACAGTGCATGTGAATGTTCAAGGCTCGATTCTTTGAAGACCCTCAATTTAAGGGATCCTAAAATTCTTGTCTCAACCATGCACTAGTAAGAATGAATCCAACTTATCTAATTATCAGACTCTCTATTTTGTAGGGATATGAAGTTTATTGCACTATATTCATGAGAGTCGAGTTGAGACATCATCCAAAGTTTCAGTCCAGGAGACTCTCCTCTAGACCTAATCCTCAACACTAGAGAATAAGTCTATTCTTGATTAAGTCAACCGTCTCATTAGTTTGTCAGACTTGAAATGTAGATGGACGACCAAATAATGGAGGGCATAGGATTGTGTCTATTTTTATCTACCTCAAATTGGAACAAGGGGCCTCTCGAGTGCCTTTTTACTCAACACATGTAGATTTTTATCTTGTTGATTAATGTGTCCATCAAGAGAGTTCGGAGTCTGCATTTTTTTTCTAGGAGTACACTGGAGTGTCTTTTTTTTTGTATCTAAGATACCTTCGATACCCAGACTTGTATCACTATATGATGCAAAGCCCTTTTATGGTGCTAGCCCGACTCCTTGGTACTAATTAGTGCTTTGTCCAAGTGGACACTTTGAAAATGGTTGGGAGCACTCTCCATCGGTGGAAGCTCATTTGTAATTTGACTTTTGGAGGATAGAGATTTTCTTTGAACATTTCTTTCTTTTCTTTTCTTTTTGGCTAGCTCCACTACTTTTACCAAATTGGCGCATACTGATCAACAATTAAATTAAGTTTCATCACACCTTGCTACATAGGTAAATATCAATCAGATAGCATATGAGCTTGTTTACATACTAGGTAGGGTTTTGCTGACACTCAGGTTTCTTGAAGCCTTCAGGAACTTTATCCCATCATCCAATATCATTAGATCGGGTCCAGACTTAAATCTCTAGTCCTAGTTCCTCAAGTGATAACTCAACTCATCTCATCAATCTTACGGTTGCGAAAGTGGAGTGCTGATCATATTCTTTAGAGGGTAGAGATGAAGAGTGCAATATAGCGCTCAAATCTTTCAAACTAGGGAAGTGTGGATTATTATGTTCAAAAACCCTAATGACTAAGGCATGTTAACTCAAACTCTCAAGATCGCAGAAATCAAGTGTCCTAAAAAATCCTCAAGCCTTAGTGAATGTGGATGTGTTAGGAATACACCAACTCCTTGGTTGATTGTTTTTATGTGATTTTTGTTCTTGTAAATTTTTATGGATTTCTAATTTTAATTTTTTTGAGAGACAATGACTGGCCCAAACTCATATGAATAGTTGAATGTACTCCCTGCCAGTATGGGTATAAGCATGGACCATTAGACGAACCTTTGTTACTAGAGAATGGAGCCATATAAAGTGTCCTCTAAACCACCCACTCTATTAAGGGAGACCAAAGTTCCCTCACTGAAAGTAGCTACTCATTTTTAAGCCTAGTAGTAAAAGTCTCAAAAAAAGTTTTAGAATTTTGAAATTTTTTATGGAGTTTTTGAAAAAAGTTGATTCTTACAAAAAGTTAATCCCTCGATTTTAAAAATATTTTTACTCCTATTTTTACAAAACTCAGTTCACAGATTTACCTAAACCAAGCCTAAAAAAGATTTTTCAAAATTTTTTAAAAATGTACGAGTTATGGCTAAAGTAAATATACAATACTATAGGGTATACCCTCCCCCCTTATACTTAACTTTTTCTATGCCCTCGTAGCACAACTGTTATGAAGCCATGGCTCGGATAAATATAGGGTGATATAGTGGAACTGAGGAGTAGGGTCCCCCTATACTTAGGTAAAAAATGACCTAATTATAAGAAGTCCAAGAGAGGGAAGAATGCATGGGTCGGTTCCCCCCTATACTTAGGCTAAAAATAGCCTAAGTAAAGGATCTGAATTGGGGGGGAGGGGGTTATGGTTAGGAGGAGCATTTATACAAAAGAGGGGAGAGAGGAAGGGGGAGGAGTTTTTTTTACATATTTAAGAAGAAGATGAGGTGGAGGGGATTTTTCATAGAACTAAACCATACACACTCACACCCCCTCCCGCATCTTCATAATCTATAACGCCCCCCTTCCTCTCTCCCCTCTTTTTTATACATGCTCCTCCTAACCCTAACCTCCCCCTCCCTTCCCTCTAATTCAGATCCTTTACTTAGGCTATTTTTAGCCTAAGTATAGGGGAGAACCGACTCATTCATCCCTCCCTCTCTAATTATTCTTATACATAGGCCAATTTTTGACCTAAGTATAGGGGGACCCTCCTCCTAAATCTGCTATATCACCATATATTTAACCGAGCCATGGATTCATATCACTTGTGCTATGAGGCCATAGTAAAAGTTAGGTATAGGGGGTATGCATTATATTATTGTATATCTACTTTAGCCAGAGATCGTATATTATTTTAAAAAAATTGAAAATCTTCTTCGGCTTGGTTTAAGTAAACTTGTGAACTGAGTTTTGTAAAAAGTCATGTAAAAATGTTTTCTTTAAATTAAGGGACTAATGTTATTATAAATAAAACCTTTTTCAAAAACTCCATAAAAATTTTAAAAATTTAAAAACTTTCCTTGAGATTTTGACTACTAGGCTTAAAAATGAGTAGCTACTTTGCAGTGAGTGAACTTTGGTCTTCCTTAGCAGAGTGGGTGATCTAGAGGACACTGTATATGGCTTCGTCCTCAAGTAACGCGGGCCCGTCTAACGGTCCATACTTAAACCATACTGGTTGTGAGTAGATGCAACTATTCATATGAGTCTGGGCCAAAAGAAGTAAAAAAATCAAAAAATCCATAAAAATTTGTACAAACAAAAAATCACAAAAATTCACTAACGAAGGTGTTGGTGTATGCCTGACACATTCGCTATCACTCAAGACTTGAGGATTTTGAGGACACTCGATTTCTGTGATCTTGAGAGTCTGAGTTAACATGCCATAGTCATTAGGGTTTTTGAACTTAATAATCCACACTTCCCTTGTTTGAACTATTCGAGCGCTATATTGCACTCTTCATCTCTACCCTCTAAAGAATATGATCAACACTCCTCTTTCACAACTGCAAGATTGATGAGATGAGTTTAGATACCACTTGGGGAACTAGGACTAGAGATTTTAGTTTAGACCCAATCTAATGATGCTCGAGGATGGGATAAAGTTAATGAAGGCTTCAAGAAACCTTAGTATCAGCAAAACCCTAGCCAGTATGTGAACAAGTTCATATTCTATCCCTTTGATATTTACCTATGTGCCAGGGTGTGATGAAACATAATTAATTATTGATCAGTGTGCGCCAACTTTTGGTAAAAGCAGTGGATCTTGACAAAAAGAAAAGAAAAGAATATGCAAAGAAAATCTCTATCTCTCAAAGTCAAATTAGAAAGAGCTACCACCATAGGAGAGCGCTCCCAAACATTTTGAAAGTGTCCACTTGGACCAAGCGCTAATTAGGACTAAGGAATCGGGCTAGCACCATAAAAAGGCTCTGCATCGTATAGTGATACAAGTAAGGGTGTCGAAGGTATCTTAGATACTAAAAAAAGACACACCCCGGTGTACTCCCAGAAAAACAAGTGCAGATTGACAGACACATTGATCAACAAGCTAAAAATCTACATGTGTTGAGTGCACTCGAGTGGCCCTTATTCCAATGTGAGGGAGAGAAAAATAGACACAATTCTATACCCTCCATCATCTAGTTATCCATCTGCATTTCAAGTATGACAAACTAATGAGACGGTTGACTGAAGCGAGAATAGACTTATTCCCTAGTGTTGAGGGTTAGGTCTAGAGGAGAGTCTCCTGGACTAGAACTTCGAGTGAAGCCTCAACTCAACTCTCATGAAATGCGGTACACTAAATTTCATATCCTTGTATTACATGTACAAAATATAGAGTATGAAAATTAGAGAAGTTGGATTCCTTCTGACTAGAGCATGTTTGAGACCAGAAATTTAGGATCATTTAAATTGAGGGTTTTTGAAAAATTGAGCCTTGAAACATCCACATGCACTGTCAGGAATTAATCCGACTCTTTCATTCTTTAGATGCTCGAGGACGAGCATGGTTTAATTATAGGGGTATGATGAATCTCGTGTTCATCATGCTAAAAATCAATTATTAATCCCCTAGCTTAAATAATTCAAAAAAATCATTAAAAATTCCTCAATATTATCTTGTAATATATTGTGTATAATTGATCTATAATTATTGTATTTAATTATTATTATTTACTTTGTAATTATTTTCTTATTAAAAACCAGTAAAAAATAGGTTAACTAATTGCCTATAATTTCCCTAACCCTTAAAAGAACTAATAGAAAAACATATCAAAAACCAAAAAACATTGTTTTTAACCCTTTAAAAATACTCTCAAAAATACTTTTTGTACAAATGACCTCTTTTGGCTTTTTCTCTAACATGAAACTTGTATATCTCATTGAGATCTAGAATTTTATGCTATGACTTTTTCCTACATTTGCCTCTAACTATTTCTTTTAGAATTATCTTTATATTTACTTTTTTCGAATTTTCTGATTGGACCACGTGGCGTACTTTGGGCCGCCCATGTGGCCAGCTTCTTCTTCCACCACTACCGCTCCTTCTGGTCGTCTGATCCTCCTAGCCCTCCTTCCATCTCCATTGTTCCTCTTCCTCTCACTCACAGCTGCTCGATCTAATCCCAGATCAGATCACCACCGCTCAGCTCCGCCTACATCTCAGCCATTCGATCGCCTCACCATCCTATGTCTCTCCTCGCGCTGCATCAGCACTTCACCCCACCATAGGATAAGCCTCAGAACATCTCCAGAACTCCATCTGAACCACCCATTCCCACCTCAACTGCCACCGCTAGATCAAATCCCTGGATCTAATCTGGTGCGTCCACCTTAGCCTCTATCCGACCGTTGGATCGTAAGATCCAACAGTAAGATCCTCATCTCCCTCCTCAAAGCCTCCCTCGCTCCCAGGTGTTACAACACGTTGCTGCTTCACTACTTTGCATTTCCTGCGGTCGCCTCAAATCGCCCCTTTGTGCCCTAATGGCTCCCCCTTGTAGCCATTTCTTACTCCATCCTTGCATGCCCACCCTCATTCCACCTCCATTACTCCCCACCTTCACTCCTCCTTCAAACACCCCCCCCACCACAACATAACCGCTGGCGACTCCCTCCTATAAAAGCTGCTCCTCCGCCACCGTACATCCTCATCCGCCATTCATGAGGGTTATGTCCCAGCTCCCTCCGCCCTCTGGTTATAACGGAGGGCGATGTAGAGGTGAAGATGACTCGGTTTCTCAGGTGAAATCCATGGCTCCTCCACCATGTAAGCTCCGCCACCACCGGCGGTATCTTGAGCTCCATGCACGGTCACACACGTTGGGCGACGACCCAAAGCATCCTCAGATGCTCACCCCAAGCCTCTTCCTCCACCAGATTCCCTCTCTGATGAGGTACCTCTCTCCTGCCTACTTCCATATTTCTCTTAATTTTTCCGCCGTCCACCTTCATCATCACCCACACCTAACCACCTTCTGAGCTTCGGCACCCATCAGTCATCCACGCTGACCACTCCACTCGCTGCTTCCCTTCTCCAGAACCACCCTCGCTCTGACCCACCTTCTTCTTCACCTCACCGGGGAAGAAGCTTCTGGCCTCCGCGTCCCTCTCCGATTAGGCCACCATTTCACCTCACATCACTGATGTGCATCACCCACAATGCTTCAGCAATCGTCTAACCTTTGTCGGTGCTTCAATGGCCGAAGAAAGCACGCCCTCGCCGATCTCGAGTGTCTTCTCTGATAGGATGATGCCCTCCACCATCTACAACTAGCTTGGAAGCTTCCTCGATCGAAGATCGTCCTCGCTAGAGGACAACGAAGGGTCTGGGATCTTTCTCATCCACTGAGGAGTTCGGAGGAGCTCTGGCATGCTTGCTGGAGCTGCAAGTACACTATGCTCCTCTGGTGAGATGAAGCGCATGTGTCATCAGATGGTATCTCTACGGTGGCCATCCAACGGCCCAGATGTGGCCATGTCAAGCCTGCCCGGACTGCAAGCTCGAGCATCCTGAGCCATTGGACAAAGCACCATCGTCAGCCACGTGTGTGCCAATCCTGCTGCGCCTCTTGAACCTAACCCTTGTGTGCATGTCACATGCATGGTTGGGTAATTTGCAGGAACACCCACCGGCTATTTCTAAAATAACAACGAGGTCCAGGCGTAGGTGCATCACGTGCACGCTTGGAGATTTTATGCATAATCCCCACCTGGTTTCTTGAATTGCAAATTGGTCCCTGCTCGTAATGGGAAATTTACAATGGACCACTATTGGTTTCTAGTTATTACAAATAGGTCCCTCCGGGGACCTATTTGTGATTATTTATCCTTTATTTCCTTGCATTTTTATTACATTTATGCACCCACATTGTTTCTTTCATATCTTGAGCATCACAGATCCAAATTGCATGATTTTATTGTCATTTTGTTCCTTATTTCCTCATCTATCTCATGGCATGTTTAATTTTCTCTTATGACACTGATTGAAATATGTTGACTTTTTAAATCTACATGGTATCCTTGCTCTATATGTTCTGCCATAAATAGATGTTTGTTCATAATTTTCATGTTCAAAATGACTCTGAAATGGAATCATATATTATGCTCATTTTTCACTAGGGTATTTTTGTAATCCATTATTTACATGATTATCCCTTGCATTCATTCATACATTATGCATTGCATGTCTTACAATTGCATTGAAAAATCCATAAAAATGCATGCATCATTATTTGCATTGTTTGACTTACAATTTATTCTGCATGAAGATAGGTGAAAAGCTGTGGATTACCCTACCTGATTCAACCAGATTAATGACTAAATCAAAGATGGGTGTTCAATGCAGTTGGGTAAAATCAGACTTATCAAAACCACTTTGATTAGTAGTCAATTAAAGGCAAGCGATAATTTTTTATTTTACTTGGGCAAGCTCAAGGTCGAACTCAAGAGGCAACTTTTTCCTTAGATGAATTCAAACTCAAAGTCACTTTAAGAAATCATATGCAATTCAAGCCAAATTCGAGAGTCAAAAATATAAAGTATAGTCAAATTAAGTCCAAAAATTATGAAACTTGGCTCAAATGTTAAATGCAATGAAATAAAGCTACTACATTTTTTTGGAATTTTTTGACTCTATATGAATTAACGGTGAATTAAAAATGAATGCAGGGTGATTTTTGCAAAATTAATTTTAATAAATATCAAACTTAATCATTTCCTGATATAAAAATTATCCTATATACTTCTATGTGAGATGATTCCAGGAAAAATATTAGACCTCAAAAATGATTAATTTTGGATATATTAAAAATCAATTAAGCAAAACACCAATTAATTTATTAAGGCCTCGTTATGTGTTCAAATGATGTGATTTTTTGGCACAATGTAGAACTATCTAAAGTATACCTATTTTGATTTTTTGGTTATTTTTCGAGAAACAATCAATTTAATAAGCAATTGAAGGCTCATAGTGGGAAAATATACAATTTTCCATGAAACAAATTATATTAAATTCTTCGAAGCTCACAAAAATATAACAAGCCTTCATAATGATAAAACCTAAGATGTTCTACAATGTGCATTTTTTGGAATTAATAAATGATGCTAAATGAGTATTTAAATAAACGTGCAAACACATGGGTATAAATGTAAAGTAGAAAATAAATTTCTTGAAATAGAAATGTGCTAACAGGGACTGAAATGCAATTACCTAAACTGATGTGGGTATGGGTGCAAATTTTCCACAAGACCACGTGCACCTCACGTGATGTTGCCTTGTAGGGACTTGAATGTAATTTTCAAAACTTGCAAGTACACGGCTACAAGTTACCCAACGTCCGTGCGTGAGTCACGTGAGATGCGAGGTTCGAATGGTGGCTCAGAAGGCGATGGATGCTCGGGTGGTGGCTCGGAAGGCGTTGGAAGCTCGGGTGCTCGGAGCAAGTGGCTCGGGCGATCCGAGCCTAACAGTGGAGTGTTGAGCTGCATCGACTAGAGGCTCAGGTGTTCCGAGCCTGAAGGGGCGGGGAAGAGGCTCGGAGCGGCTACGTGGGCTTCTATGGTCCGCAAGATCTCAAAGATCCAACGATAGCTGTAACTAGTGGCGGAGGGTGACGTGGCTCGTTGTGGATCGTCCGATCAAGATGATCGGATGGTAACTGTATGTCTGGTTTCTCCTTGCCGCTGCCTCCTGCGGCGGGCTTGGCTGGGCTCCGATGAAGGTCCTCGTGCTCCGCCTCCTTCTATTGTGCTTGGTGAAGACTTCTGACCGCTCCTGAATGGCTGGGAATCATCCTGGAAGTGCAACGGAGCAGCTAGACCTCTAGGAATCTGGACGGATGCTTGGACGTCAGAGATACAAGAGTTCGAAGGAGCTCCAGCTAGGCGTCTGGACAACGATGAAGTAGGCACCTGCACGTTAGTGGATAGCCCAAATCATGGTGCATATGCTCGCGTGGATGAAGTGGGGTGGTTCGAGGCCTTGTGGGGTGAAGTGGATGAATGGCTGACGTGCTCTTCCACTGTGAGTGGCGGAGCAATGGTAGGAGGTGGTCTGAGGTCGCGAAGGTTCGGGAAGATGAGCGGAGGGATGCGCGAAGATGGTAGCTCAGAGGTGAAGCTCGATCAATGGTCAGTGGAAGGTGATATTGAGCAGGGATGCCGGATAAAATCAGAGAAGATCGGAGGGGAAGAAGGGGAGGATCGGAGAAGAAGAAGAAGAAGAAGAGATTTTACTTGGAGAAGATGGACATGTCGCATGAGAAATGGAAGCCTGGAGCTTCTTGATCGTTGCTCACACCTCGGCGGGTGGTGGAGCTCTAGCAGCTTGAAGGAGAAGCTACGGCACGATTAAAGCTCGTCGTGGATCTCGCTGAAGAATTCCCTGTCGTCGCTCTACCTGATGGGATCTCGCTATCACTGAGAAAGAAAAGGGAGCACGAGGTTCTTTCAATAATGGCAGGATGGGCAAAAAGGTGGTTGGAGACGAAGTGTTTATAGAGGCAAGGTGGCGGCTCTGGAGATGGTCAATGGGGTTTCTGTGGAGAATGTGGAGTGGACGAGATGGATTCATGGAGAGGGTGGGTGCTAGCAAGAATGAGGGAAGAGTGGGGTTGGTCGTGGAGCGATTATCGAGTGGAGATTGGCGGAAGTGGTGAGGGAAATAGAAAGGGGGAAGTTGTTTCGTAAGATGGGCGATGTGGGAGAGTAGGTGGCTCGAGGTAGATGATGACCTATGGGCCGTTGGATCTTGTGATACAACGGCTGAGATTAGGGCGTACAAGTGCGGCTCAGATTAGATTGGTGCAGCGCGATCGAAGGATGTAGAAAGCACCACGTGGCGTAAGGAGGAAGCACGTGCTAACGGGCGGTCCAGATGGGATCTGGAGGGATATCAAATGATGGGGTCTAAAGGAGGGAGGGGATGGTTGAGATGAGAGTGTGTGGAGAAGATCTGGTGGTAATGGGGTGGACACGTGGAGAGTTGGGGAAGAGGCATGGGCGGACGGCCTTGATGGTATCTGGACATTGATCGGATAGCTGCGAGAGGATGCGAGCATGGATGGCTGATATTTGAAGAGATAGGGAGCCATCAAAGGGCGGAGGTAGCGGACGTGTGGCACGCAAGGGACTGGGCCGTGTGGCGCAACCAGATGGCACCGTGTGGCCCAATCAGATTATTGCGACAAAGAAAGTTAAATAAGAGAGAGAAGATGGCCGAATTTGGAAAAACTCAAAACATGAAAGTTGTAGTTCTCGATGTGATCTACAAGTTTATTGTTGACCAAAACTGGAGATGAGGTCAAATGAAGAGATAAAATGCAAGGGTGAAAATGTTAATATGTACAATATACAACAGGGGCCTAAAACCCAAGTTTTGCATACAATCTCCGATTTTAATGAAGTTAGTCTTGTTTTGAAGGTCTTTGAATGAATATTACTTTAAAAGTGAGTAAACCTAAATCGGACACTTTATGAGAGAGATATGCACATTTTAAGGCTCCTAATTTTAAACTTGGACTCAGGTTTTATTGGTCAATTTTACAAGTTAGTATTTTTTATATTTTTCTTTAATTTTTGCTAGTAATATATACACTATAAAGTTAATTTTATTGTATTTGGAGTTAGTATAAAATATATACAAATAGCTAAAACATGGTGAATATACAGGTGATTTTTACAAGTGAATTGGACTTCTTATTTAATGCAGTTATGAATACTAAACTGTAGATATTATTTATGCATGCATAATGCTAATTATGCAATATAGGTTATGAAATGCATCTAATTACTCGGAAATAAATCTCTATTTTACAACTTTTAGAGTGATGAATCACAGATTCAACAACCCCCTATACTTAAACCTTGCTCGTCCTCGAGCAACTAAAATGAAATGCAAAAGTGAAATGATTTTGGGTTCTATACCAAGGTCATGAATAAAAGGTAAAATGGAGCTTGACTCTAAGTTTGGATTAATTGTGTGGCGGAACCTTATTGGGATCTGAATTTAAGACCTAACAGCCTTTAAGTTCCACAAGTCTTCTTTTCAAGACGCCCCAACAGTCAGGTCGGAACAAATCCTCGTACGTAAATTTCTGATGACTATGAATCTTACTTGTACTATGTATGTGAAATATAGCTCTCCACATCAGAAATGGCAAAGATTCAGCCTCCTCTAACAAGGTAACTCTAATACCCCGGTCCAGTAACTCTTTCCTCAAGGAGTGGGGTATTCCCTTCTAAGGTCTCTTTCATCGTCTGAAATACTACGATGAGTACTCTTTAAGATAGCTCGTCCATTTTGTTGAAAAATCCAAAGTTTGTTTGGATCTTCTGTCCACAATTCACCATCATTATTTCATTCAGACCGGTCGAATCTAATACTCTTGCCATCATCCATATACATGTCACAAAATGTGATACATTCTTCACATAAATATCCCTCGGCAATGCAACCTTCAGGTGCGGCTTTGTTAAACACCATATTCTTTAATTTCCGTAAGTATCTTTCAATTGGATACATCCATCGATACTGTACAGGACCACATATTCGAGCTTCGCTAGCAAGATGAATAATAAGATGTACCATTATATCGAAAAATGTAGGTGGAAAGAGCTGCTCCAGCTTACATAAAGTGATAACAATATTTGTCTCTAGTCTGAACAATACTTCAGGATCTAAAGTCTTCGAACACAAGATTTTAAAAAATTAACTGAGTTCAATTAATGGTTGCAAGACATCAGGATGTACAACTCCTCTAATCGCCAACGGGAAATGAACTTGCATCAATACATGACAATCGTGACTTTTCAATGCTGATATCTTTCTTTCAGCCAGATTTATGAAGGATATGGTTAGATCCTCAAGCGCATCACGGAAGCGTGAGCGTCGTATCGAATACGACGAGGAGCGACTAGTCGCACTAGTTGCTCGATGCAGCGGAATTTAAAAAATTTTCTTACGACGAAACCACATGATCCAAGAACACTTCTCGGATCGTTTCGTCTAAACACAAACAAGTAATTAGGATTACCTCTTGAAGCGTGGTTGCGATCAAGTCTCTAAACGAAGAGACCTCCTGTCTCAAGTCCGATCCGACGGAGGAGATGCTTGCGAGCGCGGGGATGAACCGCGTGCTTCTCGCAATCCAAGTTGATGATCCAAGCGGCGGATCTCCTGATCTCGACACACGAGATCCAACATCTTCTTCACGAGCGAGGCGCACCGAAGGAGACGGAGATCCACGAGCAGAAGAACGGGCAGCATAACGACGATGCCGCGGCGATGGAGAACCTCTCCATGACATCCATGGTGGACGGCCATGAGAGGGAGAGAGAGGGCTGACCTCTAGAGATAAAGAGAGAGAGATGCTTCTCAAGCATTATGTGTTGTGTAAAATAGAGAGCATGGTATGCCTCTCTATTTATAGGGTTTTGGGATCCATGGATCTCAATCCATGTGACATATAAAATCAATGGATGGGATTGATTTATGTCAATCCAATGGTCAAGATTGTTGTTGGTAAAAGCCAACAACTTGTGATTTAAATTTGATGAAATATATCAAATATATATTAACACCAAATTAAATCAATCAAATAAGGAGAGAGAGAATAAAGGAGATCAACCTTCCCCTTTGGAGGGAGGGCAATCTCATGGATTCCCATGAGATTGCACATCTCCTTGATTTTCTCTCTACTTATTTTCCAACAACTATTTGTTGGAATTTTTATTCACCAAAATAATTCTCAATTAATTTTGGGAATATTGCAATCTTGACATTGGAATATTGTGAATCATATTCACAACCCAAAACAAAATGTAATTTACATTTTCAATTAATTAGACAATGTGTATCCAATACACATTAATAATTAATCTACTAATATAAATTATATTTAACTCTCTCTAGTACATTATAAATCACATTTATAATATATTATGAATAATTGGATATTACTATCCACATTATTCTTATCCATAATAATTAAATCACATTTAATTATATTGGATAACTTATTCTCATGTACTTAAATAATATGAATCACATTCACATTATTTACATCTTTGATAATCAAATCATATTTAATTATCTAAGATAACTCTCCATATAATATGAATCAAATTCATATTATTCATGATAATTAAATCACATTCAATTATCCATTTTCTCATTGCTCGGATACATATATCAACAATAGAATTATCCATGAACTCTTTCAAGGATAATGCGCTTTCTCCGCGAATACTTGGAGATAAGGACAGGGCGATTGTATTGTTCCATGTATAGTGACATGGATATTGAGATCACATCTCAAATCCAGATCTCGGGCCTCCCATAGATGCTTGATTAAATCAAGACCGTAAATCTAATCTTCTCATTGAATCTGAATCACATTCAGATCAATGTCCAACATTTGGACTAAGATGAGATTACTTCTCTACTGAGAGGAGTCACTAAAATCCATACCCGTTTCATCACTCCCTAGGAATGGAAGCGTCATGGTTATACAATCGTTTATGATCACATCACCCTCAGGTATTCCTAATACCTGTACATCCTGCATACTGGAAGACTCAGATTAAACCCGAAGTATTGGATCAACTTTATACTGTCTACTTCAGGGTTTTATCAGTAAGTTTCTCATTCGATCATTGGGAGTCGGTATTGATCATATACTTTCCAAAAGCATATATCATACCTAGGTCTTGATCATATACTTTCCAAAAGTATATATCAAACCAACAAATTCAGTCAAGCTTCCAAAGCGAGACGACCGTGCGCACGGAATTTGATTCTTCCCAATATCTCATGAGTGAGCTCATGTCTTCCGGTTCAGTAGTGAACCTGTATGATCCCTTTGAGAGATCATATTACTCATATGCCCTTATATGCACACCAGCGCGTCGGTGTATAGACCTTGATTAGGCCATCAACCTATTGGTCTGCCAAATGTACATACTCAGACATATAGTAACACATCTGTCTCCGGTCAGAGGATGTGTGCCTATATCATGACAGCATATGATATAGGACTTTGGTTATCTCGATCTCGTTAAGTCATCTCTTTGACCTAACTCATCCGACACCTCCGAATCTCTATTCCTATGCAGAGGACCTGCATCAAGAGGTCGGTCAGATATCAACCTAAATGAGATAGGATTGCCATCTCCTACTCAGGCTGGAGATCATCTCTTAATAATCATTTGACGGTGCTTGATGAGTCCTCAATCTAACTCATTAGATATTCATCTAAGCACCAGCCTCTATGATTCAATAATTGAATCAACAGTTGTATGATTACTAAGATGGCCATGGTACATAACCCTAATTGCACTAAGGGACCTATTATGCAAATTATGTATTCTTCATTTCAGATCAAGGAGTGAATTGCAACAACATTTATTGCATAATGGCTCGCCGTGGGCTCGCATTTCCAACAATCTCCCACTAGCCCAAAGAGCCATTAATGGGCTAATCATTTAAACCTACACTCATGTGACAATCATAGGCTATTTAGAAAATAGCTAGGTAAGCTGATCAGTCACTCTGTTCTCAAGAGACTACGCCAAGTCCTTTTACGGCACTTGCATATCTCCTAGTAACAATGATCGCATCCAATGCGAACGTTGCATCTCATGCAACCGATACTCAATTTTGTTGGTTATAGTGTCCTTGACACTACATCTTATTAATTATCATAACCGGTATTCCCATAATCC
Source organism: Ottelia alismoides (assembly GCA_037367405.1). Classification (NCBI taxonomy): domain Eukaryota; kingdom Viridiplantae; phylum Streptophyta; class Magnoliopsida; order Alismatales; family Hydrocharitaceae; genus Ottelia; species Ottelia alismoides. Next base: position 234,267 of record JAZKJV010009850.1, read on the forward strand.
TTATTAGAATACCTTCATTCCTGGAGATCTCTATCTCCTAAGGTATCTACAGTCAAGACCCTTATAGATCACTATCTACAAGGTCTTAAACCTTTGAAGATAAGACTTTGAGATCACTATCTCTAAGTTTCATCATCTTTGAAGATATCGTTATTACTGCAATCAAGTGTTTTATCTCCATAGTAGGATTAGTAACAGTTTACTACTCCCACTGCATGGCAGACATCTGGTTCTTGTATACATCTAGCATATACCGAGCTTCTCATAACTGATGCACAAGTGCAAGCAGTTCTAGCATTCACTTCCTCAACTCTTTGAGGTGCTATCCCTTTAGACAGGTCACTACCACATCTTAAGGGAAGGAAGCCTTTCTTGGAATTTTCCAAAATTGGAATAAGTCCAAGGTGTATTACTAATGTGACGGTCCCAATACCCTCTTCTCTTTGCTTCTGAACGACTTCAGAATTAAGATCTAAGAGGTATCCTTGAGATCGTATCTCAATGTATGGAACAACCAAATTATAAAACACTTATTATTTATTCTTATATCATTCCAAATGATTAGAATAATATCTACATTTAGCACGATGAACACAATGGCACTCCCACTAAGCTTCGCATGGTTCATCAAGATTTTATCTGAAATCACAACATTTATAATTTCATCAAATCTTATGTTCCAACTACAAGAAACTTATTGGAGTCCAAAGATGGAGTTCTTTAGCTAGCAAACCTTGCTTTCCTCAACCATGAAGCCCTGGGGCTACTTCATATGAATATCCTCAGAGAGGTATTCATAGAGGAATGCAATCTTGACTTACATCATGAAGATGTCATAGTCAAGTTGTGTAGCTATAGTTAGCAATATTCTGATGGGTTAAAGCAAGGTCACTGGAGAGCAAGTCTTATCGCAAGCGATGCCTTCTCTTCGATGTGTAGCTCATGGCTACGAACCGTGCTTTGAAGGTCTCTACCTTCTCATCAGGTTCCCTCTTTCTCTTTGAAGATCCATTTACACCTTAATGGGTCTGACCTATATAGGTGGATCCTCGAGGGTCCATATACGACACTTGTATATGAAGTCTACATTAGACTTTTATTGCTAACATCCATCTTTCCATGTCATGATCCTGAGGAGCTTCATCACATGAAGTCCGATCATTTTTAGATTTAACTAACACATGTAATCCATCCTCAAACTTATTTGAAGAGGTATTAGTGTTTCATCTTTAATTGTCCTTTCAGTTTCCAATATCAGGAGCCTCATTATCTTTTCAAGATTAAATGAGTTCCTTCACTTCATTTTCATCTTGATTCTCAAGAGAGTCATCCTATAAGAATCATATTCTCAAAGATTAGATCTTTTAAGAATCTCAAGGTCATAAAGTAGGTATCCAATACCATCCTTTATTTTCCTAATGAAATAGCACTCTCTAGTGCCAGATTCCAGCTTAATCACATGGAACCTTATTAAGGATATATAATGTAGTCTCTACCACATATATATACCTGGAAACTAAGAGATAATTATGCTATGATTAATCATTGATCAAATCATGTCACACATGATCAATTGTATCTCCCTACAACTCTATTGAGTTAAGGTTCATTAGGAGGATTGAGATAGGAATGATATTCATATCTCCATAAGGTACTTCTTGAATTCATCTAATAGGTACAGGCTACCTTGGTTAGATCAAATTCATTTCATCTTCCCTCAAACTTTGGTTCTAAACCAAAATTACGAAATCTTTGAACATTTCAAAGGTTTCTTAGGTGAAGAGAAGAGATCTCATATCATACATGATCATTAACAGATATCACATATCCATAATGTTTACTATGATATAGATGATCTGCATACATCAATATGTATGAGATCCTTAATACCTTGACACCTTACACCTTTCCCAAGGAAGGGTGTATTGGACATTTTTACTTTGAATACAATATTCACAAGTATGTGAGATTTGAATCTTTAGACAATCTAAAGTTTCATGTCTTACCAGTCCATTGATTTCATCAACAGACATATGTCCAAAATTTGATGCCAGATCATTGTCAAATGATCTTTATCTTCCTATTGATCTTTTAAAGGTTTAATTTTCAGTATTAGAAATCTTAATGAACCATTCAATAATTTTCTAATTTAATAGAGTCCTCTAGATTTTAGATTACTATCTGAAATATTTCCATCATAACTCTTTATGATAGATTTATTACAGAATTCATGTTCATATCCAACAATTAGAAATAAACAATGAGTGTATTCTAATATCTAGGTCATAGAGACATTCTCTAAGACTAAGGGCTCCCACTGAAAATATGAAGTCTATTGATCTCATGGAAATTGTTGCAACACTTGCATCACTTTCAACATGGATGACCAATAAACCTTAAGATCAAATTTCTAATACATATGCAACCAATTGCAAGTGTCAATAGAAAATTTGAGATACAATTATTAGACTTTATCTTATCAAATAAGTAAGTCAATATCATTGATTATATGTAGATTATACTGATGCTCCATCTGAGTCCTTTTCTGAGGATTCTAGACAGACTTGATAGTCATACTATCAACACATCAACTTATTGCAGTATTGGCATTCATCCAACTCTTTGGATGTCATATGGAAGTCACAGAAGTACAATCAACACTTTGACTATACCTCTTACTTGGGTCCAACCCATGCTTCCACTGCGCTCCCTTTGTCTACAAGCAACCTTTGCTCAAGACCAAGGATCTCTTATGTTAAAATCAAAAATTTCAATATAAGAGTATTTCAACATTTATACAAGCTTCATTTAAGTTCATATAATATGAATATTATGAAGCTTCATGAATGACTAGAGTATAGACAGTAGAATGATGACACTCATCATCTACATCCATCTAAACTCTTTGAAGCATCGGTTCAGGTAGGTATTCAAACAATTTGAATACATTATCTCTAATAGAGCTACCATTCTACATGATGTAGAGAACCATGTCATTCATGATTAAATGTCAAGAGCACATATGTATGCCAGAAAATCTTTATTGATTTTATAAGGATTATTTGATAATTACGATCATCATTGATATGTCACTTCCAAAGTACATTCGATGAGATCAAGACTTATAGAGACACACAAACCCTAGGGTTTTAGTCCTATTGTCTATTTAATTATCACTTATCATTATTATGAGGAATCTTGCACATTGCAACCACATACATTATGTGTCCAATCGCAAGTACAATATCTGGATCAAGGGTCCAATCCATGATATTCTACTGGTTATTGATGAGTATAACATTGAGTGGGTTTAATGAAGGATTATCTGAAATAAGTAATTTGCATAAGGGTATATATTTATATATATACACATATTATACTTTGATTTAGGAGTTTTTATATCAAAGTTGTCTTGCCATGTCAACAATGAAAGTTCATTCCCTTAATCACTTTCAATGTAAGAGATATACTTACCATTATATCTCAGCAAGATCTGGAATCTCCTCTTTATCTTTGTTACATCCCAATAATATGAGAAACTGCAACTCCAATAAAGAGAAGCGGGAACACATTCCGCCTTGCAAGTCCAACTTGCATTTCCCAATTCGGTCTTTAACACCCGGGCCCACCACCCCTAAGGTGATGTTGACCCGTCGTTAATTGAACCAACCGTCAACAGGAATAGAACTCGCTATGCGCAATCCAATATCGCCCCAATAATATGAGGATCCGATATTTGGGTCACTACGCATACGGCCTTACTCTTTCGAGAAGCAAAGAGTCCGATCCAGATGCGCTTGTATATAGGAGCTGTCACTACGTACAGGCGTCTCCTATATACAATCCCTAGCGACGGAAACCCTTCGCCTTGACGGGAGACCATGGATGTCACTTATGTGATCCTCCACCTCTTATTCAAATTTATATAAATTACTATGAATCACATTCATATAATTAATTCTTCCAAGGGAATTATTAACTCTAATAATATTAGAGTATTCTCAATTGGATATAATTAACTTAATCATATTAAATTAATTATCAATCCAATTCAATCAATCAAACTTAATTTTATGCTTGAATATATATATGGTATTATTCTCAAAGTACATATTAATTCGTATTTTAATAATTAGAAAAATACATCATAATCCCTCGGACATTATCCTGGCCCTACCCGTTGTCATGGCCAGTACCGACGGGAGTGGGGCGGACCACATACGTTGCAACCCGCTGACCCAGCGATCCCCGACTAGACACCATATCCGCCTCGGGAAAGGATAATGCCAAATTGATTATTTTGTACTTGAGATGATCATCGGTTCTTCAACCGAAATTATACCATATAGTAATCAAAACAATTTTGATTTTAAGGAAATTTGCTAGGCAAATTCCCAAGTCCTATTCAAGCAAGAAGTTTGATGATTGTAATTCCAATTATGGTTTAGATCAAATCTAAATAACTAATTGGTTGGGGCCAAGTCAATTAGGCAAATAATCATGTTTCAATATTTCACAAATATTTTTCAAGATTATTTCACGAAATTAACAATTAATTTCACTAATTGACAATCACTTGGTTCTAGATTAGGAAAGCAATTTCAGCAGTGACTCCTACTTACTAAAATTGGCATATCTCAATCATATTAAATCCAAATTAAGCAAAGTCAAATTCTAAAGTTTGCTAGTTTGATTTTGGACAGAACCTAAGTGATGTTTCACGCATTTCGAGGCAAGTCTAAACAGTAATTAACATTTTAATCACGTTCAGATTCACAGTTCCCGCAACAGTGCATACATGTTCATTAAAACGACCATATCTCGAGCATACGAAATCCGATTTACGCAAACTCAGATCCTATGGTTTCCTTATTTAATGGGGAACATAATCCAAGTATAAAATTCATGTTTAAACCATTTAAACAGTGCCGAATTTCTTTACTAAACAGATCTGCGAAATCAAATGCGATGAAAACTTTCGCGACCTTAACGAACCCAAGTCGTCCTCGGTTAGCGAATCACTATTCGAAACCGTCAACCTAAGGCTCTGATACCACTTGAAGGATATGGTTAGATCCTCAAGCGCATCACGGAAGCGTGAGCGTCGTATCGAATACGACGAGGAGCGACTAGTCGCACTAGTTGCTCGATGCAGCAGAATTTAAAAAATTTTCTTACGACGAAACCACATGATCCAAGAACACTTCTCGGATCGTTTCGTCTAAACACAAACAAGTAATTAGGATTACCTCTTGAAGCGTGGTTGCGATCAAGTCTCTAAACAAAGAGACCTCCTGTCTCAAGTCCGATCCGACGGAGGAGACGCTTGCGAGCGCGGGGATGAACCGCGTGCTTCTCGCAATCCAAGTTGATGATCCAAGCGGCGGATCTCCTGATCTCGACACACGAGATCCAACATCTTCTTCACGAGCGAGGCGCACCGAAGGAGACGGAGATCCACGAGCAGAAGAACGGGCAGCATAACGACGATGCCGCGGCGATGGAGAACCTCTCCATGACATCCATGGTGGACGGCCATGAGAGGGAGAGAGAGGGCTGACCTCTAGAGAGAAAGAGAGAGAGATGCTTCTCAAGCATTATGTGTTGTGTAAAATAGAGAGCATGGTATGCCTCTCTATTTATAGGGTTTTGGGATCCATGGATCTCAATCCATGTGACATATAAAATCAATGGATGGGATTGATTTATGTCAATCCAATGGTCAAGATTGTTGTTGGTAAAAGCCAACAACTTGTGATTTAAATTTGATGAAATATATCAAATATATATTAACACCAAATTAAATCAATCAAATAAGGAGAGAGAGAATAAAGGAGATCAACCTTCCCCTTTGGAGGGAGGGCAATCTCATGGATTCCCATGAGATTGCACATCTCCTTGATTTTCTCTCTACTTATTTTCCAACAACTATTTGTTGGAATTTTTATTCACCAAAATAATTCTCAATTAATTTTGGGAATATTGCAATCTTGACATTGGAATATTGTGAATCATATTCACAACCCAAAACAAAATGTAATTTACATTTTCAATTAATTAGACAATGTGTATCCAATACACATTAATAATTAATCTACTAATATAAATTATATTTAACTCTCTCTAGTACATTATAAATCACATTTATAATATATTATGAATAATTGGATATTACTATCCACATTATTCTTATCCATAATAATTAAATCACATTTAATTATATTGGATAACTTATTCTCATGTACTTAAATAATATGAATCACATTCACATTATTTACATCTTTGATAATCAAATCATATTTAATTATCTAAGATAACTCTCCATATAATATGAATCAAATTCATATTATTCATGATAATTAAATCACATTCAATTATCCATTTTCTCATTGCTCGGATACATATATCAACAATAGAATTATCCATGAACTCTTTCAAGGATAATGCGCTTTCTCCGCGAATACTTGGAGATAAGGACAGGGCGATTGTATTGTTCCACGTATAGTGACATGGATATTGAGATCACATCTCAAATCCATATCTCGGGCCTCCCATAGATGCTTGATTAAATCAACACCGTAAATCTAATCTTCTCATTGAATCTGAATCACATTCAGATCAATGTCCAACATTTGGACTAAGATGAGATTACTTCTCTACTGAGAGGAGTCACTAAAATCCATACCCGTTTCATCACTCCCTAGGAATGGAAGCGTCATGGTTATACAATCGTTTATGATCACATCACCCTCAGGTATTCCTAATACCTGTACATCCTGCATACTGGAAGACTCAGATTAAACCCGAAGTATTGGATCAACTTTATACTGTCTACTTCAGGGTTTTATCAGTAAGTTTCTCATTCGATCATTGGGAGTCGGTATTGATCATATACTTTCCAAAAGCATATATCATACCTAGGTCTTGATCATATACTTTCCAAAAGTATATATCAAACCAACAAATTCAGTCAAGCTTCCAAAGCGAGACGACCGTGCGCACGGAATTTGATTCTTCCCAATATCTCATGAGTGAGCTCATGTCTTCCAGTTCAGTAGTGAACCTGTATGATCCCTTTGAGAGATCATATTACTCATATGCCCTTATATGCACACCAGCGCGCCGGTGTATAGACCTTGATTAGGCCATCAACCTATTGGTCTGCCAAATGTACATACTCAGACATATAGTAACACATCTGTCTCCGGTCAGAGGATGTGTGCCTATATCATGACAGCATATGATATAGGACTTTGGTTATCTCGATCTCGTTAAGTCATCACTTTGACCTAACTCATCCGACACCTCCGAATCTCTATTCCTATGCAGAGGACCTGCATCAAGAGGTCGGTCAGATATCAACCTAAATGAGATAGGATTGCCATCTCCTACTCAGGCTGGAGATCATCTCTTAATAATCATTTGACGGTGCTTGATGAGTCCTCAATCTAACTCATTAGATATTCATCTAAGCACCAGCCTCTATGATTCAATAATTGAATCAACAGCTGTATGATTACTAAGATGGCCATGGTACATAACCCTAATTGCACTAAGGGACCTATTATGCAAATTATGTATTCTTCATTTCAGATCAAGGAGTGAATTGCAACAACATTTATTGCATAATGGCTCGCTGTGGGCTCGCATTTCCAACAATTTATACATCTGCCTATTTGAGATGAGAATCCATCATATACTCTAATTGATTTATTAAAATTGAGTATCTTATCTTTGTCAGCACTGGATAAAGTGTACACTGTTTCTGGAATTATAATTCTAGAATTCTCTGACTTTATCGGATGTAGTTCGGGTCGGATACCCAACTGTATTAGATCACGTCTGGCTCGCAAACTGTCTTTCACAGTACTAGAAATATTTAAAATTCCCAGAATATTTTCCATAACATTCTTCTCTATATGCATCACGTCCAAGTTATGACGGACCTGTAAAGTATGCCAATAGGGTAGCTCCTTAAAGAATATACTCTGTTTTCGCCATCCACCAGATGCCTTCCTCTTAAATAATCGACATAAAGAGTGGTTGCCCAAATTTTGTTGTTCTATCCACAATGCACTTCCTGATCGGCGAATCAGACTTAACCGGCATCCAAACGACTGTCCATCAAACTTGTAATTGTTTTCACTTCTTAACCATCTATGACTTACAGGTAAGAAACGACGATGTCCCAAATAACAATGCTTCATACTCGCACTTAGCCATGTCGAATGTGTTTTATCCATACAAATCGGACGTGCGAGTTTACCCTTCGTACTCCATCCCGATAAATTGGCATACGCGGGAAAGTCATTAATTGTCCACAATAAAGAAGCACGCATTGTAAAGAACTCTTTCTTTGCCGCATCATACGTACTCACTCCAGAATTCCACAGAATCTTTAGTTCATCAATCAGTGGTTGCATATATGTATCTATCGCATTACCTGGCCCCTTTGGACCAGGTATCAATAACGTCATCATCATAAAAGAAGATGCCATTGATATCCATGGTGGCAAATTATATGTAACAATTATCACATGCCAAATAGAGTAACTCATACTCATATTTCTGAATGGATTAAAACCGTCGGAAGCAAGACCTAAACGTACGTTTCTTACTTCTTCAGAGAACGATGGATACATTTCATCGAATTTCCTCCACTCTTCTGAATCAGACGGATGTCGCATAACACCAGTTACATCTTTATTTTTGATATTACTGTGCCATATCATCATTTTAGCTATTCTTTCATAAGAATATAATCGTTGTAATCTGGGAATCAAAGGAAAGAATCGTAAAATCTTCTCCGATTTTTTCCTTTTCGAATCATGGCCCAAATTTGTATATCTGCTACTTTTGCAGTCAGGACATGTATCTAGGTTTGAGTAATCCTTCCAATACAAAATGCAGTCATTCGGACATGCGTCAATTTTCTCATAGTTTAATCCAAGTGCCCGAAATCTTGATTTAGCATCCTTCCAATCCTTTGGAAAATTTTCTGGATTATTTAATAAGGTCCTAATCAACTGTAGGACTTCTGTCATCGTAACCGCAGTACACCGGTTCTCACTTTTATCTTAAACATTTCCAGAAGAAAACGCAACCGAGACATTTTGACTCCGTCACATAATGGCTTTTCTGCATCTTGTATTTTTTCAAGTAAGGAATCCGGAGGTGAATCCATCGGTTCATCAGTGTCATGTCCTCGAATGTTATCTATCAACTCAAACATAGCATCACGGTCATGTCTTTCAGAGACATCTCTTTCATTATCAACTTGGTCATTATTATCTTCATCCAAAATAAATCCTTCACCATGATACGTCCAATTTGTATAATGGAGCCAAAAACCATTTAATATCAAATGTTCGTAAACCATGGTTCGATTTTGTGTCAAAGTGTTCTTGCATCTTATGCACGGACAATGTATCTTATCTCCTTCACCTCCTACAATATGATAGAGCGACTCATATCGAAATGCCCAGTCTAAGAATCCGATAACCCCTTTGTTATATGTCCGATAATCATCGAATCTTTTATTCATCCAACTTTTGCCCATTGCCTATAGGTAACATCCGAAGTTAGCTACAGTAAAGTTTAATATTGTATGGTAAGTTGAATTTTTTTAATCATCTAAACTAAACTAATAACAATTTAACTACTATGTTTCTAATCTAATTATGTTTTAAAACAAGACTTACAAGCATTTAACTAAATTAATAAGCATTTATCACTAAAACCATTTAACTAAAATCAAGATTATCCACTATTTTTTAATCTACTATCTTAAACATTTGACTAAACTAATAATTTTATTAAAAAAATATGCAATCATAAGCATGATGAATATATAAAAAATAATAACAAAACTTACAACCAAGTAATGTGGCGGGCAAGGCGGCGGGCGGACGGGCACGAGTTGAGGACGATGACGGCGGAGGGCGGCGGCGAGAGGGAGGAGGAGGAGTGAGGAGGCGGCGAGAGGAAGGAGGAGGAGGAGGGCGGCGACGAGAGGAAGGAGGAGGAGGGCGACGGCGAGAGGGAGGAGGAGGAGGAGGGCGGCGGCGAGAGGGAGGAGGAGGAGTGAGGAGGCGGCAAGAGGGAGGAGGAGGCCGGCGGCGAGAGGGAGGAGGAGGCGGCGAGGAAGAGTTGAGGGCGTACGAGTCGAGTGAAGAATGAGGAATGGAGTCCGGAGGGGTATATGACCATCGGGGACGGTCATACAACCGTCCCCTATACGAATGATCGGGGACGGTTATAAGTGAACCGTCCCCTTTGAGTGCAGATGTTTCGAGGTTCGCGCCGATTGCAAGGGCAGAGGGGACGGTTTTGCAACCGTCCCCTATAACATACTATCGGGGACGGTTGTAACCGTCCCCTATAGTTTCGTATAAGCGACGGGCACAGTGGAGTAACGGGGACGGTTATAACCGTCCCATAAAGTACCCGGGTAGACAAAAAAACAAGCTGGGGCTAGCCTAGTTAGGGATGGGTATAGAACCGTCCCTAAAGGTCAATTAATGGCGACATGTGATATTAACCGTCGCTATTACGTTACAGAGGGGACGGTCCGCTACTGACTGTCCCCGATACTGTTATTGGGGACGGTTGCTCCTTGACCGTCCCCAATAAGCATCCCCAAAGGACGTCCAGCTTGTAGTGAGGGGATAGAGAGAAGAATGGACAGTAGCCAGTGTAGCTACCTATCCTAGGATGCTTGACCAGTGTAGCCAAGTCATCCAGCTGTAGGCTTCTTTCAAATATACAAACTCCGGCAGGCACTTTATTTTCAATCAGGCTTGTCACTTTTCTTTTTTTTCTTCTTTTTTTTGAACTATATACAAGGTGCAGCATGTACATAAGGAGTTTTTCTTCTTGAGCCATTAGACTATCCTTCTTTTGAAGCATTATTGCAACCCACAGCATCCCGTCCTTAGACGTCAACACCACCAGACTAGGTTGAGATGCACTACCCTCCCTAGAGGAGGACTGATGTTTCCACCCATGTGCTACTCCAAGACAAAGGATTCTACCTCATCACCACCTCATCAATGAAGAGCTACGTGCATAGTGCTTGTCCAAGTTAGGTCACTGTCTAAAAGAATCATGCGTGTGTGCGAGATATTCTACTTAGACTAATCAAGATGACATGTGAACATAGACTTGCGGACTCAAAGAATTAAGTCACTTGACCTGAAAAATTATAGCTCTAGTTCCTATAAGGTTCGTCTGAAATTAGGTAGATTAAGGTCAAATCAAATCCATCCTCAACATCTATTAATAACTTGGTTCAGAACCCGCTAGATCTCCACTTTGCATATGCTAGATATGTGGATGAGATGTTGATGACATGCTATGTAGATGAATGAAATGCAAAACATTTTTTCTTTTTTTTATTTTTTTTAATGCAAGGATGATATGCAAGAGTAAATAAGAAGCCTTTATTTTCATTTTTATTGTTTTTTCTTTTTTTTTAAATTTTCTGGTATACCCCTCATTTTACAACAAATTTTACAAAAGTATTTTTTACAAGAATTTTACAACATATTATACAAGTATTATACATATTATATGTATTACATATGTATACATCCATTTTTTTCAATTTTTACCAACCCCATAATTATTTCAAAAATACGTAAAAATACGTAAAAGTACGAGCTATGGGTAAAGTATATATGTAATATATACACGCCTCCCTATACTGAGTGCGTGTTATATCCTCAGATCACGAAAAGCGAGGAAAAAGACATAGCTCAAGCTAAGCGTAGGAGAGCTAAAACAAGAAAAATGTATAGAAGTCGTCTCACCCCCCTATACTTAGGCTCTGGCAATGGCGCCATTTGAAAAGCGTGGATTATCCTACCTAATTCAACCAGATTAACAATTAAATCAGAGATGTGTGTTCGTTGCGGTCGGGTAAAATCAGACTTATCAAAACCACTTTGATTAATAGTCAATTAAACACAAGCGGTAATGTTTTATTTTACTTGGGCAAGCCCATGGTCGAACTCAGGGAGGCAACTTTTTCCTTAGATGAATTTGAAGTCAATTCCAATGTTAGGTTTTCAGGAGAATATTTTTGTGGTATTTTTTTATGCACTTTAAGAAATGCAATGCAATTCAAGCCAAAGTCAAGAGTAAAAAATGTGAAGTATAGTCAAATTAAGTCCAAAAATTATGAAACATGGCTCAAATGTTAAATACAATGAAATAAAGCTACTATAATGTTTTTGGAATTTTTCGACTCTATATGAACTAACTCTGAATTAAAAATGAATGCATGGTGATTTTTGCAAAACTAATGTTAATAAATACCAAACTTAATGATTTTCAGATAATAAAATTATCCTAGATACTTCTATGTGAGATTATTCCAGGAAAAATATTAGACCTCAAAAATGATTAATTTTAGACCTAACAAAAATCAATTAAGCAAAATATCAATTAATTTATTAACATTTTGCATGCAAATAATGTGACTTTTGGGTACAATGTAGAACTATCTAAACTAGACCTATTGTGATTTTTTGTGATTTTTGGAGCAACAATCAATTTAATAAGCAATTAAGGGCACATAGTGGGTAAAATATACAATTTTCCACGAAAAGAATTATATTAAATTCTTCAAGCTCACAAAAATATAACAAGCCATTACAATGATAAAATCTAAGATGTTCTACAACATGAAATTTTTGGAATTAATAAATGATGTCAAATGGGTATTTAAATAAACGTGCAAACACCGGGGTATAAATGCAAAATAGAAATTAAATTTCTTAAAATAGAAATGTGCTGACAGTGAGTGAAATGCAATTGCCTAAACTGATGAGGGTATGGGTACAAATTCTCCACGAGACTACATGCACCTCACGTGATGTTGCCTGGTAGGGACTTGAATGTAATTTCCAAAACTTGCAAGTAAACGGCTGCAATTTACCCAATGTCTATACATAGATCACATGATATGCACAGCTCGCATGATGGCTCGGAAGGCGATGGAGGCTCGGGTGGTGGCTCGGAAAGCGTTGGAAGATCAGGTGCTTGGAGCGTGCTCGAATGTGGCTCAGGTGATTCGAGCCTAGCAGTGGAGTGATGGGCTGCTTCAACTAGAGGCTCGGGTGCTCCGAGCCTGAAGGGGTGGGGAAGAGGCTCGGAGCGGCTACGTGGGCTTCTGTGGTCCGTAAGATCTCAAAGATCCAATGGTAGTTGTAACTCCTAGAGGCAATGTGGCTCACTATGGGTCGTCTGATCAAGATGATCGGACGGTAACTGTACATCTGGTTCCTCCTTACTGCTAGTTGGGTTCCAACGAAGGTCCCCGCGCTCTGCCTCCTTCTATTGTGCTTGGTGAAGACTCCTGGCCGCTCCTGAATGGCTGGGAATCATCGTGGAAGTGCAGCGGAGCAGTTGGAGCCTCTAGGAATCTGGATGGCTGCTTGGATGCCGGATATACAATAGCTCGAAGGAGCTCCGGCGAGGCATCCATCCAGTGATGAAGTAGGCACCTGTACGTTAGTGGATAGCCCAAATTGTGGTGCATGTGCTCACGTAGATGAAGTGGGGTGGTTCGAGGCCTTGTGGGGTGTAGTGGGTGAATGGCCGACATGCTCCTCCGCCATGAGTAGGGGAGCAGTGGTCGAAGGTGGTTTGAGGTCGTGAAGGTTCGGGAAGATGAGCGGAGGGATGCGCGAAGATGGTAGCTCCGAGGTGAAGCTTGATCTATGGTCGGTGGAAGGTGATTGAGAGGGGATGTCGGATAAATTCAGAGAAGATCAGAGGGGAAGAAGGGGAGGATCGGAGAAGAAGAAGAAGAAGAAGAGATTTTACCTGGAGAAGATGGACGTGTCGCCTGAGAAATGGAAGCCTAGAGCTTCCTGGTCGTTGATCACACCTCGGCGAGTGGTGGAGCTCTAGCAGCTTGAAGGAGAAGCTGCGGCATGACGAAAGCTTGTCATAGATCTCGCCGAAGAATTCCCTGTCGTCGCTAGACCTGATGGGATCTCAATGTTACTGAGAAAGAAAAGGGAGCTCGAGGTTCTTTCAGTAATGATGTGATGAGTGAAAAGGTGGTTGGAGACGAAGTATTTATAGAGGCAAGGTGGCGGTTATGGCGATGGTCGATGGGGTTTTCGTGGAGAATGTGGAGTAGACGAGATGGATTCATGGAGAGAGTGGGTGCTAGTGAGGATGAGGGAAGAGTAGGGTTGGTCGTGGAGCGGTTATCGTGTGGAGATGGTGGCGGAAGTGGCGAGGGAAATAGAAAGGGGGAAGTGGTTTCACAAGGTGGGCCACGTGGCTCAAGGAGGAAGCGGGCGCTAGCGGGCGGTCTAGATGGGATCTGGAGGGAGATTGAATGATGGGGATTAAAGGCGGAGGGGGATGGTTGAGATGAGAGCGTGTGGAGAAGATGGGGCAGTAATGGAGTGGACACGTGGAGAGCTGGGGAAGAGGCGTGGGTGGACGATCTTGATTGTATCTGAACTTTGATCAGAAGGTTGCGAGAGGATGCGGGCGTGGACGGCTGAGATTTGGAGAGATAGGGCACCATCAAAGGGTGGAGGAAGCGGACGCGTGGCGTGCAAGGGACTGGGCCGCGTGGCGCAACCAGATGGCGCCACGTGGCCCAACCTGATTATTGTGACAAAGAAAGTTAAATAAGAAGGAGAAGATGGCTGAATTTGGAAAAACTCAAAACATTAAAGTTGTAGTTCTCGATGAGATCTACAAGTTTCATGTTGACCAAAAATGAAGATGAGGTCAAATAAAGAGAAAATACAAGGGTGAAAATTTCAATATGTACAATATACAACAGGGGCCCAAAATCCAAGTTTTGCATACGATCTCTGATTTTAATGAAATTAGTCTTGTTTTGAATATCTTTGTATGTATATTACTTTAAAAGTGAGTAGACCTAAATCAGACACTGTATGAGAGAGATATGTGCATTTTAAGGCTCCTAGTTTCAAACTTGAACTCGGGTTTTATTAGTCAATTTTACAGGTTAGTATTTTTTTGATATTTTTCTTTAATTAGTGCTAGTAATATATACACTATGAAGTTAATTTTTTTATATTTGGAGTTAGTATTAAATATAAATGAAATATGATGAATATACAAGTGATTTTTACAAGTTAATTGGACTTCTTATTTAATGCAGATATGAATACTAAACTGTAGATATTATTTATGCATGCATAATGCTACTTATGCAATATAGGTTATGAAATGCATCTAATTACTTAGAAACAAAGCTCTATTTTCAACTTTTAGAATGATGAATCATAAATTCATCAACAGGAAAATGAGGATTTATTCACACATGCTTCTAATTGACTGAAATTCGATAAATAGATTAAAGTAGCTTGTTCCCCTGTGTTCGACCTTGGTAGACTTGCCAAGTATAAAATACTCCACAACATTCGAAGATTGTGGTTTTTGTTGAATCTTTCTTCGCCTCCTATACTACAAATCTCGATTATTAAAGAGGCGGATTTCGCGTTCATCAGATGGATGAGCGTTGCTCGGGCCATGTGGTGTGATGTTATGCTTCTACTTTGGTTTGGTTAAGGAAGAGGCTACAGGCTTCGACAACGAGGCGTGGCCTCCTGTAGGCCATTAGATCTCACAATTAGGCGCGATCGAATGACATCTATACACCGATGGTATTCCTCTCTGCCTTGAGAAGTGGAGATGAGAAGGGGCTCCAGTGAGAGCCCCATAGCTCTAGCATCATCCTAATGATGTTCTTGAGTTCAATGAGGATCGTCGAAGGGTTTGTGAACATGAGAAGACGGTGGAGACGATCTGCAAGCATCTGGAAGAAAGTGGCGAGGAAGAGATGTTGGAGGCGAAGCTCCAGACCGGACATTCCTTTCGAACTCTTGCCTTTGAAGGACTTAACACCTACAGACATTAGTACAAAAATAGCTGAAACAAGACGAATTGGGTGTGTACGATTGTGAATGAGATGGAGGTCCAAGAGATGAAGAAGGTGGAGGGACCTGTCGAGTTCTCCTTCGAGTGAACGAAGAAGAAAGGAGGACGTGTAGAGATTCTAGAAGAGGAAGAGTGATGAGAAACCTAAATCTCTAGATGAAGGATCTTTTGATTGGGATGAGATCATCATCAACCTTTGGTCTTCTCTTAATGCGTGCAACCATGCACAAAGCTCAAACAACCATCGTTAGGATGCTGTGACTTGGCCATTCTGCCAAGGGTCTCACTAGGAGAAGATATCCATGATGGCTCAACGGCTCGTCCCTCTTCCTATCACAAAGAGGAGGAGGTAGCTAGGGCTTCTCCGTGCAAAGGGTGGACAGTCGCCTCAAGGGACGGTGATGATGTATTTGATAGTGGAGTAGGTCAGAAGTTATTATCTCCAGGCAGTGGTTTCAACCACTGCCACTTAGTGTGGGAATTAAGGATGAAGTACAATTGGTGGTTGGCGTGGATGAGGGTCAAACGAGCTAGCGGTTGGTAGAGGTTTTGAGGGAAGAAGACGTAGGGGATGATTGGAGTAATTAGGTGAAAATGGGCAGTTTGGCAGTTCGCAAGGAGAAGGGGGAAATGGCTAGAGGTTTAAGAGATAAGAGAGTCGTTGGATCTAGAGATCCAACAGATGTTAGAGAAGTGTGAATGGAGTGCTCGGATCTGATCTTGAGATCACATCGAGTAGTGGAGGAAGGAGCGAGGATGGGAGGCTCATATCCCATTGATCAAAATAGAAGGAAGGTCCAGATCTTGAGCACGTGGCGATAGAAGGAATGGGACATGTGGCACAATTTGAAGGTGCCACATGAAGCAATCAGAATTGAAGAAAATAGAAAAATTAGATTAAAATCAAAAGGAATTGGTTACAAGAAGAATTAGAAAATGTGATAAATATGAAAGTTGTAGATCTCTCTACAACTTTCCTGTAGAAGTCAAAGAGATTAGAGGTTATTTACACATAGATAAAAATTAAATACTAATAAAAACCATGTAAAACATTTTTCTTTTATTTTTCCTTTGCTTATTTTTTATATTTTTATTTTATTTTATGTTAATTTATTTATGCACAGTTTTATTCTAAATTTTATTTGTTTTTCAATAAGAAATAAATACATAAAATACTACACCATAATATGGTTATATTAATATCTATTAAATAGTAATAAATATTTACAACACAATAATTAGTAATTAGTGTTATTAGTCAATGAATCTTGTTATTTTACTTAAGAAAGAAAGATAAATATATTAATTAGAGATAATAAATCTGGGGTTTATCAGTTGTTTAAAATTATGTAGAGACTTCTATCACCTTTCCTTAAAACAGGTCCCACTAGGTCGTACAGATTATGCTAACATGGAGCGCTTCAACTGCCACACGGTGCGGGGTGCCAATTAAGTAACCCATTAGCATATATAGGTCTAGACACCATCACCATTCCAATTCAGGAAGACATAATTGGTTCAAATTGTACTAAGAGGTTTTATCGATCTTTCGACCGCGTATGATACTAAATATTAATCACTCAAAAATTTAGGAATTTTAAATCTGTTTAATTTTCCTAAACTTCTAGTCATATCAAGCAATCAAGTTATTTTGCATGAATGTTATTGAACTATAACTATTGTATTTTCATGTTAGGATCTTTGTAATGAAGCGATCATTCAATAAAAGTTGATGGTTGTCAAAAATTTCTCTAAATATATGAATCATCATCTAATCAGAGAAAATTTCAAATTCAACGATTTATATTGAATGAGAATCATAATTAAAAATTTCATATTGATGATTTACTCATCTTCTGAGCCATCTCCACTAAATATTACATATATAGGGAAAACAGAGTCAATTCGCATGAAATAAATTCGAGCTTTTCTGGTTTGATTCTTAATATAATTAATATTTCTAACAAGTTTTATGATAATAAAATAGTAACAAAAATCGTCAAGTTATAGATCCAAAATGCATGTAAAAAACAACCCATTGCAGGAATTTTTTGAATTCAACCAACCTTTAACGAACCTTTTGGGGATATATTCAGACATTCTAAACATGATTTATTTTATCTAAAATTTATTTATATCAAGACAAGACAATAGCTGCATCAACTATGTAGAAAAAATATTTCAAAGCATCTATGCGAAAAAATAAGTTCTCATGCATCCCGATATCCAAAATCTTGTTCCCTAGGGTTTGGATCATATTCAAGGCCATTGACCAAGGCTCTGATACCATTTTAAGGGGAAGTGTTACACCTCGCGCATTACAGAAACATGGAGATCGAATCGTATCTAATCTTGGTCGAGTAGTCATACTAGTCGATGGTGCAACAGAGTATTTTTAAAAAATTCCGTGAAACCACATGGTATGGAAACAATTGTCATGTCCTTTCATCATGATTACAGGTTATAAGGTTTAAATCTTGAAGCTGACTACGATCTCAAAGCATCTAAAAGAGGAGGCATCCTATATCAAGTTCGACCCAACGAGAGAGCACTTGCGGGCGCATGGATGAGTCGTGCACTTCCAACAATCCAAGGCAATGATCCGAGCTAAGAGTCTCCTAAATTTTTTTCCACAAAATCTGATGTCTTATTCAAGAGCATGAATTTCTCAATGCATATCCAATTCAAATTAATACTTAAATTGTGAGTTCTACTCACTAATTCTCTCTATGATATTTTGAATCATATCCGAATTATCAATAATTCTTGTGGATAATATTGCCCCAATAATTCCATCTATGATAATTAAATCTAATTTAATAAACTATGATTTCTCTCTACACATTTCTATATGATGTGAATCATATCTACATTACTTGTGATAATTAAATTAATTTTTAGTATCATTTAGTCCCTTAAATTGTCAATGCTCAGATATTATCTCTAATGGAATGGTTATTGAAATCTTTCAAGAACAGTGTGCCTTCTCTGTGGATACTTGGAGATAAGGATAGGACGACTGTATATTCCATGTATAGTAACATGGATACTGAGATCAAACTTCATATCAAGAACTTGAAAACCTCTCAAAGATGTCTCGGTATATTCAATCTTCTCATTGTATCCTATTCACTTTCAGATCAATGTCCAACATTTGGACTAATATTGAACAACTAGTATACTGAGTGGAGTCACTAAAATGCAAACAAGTTTCATTACTCACTCGAAATGGACGTGTCATGATTATACAATCGGTTAAGATCACATCACCCACAAGTATTCTCGATACTCGTACATCATGCATAATTGAAGACCTTGAATAAACCCGAGGTTCTGATTTTATGTGAGCTATCTTCTTTAGCATTTTATCGTTAAGTATCTCATCGATCATTGGGAGTGGTATCGATCATATTCTTTCTAAAAGCATATGTCATACTTATAAATCATGTCATACTTCCAAAACAAGATGACCATCGATGGAATTTGGTTGGCCCCAATATCTCATGAATGAGCTCATATCTTCTGGTTTAGTAATGAACCTCTATGATCCCTTCGAGAGATCGTATTACTCATATGCCCTTGTATGCACACCGGCTTGTTGGTTTATAGACCTTGATTAGGTCATCAACCTAATGATTTCCCTAATGTACATACATCAACATATAGTAACACCTTTGTCTCTAGTCAGAGGATGGATGACTATATTGTAACAGCATACGATATAAGTCTCTCGATCTCGTGAAGTCAACTCTTTGACTTAAGTCATCTGACGCCTCCGAATCTCTATTCCCATGCAGAGGACTTACATCAAGAGGTCGGTCGGATATCAACCTTTAGAGTAAGGATTGTCATCTCTTTCTCAATCTGGCGATCCTCTCTCAACAATCATTTGACAATGCTAGTTTAATCCTCAATCTATCTCATTAGATATCATCTCAACACCAATTTCTATGATCCAACCAGTAGTCAACAGTTGTATGATTATCAAGATGGACATGATACATAACATTATAAGTGCATGCATTCATTAATCTCATATAGGGAGTGAATTTATTGATATATCAAATTAATTATAATAACATTTAGTGTATAAACTATTTGCTCTAGACTCACATGTCTAACACCTCAACCTAAAACAATTCCGATGAATTAATGAACCAAAGACTTCATCATCATTTCTTATAACTCTTTCTCCTTTTGGTCCAATAAAGAACAATTGATTTTGGTCTTGATAGAGAAAATAGCATCATTCAAAATTAAAAAGTAGGAACCTTGATTTACTGGGCAATATGTTTAAAATATCACATAATGGAAAAGTGGTATAAGATTTTGGAACTCCAAAAAAATGAAAGCTGATAATAAACAATTTTCTGCCTCTACAGATTGCGAAAGTCAGGATATCCACATGAACATAGAAGAGAATAGAGGACCAAAAGGAATACATAATGATGAAAAACAATAGCAATCCTCCTATCTAATGTGCTACAAGAAACTACATCCAAGGCAACGAATAATTTGAATATTCGTTGCCATATCTTCCAACGTTAAAGATATAAGAACGAATATTATTCTTTGTCAAATCATCTTTTGTACTTGTAATTAACAATGAATATCATATTCGTTGTTAATGGTCCATATAACGACGATTTATTTGTTGGATTATCCGTTAAAGTCAAACTAATCATTATCAAATTTAACAACGATTAGAAGAAAACGGCAACGAATAATCGTTGTTATATGATTCGTTGCGAGGAATATAGCAACGAATACCATTATTCGTTGCGAATTTAAAGAAGTAAGCAACGAATAATATTCGTTGTTATATATTTAACTACGGAAGATATGACAACGAATATTAAATTATTCATTGCCTTAGGTCACTTTACTTGTAGTGATGGTTAAACCATCTTCACATTAATTTCGGTCACGGGAAGAAAAGTCAATGTGATGAAATAGTCCCAGTGTATCGGATGACTTAACCTAACCGTGATTTTACCTTATAAGTAGGATTATACCCCAACCCACTTCCACTATTACTGGTGATCTTCTGGATGACGATGCAAATAGCGATCGACAACCAACACTATGTCCCAACCTTCTCCGTACATCTATGACATATCTTAATTTAATAGTGACGCAGTGGATCCTTAATTTAATAATTTGTACTATTGATATCTTTGTATCTGTACAAATATATGCTATGAAGATGCGTAAAAGGGTATGTATGTACATTTTCTCTACAAATTCACATGAAAAAAGTATAAGCATGTTTTCGTGTGTGTTTGCCATCTCCTTAAAAATAAAGACGTCTCCATATGAGTAATTACATAATTACTTTATAGATTAGCTTAATGTATACCTATACAATGCTCTGTCTGAACTCGCATGAAAAGACATAGAAGCAAGTTTTTGTGCATGCGATTATCATCTCAGTAAAAAAAATAGTCATTGGATATGGGTATCCAAACACGACCACTATGATAAAAAGGGGGAGAAATGATCAGATACGAATATAAACATAAATATTACCGTATCTATTACTATTTATTAAGAGGGATGCTCCGCGACTATACAATAATTTTTCATCAAAAAATGCCATAATTACCCCTCCCTACAATGACTACGGATATCCAGCCTAATGCTGCCCATGCTCTTCTTCCCTCTCAAATTCTCTAGCCTATGCATGTCTTCCTATCTTCTCTCCTGTTAGTCGATCTTGGAGTCGGCACCTAACTTGTATCTCCCACTGTCGTCGAGCTCTAACTCCAAGTCATGTTCTTCCTCTCTTGGAATTTCTAGGGTTCCAAGATGAGCTACTGAGGAGTGAAGATCTCTCGCGACTGATATGATCACGACCCACCCTCTTCGAGGAATGAAGACTGCCCGTGATCAAATCTCATTCCAGACTCTAACCGAGCAGCAGATCTACTGAAGAAGGTCGAAGATACCTCCTCACCATTATGGGAGACTGGCTCCCGCCATACATACATTAACCTCGTGATCTAAGTGGGTATGTAGATGTGCATGTCTGCGGCAGGAGACCTCAAGCTATTTAGAAATATACACATTTTCCACGTGATACGATTTGACCTTCTTGTATTAATGCCTAGTGATCTTCCTCCGAGGTTTTGATGACTGTCATATTATAGAACACAAAGAACTTTACAAATTTGAGGTACTAACATTATTGAACCATTTTTGTTCACCAAGCAATATATGTGATATAATTGTGTGATATAAAATAAGAAGGGGCAATGGTCACCAGTCCTTGTAAGTCCGGTGTCAACCCACAAAAGAATGATCAAAAGCAGATCCATAAGATCTACAACAAAACAATATTTACATATATATTGCTTCAATGAACATAATGTTAAACTAGAAATCGATCCGAATTCAAGGGTAACGGAGTACCTGACGCCATTGTTATGATGTTTGCCGTAGCCGTCGGTCAACCCACGGATGGAACCTCGGATCTTCCTCGCGAACGTATGCCTCTCACGCTCTCTCTTGTCGATGGAAAACAATAGAGAAGAGAACATATGTCGATTGGGGACCCTTGGCCTTATTATATTTGGCTAGACAACCAAAACGGATGCCAATTCACCTTCCTCTTTTGTCCATCATAAAGAGATTTTATTCTCTAATTAATCGGCAATCAAAGGTGCACTAATGGTAATTGTTAATGTCCATATCAATGGGATTTTCATATCCCAATAATCAATGGGATTTTCAAATCCAACAATCTCCCACTGGACATTGATAATGACCATGTAATGTGCATATTGTATGAGCTCAGAATTATTGCCACCAATCGAGAAATAACTGAACAATCTTGTCCATTGGTTATGATAACATGAGATCATGGAGGTATTCATCGTATTGAGCACGATTAAACCCATCAATGGTCACCAATATTAACACAACTAAATGACATAGATCAATGCCAAATGAATAAATTTGGATCTATATCCAAAATTGCATTTATAATGAACGGTCCGTTTTCTTAATGGAGACCCTTTAGTGAGAGAACGTGGAAACAACATCAAATGCTTTATTCTGCGCAGAAATTTATTGAACTTCAAATGTTTCAAAACTGTAAGGGCTGAGCAAAATAATACAAACTCCCACTAGAAGTGGATATCTTTATTTGATACAACACCCATACGAATCATATGTTCATGAAATATATTGGGTGTCACTGCTTTGGTTAGCGGATCCGCCACCATGGAATTTGTCCCAATATGCTCTATGGAAATTTGTCCACTTTGTACTCTCTTTTCACAACCAAAAACTTTATTTCAATATGCTTTGACTTGGTTGAGCTTCTGTTACTGTTAGAATAAAGTACTGCTGAATTGTTGTCACAAAATAACTGCAATGGTTTATGGATGCTGCTTACAATACGCATCCCATTGACAAAATTCTTCAGCCATATTCCATGATTTGATGCCTCATAACATGCTATGAATTCAGCCGCCATAGTGGAGGATGCTACAATTGTTTGTTTAGCACTCCTCCATGATATGGCTCCTCCAGCCATTAGGAATACATAGCCCGAAGTGGATCTTCTGCTATCTTTGCATCCAGCAAAATCAGAGTCGGAATAACCAATGATCTCCAGTTCATCCGACCTTTGATATGTAAGTCTATAGTCTTTTGTTCTCTGAAGATATCTCATGACACGTTTGGCAGCCCTCCAATGATCCATGCCTGGATTCGCCATGTATCTGCCAAGCATGCCCACAATAAATGCCAGATCCGGACGTGTGCACACTTGTGCATACATAAGACTCCCAATTGCAGATGCATAAGGGATCTTACCCATTTCTTGAATTTCAAGGTTATTCTTAGGGCATTGATTGAGACTGAATTTGTCTCCTTTAGCAACTGGGGTATCAATTGGTTTGCAAAGCTGCATGCCAAATCTTTGAAGCACCTTATGGATGTAGTTCTCTTGTGACAATCCAAGTACACCTTGAGTTCGATCTCGGTGTATCTGGATTCCTAATACAAAAGAAGCATCTCCAAGATCTTTCATTTCAAAATTATTTGAAAGAAATTTCTTTGTTTCATGCAACAAATTCAGATCATTACTAGCAAGCAGTATGTCATCCACATACAAAACCAAGAAAATGTGTTTACTCCCACAAAACTTATGATATACACAATCATCCACTGGATTAGTCTCAAAACCAAATGAGATAATTACCTGATGGAATTTGTGATACCATTGACGGGATGCTTGCTTGAGTCCATAAATGGATTTCTTTAATTTACAAACCATATTCTGTGCATCTCCCTGAACAAAGTTTTCTGGTTGAACATATAGATTACCTCCTCAACGGCTCCATTGAGAAAGGCGGTCTTAACATCCATCTGATGAAGCTCAAGATCAAAGCGCGCAACTAATGCCATGATAATTCTAAAGGAATCCTTACTAGAAACAGGAGAAAATGTTTCATTGTAATCAATTCCATTTCTTTGAGTAAATCCTTTAGCTACAAGACGTGCCTTAAACCTTTCAACATTACCATTTGAACCCCTTTTGGTTTTAAATATCCATTTACAACCAATGGGCTTCGCACCTTCTGGCAATGGTACAAGGTCCCAAACTTGATTGTCTTGCATCGATTTGTATTCCTCATTCATGGCTTCGATCCATTTTACAGAGTTAGAACCTTTCATGGCCTGATGGAAGTTGATTGGATCATCTTCCCTAATTCCATCTTGTTCTTGAAGAAATACTATATAGTCATCCGGAATAGCACTCCTTTGTTCTCTAATGGATCTCCTTAAATTTTGAGGTTGTTGATTTTGATCTTGTGTTGCAAATCCTCTATGAGGGGTTGTTGGATATTGTTATCTTGAGGTTCTTGATTTGTTTCTTGCCCAATGATTGGAATGCACTCTTGTGCATTTTCAATCACAACATCAGGAATCGGGATTGATTCCTCCTCAAAGACAATATCCCTAATATGCATCTTCCCCTTCAAATCAACATCCTCAAAAAAGGTTGCGGTTCCCGTTTCAAATATCTTCTTAAGTGTGGGATCATAAAATTTGTAACTCCTTGATCGCTCTGAGTAACCAATAAAGTAGCTGCTCACCGTTTTGGAGTCCAATTTTTTCTCATTTGGCCTATAAGGCCTTGCCTCAGCTGGACATCCCCATATACGTAAATGCTTTAGACTAGGTCTTTTACCAGTCCAGAGCTCATATGGTGTTTTTGCAACTGCTTTCGTTGGTACTCTATTCAAAATGTAAGCTGTTGTTTTTAATGCTTCTCCCCAGAGGGACTCTGGTAAGGAAGAATGACTGATCATACTCCTCACCATATCCTTAAGAGTCCTGTTACGTCTCTCAGCTACACCATTCATGCTAGGAGAACCTGGCATAGTATACTGAGGAACAATTCCACATTCTTCTAGGAATAAAGCAAAAGCACCAGGACGTTGTTCACCTGAACCATCATATCTGCCATAGTATTCACCACCACGATCAGATCTGATGCACTTTATGCTTTTGTTGAGTTGGAGCTCAACTTTGGCCTTGAATGATTTGAACACGTCTAGAGCTTGTGACTTTTCATGAATGAGATATAGGTAACCGTATCTTGAGTAGTCATCTATGAATGATATAAAATACTGTTGGCCATTCCATGATGCCGTAGGGAATGGACCACATATATCAGTATGTATCAATTCTAAGACACTGGAAGCTCTATTGGAACCTAATCTCCTTGATTTGGTTTGTTTTCCCTTAATGCAGTTGACACATATATCTAAATCTGTAAAATCTAATGAATCTAGGATGTTATCAGATACAAGTCGTTCAATTCTAGATTTGGATATGTGACCCAAATGCTTATGCCAAATTGATGCTGAATTTTCTGAGGCGGATTTTCGCTTAGTGCCTCTCGATTCAACAACCATAGATTCATTATACGAGGCAATGGTATCAAGCAAATAAAGCTTATCACTAGAAACTAAGGAACCAGTACCAATCGTAGCAGAGTTAAAAGAAAGACTAAATTTTCCATTTCCAAAATTCAGAAAATAACCTAAATTGTCCAATGCAGAAACAGAAATCAAATTTCGTCTAAAAGATGGAACAACGAAAGTATTCTTTAACTCTAGATAATGACCAGTTCCTAATAAAAGCTTAAAAAATCCAACTGCCTCGACTTCTGCCTTCTTTCCGTCTCCCACGTAGATGTATCTTTCAACATCAGTTGGTCTTCGATAGTTCAGGCAGCCCTGCATTGAAACACTTATGTGAGTAGAGGCACCGGAATCTAACCACCAAGTGTTTCTTGGAACTGAAGCTAAATTAACTTCAGAACAAACCAAAGTATGAATTGTACCTTTCTTCACGCGCCATGCATGATATTTGGCACAATCTTTCTTGACGTGTCCAGTTTTCTTGCAGAAGAAGCAACTAATTGCATCCTTATTCTTCTTCACTGGACCTATCACAACAGCTTTACTCATTTCTTTTCTTTTCTTGCCCTTATCCTTAGAGTTCATAGCTAAATGAGAACTTTCCGGCTTTTCATGCTTCAACCTGTCTTCCTCTTGAGCACAGTACGAAATGAGTTCGTTAAGAGTCCACTTCTCCTTTTGGCAGTTATAACTGACCCTGAACTGGCTGTACTGTGATGGAAGTGACAAGAGAACCAAATGAACTAACAAATCATCAGATATTGTTAGTTCTAATTCCTGTAACTTTGAAGCAATATGAGCCATTTCAAGAATGTACTCCCTCATGTTTCTCTTGCCGGTGTACTTCATGGAAATCAAGTGTTGCAAGTAAGTGCTTGTTTCCGCCTTATCATTTTTCGCAAAATGTTCTTCAATTTTAGCAAGGTATTCTTTAGCTGTATTTATCTTTTCTTCAGCAATCCCTCTAAGGGTTTCCGGAATGCCACGTTTTATGATCATGAGACACATGCGATTAGAGCACTCCCACCTCTCATAGTTCTTCTTTTCATCAGAAGAACTATTTTTCGTAAGAGGAGCGGGAGTCTCCATCCGAAGTGCAAGGTCTAGATCCATGCAGCCAAGCAATATCATAATGCTTTCTTTCCATGCCTTGAAATTTGTGCCCTGAAGCACGGGAATGGAATTCATGGTGGCTGAGATAGTAGATGCGGAAGCGGAAGCTATAAAATAAAGAACAAAAGAAAACAGAATTAATGTATGTTTCATACACGTGAATTTGCAAATACAGCCATAAGAAAAAACAAGATACCAAGCACATCACTAACTATTAAGTCTTTGGACAATAATGTTAGTTGTACGTGATACTCTTGATATAATGATCAATCGTCAATGATAAATCCTATCAAGTAATGAGACCATCTTTGGATGTATCTCATTACTCACATGGAACTTTATAATCATTGCTCAATTATCATCACAGGCATGCGATATACTTAAATAAATATTGTCCCTCCTTTGGGATGGATAATATTTATAATGTATACAAAATCCGTCCAGATATCTCCAACAATATAATTTCGACGATAGAGGTCACTTTGGTGGCTTATTCGCTAAAATTATATTACTGGTGATATTGTAAATCTGTCATATGGCTAATATAACTTTAAGTCACCTTTTTTTTTGATATTCCAACCAAATTTCTGATGCCGAAAGTAGAAGCTAATGTCATAATTCAAGGAATACAATAGCAATCCGATGACATTTAATTTCAACGTACAGTCCAATGACATGATAAAAATTGATAATAATTTATTCCGTGAATGTCGTTAGATAAGTTGATATGTTATTATATCAATGTTCCCTTTTTATATTCAGGAAATTAATATCATCTTTAATAATTTCCTTAAATGGAAAGTGCTTAAGAAGACAACGACAATGGCAAAAATAAAATAAAATTATGCATGATTTTAAAGCAAGAGTAAATGTAATGGAATATATTGCATAAATGGAATGACAAGTGATCAATAATATACTCACACAATACGAACAACAGAAAACCATCTAAACAGTACTGCCATTTAAAAATGACCTGATACAAATTAAACAGCATCCGATTTAGGTTGAGACAGGGGAAAGAATTGATTAATTTATGGGAGGTGTATCCTTGTACGTGAGCTTTATAAGTAAATGGATACGTGATATCGCCCCCCGCAGTCTATGTTAATTCGGTCAAATTAATGTCCAAATTAATTAAAGTGATTCGTTGTAGTCAGATACTAGGGGTTAATCAAAAGCCACTTATCGATTAATGTGAAATTAATTTTAAGCGGCAATTTTTTTCTTGGTGGAGTCCAAGGTCGATCTCAGGGAGGCATCTGTCTCCTTAGGTGAATTTAAGCAAGGATCCAAGTGTGTGATTTTCGAGGAGTAATTTTTTCCTTTTTAATTTTTTTATGCAGACTTATGTAGACAATGCCGGCCAATTTAATGTTCAATTTAATTAGGGTATCAAATGAAGTCCAAAAATGATGAAAATTGGCCAGATGGTTAATGATGATGAAAATGACCTACACTAATTTTTTTGGAATTTTTCGACACTAAATGAATTTACTAGGAATTAAATAAACAGACAGGGTGATTTTCAGTATTTAATTTTTAATATATCAAACCACAATTTTTTCAAGAACTAAAATTATCCTAGGTGGCTCTAATGATAAGGGACCTAGGAAAATTAACAGAATTTAATTTCATTGTGAAATGAATTAATTAAAATTAATCTAAGAAAATCACTTAACAATTTATTTAGGCCTCGATATGCGTGAAAATGCTATGAAATTTTTATGGTATGTTAAAAAATGATGTCCTTAAGCTACTGTGAATTTTTGATGAATTTTGGAAGCACAAAGAATGAACTATAAATCAAAAGGCGTCACTGGGCAAAATATGTCAACAATTCACCAATTAATTCATTAATAATTCAAATGAACTTACAAAAATATGACACGTGGACCAATAGACAGAGGACAAAATTTCCAACAAAATGCAATTTTTAGAATTTCAAAATGATGTAAAATGCAATCTAGGGACGCGTGCAAACACAGGGGTGTAAATGCAATACAGGAAATTAAAATTACAATAACCAAATATGCAGACAGGGACTAAAATGCAATTACCTATAATATGGGGGACTCTTGTGCAAATTCTCCACAGGGCACGTGCTCCTCACGTGGGGTCTCCTTCACAAGGACCTCTTTGCAATTTTGGAAAGCTCCAGAGGCCTCGGTGCAATTTACCCAGGTCGCACGTGCTCCTCACGTGGGCGGCCTAGGCTCGGAAGGCTGAGGCGGCTCGGAGAGAGGTTCGAACGTTCTGGAGGTCCGGAGCGAGGCTCGGTGTAGCCTCGGGTCGACCGAGCCTAGGCTTGGGGCCGAGGCTCGGTCTTCGTCGACGTGGCAGGCTGCGGGCCTTTGGATCAAGATTGATCCAAAGGGTGGCAGTGAAGATGCGTGGCGTTCTCCCAGGCGTGGGATCAGTGATGATCCTACGGTCGAAGGCGAGTCCGGTGGCGAGCGACGTGGCGATGTGAGAGCCGTTCGATCGATGCGATCGAACGGCAGCTGCTCTTCTTCCTCGACGGTCCTCCGCCGCCTGCGGAGGAGAAGGCGGGGCTCCGGCGAGGATGCTGTAGCTCCGCCCGTCCTTCCTCGAGGTGCTGACGCTCTCCGGATTGTCGGAGATAGCCCGGAAAATGCGTTGCGAGGAGGCGGAGAAGATGGTGGTCTCAGGAGCTTCGAAGGGCGGCCTGATGATGACGGCGATGAAGCTCGAAGATGGCTCCGGCGACCTTCCGTTCAGTGAGAAGATGGGTACCTGCAAGTGTGAAATAGAGAGCCGGAGCTCGTGCTGGTGTTTGTGGAGAGATGGAGGTGATCGGTGAGGCCTAGGGCGTGAAGGAGATGGTCGGCGATGGTGCTCCGGCCAAGTGGCGGAGCTGGAGGTCGATGGTTGGTGGAGTGCGTCGTCGGTCGTCGTGAATGGTGTCGCGAGGATGAGAGCTTCGACGCGAAGCTCAGTGAGATGAAAGGGAAGCGAGAGAGTGACTGGTGGCGGCGAATAAAATCGGAGAAATCGAAGATAAAAACAAAGGACGATCGGAGGAGAAATGGAGGGATCTACCTGGGAAATGGAGCTCAGTTTTGAGCTCCAGGTCATCGCTCGAAGGTCGGTAGGTGGCCTGAGCTCACGCAGCTCGCGGATGGAGGCTGCAGCATGGCGGTGGCGGCCGTGGATCTCGCCGGAGTCGAATACCCTTCTTCGCTCAACGATTCAACTAATTGCTGTCACCAACTGGTAGGTCGGAGCTCAGGGAAGCTCTCTGGAGTGGCGGATCAGGGTGAACGTTGCCTGTGGTGGCGTATTTATAAGGTGAAGTTGGTGGCGGTGTTGATGACGAGGCGAGTTTCGAGGGTGACATGGAGCTTCTATGGTGGAGGTGGTGGAGCGTGAGGGAGCTGGCGAGGGAGAGGGATGAGTGGGTTACGTCGTGGGGGTGTCAGCGGTGGGAGAGGGTGGCTGACGTGCAGCCGGAAATAGAAAGGGGGCGCTCCTCCCGCAAGGCAAGGGACGTGGGAGAGAGGGGCGCCCAGAGGTAGGAGACGAGGTCTCCACCGTTGGATCTTGTGATGCAACGGTGGAGATCAAGGTGTGGTGGGCGGGTAGGATGAGATCGGGGGCTCGGAGATGATGGGCTATGGTGGAGCCACGTGGCGAGCTGCTAGCGAAGCGCGAGCGAACGGCCTGGATGAGGAGATGGAGTTGATCAGAGGGCCGTGATTCGCTGGAAGAAGGGCGGCTGCGATTGAGAGATCAAGGGTCTGATCAAGCGGCGTAGATGCTGCCACGTGGAGGGCTCTGGTGAAGGCGCGAACATGCGGCGTAGATCAAGGCAGGAGATGATCGGATGGTCCAGGCAAGGGGCGTGCGTGGAAAAGGCTGGGCCGTTGGATCTGAAGCGAGATCCAATGGCTGAGGACGCAGGCGGATGAGGCGAGGGGAAGCGGGCCGCGTGGCGCAACCAGAGGGCGCCACGTGGCCTGCTGTGAGTGGCTGGAATAAGATGCACGTGTAGAGAGAAGAGGGGACCGAATTTGGAAAAACTTAAAACATGAAAGTTGTAGATCTCGATGAGATCTACAAGTTTCATGTTGACCAAAGACGGAGATGAGGTCAAATATGATACATAAATACAAGGATACATAGATATACATAGATAGTATACAAAGTGGCCCAAAAACCCATCTTTCTCATACAAGCTCCAAATTCAATGAAATTAGTCTCATTTTAAAGGTCTTTTAATGTGTAGTATTCTAAGAGTAAGTAGACCTAATTCGGAGTTTGCATGAGGGCTTTATTTGCATTCTAATGTACAGGGGTTCTCAGGCTTTATTGGCTATTTTACAAAGGGGAGTTTTGGCATTTTTTCCCTATATTATTAACTAAGGAGTACATATTATAGAGAAGAGGTTATTTTAGTGCATGGGTATTTTACAGGGGATTTTTGGCTTCTTATTTAAATGCAAATGAGCTACTAAAATGTATGAGTTAGGAATATATGCATGAATGCTATTTATGCAATATAAAGGGAAATATGCCTCTATTTTCTCGGAAACAAGGCTCTATTTTTTACTTTTGAAGTGATGAATCACAGATTCATCAACCCCCTATACTTAAACCTTGCTCGTCCCCGAGCAACTAAATGAAATGCAAGAGTGAAATGATTTTGGGTTCCAAACCAAGGTCATGAACAAAAGTTGAAAAATAGAGCCTGACTCGACCTTTGGATTAATTGTGTGGCGGAACCTTATTTGGACCTGCACTTAAGACCTAACAGACTTCAAGTTCCACAAGTCTTCTATTCAAGACGCCTCAATAGTCAGGTCAGAACAAATCCTCAAACGTAAATTTCTGATGACTATGATTCTTACTTGTACTGTGTAAGTGATTTGTAACTCTCCACATCAGAAACAGCTCGGAACCAGCCTCCTCTAACAAGGTAACTCAATAACCCGGTCCAGTAACTCTTTCCTCGAGGAGCGGGGTATTCCCTTCTAAGTTCAAGTGCGACCAACTCAAGAGGAGGGGGTAGAGAAGAGAATAGACGGTAGCCAGTGTAGCTACCTATCCCGGGATGCCTGACCAGTGTAGCCAAGTCATCCAGCTGCATTTCTTTACTAGTATACATACTCCGACATGTATTTTATTTTTTTCTTGAACATGTCTGATTTTTTTGGAGTTTTTGCATTTTTTTTGTCGAAAAGCAGCATGTACATCAGGAGTTTTTCCTCTTGAGTTAGTAGACTATCCCTCTTTTGAAGCATTATTGCAACCCACAGCATCCTGTCCTTAGATGTCAACACCACCAGACTAGGTTGAGATGCACTACCCTCCCTAGAGGAGGACGGATGTTTCCACCCGTGTGCTACTCCAAGCTAAAGGATTCTACCTCCTCACCACCTCATCAATGAAGAGCTACGTGCATAGTTCTTGTCCAAGTTAGGTCATTATCTAAAAGAATTATGCGTATGCACGAGATATTCTACTTAGACTAATCAAGATGACATGTGAACATAGACATGCGGACTCAAAGAATTAAGTCACTTGACCTGAGAGATCTTAACTCCAGTTCCTATAAGGTTCCTCTGAAATTAGGTGGATTAAGGTCAAATCAAGTCCATCCTCAATATCTACTCATAACTTGGTTCAGAACCCACTAGCTTTTCACTTTGCATATGCAAGATATGCTGATGAGATGTGGATGACATGCTATGAAAATGCAAGACTCTATTTTTTTATGCAGAGATGATATGCAAGATTAAATAAGAAGCCTATTTTTTTCTTTTTCTCTTTTATTTTTTTTTCGATTTTTACCCACCCGTAATTATTGTAAAATATATACAAAAATACGCGAAAGTACGAGCTATGGGTAAAGTATATATGTAATATATACACGCCCCCCTATACTTAGCGTGTGCTATGTCCTCAGAGCACGAAGAGCGAGGAAAAAGACATAGCTCGTGCTAAGCGTAGGAGAGCCAAAAGGAACAAAAAGTATAGAAGTCGTCTCGCCCCCCTATACTTGGGCTTTGGCAGCCTAAGTGTAGAAGAAGATCAGAAATGGGGCGGACGAGGGAAAGATGAGAAATGGATGAGTATACAATGCGGGCATCGGTCCCCCCTATACTTAGGCTCAGGTCAGCCTAAGTATCAGTAGGAAATGAGTATGAGGACCAATGTGATCTGGAGAATGTACAGTGAATCGACTCGGGTGACCCCTCATCCTATACTTAGGATCTGGTCATCCTAAGTATAGTCCAAGATAATGGTTCGATGATGTGGGGATGGGTTACTAGAATCGTGGGGGTAAAGGATAGGATATACAGGAAAAATGATATATACAGATGAGTCGGTCTGAATCTTTTGAGATGCTGCGGATGGCTGGGGTTCATTGCTGCAAGGTTTCATACGCGGCTTGAGATGTATCTGTTGTATCTATCTCGCTCATGAATACAATCTCCTCCACATGGACTAACTGTTCATTGGATTCAACGTAGTGCTTCAACAGCTGCCCATTCACTAGGAATGTCGGTGCGTCATCTGCGAGATCTGAGATCTCGACACATCCACTATCATGCACTGTACGGACGACAAATGGTCCCATCCACTTAGACTTTAATTTGACTTGGAAAATCTTCAGCCTAGCATTGAACAATCATACCTTCTGTCCAGGAACAAAGGTCTTTCGTCTGATATATCTATCATGCCAACGCTTCACCTTATCCTTGTACACCAAACTGTTGTTGTATGCTCGGTTTCTGACTTCCACAAGCTCATTCAGATCCATGTCTCTCTGTTTCTGACCCAGGTGTGTGTTCCAGTTGACCTTCTTTATTGCCCATTCTGATTTGTGCACTAACTCTGTGGGCAAATGGCACGGCTTTCCGAATACCATTCGGAATGGGGAGGTGCCTAACGGTGTCTTGTAAGCCGTCCTATACGCCCAGAGGACTTGATCTAAGATCTGAGACCAGTCCTTCCTGTCCGGGCGAACAAGCTTTTGCAATATGGTTTTCACCTCCCTATTCGACACCTCAGCCATACCATTGGTTTGTGGGTGGTAAGGACTCGCGACACGGTGTTCGATGCCGTAGTCCTTCAGGAGTTTCTTCACCTCCCGATTCACAAAGTGGCTACCCCCGTCTGATATCATCATCTTGGGGATCCCGAACCTAGAGATTATGTTTTCTCTGATGAATTTACAGACAGTCCTGCTGTCTGCGGCTCGGGTCGGGATAGCCTCCACCCATCTGGACAGATAATCTACCGCAAGGAGGATATATTCGAACCCGTGGCTGACAGGGAACGGGCCCATGAAATCGATGCCCCAGGCGTCAAAGATATCACAAATGATGACCGGCTGCATTGGCATCTCATCCTTGGAACCAACGGTTCCTCCCATTCTCTGGCAAACTGGGCACGACTTCGCAAAGGCGGTGGCATCGTGAAACAGAGTCGGCCAGTAGAAGCCACATTGAAGTACCTTCCATGTGGTCCTCTTCCCGGAGTGGTGTCCTCCTGCCTCTAAGCTATGGCATAAAGAAAGGACACTCTGGTATTCCTCCTGAGGAATACAACGTCTCCAGACACAATCCGGTCCTTCAAAGAAAAGGATCGGATCCTCCCAATGGTAGTGTCTAGCATCCGACTTTAGTCGGTCGATTTGGCTCTTGGGACAATCCTCGGGAACTTTCTTGGAGACAAGATAGTTCACGATATTGGCGTACCATGGGAGTGAGTCAATAACAAAAATCGACTCGTCAGGGAAGGAGTCTCAAATCGGGGAAACCTCGGAAGTATTAAGATCTTCGAGACGAGAAAGATGATCGGCCACTACGTTCTTCTTTCCAGGTTTATCACGGATGTCCAAATCAAACTCCTGGATAAGTAAAATCCAACGAAGAAGACGCGCCTTCGCATCCTTCTTCTCCATCAAATATCGTAGTGTCGTGTGGTCTGTGAACATAGTTACCTTGGATCCGATTAAGTGAGATCTGAATTTGTCCAAGGCAAACACTACCGCAAGCATTTCCTTTTCTGTAACTGTATAGTTACGCTGAGCAGAATCAAGCACTTTGCTTGCGTAGTGAATTGCGAATGGGACGCCGTCTCTTCTTTGTCCCAATACAGCCCCAACAGCATAATATGAGGCGTCCGTCATGATCTCAAAAGGTAGAGACCAATCTGGGGCTTGTAAAATGGGTGCGTCCATGATCATTCCTTGTAACAGCTTAAAGGCCTCAAGACATTTGTGATCTACAATAAACTCCGTGTCTTTGCCTAAAAGCTCAGTTAGCGGTCGGGCAATCTTAGAAAAATCCTTGATAAATCTTCGATAAAATCCGACATGCCCGAGGAACGACCGCAACTGCCTTACGTTGGTTGGTGGCTGGAGTCGTCTGATCATGTCCACCTTGGCAGGTTCAATCTCCATTCCTCTCTTGGAGATGACATGCCCCAACACTATGCCCTCCATCACCATGAAGTGACTTCTCTCCCAGGAGAGCACCAGATTGACCTCACAACATCTTTTGAGGACTCGGTCCAGATTCCTAAGACAGGAATCAAAAGAATCGCCGTGGACCGAGAAGTCATCCATGAAGACTTCCAGGAATTCGCCGACCATTTCGGCGAATACAGCAATCATGCACCTTTGAAAAGTACCTGGAGCATTGCATAGCCCAAAAGGCATGCGCCTGAAAGCATAGGTACCAAAGGGGCATGTAAACGTGGTCTTTTCCTGGTCCTCCGGAGCTATGGCTACTTGATTGTAGCCCGAGAACCCATCAAGGAAGCAGAAGAATTCTTTCCCCGCTAATCTTTCTAGGATCTGATCAATGAACGGTAGGGGGAAATGATCCTTCTTCGTCGCGGCATTCAGGCATCTGTAATCCACATAGACGCGCCATGATGTGGGTACTCTAGTCACGATCTCCTCTCCGTCCTCGTTGGTGGTCGTCTGAATTCCCGACTTTTTCAGGACAACATGGATTGGGGCCACCCACTTCGAGTCGGAGATTGGGTAAATGAAACCCGCGTCGCACCATTTTTCTATCTCTTTTTTCACAACCTCTCGTAAATTTGGATTCAACCGGCGTTGGAATTCACGAGAGGGTTTGGCTTCTTTCTCCAAGTAAATATGGTGCGAACAAAGAGCGGGATTTATTCCGTGGAGATCGAAAATGCTCCAGCCTATTGCCTTGCGGTTCTTCTCCAGGATCTCTAGCAAGCGAGATTCCTGCTCCTCGGTCAATTGCGAACTGATAATGACCGGAAATTTCTTGTCTTGGCCCGCAAGGAAGGCATATTTTAGGGTTGTGGGTAGAGGTTTGAGCTCAGGAATAGTGTGATCGTCTAAGAAGTCTGGCTCAATCTGATCTGGTTCGGTGTCGGAAGTGGCTGGATCATGTTCTGTAATAGCTGCCACCAAGCGCGGCTCTGGAGTCGGATCGTCAAAAGTTTCCATACAATCGGCAAACGCCTCGTCCGACTCGTCATCCTCATCTTCCGATTGTCCTAAGGATGTAAGGACTGACAGGCCCAACTGGGCCTCTACGTCATCGAAGATGTAGGGCGATGCAGGTTCAGAGCTGTACTCGTTCCTGAGGATCTCGCAGACTGACTCATGCACTGGATCATCTTCAAAGGAGATGGACACATCGATGCTGGCTGGGTTCTGTCTCCATGGCCCAACTACGTCTACATGCTCACAGTCTGTTCCGGTAGAAGAGTACTCGGTGCTGGATTCGGAGTCCGATCTCTGCCATCTCGTCTGCTTCATCTCAAGTTCCTCATCTCCGCCTGGAGTTTGGAACTGAATTTTCCCATTCTTATAATCAAATAAGGCCCCCGCTGTTCTGAGGAAGGGCCTACCTAAAATGATCTGTGAATCTCTCCAATTACGAGGGGTTTCCATATCTAGGACAGTGAAGTCCACCATGTATTCTTGTCCCTCGACTTTGATCACAATGTTCATTAACTCTCCTTGGGACCTCTTAGTAGATTTGTCAGCAAACTGCAGAATAGCTCTAGATTTCCTAAGAGGTCCGAGATTAAGCCGCTCATAGAGGGCTGTGGGCATTAAGTTGATCGAGGAACCATTGTCCAGGAGAGTGCGTGCAAACGCGATGTCATCAACATGACTCACTACATAATGTGCACCCATGTCTCTTCGTTTCCGAGGAAACGAGTTCTTTATTGCACAAGTCGTGGCTACTGATAAAACGTGTTTCTCAACACGGATTTTGGTCTTCCTGCTAACCCTAGTAGGTGTGCATCTCACCTTAAGATATTTTTGGAATGCAGGGGTCATTTCCACGAACTTGTCAAAAGGGATTGTGACCTTGATGTGTTTATTGCAAAATTCAGCCATCTCAGGGTCATCTTTTTGGATTTTTTTGATTTTCTTCTTTCCACCCTTGAGAGCTCGGGGGAAAGGGATTATTGACTCCAACTCAGGTTCTGAAACTGAAATCTTCTCATTAATTTCTGGAACTGAGTTTTTGACATGACTCTGACTCTGATACAGACCTAGACTCTGACTCTGACTAAAAGGAAAATGCTGAGACGAAACCAGTGATGCTTCTTCCGCTTCTTCTGGACGATCCTCCTCAGATGGAGGTGTGGGCTCTTCATCGGTGTCGTCTGACTCTATGCGACTGCGGGACTGATGCTTCGAGGACTCAGATGTCCTCTTCTTCCACCGGTGGTGATGGTGCTGCTCCTCCTCTTCTTCCTCCGAATTCTCCTCAGGTAGATTCTCGGAGGCTCCTTCCTTTTGTGCTCGTGCCCGATCAGGTATGGTCACGGTCCTTCCACTCCTGAGGGACATATGATTAACATTATCATACGAAAGGATCTCATGTTCAGATAGATAATTATCTGAATAATATACATGATCTCGAGGTCGGTTCTGGCCCTGGTGTACGTTGTTTGGGTTGGCCTGAACCTGTGCGGGAATTGGGGTCCTTGGCGCCATTTGTTGGTCCTAGGCACGAGAGACCCGATTGATGTAGGTTCTCATGTCCAGGTAGTCATTCTACATTTGTTGGACCCTATCAGACAGGGTCTGGATCGCCAAGGTGACGGACTCCAATTCGGTGGGCTGGGCTGGCTGCTGAGTGGATGCGGTCCTGTACTGGCCCTGCTGGCCGTGCCGATACTACTGCTGATGGGACGGTGCTGGCCCCTGCTGGTAGGTGCGCTGCTGCGGCTGGTACCCTTGTTCTGGCCTGGACTGGTATCGCGGGACTGTGACGGGCCTGGTCTCTTGGTAGACTGGGGTTGGGCGGTGTGCCTGATCCTTCCCCATCTCGATTTGCCGGACTAGCGGGTCACGGCTATACCAAAGCCCGTTGATCTCGTATACATGCGGAAGCTCCTCGTATTCCGTTTCCACTGGTGGGGGTGCATGATGGTTCGGCTGGGTATAAGTCTGATCCCAGCTGCTCTGAGACCCCGGTGCCTGTTCTTGTACAAGATGGACTCGGTGTACAGGTACAGGTGGTGCAGAAGGGGTGGGTAGCTTGATCTTAGCTACCATTTCAGAGAGTTCCTCCACTTTCTTGGGAAGGCTCGAAAGAGACTCCATCTCCGCGACTCTCTTGTGGATCTGCTCGACCATGGTAAGCTTGTCGGCTATCATCCCCATGCTGGGGATGAGGTCCTCAGTCAGATCTACAACAGTCCTTCTAGTTGTTTCATTGGATAAGATTGAGGGAGACGACTGATAGGCCCTTGTGGCCTATGACCTGCCGGTTTCTGCCATCTGTTCTAGGATCTTCCATACAGCGTGCTCGTTCTTGTTCAGATAGCTTCCTCCACAGGCGGCGCTGACTAACCCCTGCATCTCCGGGGTTAGACCACAGAACAAGGTCTGGACTAAGATTGCCTTAGAAATGCCGTGGCATGGGCATTTCTGTACTAAGTCATTGAACCTGTCCCAAGCCTCATGGAACGGTTCGCTGGTTCCTTGAGCGAAGCTGGAGATCTTTGTTCTCATCTGATTAGTTCTACTGAGAGGGTAGAACTTCTTCAAGAAAAGGTCCTTGAACTGCATCCAGGTAGTACATACCACCCCTAAGTTTTTCAGCCAATGAGCGGCCTTATCTCCTAAGGCAAACGAGGTGGCCTTCAGACGGATATAATCTTGGCCAACATTGGGATGGCTAAGATTGTTGCACACTAATTCGAAGTCACGGAGGAAGGTGTATGGTTCTTCACTGAGGTTTCCGTTGAACTTCGGGAGCAGACTGAGGAAGTGGGGCTTCAGCTCGAATGCCTGGTCGGGAACTGCAGGTGCTAACCAGTTTTGGATCTCGTTCTCCGCTGGGTTGTAGGTATCGACCATTGGTCGGTCGATCCCCTCAGCTACTATGATCTGTCCCATCCGCGCCGTAAGATCTGCATTTTTCTGTTTGGCTTCGGCGAGGCGTCTAAGAATTTGTCGCATCTGGTCCTCATCTGGCGGCATCCTTGGCGGTATTTTGCCCTCTAGTTCTGGGGATTGGAAAATAAGATCGGTGTTAGAGGGCAAATCAAGGAAGGGATTACCGAGGCAATGGTCTTCCTCGGTAATCTCGGAGGAGATAAAAGGGTTGGTTTGAGAGTAACCACCCTGAGCATGAGGGAACCAGGACTCAAGAGGGTCATGAGTCCTGGGTGGTCCAAGGTGCGCTCGAACTGAGAAAGACGAGTTACTTGGGGGACTCATAGAGAGATCAGTGAATAGCGCGTCGAGATCTCCCCAATCACTCATCTTGATGAAGCGGGAAGAAGATAGGATTTTACTCCTACCTGAAGCAAGCAACAAGAACAATCCAAGACCCTGGGTTCACACTCAACACAGTGAAGGACTCAAACTTGAGTCCAATTTATCTTGTAGTTTTTAAGTGTGATATTCAAGCAAAAATAGCAAGGATTACGCGGCCTAGAGGGAAGTCGGCTCAGAGCCGGATGCGTCTTCCCTCTTTATCCTGTCGTCTAAGATACCACCGCTCCTTCCTTTCTTCGCTCCTATCCCAAGCCGATGGATTCAGTGACCACGCCCCTATCTACCTGCAAGCAGGCGGAGGCTGACAAGGCCGGAACTTCACCCCGGGGGGTTACTGGCAGCTTGTCGCAAAGTACCGCAATTTCGCCCCTATCTACCTGAGACAGGCGGAGGCTACTTGGTACTAGTCAAAGAATCTGAAATTATTCGGCTTGTGATATTTGCTAGGATCAGTTAGAACGTGATATGGAAGACGGGGATTTGGGCTCTACCTTAGGGTGTTCACACACACTCAGGTACCCTCACTCAGCCTGAAAACAAGGTCGGGGATTAATCTCCCGCAAACAATTTTCAAATTTTATTCTTTTTTTTGGTCAATACTGTTAGCAGTCCCGATTTTAAAGTTAAGTTATCACTTTAATTAGTCCACCACAAAGCACGCCTATCGGACAGTCCCAATTTCCTGTTTAATTTAAGTGAGAAAATAGGAGGGGGAAATCGAGAAAAGCCGATGCACGAAAAATCGACGATGCGGATGCTGAGTAGAGAATACTTACAGTGATCCCTTCGCTTTTTTATGCAGGATGCAAAACAGAATTGAAAACTTTACTCTACATGCAAATGCAATCGATGAAAAGCCGCTCCTAGACAGGCAGTTCTATTAGCGTGAAGAACAGTTTAATTTTGACTAAGTCCAACGGTCTAGGTGCGTCTTTTATGTGTGATGTGTGGTCCTATTGATTACGAGCACAAACAATTCCTAGAGTGGCTCGAGGAGCCGCTAGTGCAAGCTAAGTTACAATCACCCACACAGCACACAGGACACAGTTCCACTATCTTTACACGCGCGAGATCCCAAACGGGAACCGCTGGAAATGATGCGAAAGAAAAAGAAATAAAATAAAATGTAATTACAAAGCCTCTTTTTCACTCAAAAATTTAAATGCTAAGTCCTCGAAGCGTCGCCGACTCCTCGCGGTCCTCGCACAAAAAATAATTGGAGGTCAGAGAGTTACACGAAAATAAAATAATGCAAAAATAAATGAGAGAAAATAATTACAAGAAAACCGGGGGACAGACTACCCGGGGAATGAAAATCAAACACTCAAAAATTTGCTAAAAATTAACCTAAGCCGTGCCTCCCCGGCAACGGCGCCATTTTTGATATCGCCCCCCGCACTCTATGTTAATTCGGTCAAATTAATGTCCAAATTAATTAAAGTGATTCGTTGTAGTCGGATACTAGGGGTTAATCAAAAACCACTTATCGATTAATGTGAAATTAATTTTAAGCGGCAATTTTTTTCTTGGTGGAGTCCAAGGTCGATCTCAGGGAGGCATCTGTCTCCTTAGGTGAATTTAAGCAAGGATCCAAGTGTGTGATTTTCGAGGAGTATTTTTTTTCTTTTTAATTTTTTCATGCAGACTTATGTAGACAATGCCGGCCAATTTAATGTTCAATTTAATTAGGGTATCAAATGAAGTCCAAAAATGATGAAAATTGGCCAGATGGTTAATGATGATGAAAATGACCTACACTAATTTTTTTGAAATTTTTCGACACTAAATGAATTTACTGGGAATTAAATAAACAGACAGGGTGATTTTCAGTATTTAATTTTTAATAAATATCAAACCACAATTTTTTCAAGAACTAAAATTATCCTAGGTGGCTCTAATGATAAGGGACCTAGGAAAATTAACAGAACTTAATTTCAGTGTGAAATGAATTAATTAAAATTAATCTAAGAAAATCACTTAACAATTTATTTAGGCCTCGATATGCATGAAAATGCTATGAAATTTTTATGGTATGTTAAAAAAAGATGTCCTTAAGCTACTGTGAATTTTTGATGAATTTTGGAAGCACAAAGAATTAACTATAAATCAAAAGGCGTCACTGGGCAAAATATGTCAACAATTCACCAATTAATTCATTAATAATTCAAATGAACTTACAAAAATATGACACATGGACCAATAGACAGAGGACAAAATTTCCAACAAAATGCAATTTTTAGAATTTCAAAATGATGTAAAATGTAATCTAGGGATGCGTACAAACACAGGGGTGTAAATGCAATACAGGAAATTAAAATTACAATAAACAAATATGCGGACAGGGACTAAAATGCAATTACCTATAATGTGGGGGACTCTTGTGCAAATTCTCCACAGGGCACGTGCTCCTCACGTGGGGTCTGCTTCACAGGGACCTCTTTGCAATTTTGGAAAGCTCCAGGGGCCTCGGTGCAATTTACCCAGGCCGCACGTGCTCCTCACGTGGGCGGCCTAGGCTCGGAAGGCTGAGGCGGCTCGGAGCGAGGTTCGAACGTTCTGGAGGTCCGGAGCGAGGCTCGGTGTAGCCTCGGGTCGACCGAGCCTAGGCTTGGGGCCGAGGCTCGGTCTTCGTCGACGTGGCAGGCTGCGGGCCTTTGGATCAAGATTGATACAAAGGGTGGCGGTGAAGACACGTGGCGTTCTCCCAGGCGTGGGATCAGTGATGATCCTACGGTCGAAGGCGAGTCCGGTGGCGAGCGACGTGGCGATGTGAGAGCCGTTCGATCGATGCGATCGAACGACAGCTGCTCTTCTTCCTCGATGGTCCTCCGCCGCCTGCGGAGGAGAAGGCGGGGCTCCGGCGAGGATGCTGTAGCTCCGCCCGTCCTTCCTCGAGGTGCTGACGCTCTCCGGATTATCGAAGATAGCCCGGAAGATGCGTTGCGAGGAGGCGGAGAAGATGGTGGTCTCAGGAGATTCGGAGGGCGGCCTGATGACGACGGCGATGAAGCTCGAAGATGGCTCTGGCAACCTTCCGTTCAGTGAGAAGATGGGTACCTGCAAGTGTGAAATAGAGAGCCGGAGCTCGTGCTGGTGTTTGTGGAGAGATGGAGGTGATCGGTGAGGCCTAGGGCGTGAAGGAGATGGTCGGCGATGGTGCTCCGGCCAAGTGGCAGAGCTGGAGGTCGATGGTTGGTGGAGTGCGTCGTCGGTCGTCGTGAATGGTGTCGCGAGGATGAGAGCTTCGACGCGAAGCTCAGTGAGATGAAAGGGAAGCGAGAGAGTGACCGGTGGCGGGGAATAAAATCGGAGAAATCGAAGATAAAAACAAAGGACGATCGGAGGAGAAATGGAGGGATCTACCTGGGAAATGGAGCTCAGTTTTGAGCTCCAGGTCGTCGCTCGAAGGTCGGTAGGTGGCCTGAGCTCATGCAGCTCGCGGATGGAGGCTGCAGCACGGCGGTGGCGGCCGTGGATCTCGCTGGAGTCGAATCCCCTTCTTCGCTCAACGATTCAACTAATTGCTATCACCAACTGGTAGGTCGGAGCTCAGGGAAGCTCTCTGGAGTGGCGGATCGGGGTGAACGTTGCCGGTGGTGGCGTATTTATAAGGTGAAGTTGGTGGCGGTGTTGATGATGAGGCGAGTTTCGAGGGCGACGTGGAGCTTCTATGGTGGAGGTGGTGGAGCGTGAGGGAGCTGGCGAGGGAGAGGGATGAGTGGGTTACGTCGTGGGGGTGTCAGCGGTGGGAGAGGG
The DNA here is from genome assembly GCA_037367405.1 of Ottelia alismoides. Taxonomy (NCBI): domain Eukaryota; kingdom Viridiplantae; phylum Streptophyta; class Magnoliopsida; order Alismatales; family Hydrocharitaceae; genus Ottelia; species Ottelia alismoides. The sequence goes on from JAZKJV010009850.1 coordinate 277,788, forward strand.
TGGCTGACGTGCAGCCGGAAATAGAAAGGGGGCGCTCCTCCCGCAAGGCAAGGGACGTGGGAGAGAGGGGCGCCCAGAGGTAGGAGACGAGGTCTCCACCGTTGGATCTTGTGATCCAACGGTGGAGATCAAGGTGTGGTGGGCGGGTAGGATGAGATCGGGGGCTCGGAGATGATGGGCTATGGTGGCGCCACGTGGCGAGCTGCTAGCGAAGCGCGAGCGAACGGCCTGGATGAGGAGATGGAGTTGATCAGAGGGCCGCGATTCGCTGGAAGAAGGGCGGCTGCGATTGAGAGATCAAGGGTCTGATCAAGCGGCGTAGATGCTGCCATGTGGAGGGCTCTAGTGAAGGCGCGAACGTGCGGCGTAGATCAAGGCAGGAGATGATCAGATGGTCCAGGCAAGGGGTGTGCGTGGAAAAGGTTGGGCCGTTGGATCTGAAGCGAGATCCAACGGCTGAGGACGCAGGCGGATGAGGCGAGGGGAAGCGGGCCGCGTGGCGCAACCAGAGGGCGCCACGTGGCCTGCTATGAGTGGCTGGAATAAGATGCACGTGTAGAGAGAAGAGGGGACCGAATTTGGAAAAACTCAAAACATGAAAGTTGTAGATCTCGATGAGATCTACAAGTTTCATGTTGACCAAAGACGGAGATGAGGTCAAATATGATACATAAATACAAGGATACATAGATATACATAGATAGTATACAAAGTGGCCCAAAAACCCATCTTTTTCTCATACAAGCTCCAAATTCAATGAAATTAGTCTCATTTTAAAGGTCTTTTAATGTGTAGTATTCTAAGAGTAAGTAGACCTAATTCGGAGTTTGCATGAGGGCTTTATTTGCATTCTAATGTACAGGGGTTCTCAGGCTTTATTGGCTATTTTAGAAAGGGGATTTTTGGCCTTTTTTCCCTATATTATTAACTAAGGAGTACATATTATAGAGAAGAGGTTATTTTAGTGCATGGGTATTTTACAGGGGATTTTTGGCTTCTTATTTAAATGCAAATGAGCTACTAAAATGTATGAGTTAGGAATATATGCATGAATGCTATTTATGCAATATAAAGGGAAATATGCCTTTATTTTCTCGGAAACAAGGCTCTATTTTTGACTTTTGAAGTGATGAATCACATATTCATCAATACTATATCCCCAAAATTTTCTTAGTTTTTTTAATAAGTAAACAACAAGATCGTGAAAATTTTGTTATTTCCGTGATTGGAAATTATGCCAAAAGATTTGATCTTCTCCTTTGAAATCAAGTCAAATAATAAAGGCAAGAAAAAATAAAAAAAACACACGATGCAACAAATCGGAATATGCATAATTAATACAAAGCATTATGTTTACTGTGAGATTCGTTCGAATCGGAATATATACAAGAGATTAATCTCCAGTGGTATTATGCATGAGTAATACACATATCCAACAAGGACACATAAAAAAATGCAAATACCACAGCAAGAGATACAACATGAAATAGGAAATCAAGGAAGATAGTCTCATCCGGTATCAATATTTCCACACCATCAACGATATGAAAATTCAATAATCTGAAAAAGGTTATTTCAAATCCATATCACATGTGTGAAAAAAACATATACATAAGACCCTATAAATCGGAATCGAGATGGCTCTGATACCACTTGTTAACTAGAAATCGATCCGAATTCAAGGGTAACGGAGTACCTGACGCCATTGTTATGATGTTGCCGTAGCCGTCGATCAACCCACGGATGGAACCTCGGATCTTCCTCACGAACGTATGCCTCTCACGCTCTCTCTTGTCGATGGAAAACAATAGAGAAGAGAACATATGTCGATTTGGGACCCTTGGCCTTATTATATTTGGCTAGACAACCAAAACGGCTGCCAATTTCACCTTCCTCTTTTGTCCATCATAAAGAGATTTTATTCTCTAATTAATCGACAATCAAAGGTGCACTAATGGTAATTGTTAATGTCCATATCAATGGGATTTTCATATCCCAATAATCAATGGGATTTTCAAATCCAACACATAATAATTAAGTTCAATGGTGTACATTTTCAAATACAGAGTACCAGTTAAATTCTTTAAATAAATTAATTTATATACATTACCTAAATATAATATATGATCTATTGTTCTTTCCTGTGATAAGATATTTATCATGGTGTAGAGATCCCTTTATACCATGAAAAATGTGGGTATTTAGGAAAAATCAAAATAAATAATATATTGTGTATGGTATTTATAACCAAACAGTCATCAGTTGCCTCTGCTCCCTGATCTATTTAGGCATCAACTCTAAGGAAGCGAGTAGGCTATTGTTGATAGATGCCTGATCAAAGATAGCACATGTAGCCTACGACTGTAGTCCCTTCCCAGCAATATTTTCGACCTCTAGAAATGAGAAGGAATCAAAATCAGGGCTCTAACAAATCAATGTAGAGATGTCGAAATAATGTTGTACAGAAGAAGGTGGTTCAAAGAGAATGTTCTCACGAACCGATCCAGGATACGAAGATGGAAGAGAAGAATGAGATTCGAGAAGAGGAGAAGAAGAAGGGAATTCAAGTTCAAAGAGAGGGTTCTCTTGAACCAACCTAGATGACTCGGGTAAGTGCTCAATGAAGCTGTGTCGTAAGAGTCGGCTTAAGAGATCGCATGCCCATCATCTTGATTTCAGATAAAGAAGAAAGATATAGAGAAAGATCTTTGACCTTAACTAAGCAAACAAACACAATGCAAGTGGATTCACCAATGTGACACGTGAAACCGTAAAGGTTCAGTTTTTTATCTTTGTTGGTTTTAGATGATTTTCAAGCAAATCACTCCACATTTAATGTTATAGAAATGTTAACCCATGATATAATAGCACAGGGATATTTTCCTAGTCATACTTGTATCATGGTAAATACCATATATAGCTTATCTGTTATCTATTTTCTATCGTGATACAAGATCTGATACATGTGTGACAAAACAATTATTATTTATACATGTGTGCCTTCTCGTTTATATAGGAAATATATGATCATACATTTCCTATATAATCATGTATATACATTTTTATGCCTAGAATCTAGTTAATTTAGGAAAGAAGAGTAGGATATTATATTTCTAAATATAATATCCTTTTCACGCTATCCTATTTACCTCAGCATACCTTGTATATGGTATTTTATAAATATAGATATTTAGTGTATACCATAAATTTTTATTGTTAACCGTGATAACATTTTTATTTAATATGATTTTATTTTATTTTGTTACCCCTACATTTTCTAATTGTATTGACCCAACTGGATGGACGCCCTGGGAAGGGAATAAGTCTTTGGACACATTGACATATAGAGAATATGGAAACTTATCGTCTTTGGGATAAGATTATACATGAGGATCATATATTATATCTAGGCAATGTACATATACAATTGTTATATGTGTATGTACACTACCTTTTTACAAATAACCAGGAATACATGATATTATATATATTATATATATTATATATATTATATATAATTTATAAATATGTATATTTATATATTATACCCAATGGTGTAAAGAGTATTAAATACTTCGCGATGGCGGTGGAACGCTTTGTATACCTTCCAGACCTATATACAAATATTTGAATGATCATAAAATAACGTTCCATATGGGAATGGAGTAAATGAGAAGATTGAGGTTTGGAGACATGTATTGGAGACTAAATGATTTCATATAAGTAGGGATAAAACTGAATATATAGAGTGCACCTTTGATGGCAACAATGATGAAGGAATCGGGGTGAAAATTGGTGGTGGTAACATTCAGAAGAGAGATTCTTTTAGATACCTAAGATCTATTTTGCACCATGATGGGGAAATTGATGGAGATGTTACTAATAGAATAAATGCAGGCTGGCTAAAGTGAAGAGGAGTCTCTGTTGTTCTCTGTGATAAGAAAATTCCATTAAAAATCAAAGAAATGTTTTACAAAGCAGCTGTGAGACCTGCTATGCTCTATGGATATAAATGTTGGCATGTAAAGCATAAACATGTGCAGAGAATGATAGTAGCAAAAATGAAAATGCTAAGGTGGATGGATGGACACACACGTAAAGATCGGATTCGGAATGATGCAATCAAAATTAATGTTGCCGTAGCTCCGATCGAGGATAAGATGAGAGAAAACCGCTTAAGAGGGTTTGGTCGTTTGCAAAGGTTAGCTGATGCACCAGTTAGGAGATGCGAGTTTTGAGATGTTGAGTCGGCTAAGAGAGGGAGAAGACGGCTCAAGAAGTGTTGGAATGATACTATACGAAGGGAACTAGTTTTTTTAGTATAAGCCTGAGATTGACCACTGATAGATCTGAATGGAGGCATAATATCCATGTAGTTGATGAATCCGTGATTCATCACCTTTATTCTTTCATTTTGGCTAAAATCCTTGGTAAAATACATGTAAATATGCACTAATTCTCATTAATTATTATTCTAATCACAATTATTAATATTATATATTTAGCACTTATTTTTATTAAAATAAAAGAATAAAGATAATGAAAAGAAAAATAAAAGAAGGATGTATATGTAATATATACAGACTGATCCTAATCTCGAGACCAGGTCAATATTGACCGAGTCAAAAAAAGAAATAAGTATGGGGAGATAAGGATCAAAACATACAAAAACATCAAGAAAATAAAGACCAAAAATATAATTTACCCAATTTTCACTTTGTAAATACTTCACCTATTTTATTTATCATCAAAATCACTTCAAATCAAAACACTCCTTTTGTAAAAATTGTTCACAAAAATATATGTATCTTATAAAAATATCACAAAAATATTTCGGTACAAAAATAAAATAACCGCAATGAACCATAAAAGCCGCAAAAGCCGACTTTCTAGGTTCATAACTATTTATACAAAACTCCAAATTGACCAAACTAACATTTAAAATCTGTTTTGTAACTAATACTATTTATTAAAAATATCAGAAAAATAATCGGATAAAACCGGTGAGTTTCAGCTTTTTGGACCCGTTGTATATATGTACTATATGTAGAAACTTCCAGGATTTTTAATTAAATAACCGTAAACCGGATAAACTTAATTATTTTTCCAAAAAATCATCTAAAATTGTATATAAAAATATAAAAATAAAAGTAACTTAAAATACCAATAAAATTCGGAGGCCGAAGCCGCTACTTTTTTCGTCCGTGCCTCATAACTCGATCATATGAAGTCCGAATTGAGCAAACTCGGTCCCTAAAATTATATTTTTCAATTATCTACAAAATGACACTAGTATCGCTAAAATCGGAGTTAATGCGAAAAACACGATTTTTGGGTCTGTATTGGTATATTGTACAATAAGTCGTAACTTATATTATTAAATACATTAACCTTTTATTTTTATTTAAAAATAAATAATACTTTACTTATTTATTTAAAGTATTATTTAATTAATTTAATTAATTAATTACATACTTAATTATTTAATTAATACTTAATCACTTATTTATATACTTAATTATTTATTTAACTATTTAAATAAATTATTATTTGTATTTATTTATTAGTTAAATATTTAATTTCGAAATTATTATTAATTAATTATTAATAATTTAATTATTTTATTTTATTTATTTCCCCATTCTGTTTTTCTTCTTTTCTCTCTCCCCTTTTTTCTCTCTCTTACTTTCCTAATTCCCTTCTTCTTCCCCGTCATCTTCCTTCCTCTTCTTCTTCTTCCCCTTTGAAGCCATCTCAACGCTGGCCAACCGTCCAACCTCCTCAACGGCCAGCCGTTCGCCCAACTACCCCGCTTCCGGTCACTACCGCGGTGACCCGACTCCTCATCCCCTATATATAGCCGTCCCTCTTCCATGGAGCTCCGATCAGCCATTTTCATCTTATTTCCCGTGAGCTCCGGTGAGAGAGCAGTTGAGTGATGAGCTTCCGCATCCCTGTTGAGCAAGGAGAAGAGAGAATTGCGAGATCTGATCGCTGGAGTTTGCACAGACGTGCACCTCTTTCGCGATTTAGCCTCCCTACGCAGAGGTCGAGGCAATCACCACCTAGAGCTGTTGCTCCTGGTCCCGTAGGCGCACTCCGCACATCTCATTCCAATTTCCAGGTTCTCCTCCTTCTAAATCCTCTTTCTTATTCTCATTCTCTTCTCAACCCTCTGATTTCTCTAATCCCCTGTCCAATCTCTCTTCTCCTTTGTTTTCTCTGTAAACCATATCTGATCTACATCATTCAACCTCGACTCGCATCCAGATCTCTCAAACATGCACATATTTTCATTTCTAATCAGTTCGATCAGAGGGATATACATCCCTCCACTCATATCTCTCGGTTGTTGCTGAACCGAGGTATCGACCTCGAGTATGTGATCAACTTGCAGGTATCTGATATCTGGAGCATCACCGTAAAATTGAAGCACGACCTCAACGAAGTACCTGCAGATTGATTGTGAAAAATTTCGAGCATTCACTTCACCGGAGATTGATTGCGCCGAAGGATGAATCAATCGGAGAGCATAAGTTTTTTTTCTGGAGCTAACATCATCTACATAGCCATCGGTGCCCCACGGTGAATACCTTCGAGTTCCCTCGGTCGATCTTCATTGCTTCTAGCAACCACGCGAGCCACGTCTTCGACCGTTCCCTTCCATGAGCGACCGAGCGCCACCCGTTAAGCGACATCTGAGTCGTATCATCTGGAGTTCCAATCGATCCACTGGTGGGAGACTATTTAATCATATGTGATTAAAGCATTAGAAGCTCCAGGAGATTTGATCGAAGCCGCTAGGAGATCTGCTCGAGAAATTGGAGCGATCGAAATCCGCATTGAAGAACTCGCAGTTGCCTGAAACGGAAATTTTTTTTTAAAAAAATAACACTCAACATATTACCAAGCACGAAATCATGGGTTTTGTGGGCCTTTTCGTGTGAACCGCTCGATCTCGATCGAGCGGCCCGGACACCGTCCCTCTTTACCGCAGATCCTACTGCCCAGTGGAGGATCCGCGCTCATTGCGAGACCACTTGCCAGTCATTGCCAGTCATGTTCTACGGATTGTGGGAAATGACGAGATGCCACCAGGAAAGCTTCAGCCGTTGATTAACGTAAAAAAAATCAATCGAATCCATTCAAGTTGGATTCATTTCCAGATCGTTGAATCACATCCAACGGTCCATATCCCAGAACGTGTCGGCACCGACGCAACTGCACCGCCCCACCGCTCTTCGCGGTCACGCGTGACGTGCGTGCAGTTCAGTTTGTATGGACAATTTACATCTGCCCCCTGCATATATTTCTGAATTGCATACAGATTTAGCATTTGACGACATCACGTGGCAGATCACGTGATAACTGGTCATATTGTGCGTAACACCTCCGGTTCCTGCATATTTGTACGCATACCCCCAGTCGCTTTTTTTATTACATTTATACCTGTATACAACATTATTACTCTATATACTCTATAATACACCATAAATAAAATACAAATAAGCATAAAAATATAACAAAATACTTATGTGTATATAGTAATATACTCTATATACAATATTAATAAATTTTTAAAAAATAATAAAAAAGATATTTTCTACTTTAATAAATCATTGAAAAATACCAAAAGATAACAAACTCTAAAAAAATCACATAAAAAATATAAAAAAACGACCTAACAATCCTATAAACAATACCTATAGTATATTTTTCTATATTTTACCATATTTTGCATATTAAACCCAAAACAAAATAAAAATTAAATAACAAAACCCATAAAAAATATAAAACACATCAAAACTTCAAAAATTCATAACTAAATAAATATAAATCTCCTAAAAACGCACAATATACCATTTTAAAGGGAATTTCATCTACTTTATATAGAAAATAAAATAAAAATATTTCTACATTATCTTCTCCTTTAAAAATATAAAATGCATCCCTGTTTTCATTAAAAAAATATTCTTCACATTAAAAATAAACAAAGCCCATAAAAAGCCTAAAAACTTTCTAAAAATCCATAAAAACTTGTAATAATAATAATACATAAAGACAACAAAATAAAAATTAAATCAAAAAATTAAAACATTTTCTAATAATAGAAAATCATAAAATAATTAAAAATTACAAAAACTATATAAAATTCATTAAAATTCAAATAAAAATCACGAAAAATCCTTAATAATAACATAAAAATTAGGAGACCCATTACCTATGTTTTTCCACCGATTCTCCTTAGTTTTAAACAGTTTGCCTCCCTGAGTTCGACACTCCCGTACTTGACACTATACATCTTGTTTAGGAGTATAAATAAAAAAAGGAGATTAATTTGAAATTAATCTTTTCTGACAAAACCCACTCGGTCGATACAACGATCGGAATCTTTCTCTCTGATTTTTTTACAGGTTCAGAAGAAGCAGACCAGGTGACGCGTTTTTCTAATGGCGCCGTTGCCAGGGAGGCACCGCTAGGAGGATCACGAAGACCTTAGGATTAGGATTTAATTTCACGATTCACTTCTCTGACCTTACGGTTTCTTGTTTCAGATTTGTGCAGCACTGCTCGAGCCGCACAGTTGAGAACCGTGAAGCCGAGTAGTTTAAAATTTTTGGAAATTTTTGTAAAAAAAGCATATAAAAAAGTGTCGTAGAAAGGGGCCTCGTAAAGGCATCCCGACTTGTACTCCTTCTCGGGTACTATTTCACCAAGGGTGTACTCCTGGGGGAGCAGGGCACCCACCGCGGCTTTTTCGATCGCGATTTTTCTCGATGGTTTTCCGCAGCTTTTCGAGATAGGTGCTTGTTAGGATTCTCGTGGTTTTCCCTTCTCTGCATAACTGTAGCTTAGATGTTTGCTTAGGATTCGATACCTAGGTGCTTGTATCTATGGTCGATCTTGAAAACAAAAATATGTTAAACGTTTTCTCTGAAAATATTCAATAAAAAGTGAAAATCGAAAATTAAAATAAGGACTGCTAATCTATCTTACTTTAAAATAAATGTAAGGACTCACTTGTTTAGGGAGAGCAAACCCCGAAAGTGCATCACAGATACCATCTCCAGATCAGAGAGATAGAGAGACGACACATAAGGTAGAGCCAGAGTGTGGTCTTCTATCGAAATACTACTTAGTTCACACCTTAATTCACCTTATCTTCAGTGGGTGCTCTCGGGTAGTCGGAAACGGTCTGAGTTCACTTAGCAGAGTGGAAGGTTTAGAGGACACTGCGTAAGGCTCCATCCTCAAGTAACACGGATAGCTGGAAACGGTTCGTACTTATTTCCATACTTGTTGAGACTAGGTGAGTTCTGGTGAGAACTCGGGACAGTACGACGTTGAAGTCTCGGAAACCTATCTAACCTCGCTAATCTGAGAGAACGTTGTTTGCCAAACAACCGTAAAACCGAAAAGATAAACGACCGAACACTTACGGTCATCACTAGGGTTGTGTTGGTGAACTCGGGGTTTGTCTTGTGTTTGATTGCAAGTGTGAGTCTAATCTTTGTAGATCTGATCAACTAATCTCTCAAGATGATGGGAAGGCGATCGCTCTGTTCGACTCTGAATGATCCTCTCTCTCGTGAGCCTTCTCGTTCATCTAGATCGATTCGAGATGACTCTCGTAACAAACCGAAATCCACTCGAGCTGTTCCTTCCAGGCGTGACTCTCACCCTGGAAGTTCGTCATCGATTTCTTCTCCTACCCATTCTCTACCATCATCACCTCCAGATCATCATCAGCAGCTACACGTTGATTTGGCAAAGCCTGATTTAGATTCTTTTTCCTTTCCATATGACATGGCTGGTAATAAACCACAGACCACTTCAGTTGTCATAGATCAGGCTGCGATTAACAGCGGTCTACTTACTTCCCTTGAGGCAATACAGAATCAGATTAGGGAGCAAGGTAGAATGATGAACGATGTTAGGACTGAGCTGACTCAGTTACGCGCACAATGAGACCAGCCTGCAGCTGAGAATCCAGGACTTGAGGATCAGGAGCCGCAAGATGGACCAGAGAGACCTCCAGAGGACTCGAACCGCACAGCAGCTCTACAACCCTGGAGCTACTACGACCCACCGATGGATCCATCTCCCCGTCATCCACGGGAACTTTGAGTTCCGGCCTCAGACAATCCAGCTGTTGCCCAAGTTTCACGGGCTTTCTACTGAGGAGCCGTACTTGCACCTTCAAGAATTTGAGTTTATCTGCAGTACGGTGCATGATGTGCACGTGAACAAGGACACGATCAAGTTGATCGCGTTTCCTTTCTCCCTCGTTGATCGAGCAGCCTACTGGCCGAAACACCTGGGAAAATACGTTTCGACATGGGAGGAGCTACACACCGCGTATCTGAACAGATATTACCCTCTCGGTCGAACGAATGCTGCTAGAGCCATGATCAGTAACTTCACCATGATCAGGACGAACAGTTCCACAAGGCATGGGACTGATTTCGAGAGCTCATTGATCGATGTCCCCACCACGACCTTTCGAAGCCGACTCTTGTACAGAGCTTCTTCAGTGGGTTGACACCGGAATTACAGGGACGGGTGAATGCCACCATTGGTGGTTCGTATTTTTTGATGCACGAAGACCGAGTCTGGGCCATTTATGAAAAAATGGCAGAGAACTACACCATGATGTCTTAGACTCGAACATATAACCAGACGAAGCCACCAACTTACCACTAGCAATCCCGAGTGGCACAAATAGAAGGCAATCCATCTTCTGTCGTTTCTGTTTCTCTTGAAACTCCATCAGCTGATATGGGCTTCATTTGCCAGAAGTTGGATCTAATGGAAATCATAGAAAAGAAGTGACAGAACTTAGACAATCTCGATAAGAATGATGAGCATGAGAGATGCCTGAGTGATCTGAAGACACATATTATGTGCCTTCAAGAATTACATACAGATTCCAACCGGTCTTCGAGATCACAGGCTGACTCAGATAGCCGAGATCGAGGTATACTTCCGAGGCCTCCAGTACAACACATCTACCATGTGCATTCTGAGCCTGCTCATCATCCCTCATTGTACCCGCAATTCCAGCCGACACCATCATCTGACACTCAGATGGTGGTGTATCAGAGCGATCAGCCCTTGGCATCTATGCCCCCAGCTTATTCTGAGATGCCTGAGCCATTGATAGAAGTCAATGGGATTTGGTACGACCATCCACAGCAACCAGGGATCTATCGTGATCACCCTGATTTCCGTTGATCAACAGGAGGTGCCTCTTCCCAGCAGCAACCGCAGGCACCAATGGGGCAGAATAGAGATCAGCAGTAGCATTACGGTCCTCGTCAGTATCAGCAACCTCAGTGGAGGCAGAGCACTTACCAGTCTCAGCATCAGCAGTAGTATCCTCCACAACAGCAGTCAGCTCCACAGCAGCCTCAATATCACCGAGGCTACTCATCTGGGTCTCATGGACCTTTTCATGACAACCCAGCTTTAGAGTATCTCGCTAACCTGATCACTTATCAACATGCATCTTTTAGGCGAGAAATGGATGAGTTCAAAACCCATGTCACTGATCTCGTCAAGGGGAAGTCTGCCTTGTCTGCCCAGATAGAGCCCAACCCGAACAACCTGAAGCGAAAGTCTGAGCAGGTAGATTTGACCGAGCCCACCCTCCAATCACATGTATTCTACGATGACTATCTTTACTGTGATGACGCTGACTTCATCTCTCTTAGGAGCGGTAGGTTTCCAGTAGGCAGAGACTCTTCTAGGCTCGAAGAGGATATTCTGGATAACACAAGCGAGCATGTAGAAGACACTGATGGCGGTGCTGAAGCTGCAACCTTTGACGATAGAGATGGTGGTGCTGAAGCCACCAAGTTTGAAGAGCAGCCAGAGACGAACGCAGGTGTAGCTGCTTTATCGTTCTTTGTAAATAGTGATGATGATAGAAAATCACAAAAAATGTACAAAAGAGAAGAAATCGAAAAAGAAATAAAAAGATTGTTGATCTAGATCATGCTCTTTCTGATACTTCACCGAAAGCCAGTCTCCATTTTGCAAAAACATTTGCTTCTACTTCTTCTGATCCTCCGATTGTACATACAAACCCGGAGGATGTACAGATTCCTTTTACCAAAGCACTATGCTTAAGAAAAGGCGCTAAAAAAGAAAACTCAAAAAAATCCAAATGAATGATCTGACGAAAGAGATGCTCGACAAGTTTACGATCCAACTCACTCTTTCGGAAGCCTTGGCACACATTCCTCTTCTGCATAAAGGCTTAAAAGAACAAACCACTGTCGGCAAAAAGAAGAGGCAGTGCAATCACTGTTATGAGATCCATGTGCTGACCAAGGATACATGTTATGCCATTTAGAATCGACTCCCGTCCAAGAGATCAGATACGGGAGCATCGTATGTCAGATGCAAAATCCTCGATCAGACTTTTGATCGAACTCTATTAAATAGCGGATCTTCGATTAATCTCATTCCATCTTCCCTACTCGACAAGTTCGAGTTCGAACCTCTTCGACCAAGCCGAACGGTCTTGAAATTTGCTGATAGATCATTCAAGAGGCCTAAGGGTTTAATCGAAGACGTTATCATAACCATTCAGGGCATGAAATTCCCCGTGAACTCCGTCGTGTCCGACATGGTGGTCCCTGAGTGTGTGACCGATACCCTAATCATATTAGGACGACCTTTTCTGGCTACAGCAAAGGCCGTTTCCGATTATGGTACTGGGAAGGTGTACTTTCGTGTCCAGGGCGAAAGTATACATACAGAGACGATCCAAGATCAGAAATCTAGAGCAACTAGATCAGAGTGAGCATCTGATGACGAGCCCGACAGTCATCAGGATTGTGACTTCATACAAACCGAGATGAGGTCGTCTGTGCCGAAACTAGTACCCAATCTTTCATCCCGCCATCAATTGAAGCTGAGATTCAGATATCCGAGGATGGGAGATTGGAGAGCACAGTCCTAGAGCCGAGTAGAGAAAATCTTGACGGAGACGATTCTGAGATATTTTCAGATCATTAGACATTCTATATCCCTCTGAGTCTGAGGTGAACCATCAGAACTGTCAGTCAACAGTAGATCATTCCGATTCCGACGATGCTGATTGGCAATGCTTTGCCGAATTCCTATCACTTCAGACTCCATTATTAGAGCATACAACCAGTCTGTAGATCGAATCAAAATAGAATATCCAACCATCTCCAGATCTTTCTGAGTCAGAGGAGGTACAGCTCACACATCTCAATTTAGTAGCCTACACACAGGCTCTAATCAAACCCGCTCTCCCTGCTCCTTCTCCCCCTGAACTCAAACTTTTGCATCAAATCATGAAGTACCGATTCCTTGCGGGTGAATCCAAAATATTTCCGATCATCATCTCTTCCAATCTGACCGAAGATAAAGAATCCCGTCTGATGGCGATTCTTGAAAAGAACCGCAATGCGATCGGGTGGTCAGTAGTCGATCTCCATTGGATTAGTCCGACTCTGTGCTCCCACCACATCTTTCTCGAGGATGACACCAACCATCTCGTGAGTTTCAGCGCAGGTTGAACCCGAATCTTCGAGAGGTGGTTATGAAGGAAATATCCAAGTGGTGGAGCGTTGATTTTATCTATCCCATCTCTGACTCAAAATAGGTTAGTCCATTGCATGTGGTACCCAAGAAGATGAGTATCACTACAGTGATCAATGAGGATGGAGAGGAGATCGCTACCCGAGTACCGACTTCTTGGCGCATCTGTGTCGACTATAGACGTTTGAATCAGGCGACCAAGAATGATCACTTCCCGCTACCGTTCATCGATCAGATCATAGAACGGTTAGCCGGGAAGAGCCATTGCTTCCTTGATGGGTACTCGAGATATAATCAAGTGTCCATTGCTCCAAAAGACCAAGAAAAGACAACATTCACCTGTCCGTTCGGAACATATGCTTTCAAACGGATGCCTTTGGATTATGTAATGCTTCGGCTACATTCCAGAGGTGCATACTTTCGATATTTGCGGGCATGGTGGGAGATATCTTGGAGGTCTTCATGGACGATTTCTCGGTCTACGACAATGATTTTGATTCCTGCCTTTCTAGCCTAGACCGTATGCTTCAAAGGTGCACGGAGGTTAACCTTGTGCTTTCTTGGGAGAAGAGTCATTTCATGATGACTCAGGGGACGGTCTTTGGTCACATTATCTCCAACTAGGACATGGAGGTAGATCCGACCAAGGTGGATATCATTAAGAAACTCAATCCACTGTCCAATCTGAAATAGCTACGGTCTTTCCTCAGGCATGTCGGTTTCTACCGACGTTTCATACGAGTCTTCAGCAAAATTGCCTGACCGTTGTCTGATCTGCTGGCGAAAGACACCGAGTTTATAATCGATGATAAGTGTCTTTCGGCATTTGATACTCTCAAGAATATGGTTGTAGAGGCTCCTGTCCTTCAGCCACCCGATTGGTCTCTTCCATTCAAGATCATGACGGATGCCTCCGATTTTGCCGTTGGGGTTGTGTTGGGACAGAGGAGGGATGGCCTTCCATACGTCCTACACTACGCTAGCAAAACTTTGGATTCTGCGCAGCGGAATTACACGATTACAGAGAAAGAAATGCTAGCTATAGTATTTGCCTTAGACAAATTCAGGTCCCATATATTAGGTTCGAAAGTCACAATCTTCACTGGTGACACCGTTATCAAGTACTTAATGGACAAGAAGGATTCAAAGATGCGCCTGACCAGATGGATCCTTCTACTCTAGGAGTTCGACATTGTTATCAAGGATAAGCCTGGAGTCAAGAATGTGGTGGTGGATCACCTCTCCCGGTTGGAAACACCTGAGACTGCTGAGTTCGATACAACAATCACCTAGACCTTCCCCGACGAGGCGATTCTTGCTGTCGCCTCGCTGCCATGGTATGCCGACATTGTAAACTTTCTTGTTGCTAAGAAAGTCCTACAAGGTTGGTCCAGACAGAGGATTGAGACTTTCCTCGCGAAAGCCAAGTCTTACCATTGGGAGGATCCGGTCCTTTATCATGAAGGAGCGGATTCCGTCTAGCGTAGGTGTATTCCTCAGGAGGAATACCAGAGTGTCCTCATGTAATGCCATCGATTAGAAGTTGGAGGACACCATTCAGTGAAGAGGACATCACAAAAGGTGCTCCAATCTGGCCTTTGGTGGCCTACGCTCATTGCGGATGCTCATGCATTCGTAAAGAGATGTACTGACTGCCAGAAGATGGGCACTTGTGTACATAGAGACATGATGCCGATGCAGCCGATTCACTTCTATGAAGTGTTTGATGCGTAGGGTATCGACTTTATGGGCCCATTTCTGAAAAGTCAGGGGTTCGAGTATATCCTTTTAACTGTGGATTATGTGAGTTGTTGGGTAGAGGCTATTCCTGCCCAATCTGCGGATGTGAACACAGTTTGCAAGTTCCTGAGAAAGCACTTCATTACACAGTTCGGGGTCCCTCGAGTTCTGATCTCAGACGGGGGTAGCCACTTCATCAACGACAAGGCAAGAGCACTTGCTAACGAGTTCGGCATAGATCATCGGGTTGCTACTCCGTATCATCCTCAGACGAATGGTCTAGCTGAAGTCTCGAATAGGGAGATCAAGACGATTTTGCAGAAGGTTGTTCGCCCAGGCCGAAAGGATTGGTCCTAGCTTTTGGACTCGATTCTTTGGGCATATCGAACATCCTTCAAGACTCCATTGGGCACATCTCCCTTTCGACTCATTTATGACAAGTCATGCCACTTACCTATTGAGATCAAGCATAAATCCTTGTGGACAGTGAAAGAAGTAGTTTTTTGTCTAGACAATTCTGGAGATTAGAGACAAACAGAACTGGCAGCCTTGGAAGAGCTGAGAGATCAAGCCTTCATGAGTAGCCTACATTACAAGGAGCGGATGAAAGAGTGGCATGATTCTCACATCAGCCACAAGCAGTTTGAGCCTGATTAGAAAGTTTGGCTATTCGATGTGAGACTGAAATTATTTCCAGGGAAACTTCAGAGCAAGTTGAAAGGCCCATATCGTGTGCGAAAGGTGTATGACAACGGTTGCATCGATATCTCTGAGCTGTCATTTGATTCCACCTTTCGAGTCAACGATCAGCGGTTGAAACCCTTTCTCGATCATGAACCACCGACCGTTGAAGTTGCTCCAATCCATTTTGTATGATATGATCTTTTCACTCTTACACTATGCATCTCATACCTGATTTTAAAAGATCTTGTACATATGTATTTTTGATTTTATTTCTTTCTTCCTTCCGTTTATCTTACACCCTTAGGTTAATCTAGAATTTTGCTATACTTAGAATGTGCTTTATCCTAAATATAGGGGGTGTAGACACCGTGTTGTTCGTCGTCCTGTTCGATTACCCCTGTTGTTGCTTATACTTAGGGTGTGCTTTACCCTAAGTATAGGGGGGTGATCTCGCTCATTTCCCTTTTGATTGTCGTCGGTTTTTGTATCGTCTGCTCCCTCGCTTGTCCCTCACCTTTTGATTTTCGTCTCTATACTTAGGGATATTTAACCCTAAGTATAGGAGGGACAAACTGAGTCGTTGAGTTGTGTGCATTCTCTTGACCTCGATCATCTTCGGTTTTGAGTCCGCTATCCTTGGGATCACTTGATCCTAGGTATAGAGGAGATGATCGACTCCTATTCATTCATTCGTTATTCTTTGAGTCATTACAGTATAGAATTCTTTTCACCGATCTATACTTAGCCCGAGTTATGTCTTCCTTTGCTGCTTCTTTGGTCACTATGAGGACATAGTTCACGCTAAGTATAGGGGGATGTCGTATATATATGCTATATATACTTTAAAAGCCATAACTCGTACTTTATTGTATTTTTAATAATAAGACTTCCTAAAAGTATGGGTGTATATTTCGAGTTTTTAAAAGCCGCAAGAAAATCGTAAAAATATTTTGAAAAAAATAAAAATAAAAAATAGCTTAAAATTTGTATTAAAAAATGTTGTAAAATACTCTCATAAAATCCTTAAAAATTTGAAAAATAAAATCATTATAAAATCTTGTATAAAAGTCATATAATCTTGTATATAAAATTGGTATAAAATCCCTTGTAAAATATACAAAATCCATGCAAAATTTGTGTAAATTGAATTAATCCACTAACTCTTTCAAAAAGACCCTTAAAAAAAGTTTGAAAAGTTTGAAATTCAATAAAAATTTACAAAATTCTTTAAAATCCATTTAAAGCATTTAATCTGAAAAATCATAAAAATAATATTGCATTCATTAGCATTTTTCAGAACAAGTTTGATTCTTGAACTGCATGTATCTAAGTCCGAGAGATGGAGCTTGGTTTAGACCTTAATCCACTTAATTCTAAAGGACTTTATTAGGAATAGGAATTGAGACTTCAGGTCTTGTAGACTTAATTCTTTGGATTCTATGAGACCATGTTCGGAATTCAACTTGAAAGTGCCTAAGTAGGACACCTGGTGTCATCTGTTGAACTCTTCTCCATTTGAACCAATTTTGAACTCAAGCACTCTGCACTTAGCTTGACTTTCCTGGGGATGCGAAGGGCAATCCATTTCGGTGGTGCGTTTCCATCCTTGTCTGGCAGTGATGATGTCTAAAGACAGGAGAGATTGGGGTTGAAATAAAGCTTCGGATGAGGGAAGGATCTGTTGGCACAATTTTTTCCAATACCCCAAAAAATGGACGGAATGAAAAGATGCTATATCCGCCGGGGCACAAAAGATCTATGCAGTGCAACAACTATTTCCACCAAAGAAGCCAAATACATCATATTCCAAAAATGACCACAATGGTATGAGCTTCAAAAAAGCTTGAATGTCTTCGTGGAGACTTGGCTAAACTGTCCAGGCTTCATAGGAGAGGTGATTACACCGATCACACTCCAGTTCTCTTCCAATTCTTCATATCTTCTTTCTATATTCGATTGTGGACACAGCACGACCTGACCTCAGAAGAAAATACCTCTCTCCTCGAGGACTGAGTAGCTGGACAAGGGCCCAATGGGAGTGTGTAGCTAGATGGGTGGTTTCTTTGCTTCTCTAGAGCGGGAAGAGCTAAAACTTTTCACACACAGTACAAATTTCTTTCAAAGATGAAAAGTTTGTGTGATGAATAGGTGGATCTGAGTTGGCTGTTGAGGTGGATCAGGATAAGGATTTGTGGAACTTGAGGGCTGTCGAGGCTTAAATCCTAATTCTAATATAGTCCCGACACACTATTAATCGAAATGTCTGAATCCAGGCTCCAAATTTTGGGTGAAGTGAAAATCGATTTAAAGAAACAATCATGTTCTAAGTTCTTTTATTTTCTTTTTTCTTTTTCTTTTTGCTGGCACTTATTTATAGAATAAGTGTTTGCTAAGGGACTAGCAAACGTAAAGTATAGGGGAATGATGAATCCGTGATTCATCACCTTTATTCTTTCATTTTGGCTAAAATCCTTGATAAAATAAATGTAAATATGCACCAATTCCCATTAATTATCATTCTAATCACAATTATTAATATTATATTTTTAACACTTATTTTTACCTAAATAAATGAATAAAGATAAAAAGAAAAGAAAAATAAAAGAAGGATGTATATGTAATATATACAGACTGATCCTAACCTCAAGATTAGGTAATATTGACCGGTCGAAAAAAGAAATAAGTAGAGGGAGATAAGGATCAAAACATACAAAAACATCAATAAAATAAAGACCAAAAATATAATTTACCCATTTTTCATTTTGTAAATACTTCACCTATTTTACTTATCATCAATATCACCTCAAATCAAATACTACTTTTGTAAAAATTGTTTATAAAAATATCAGAAAGATATTTCGGTACAAAAATAAAATAACCGTAGTGAACCGTAAAAGCCACAAAAGGCGAATTTCAAGGTTCATAACTATTTATACAAAACTCCAAATTGACCAAACTCACTTTTAAAATCTGTTTTGTACCTAATACTATTTATTAAAAATATCAGAAAAATAATCGGATAAAACCAATGAGTTTCAGCTTTTTGGACCCTTGTATATACGTACTATATGTAGAAACTTCCGGGATTTTTAATTAAATAACCGTAAACCAGATTAACTTAATTGTTTTTCCTAAAATCATCTAAAATTGTATATAAAAATATAAAAATAAAAGTAACTTAAAATACAAATAAAATCCGGAGGCCCGAAGCCATTACTTTTTTCGTATAGGCCTCATAACTCGACCGTATGAACTCCGAATTGAGCAAACTCGGTCCCTAAAATTATATTTTTCAATTATCTACAAATGACACTAGTTTCGATAAAATCGGAGTTAATGCGAAAAATACGATTTTCAGGTCCGTATTGGTATGCTGTACAATAAGCCGTAACTTATATTATTATTTAATACATTAACCTTTTATTTTTTATTTAAAAATAAATAATATTTTATTTATTTATTTATTTAAAGTATTTATTTAATTAATTTAACTAATTACTTAATTACATACTTAATTATTTAATTAATACTTAATTACTTATTTATATACTTAATTATTTATTAAACTATTTAAATAAACTATTTATTATATTTATTAATTAATTAGTTAGTTAATTTTGAAATTATTATTAGTTAATTGTTAATAATTTAATTATTTTATTTTATTTATTTCCTTATTCTTATTCTTTTTCTTCTTTTCTCTCTCTCATTTTCTCTCTCTCTCTCTCTCTCTCTCTCTCTTACTTTCCTAATTCCCTTCTTCCCCCGTCATCTTCCTTCCTCTTCTACTTCTTCCCCTTTGAACCCTGCCGGCCAACCGTCCAACCTCCTCAACTACCCCGCTTCCGGTCACCACCGCGGTGACCCGACTCCTCATCCCCTATATATAGCCGTCCCTCTTTCATGGAGCTCCGATCTGCGATTTTCATCTTCTTTCCCGTGAGCTCCGGTGAGAGAGCGGTTGAGTGACGGGCTTCCGCATCCCTGTTGAGCGAGGAGAAGAGAGAATTGTGAGATCTGATTGCTGGAGTTTGCACCGACGTGCACCTCTACCGCGACTTAGCCTCCCTACGCAGAGGTCGAGGCAATCACCACCTGGAGTTGTTGCTCTTGGTCCCGTAGGCGCACCTCCGCACATCTCATTCCAATTTCCAGGTTCTCCTCCTTCTAATTCCTCTTCCTCATTCTCATTCTCTTCTCAACCCTCTGATTTCTCTAATCCCCTGTCCAATCTCTCTTCTCCTTTGTTTTCTCTGTAAACCATATCTGATCTACATCATTCAACCTCGATTCGCATCCAGATCTCTCAAACATACACATATTTTCATTTCTAATCAGTTCGATCAGAGTGATATACATCCCTCCACCCATATCTCTCGGTTGTTGTTGTACCGAGGTATCGACCTCGAGTATGTGATCAACTTGCAGGTATCTGATATCTGGATCATCACCGTAAAATTGAAGCACGACCTCAACGAAGTACATGCAGATTGATTGTGAAAAATTTCGAGCATTCACTTCACCGGAGATTGATTACGCCGAAGGATGAATCAACCAGAGAGCATAAGTTTTTTTTCTGGAGCTAACATCATCTACATAGCCATCGGTGCCCCACGGTGAATATCTTCGAGTTCCCTTGGTCGATCTTCAGTACTTCCAGCAACCACGCGAGCCACGTCTTCGACTGTTCCCTTCCATGAGCGAGCGAGCGCCACCCGTTAAGAGACATCTGAGTCGTATCATCTGGAGATCCAATCGATCCACTGGCGGGAGACTATTTAATCATATGTGATTAAAGCATCAGAAGCTCCAGGAGATTTTGTCGAAGCCGCTAGGAGATCTGCTCGAGAAATTGGAGCGATCGAAATCCGCATTGAAGAACTCGCAGTTGCCTGAATCAGAATTTTTTTTTAAAAAATAACACTCAACATATTGCCAGACCACTTGCCACTTGCCAGTCATGTTCTATGGATTGGGGGAAATGACGAGATGCCACCAGGAAAGCTTCAGCCGTTGATTAACGTAAAAAAAATCAATCGAATCCATTCAAGTTGGATTCATTTCCAGATCGCTGGATCACATCCAACGGTCCATATCCCAGAACATGTCGGCACCGATGCCACTGCACCGCCCCACCGCTCTTCGCGGTCGCGCGTGACGTGCGTGCAGTTCGGTTTTTTTGGACAATTTACATCTGCCCCCTGCATATATTTCTGAATTGCATACAGGTTTAGCATTTGACGACATCACGTGGCCGATCACGTGATAACTGGGCATATTGTGCGTACCACCCTCCGGTTCCTGCATATTTGTATGCATACCCCCAGTCGCTTTTTTTTATTACATTTATATCCATATACAAAATTATTACTCTATATACTCTATAATACACCATAAATAAAATACAAATAAGCATAAAAATATAACAAAATACATATATGTATATAGTAATATACTCTATATACAATATTAATAAATTTTAAAAAAATAATAAAAAAATATATTTTCGACTTTTATAAATCATTGAAAAATACCAAAAGATAACAAACTCTAAAAAAATCTCATAAAAAATATAAAAAAACGGCCTAACAATCCTATAAAAAATACCTATAGTATATTTTTCTATATTTTACCATATTTTCCATATTAAACCCAAAACAAAATAAAAATTAAATAACAAAACCCATAAAAAATATAAAACACATCAAAACTTCAAAAATTCATAACTAAATAAATATAAATCTCCTAAAAACGTACAATATACCATTTTAAAGGTAATTTCATCTACTTTATACAGAAAATAAAATAAAAATATTTCTACATTATCTTCTCCTTCAAAAATTTAAAATACGTCCCTGTTTTCAATAAAAAATACATTCTTCACATTAAAAATAAATAAAGTCCATAAAAAGCCTAAAAACTTTCTAAAAATCCATAAAAACTTAAAATAGTAATAATACATAAAAATATAAAAATTAAATCAAAAAATTAAAACATTTTCTAATAATAAAAAATCATAAAATAACTAAAAATTACAAAAAATATAAAATGCATTAATATTCAAATAAAAATCCCGAAAAGTCCTTAATAATAAAATAAAAATTAGGAGATCCATTAGCTAAGTTTTTCCACCAATTCTCCCTAGTTTTAAACAGTTTGCCTCCCTGAGTTCGACACTCCCGTACATGACACTATAAATCTTGTTTAGGAGTATAAATAAAAAAGGAGATTAATTCGAAATTAATCTTTTCTGACAAAACCCACTCAGTCGATACAACTACCGAAATCTTTCTCTCTGATTCTTTTACAGGTTCAGAAGAAGCAGACCGGGTGACGCGTTTTTCAGTAGCTGACCATACTTAATTGTTGGAAAAGACTTTGTCGTTGTTGTTGTTGACTTTTTATGTTTATAGGTGGTTGAATATATTACAGTATGAGAAACATGAGATCAACACAACTAATTCTAACATAGAAATGTAGGGGCGGAGACGAGAGTAACAGATCACATCACGAGTAACCAGTTTACCCTTGGATAAATGTTGTGGTCAGACCGACCATCAACCTCCTCTGACCCCCTGAAGGGAAAAATCCTTCACATTTTTTTATATTAGAATCGAAATATACAGTAGTTGTGAAGGAAAGAAAAGAAACTTCCTTTCCTTGTGGGCAAAAAGAAGAGCACTAATAGTGTGTCTTGCATGATTCCACTGTATTTTTTGCATGATGGTTGGGTGGACAGTTGATCGGAAGAGGAATTAGAAGTCAACCAGAAATGGAGGAACTTTCCTATCACGTGTGCTGATAGTGATCATGCTTCCTTGCTTCTAGCCCTACCACTTCTTGCAGGGAAGGTTGGCTACCAGGCTAGTACTCACTATCGCTAAGCTTGCTCTCTATCAAAGTGAAGGGTACAATTTAAGCTAATATGCTTCATACATACCATGGCAACAATGGGAAAGAGGTCATGTCATATATAGAAAAAAGAAGTGTGCTTCTCTTCTTTCTTTGCAGTTTAGACCGAAGATGAATAAACCCCTCAAATCTTAGTATGAGGGTTTGGGATATGAGCTATGTGGAGAAAGATGAGAGAATGAAATTTTTATTCCATAAGCTCTAGGGTTCTTATATAGTGTGAAACCCTCAGGAGCAAAATAGAAGAATTACAAAGGTACCCTCGAGGGGTAACAAAATAAAATATAGTGACTCTATATCTGTCGATCATGCACAACTTGGAAATAATCTTAGACGCGCGTCTCTTGGGTAGTGCCTTTGTGAGAATGTCAGCAAGCTAAAGGTCGGTAAACACATGTGGAGTGTAAACCTTCCCTTGATGTACAGTGTCCAGTCGAAATGAAAATCAACTTCAATATGTTTGGTTCTTTTATGAAAGACAGGGTTGGCAGTAATATATGTGGTAGATTTGTTGTCACAATGCAAAGGAATAGGGGTAGCTACAGGAAAACCAAATTCTGTCAAGAAAGATATCAACCAAGTAATCTCACATGTGGCATGAGCTATTGTCCTATATTCTGCTTCAGCACTTGACTTAGACACAATGATTTGCTTCTTGTTACGTCAGGTAACCAGATTTCCTCCAACAAACATATTATATCCGGTGGTGGATCGCATGTCATCTGGAGAGCTAGCTAGTCTGCATCATCATAAGTAGTAATGTTGGTGTGACCATTTGCCCTGTAGAAAAGACCACATCGAGGAGACCCCTTTAGATAACGGAGTATCAGGAGAACGTTCTGCCATTGACTGTAGCACGATCTGTCCATGTGTCGGCGTGCCTTACTGACATCATATGATATATCAATCCTAGTGACAGTGCGGTAAAGTAGTTTACCTACTAGGCTTATGTATCGAATAGGATCCAAAAATGTAGGATATGGAGAAATGGTATGCTTCCGTGCCTCTGTTGGGATGCTTGATGGTTTGCATCCAAGCAAACCTACCTCTGTAAGAATGTCCATGCAATATTTCCTCTCTGACATGCGTAATCTTTTTTATTGTGCGGATAGCCTCTATACCCAAGAAGTAGCGTATTTGACCAAGGTCCTTGGTGACAAACACCTTCTGGAGGAAGGCATTAATCTCTGTAATTCATGTTTTGTCATCACCAGTTACTATCATGTCATCAACATATACGACCAACATCACAAGCCCAATGGTCCATCATCTCACAAAAACATAGTCTGATGTCATCCTCTAAAACTCAAGAGAGCCAATCTTAGTAGTGAGTCTGTCAAACCCAGCTTGTGGACTTTGCTTCATGTCATATATAGCTTTGCAAAGTTGACATAACAATACCCTCGATTGAGTAATCAGGTGATTGCATCATGTGAACCACTTCCTAAAGATCACAAGGCAATTTTTTCCATCAAGTTGGAATATAGTCTGATTTTTTAAAGAAAAAAAGATCCTCCACCGTATAGGTGAATGCCTAAAAACTTCATCATTTATCACCTCAAATATCAGTATAGACCTAGTTTAGGCCATTAATAAAAGAAGGGAAAGAAGATACAAGATTACAATAACCAACTCAACAAGCGCCTTAGCATGTGCTACCATGTTTTCAACATGCATCCGCTCATGACGAAATACCATACAATTTCTAGAGATCCAGATCGCATAGATCATCACTACAAGTTCACCTCTTTCCTTCTCAGTGCCATTTTGTTCCCTCTCCCAATGTCTTCCCAGAACCTAGAAACCCCCATCACACGGTAGCCTCCCCAACATGTTCCGCGCCTCCACAGAGCCACCTGGCACCACATGCAAGTCGGGTTCGCACTTGGAATAAAATGAGTGAACCGGTCCCCTATAGGTAGTATGTCCCTCCTAAAGATCCACATGAAGACTGTTGAGAAAATATAAGAGTTGTTTATTCCTTGAGCCCTAGGCTCTCTTATATAGGGAGAGGCCTATGGCAACTTATATAAAGAGATAGAAAAGAAGGAAATATATATAAACGATACATAAATAAGAAATATATCTTTAAACTCCCCCTCAAGATGGAGCATGGATATCTATCATGCCCAGCTTGGATGAACATTTCTGGGCGGGCCCTCTAAGTAGGTCCTTGGTGAAGATGCTTGTCATCTGATCCCTTGATCTGACATGGGATGTAGAAATGAATCCCTTCTGGATCATGTCACATATATAATGGCAATCAACCTCAATGTGCTTTGTCCTCTTGTGGAAAGCAAGATTATTAGTAATGAATAAAGCAGCCTGATTGTCACATTCCAGTGACATGGGAAGAGCACATCTATATGTAGATCTACTAGGACTGCTTGAACCCACATCGTTGTTGTACATGCGTGTGCTAAAGCTCTATACTTCGATTTAGCACTAGATCTAGCAACAACAGTTTGCTTCTTACTTTTCCGCAAGACGAGTGAATCTCCAACAAATATAACAAATATTGATGTGAATGTCATGTCCTTGGGGCACCTTGCATAGTCTGCACTGTGCATGCTGAGATAGTAATAGTACCACCCCTTTTAAATAACAGCCCTGCATCTGAAGAAGATTTAAGATACCTTAGTATCATTTGTATAACATCCATATGTACCTGACGAGGTTGTTCCATGAATTGGCTCACCCGACTAGCTGCAAATGAGATATCAGTTCTGGTAATGATAATATAAAAAGCTATCCCACTAGTTCCTTTTATCTTCTCTTATCAACCTCATCAATATCATCATCATAGAGATTCAAGCTTGGATCTATGGATGTAGTCGCAGGTCGACATCCAAGCATCCCCATGTCACTTAACGAGTCAGTGACATATTTTCTCTGAGTCATCACAAGCCCTTGTTGATTTCTGGCAAACTCCAATCCCATAAAGTATCTAAGAGCTCCTAGGTCCTTGGTAATTGTTGGAGTATTTGATTATGCGCATCTTATATTGTAGATGGGTATATGGATACCTCCAGGATCCATATCCTATCTAATTGTTTAGTCCCACATCTACTAGATTGGAGATGTGGAGACTCAATGGGGGCTATATATAGACCCCCGCACCCATTGTATCCAATGAGAAATTCAATGAAATATAGAGCCCTTTGTGGGCTTCTCCCATGGTTTCATGCCGCTTCTTAGAGAGTAGGGTTCTACATAAATCCCATTGTTATTCATGTTTAAGTATTTTTCTTTAATTCTGCTTCTACATTCGTTATTTTCTGACATGGTATCAGAGCGGGTCGATTCTCGAGGATTTCAAGTTCTTATGTATTTATTCGAGATTCGTTTTTTGAATTTTCTATTCTTGGATATTGTTCATGAAGAATATTATTCTGATTTTTTGTTCGTTATAGAGCTCAAGATTATGTTCTAGGGTTTCGATTCGGAACCCTAATTCATGGAGATCGTCTCAACGGAACCCTAGGCGGCAGCCAAGGGTTCCAGATCAAGGCAGTCACGCATGATATTGTTCTGTTATTACTGATCGAATCCCTACATGTCCATAATCATATTCGCAGCCAAGGAGGTTGTTTCATCCTTCACCTCCTCCTTAGGCACGATGTTTATCAGGAAGACGAAAGTCTCAGTACGACCGATCGTTGCTGTGATGTCGTTCCTTGTTCCTGCAACTCCATCACACGGTGAAGCCAGGATCAACGGCTCCCCCAAGCAGTGCAGCACAATGCTCAAGGCTGCCTAGGTGGGATCTCCTCCTCGGTCGGCAGCACCTTTTCACGAGCGGCAAGGCAACATCGACCCCAGGCGGTCGCTTCTGCCTCCCTTGCTCCAGTCGAAGATGCATCTTCAGCATGCAAGCATGTCAAAGCCGCCCTCCACCATCGCATAATCTAGGCAAAGCCCTAGCTGCTCCAAGGCAGAGCCCACTCGCAGAGTCCTCTTCAACTTTGAGTCAGTGGTAAAGGCTCCAGGTG
Source organism: Ottelia alismoides (assembly GCA_037367405.1). Lineage (NCBI taxonomy): Eukaryota > Viridiplantae > Streptophyta > Magnoliopsida > Alismatales > Hydrocharitaceae > Ottelia > Ottelia alismoides. Next base: position 304,694 of record JAZKJV010009850.1, read on the forward strand.
GAGCCCGAGCTCTTGGCGATGCCCTTCTCCAGATCTACGACCAGCGGCGGCTCGAGATTCTCCCAAGGGTGGCACTGCACCTATCCATCTCTTATTTTTCTCTCGAAGGCAGTGGCCTCCCGTAAAAGCATATTCTAGCAGGGGTTCCCGATCATGGGAACTCTAGTGGCACACAAGAGTAGGGCCTAATGGTTGTATTTAAAAAAAGTATATGTTAAAAAAGGGAGGCAACAGTCCATTGCAAAAACGGTTCTAAGTGGGAACCCTAAGTTGAGTTAGCACCAAGTGGGCCGTTTTAGAGAGAGAGAGAGAGAGTTGGGCCCAAGTAGGCCAATGGACTGTTTAAAAAAATCTGTTTTTTGGAGAGAGAAAAGGGACATACAAATAAAAAAGGCGTAAGCATGTTTACGGGAAAAATTTATAAAATGTAGGAAGAAAAATCCAAAAAATGATAAATGAAACTGCTTAAATAATTATTTCAAAAAAAATATAATTTAAAAAGCCGATAAAAAAATGTGAACGGCTTATGTTAAAAAATCAAGGCGGTTACTTAAAAAAATATTGATAAAAAGCCTCAAGTTCATGATTTTCTCCATTTTTCTTATCTTCTCCCTACATTATCGATGTCATTATTTCTAACAAGTATGAGAGAAAGGGGGAGTATTGTGTAGAGTCACGGGATAAAGTATTAGAACTTGATTCTCCTAGCTCCAGATCATTCAGATTGTTCAAACTCTACAGTTTGCAGATGAAGATTCTTCAGACGCAGTTTCAGACTCGATGGTCAGGTTTTGAGTCCTCAGTTTGACTCGCACTCTAGACCGTTCGTCCTCCTCACCTGCACGACATGAGAAGCAACGTCCTTGACACCATCCGACAGTTGTGCATGTTGAGTTGATATTGTCCGTAGTGTCATGTAGCGTGAGTTGAGTTTCTTTTTGTTTGTCCAAGCTGAGCATTGCATGCTCCATCTTGAGGGGGAGTGTTGTAGCATTCGATTGTGTGCCTCTTATGTTGTAGATGGGTAAGTGGATACCTCCATGCTCCATTTATCCCATCCAGTTATTTAGTCCCATATCTACCAGTTTGAAATGTGGAGACTCAATGGGGGCTATATATAGACCACCACACACATTGTATCCATTTAGAAATTAAATAGAATATATGCCCCTTTGAGGGATTCTCCCGTGCTTTCATCCCGCTCCTTAGGGAGTAGGGTTCCACGTAAATCTCGGTGTTATTCATGTTTATATAATTTTCTCTGATTCCATTTCCGCATTCGTTATTTTCTAATAGTATCAAATTTCACGACCCAGAAATTCTTTTGCCCTCTTTATTCCCAGCATATCATCTCATGTAATGAGTATATAATCAACATACACCATAATAGCAGTCATACCTTTGGAGGTCCTCTTTACAAAAAGAGAGTGATATGCATTCGATCGTTTAGACCCATGTTTCTCAAACAAATCTGAGAGATTTTGGAACCAAGCTCCCGGGCTCTGCTTAAGGCCATAGATTGCTTTATGAAGTCTACACACCTGTGAACACTCCCCCTCAACAGCGAACCCCGGTGGTTGTTGCATGTAGATTTCCTCCTGAAGATCACCGTACAGAAAGGCGTTCTTGATATCCAACTGAAACAGGGGCCAATCTCGAACCACGGCAACAGATAACAGAATCCGTAATATAGAATGATGAGCAACAGGGGAGAATGTGTCAAGATAATCCACCCCGTATGTCTGAGTAAACCCACAGGCAACTAGTCGGTCCTTGTATCTATCAATGCTACCATCTGCATTTTACTTCATTATAAATACCCATTTACAACTTACTATAGACGCCCTAGTGGGAGCTAGGACAAGGCTCCAAGTACCTCTTGACCGAAGGGCATTCATCTCTTCTTCCATAGCTAATCACCATCGACTGTCTAGAAAATCTTCCTGATAACTCCGTGGAAGGACCACGGTAGACAATGCAACTGGGAATTTCTTGAATTCCCCAATCATGCGATCAAAGGAGACCATGAATGCGAAAGGATATGACATACAACTACACTTCTGCTTCCAAAGTGCAATAGGTAACTCCATATCAGCAACCTCCACATATGTCCCATGTAGAGAACCCTGCTCCGGTAGACCATCAGACCCATTGTTAGAAAATATGTATTCGGAACATACCTCATGCGTGCTAGATGATGAGTGATGACCATGAGTAGAAGCAGGCCGACGGGTATAATGATATGTCAATGGTGGGATTGGGACCATAGGATTTGGTGGAGGTGACGGTGGTGGTGGTGATGGTGGTGGAGGTGAAGGAGGTGATGATGGTCGCGGTGGCATGTATATTTCATCATTAGAGTCTGAGGAAGTCAACCGATCACATGTAGGAAAATATTTCATGACAAACTCGAAAAAGGTGACATCAGCACTAACATAATACTTACTACGCATTGCATCATAACATTTGTACCCTTTTTGTGTCCTGAAGTACCCGACAAAGACCTACTTGACAACTCTAGGAGAGAGCTTGTCAAACCCTGGAGACAATTGGTGGACAAAGGCAACCGAGCCAGACACACGAGGAGTAAGTGAGAATAATTCCTTTTCAGGAAAAGCAAGAGAAAATGGAATTTTCTTACCCAAGACCGATGAGGGCATGCAATTAATATGATATCATGTCGTAAGAACAACATCGTCCCAAAAAGAATGTGGAGCATGACTCTAAATGAGATGAGTCCTCGTAACATCAAGCAAATGACGATGCTTCCTCTCTGTAACACCATTTTATTGGGAAGTATAGGCACATGATATTTGATGAATAATACCTTGGGATGAAAAATAATTGGAAAGAGTATGAGTATAGAATTCCAAAGAATTATCAGTTCTCACAAACGTCACATAAGTAGCAAACACATTTTTCACTTTAGTTAGATAAGTTTAGATAACATCTCCGGCTTCAGATTTATTAATTAATAGAAAGACCTAGAACAGACGAGGGAAATCATCAACTGCAACAAGATAAAACATGTGTCTCTGGCGATCAGGAACACGACTAGGACTCCAAATATCTATATGAAACAACTTAAAAATGGAACTACTGCTCTGACTCTGACGATTGGAGAAGGTAGACCGATGATGCTTTCCCATCTAGCATGCCTCATATTGAAAGGATGAGTGAGGAGAGATTTGAGGTAGAACACGATACATTTTCTAGAGTGGGAGATGATCAAAACGCGGGTGTCACGTAAAGAGTGAGACAGGTCCAGCAGAAAGAGAGGAAAATCCAACATAAGGAGTATGAGCTAAGCGATAGAGACCGCCCTGCTCACGGTCACACCTAATCACCTTGCCCGTAAGGATGTCCTGAAATACAAGAGAATATGGGTCAAAAATAGCTCGACAATGTAGATCCATAGTAATCTGACTAATAGATAACAAGTTCATTGAGAAGTCAGGTGCATGCAACACATTCTGTAGATGCATAGAGGGCATCAAACTAATCTTCCTCTGTCCAGTGATGGGGGAATGAGTCCCATCTGCAATAACCACAATTCGTTCTGGAGGAACATGCCTGTATGTTGTAAGTTGAGCCCTGTCTCCACACAAGTGATGTGTGGCACCGGAGTCCATAATCCATTCTATAACATCAGATCCACTACTGCTAGTAAGTGCATAAGTACTACCTGAGGTACTAGAGGAGGTTGAAGCAGCCACATCAGAATGACTTCTAGAGGCCGATGAAGACAAATGGGACTGACATGAGATATAATGCCCCTCAATCATGGTACAAAGTCATCAAATCATTGATCCATAGAGGAAGCAGCATGGGGCTCAATCTGCTTAGCCACTTGAGTAGAGGCAGGAAATCCATGCTTAGAGTAGCATGTATCCTCTGTATGTCCAGAACGATGGCAAAAAGTACAGGGCTGACGAACACGACCTCCTATGCTACAAGGTTCGCATCCACGAAACTGAGAAGAGCCTCCTCGACCTCGGGAGGTCGTCATCGCTGAAGAAGTCTGACTGGCAGTAGTAGATGGGATAGTGATCCGATTGAGCCATGGAAGTCTTCCTCTATGGGAGGAATAGTAGAGTCTGCCAAAATCTAGGAACGAGCCACCTCATACTCAGGATGAAGGGATGTCAGGAATACACCAAACATGGTGGCATTCTTAAAAGTCTTCTGCTTCTCAGGAGTAGATGTAAGAGGTATCAAGTTATAGGGCTTCTCGAACATCTCACGCAAGGACGTATATAGCGAGTGAAGAGGCCTCCCATTCTGTTTGATAGTAAAGATATCATGCTGGAGTTATAGAATTTTTGTCTCATTCTTTGCCTGTGAATAAGTAGCATCAAGAATATCCCACATCGCCTTGGTTGTGGGCTGATGGAGTATATCATTGGCAATCTATATTGCCAATGTACCAGAAAGCCAAATCTTGGCATATGCATCATTCGCCTCCCATGAGGTGTTAACTCCAATCTTCTCAGTCGGCTCTTCCTCAGTAAGAATACGTTTCTTACTCGTAGAATTCATCGTGCTCATGAACTACATAGCCTACAGTTCATAGTTTGACCCATCCATCTTTACTATAGGCACATGACCTCTGAAGGCGCATGTGGAGGGGATATCACCTTACTTTCTTACATGACGGCAAGAGAAGACTAGGGTTGAAAACTAGACAAGTGTTTGTCTACACTGACATAGAGAGATTTGGTTGCATATGTAGACTTATGCAACCAATCTCATCAAGAGAGAAGACTCAGTGGCGGTGTCCTCTTTTGAAGAGGGAGGTGCAACGACACCTCTTGGAGAGAGGAGGTGGAGGGGATGAAGGGAGAGGCTATAGAGCTAGTCGTCCAAAGAGAGAGGAGGTGTGGGGCCCTAGGTGGCAAGGCCCTAGGTTGCAGGACTGGCGACAGTGCGTAGATATGCCCTAAGCGGGCAACATTGCGCAGGGCCCAGGCTGCAAGGCTGAGCAGCGGATGTGCAGGGCTCGCGGGGGCTAGGCGACATGTAGAGGGGCCGCGGGGGCCAGGTGAAGGAGGTGTAGGGCCCACGGGGGCCGAACGACAAGATCTCTAGGCAGCGTGCATGAGAGAGAGAGAGGTTTGAGGTGGGGTTTAGGGTTAGAGTTTTGGTATAGGAGTTCCGGTCTAGGACTGTCGCTTTGATACCATGTTGGGAAAATAGAAAGAGTTGTTTATTCCTTGAGCCCTAGGATCTCTTATATAGGGAGAGGCCTATGGGAAAATTTCATAAAGAGCTTGGAGAGAAGGAAAAATATATAAACGATACATAAATAAGAAATATATCTCTACAAAGACCTTAGCACTATTCAGAATTTTTCATTTCGAAATTCTCTTGCAGTTTGCCTCACACCCACCAAGGTCGAAAGTTATCGTTCCTTTTAGTGCACGATAGGCAATTTCTCACTGAAAAACAATCATCACGCCAGCTCTAGCAATCTCTCCCGTCATTTGGATCTGCAACCCTCTCAAGCTCCTCTAACATCGTTATCAACTCTTCAAATCGATGTTGTGAGAGCTTTGACCTAAACAGTAGGAAAAAAGCATGTCCATCCCAAACCTCAGCCACTAAAGCTTCCTGATTTGTAGGCAAAGCCATCAGTCATGGGAATCTTGTCCCCATGACCCCACCCTCAGTCCAATCATCCATCCAGAACTTGAAATCATTTCCATTTCTTACCACAGGTCTCAAGTAGGGGTGGATCTCCCGAGCCACACAACAAATGCCTCTCCAAAAGTAAGAGGGTGACAACCTAAGTTCATTCGGTTTCATGAAGGAGCATACAGTTCCGTATATCTTGTGAATCACACTGCAAACTATGTTGGCACAATCTCCCTAGATGCATGGTATCCACTTGTTGAGCAATGTCTTGTTCATCTCTTCCAGGATGTGAACCCCAAGGCCGCCATCATCCTTCGAGGCCATGAACGTCTTCTAGTCCACCAAAGGGAACCCAGTTGTTTGCCTAGAGGATGACCAAAAGAATCTTCTACTAAAAGCATCCTTGAGGAGAGAATGAATATAGGCATCACAGAAAGCACCGATTTCAGTAACACCAATCTACCACCTCTTGAGAGGCAGATCAGCTTCCAACCTTCTAATCTCCGTTCCATCTTCTCAATCATCAATAGCTAGTCAATTATATTCATATTCCCTATTACCAGAAGGTTGCCCAAGTAGAGCATCGGTAGTCTGTCCCTTGGAGATCTCAGCCATGTCTTACATCTGATAATATCTTCATCATGCATGCCAAAGGGTATAAATTCCGACTTGTCTCTATTGGGATTCAGCCCAGATACAACATTGAACATGTCAAGGACCACAGATACACCTTTACAGCTCAAGGGTCCCCCTTCTGCGAGAAGTATTGTATCCTCTGCATACTAGAGACAAGGAATAGAAACCTCCTCCTTCAAATAATCAGCATAAAAACCTCCCGTAACTGCTCGGTCAATCATGACGGAGAGAGTGTCAGTGGCAAGAATGAATAAGAGTCGTACCAGAGGGCAACCCTGATGCACACCTCTTTGCCGATGAAAATAACCTCCTCTCGGCTGAACGTTTACAAGTACCGCACATGATGCAGTTGTGATGCATCTTTTCATCCATGCAATTCACCTATCTAGAAAATTGTACCTGTAAATGGAAGCACGGATGAAATGCCATTCCGTACAATCATATGCCTTGGAGAAATCCACCTTCCACATCACCCCCTTTCCGCCTACACCAATCTCCCACAATCTCAAATTCCAGGACCAAACTATCCATAAGTTGTCTGCCATGGAGGAAATCACTTTGGATTGGTGAGATAATCTTATTCAACACTCCCCTCAGCCGATTTGCTAACACCTTAGTAATAATCAAGTAAATCGTATTTGAGAGCACGATGGGCATGTATCTTCCACCCTTGAGACAACATCTTTCTTGCGGAGCAAGAAAAGAAAGGAGCGGTTGAGCCTATTTAAGCCAAAATTTCAACTACGAACTCACCCACCACCACTATAAGCTCATCAGATACAAGATCCTAGAATTTTCGATAAAAGAATATGGGGAACCCATTCGGACTAGGACATCCGTCCGAGTTAAGCGCAAACAAAGCTTCTCTTACCTCCAACAAATCAAAAGGTCTTGTCAGGTCCTCTCCATCAGTGCATGAAATATTGTTTATCCCCAAACCCAGCCACCTGGATCCGTTGTAGGGCGTCCTTCTGCTCATGTTCCTATAGTATTGTGTCATCGCCCTTGCCGCTTCCACCTCCCCCACACACCTCTGCACCCCCACTCGATCGAATGGATCAGGCTCATTCTTCTTCTGCCATTTGCCATGTTATGAAAAAACATGGTGCTAGTGTCGTCCTCCTTAAGCCATCGTTGCCTTGACCATTGTCTCCATTCTTATTCTCTCTTCTTATCTTCTTCTTCCAGGACCATTTGTGCCAGAATGCAGCATGAGATCTCCTCCTCGCCCATCTCCCTATCATTCTCCAGTAGGTCCAACCTCATCATCTAATTATGGGCCTAGTTCCACCTCATCCCATGTTGAGCCCTAATGACCCTCCTGAACTCCAGAAGTCTCCTGCGCAAAGCAGCTACCTTCAAGGCCATTCTCATGGTAGCTGAGCCCTCCACTACCATATATGTCCAGTAAGAGGTAACCAACTCATGGATTCCCTCCTTCAGTAATCAGCAACACTCAAATCTGAAGTACAAAGAAAAAATACTGCCACTGCAAGTGTCAAAACATAATAGCGTATGATCCGACCTCGATATTGGCAGAGACGCGACATCCGCCAAAGTGAACATTTCCAATGCCTCGACCGATAAGAGAAATATGTTGATCCTCGATCTATAAGATGTATTCCACCATGTATACTCGCAATTAGTTGCATCTCTAGGTTAAGGTGCTCAACCAAGTCGCGAAAAGTCCAGATTCTTGATCTGAAGTTCCTCTCTCCCTAGGTCTATCTTCCATATACAACGTGACACTGAAGTCACAACCCACCAACCATGCTACTTCTGGAAACTTCTCCCTGGTGCTTCATAACTCCTCCCACAGAGCCACATTCAGAGAACTTCCTGTAATGGCGTACACTGATGTCACCACAAAGTGCAAGAGGTCTGATTTGTTACTCAACAAAATTGAGACCAAATGTGTCAAGACCACCTCCTTCACCAGTTTAAAAAGGCTCCCATTCCAAGCAATCACAATCCCCCCAGGACTTCCATTCACCAACGCCGCACTAAACTCCATGAGCTAGGGGCCCCGATGTGGAGCTCCATCTCACATCATCCTACAAGTCAATCTTGGTTTCCTGAAAACAAGCCAGGTTAACCGTCCACAAGGCCAGCATGGAGCTGACTGCCAACCTCTTCTAGGGTGGCCCACCCCCTGAATGTTCCATGTAAGGAGCTTCATCTGTACATACTAAGGGCAGCCCCCGCCAACTGAATCCCCCCGAACGTGCGACCTCTTCCATGTAGGCATACTCCAAAGCGTCACCCTCAGTCATTGGAATGATCTCCTTTCTATCGCCCTCCGAAGTGCCCCCCAACAACTTCTTCACCTCGACTTCATCTTCCTCTTGAATCACTGACGTTTCCACCTCATGTGTTCCATCTTCCGCTCCTCCACCCCGAGAGACCCTTCCTTCATCTCGCTTTCTAGCCTTTTAACCTCCAATCCAACACATTCGACCGTCGATGCTTTTGATAGAAACAACGAACCAGTAATCTCACCTCCCGTGATGATCCTTGGATTCTTCTCAACCCAAATCAAAGCTTCTCGGATCTTCTGTATTGAATACCACCCTTCACCTTCGCATGCCTAGGGATCACCATTATAGCATTTTGAAGTATTTCTCGCACAAACAACTGGTCCACTCCTGCTCACCACCTTATCAATTTTTCCTGATAGAACCTTCTTACCAATTAATCTCCTTAGACCTAGACATTGTAGCCATGAAAGTACCTTTCATACTCTCTATATCAACTGCCTGAACCAGGACATCATTTTTCCAGGCTCTAGCATGCACATCCTCCACCGTGTCGAAGGACATGTCCATACACGAAGTAAAATAATGGAAAGCTATTTCTGAGCTTTTCATGGGATCCAAAAACCCAATAAAATGATCCTTCACCCCCACTTTGCTTAGAAATAAGAATGGGATTCGACCCACTTCCAAAGAAACCCGATACAGTTAGGTTTTTGGCTTTATTTTCAGCCAATAGGTTCTTCTCGAGTGATGTACCAGGCTCATGGCTAGAGCCATTAGGGTTTCGAGAGAAATCCACTACTTCAGATCCCCTTTCACTGCCCATGCAATAACTCTTTCTATATCAGGAAATCTCACCATCGAAAGCGACGCTTGGTCTTCTACTCTCATCGTTAGCCCCAACCCTAGATGCTCTGGGCATGCTCCTCCACCACTGAGCTTTTCATCAAGAGGGATTAGCCAGCGCCACCGGTCTGCGGGCAAGACACATCGTTGCACATAGAGGGATGCGTAGCTTAGCGCCCTTCATCCTCACGACCACCACAGAATCCTCTCCTAGACGCAACCTAGAGTTGCACAGCTCCACCATCTTTCCTACATGACTCAGAGCCTCAGTACCTCAGGTTATAAGAGGGACTCCCATGACCTTCTCAAGGGATCTTGATCTTTGCCACTGAAGGCCACCCCTCAACTCCAAAAGCACAAAATCCTCCAGTGCACCTCGCAACATCGCATTTGCTCCCCTTGTAGATAATCCCCTTAGACAATAGAGGCCATCCGAAAGGATCATCAAGTCCAGCTTTACCCCAAGAGTTTTACCTTCACTGGGCCATCATGGATGAGACTCAATGTCTCTTCCTTGTCTTCTCCGATCAGGAGTCCTTCCAGGGGTTGTTCATACTCTTAACCTTCTGCCAAATGAACAAAGACCTCGGACAGAGACTCCTCAAGGTGAGTCTCCTGGAAGGTGCACCTTGTTGCTTCAGTTCAACCACATGCAGGTGACATGTCAGTAGCTCCTTCCTGGACCAGGAATCTTTTGTCATGCATTCCTGTCAACTGTGCCCTGGACAACCATAATGGAAGCACAGGGGTTTTGTTATGGGACAAGTCTTGAACATGTAGTCTTCATCTCCATACTGATAGCATCACAAAGATTCCTCAACCATGCAGCTTGACCCCCGGTGGTTGGGCCCCTTCTTCTCGACACTCCATGGACCATTACCAACTAGGTCCTCAAAAAATGCAGCGTCAAGGGCTTCTCTCCCTACAGCCCTCTCCACCGTGCTGTTACTCTCATCGAAGGAGGTGGCCCTCCTATCTCTAGGTGTAAGGTTTGTCTCCTCTCTCCCTTCGCTCCTTCCCTTGACTCCCCTTCCAACCCACCCACCCCCCTCCGACCTCCCCTCTCACCATCTCCCCCTCCTATCTCTATGTGTAAGGGTTGCCCCCTATCCCTCTGCTCCTTCCCGCGACTCCCCTTCCGACCCCCTCTCTCACCATTTGTATCAATGTGGATGACCTAGTCAATCTTCACCTTAAGCACAAGATAGTGCGAATAGAGCCTAATCTTGCCATCGATGAGAAAGTCTCAAAATAGGCCATGCGATATGTCTGAGTGAAACCCTTTCCCACCAATCGTGCTTTCAATCTGTCAATTGTTCCATCAGGAGGCTGCTTGGTCATGAAGACCCATAGACTTGAAACTGGTTTCACCCCCATGGGCAATGCACTAGATCCCATGTCCCTCTGGATGTAAGAGCATCCATCTCCTCATCCATGACCATCTTCCAGCCATGGTCCAGTATCACATCATTATGATCATGCAGGATAATGACCACCATTATGTCATATGTAAACTGTCTATCACCACTAGAAAGACCATCAATAGAAGTAAAAGAGGAGATAAAATGATAAGTACATTGCATCTTAGTTCGTCGTAGAGCTATAGGGAAATCTGACGAAGCATCCAACCGAGCTGTGGGAGGGACTTTCAAAGAAGATACTTCTTCCTTCAAAAACAAAATATGTGGTGAAACAAATTCATTGTTACTATTTTTTTCCTTTTATAGACAATAGACAGTGGTGGTAACTCCAAGGGTATGCCATCAACGGACTGTGTTAAGAAACGGGTCTGTTCGAAAAAGGTGACATCAGTTAAGACACAATAATGATGCCTCACTGGGCCATAGCATCTATATCCCTTGGGTCTGAGTACCCAAGAAAAACACATTTGACTACACGGCAGACAGTTTATCAGCAGTATAAAAATTGTGAATAAAAGTTGTGCATCCGAAAATCCACAGAGGTAAAGGAAAACACATCTCATCATGGTAAAGTAATGAAAATAGAGTAGTTATGTGTAGAACAGATGAAGGTACCCTATTTATATTGTGGACTGCAATAAGAATGGCATCCCGCCAGTAAGTCTTAGGAACTTTCGTATGAGAAAGAAGAGACATGGTGATATCAGGAAGGTGCCAAAGTTTCCTCTCAACAACTCCATTCTGCTGAGAGGTATAGGCACACGATGTTTGATGGACAATGCCCTAAGAATAAAAAAAGGACATCAAATCATGTTGAGTAAATTCAAGTAAATTATCAGTCCGCAAAATTTGAATACAAATAGAGAATGCAGTCTGAATAAGCTGAAAGAAAAAAATAGCAATCTTATTAATATGTGATCTCTCTTTTATTAGGTAGACCCAAGAACATATGCTATGATCTTTGATAAAAACAACAAAATACTTGTGACCACCTACAGCACGGACCAAACAGGGTCCCTAGATGTCATAGTAAACCAATGCAAAAGGAACAGAATAGCAAGGCTCAACTCTCACAGTAAAGAATGACTTATGATGTTTCTCGAACTGGCAGGTCTCGTATTCAAATGGAGAAAGTTTGAGAAAAATCATGGAGAGAGCTTTAGCAGGCGGATGACCAAGACAGAGATGCCACAGATGGGGGTCAAATGAAATCGACACAACACCAGCAAAGATAGAATCTGTAGGAATGTTAAGATAGTAGAGTTCATTCTTATAATGTCTTCCACCAAAAATCAGTATCGTCTAAATGTCCTGAAAATAGCAAAATAGCTCATCAAAAACCGCACGACAATGTAGCTCAGTACACAGCTTATGAAGAGATAGTAAGCTCAAAGGGAAATCCAGGGCATAGTGAACCCCCGTAAGATGGAGTCTGGAAGAGAAATCCATAATCCCAACGGAGGCAACTGAGAAATGAGCCCCATTGGACACTCTAACTTATTCACGATAGAAGAAGGATGAGAAGAGATCAATAAACTATCTTCTCTTGATGGATGAGTGGATACACCAGAGTCGATGATCCAGGCAGGAGCACCAGCTATTGCACTATTAGCAATGGTACCTGACGGAATTGTTAGATGAGCAGTAGGAGTGGTCTCATTGTATGTAGTATCAGAACGTTATAATATCTCCATCAAGCATGAATACTCAGAGGCTGAAAGTTGGACAATCTGTCTAATAGTGTCCTGTGCATGTGCCTTTATTGTTGTGCTATCATAATCAGATGCTAAATGAGCATGTGGTGGGATCCCAAACTTCGTCCTGTTGGACATGCGATCCCACGGCGAGCCATTATGCAATAAATGTTATTGCAAATATCATTCCCTGATCTAAAATGAAGAATAAATAAATTGCATAATAGGTCCCTTAGTACAATTAGGTTTATGTACCATGGACATCTTAATAATCATACAATAGTTGATTCAATAATTGAATCATAGAGGCTGGTGCTTGGATGAATATCTAAAGGGTTAGATTGAGGACTCATCAAGTACCATCAAATGATTGTTAAGATGTGATATCCAGCCTGAGTAGGAGATGGAAATCCTTTCTCACATAGGTTGATATCTGACCGACCTCTTGATGCAGGTCCTCTACATAGGAATAGAGATTCGGAGGTGTTAGATTAGTTAAGTCAAAGGGTTGACTTAATGAGATCGAGATAACCAAAGTCCTATGTCGTATGCTGTCACGATATAGGCACACATCCTCTAACCGGAGACAGATGTGTTACTATATGTCTAAATGTGTACATTTGGCAGACTAATAGGTTGATGACCTAATCAAGGTCTATACACCGCCGTGCTGGTGTGCATGTATGGGCATATGAGTAATACGATCTCTCAAAGGGATCATACATGTTAAGTTACTGAACCGGAAGACATGAGCTCACTCACGAGATATTGGGAAGAATCAAATTTCGTGCACGGTCGTCTCGCTTTGAAAGCTTGACTGAATTTGTAGGTTTGATATATACTTTTGGAAAGTATATGATCAAGGCCTAGGTATGATATATGCTTTTGGAAAGTATATGATCGATACCAACTCCCAATGATCAAATGAGAAACTTACTGATAAAACCCTGAAGTAGATAGTATAAAGTTGATCGATTACTTCGGATTTATTCTGAGTCATCCAGTATGCATGATGTACCGGTGTTGGGAATACCTGAGGGTAATGCGATCATAAACGATTGTATAACCATGACGCTTCCATTCCTAGGGAGTGATGAAACGGGTCTGGATTTTAGTGACTCCTCTCAGTAGAGAAGTAATCTGATCTTGGTCCAAATGTTGGACATTGATCTGAATGAGATTCTGATGCAATAAGAAGATTACATTTGCGGTCTTGATTTAATCAAGCATCTATGGGAGGCCCGAGATCTGGATTTGAGATGTGATCTCAATATCCAAGTCACTATACGTGGAACAATACAATCACCATGTCATATCTCCAAGTATCCGCGGAGAAAGCGCATTATCCTTGAAAGAGTTCATGGATAATTTCCTTGTTGATATATGTATCCAAGCATCGAGAAAAAGTGATAATTAAATGTGATTTAATTATCATGGATAATATGAATTTGATTTATATTATAATGAGAGTTATCTGAGATAATTAAATGTGTTTTAATTATCAAAGATATGAATAATGTGAATGTATATCATGTTATTCGGGCACATGAGAAAAGAGATCCAAGATGATTAAATGTGATTTAACTATCATGGATATGAATAATGTGGATAGCACTATCCATATTAATCATATATATTATAAATGTGATTTATAATGTATTAGAGAGAGCATATTATAATTTATATTTGTTAATTAATTATTGATGTGAATTGGATTCACATTTGATGATTAATTAAAATATAATTTACATTTAGTTTTGGGTTGTGAATAAGATTCACATAATTTCAATGGCATGATTGATATTTTCCATAAGATAAATTGGAATTATTTTTTGGTGAAAATATTATCGACAAGGACCTCTTGATGCAGGTCTTCTACATCGGAATAGAGATTCGAAGGTATTAGATTAGTTAAGTCAAAGGGTTGACTTAATGAGATCGAGATAACCAAAGTCCTATGTCGTATGTTGTCACGATATAGGCACGCATCCTCTGACCGGAGACAGATGTCTAAATGTGTACATTTGGCAGACTAATAGGTTGATGACCTAATCAAGGTCTATACACCGCCGTGCTGGTGTGCATGTATGGGCATATGAGTAATACGATCTCTCAAAGGGATCATACATGTTAAGTTACTGAACCGGAAGACATGAGCTCACTCACGAGATATTGGGAAGAATCAAATTTCGTGCACGGTCGTCTCGCTTTGAAAGCTTGACTGAATTTGTAGGTTTGATATATACTTTTGGAAAGTATATGATCAAGGCCTAGGTATGATATATGCTTTTGGAAAGTATATGATCGATACCAACTCCCAATGGTCAAATGAGAAACTTACTGATAAAACCCTGAAGTAGATAGTATAAAGTTGATCGATTACTTCGGATTTATTCTGAGTCATCCAGTATGCATGATGTACCGGTGTTGGGAATACCTGAGGGTAATGCGATCATAAACGATTGTATAACCATGACGCTTCCATTCCTAGGGAGTGATGAAACGGGTCTGGATTTTAGTGACTCCTCTCAGTAGAGAAGTAATCTGATCTTGGTCCAAATGTTGGACATTGACCTGAATGAGACTCTGATGCAATAAGAAGATTAGATTTGCGGTCTTGATTTAATCAAGCATCTATGGGAGGCCCGAGATCTGGATTTGAGATGTGATCTCAATATCCAAGTCACATGTGTGGAACAATACAATCACCATGTCATTATCTCCAAGTATCAGCGGAGAAAGCGCATTATCCTTGAAAGAGTTCATGGATAATTTCATTGTTGATATATGTATCCAAGCATCGAGAAAAAGTGATAATTAAATGTGATTTAATTATCATGGATAATATGAATTTGATTCATATTATAATGAGAGTTATCTGAGATAACTAAATGTGATTTAATTATCAAAGATATGAATAATGTGAATGTGATTCATGTTATTCGGGCACATGTGAAAAGAGATCCAAGATGATTAAATGTGATTTAACTATCATGGATATGAATAATGTGGATAGCACTATTCATATTAATCATATATATTATAAATGTGATTTATAATATATTAGAGAGAGCATATTATAATTTATATTTGTTAATTAATTATTGATGTGAATTGGATTCACATTTGATGATTAATTAAAATATAATTTATATTTAGTTTTGGGTTGTGAATAAGATTCACATAATTTCATTGGCATGATTGATATTTTCCATAAGATAAATTGGAATTATTTTTTGGTGAAAATATTATCGACAAGAGATGATGATATATATCATGAGATAATGAGATCTCATGATATTTAGAAGAGATGGACCAAGTTCACCAAAGAGAAGTGGACGGCTACAACTCTCCATGAGGAGAAGAGTAGTTGTCCCCTCTTTTGAGGAGATTGGTTTATTCTCTTCATTATCTTCTCTTATCAAAGATGATTTAATTTGAAATTAATTTTGTTGATTTATCAATGAAAATTAATTTAAATTAAATCATTAGTTGTTGTGTTTTTACAACAACATCTTAGCCATTGAAAGAAATACAAATCAATCTCAACCATTGATTGTGTGTTGTTCATGGATTGGGATCCATGGACTCCCAAAACCCTATATAAGAAGAGACACCCCTTACTCTTCAAGACACACAATAATGAATGCTCTCTCTCTCTTCTCTACATGCCCACTCTCTCTATCTCTCATGTGGTCGTCCACCATGTATGCTCTAGAGAGATCCTCCATCGCCGCAGCATCATCGTTATGTTGCCCGACCATTTGCTCATGGATCTCCATCTACTTCGACGTGCCTTGCTCATGAAGAAGACGTTGTATCTCGTTTGTCGAGATCAGGAGATCCGTAGCTTGGATCATCAACATGGATTGCGAGGAGCACACGTCTCATCCACGTGGCGTCTCCTCCGTCGGATCGGACTTGAGATAAGAGGTCTCTTTGTTTAGAGACTCGATCGCAACCACGCTTCAATAGGTAATCCCATTACTTATTTGTGGTTTAGATGAAATGATCCAAGAAGTGTTCTTGGATCATGCGGTTTCGTCACATAGAAATTTTTAATTTCCGCTGCATCGAGCAACTAGTGCGACTAGTCGCTCCCGATCGCATTCGATGCGATCCTCACGCTTCCATGATGCCCTTGAGAATTTTCTCCATATCCTTCAAGTGGTATCAAAGCCAGGTTTACGAAGGTTTTGGATGAGATCCATGAACCCACGAAGATTTGGGCTCGATTGGGTTCGTGAAAATTTTAGCATTTCAATTTTCGCAGCCTGTCTTGTGATAAAATTTCGACCCTGTTTAAAACGTTTAAACACGAAATTTTAAATTGGATAATGTTACCAATTAATTAAGGAAATAGTAGGATTTGAGTTTGCGTAATTTGGATTCCGTTTGCTCTAGATATGATCATTTTATTGGCCATATGTCCACTGTTTCGGGGATGGTGATTAGAGACGTAATAAAGATGTTAATTACCATTTTAAAACGCCTGAAAATATGTGTTTATCACATGTTTTTGTTTTCAAATCAAGTTATAAATCTTAGGAAATTGATTTTGCTTAATTTGGATTTAAAATGAATGAGATGTCCTATTTTTAGTTAGTGAGGGTCACTGCTGGAAATTGCATCATTATCCAAAACCTTGTGATTGTCGTTTAAAAAAATTGCGAAATTAATAGTTAATTTCCTGGAATAATTTTGAATAACCAGTAAAATACCATGGATTTGACTCGTGACCCAGATATTGTACTTGCAGTTGGACACATATTGTATGTGGTTGCAATGTGCAAGTTTCCTCATAATAATGAGGAGTGACAATTAAATAGACAATAGGACTACAACCCTAGTTTGTATGTCTCTATAGTCTTGATATATCCAAATGTGCTTTGGAAGTGACATGTCGATGATGATCGCAATTGTCAATTAATCCTTATAAAATTTAGAAAGATATTCTGGCATACATATGTGCTCTCGACATTTTAATCATGAATGACATGGTTGACTGCATCATGCAGAATGGTAGCTCTATAAGAGATGATGTATTCAAAATGTTTGAATACCTACCTGAACCAATGTTTTAGGAGTCTAGATGGATGTAGAAATGATGAGTGTCATCATTCTACTGTCTATACTCTAGTCATTCATGAAGCTTCATAATATTCATATTGTATGAATTTAATGAAGCTTGTATAAATGTTGAAATGCTCTTACATTGAATTCTTTTGAATTTAACATAAGAGATCCTTTATCTTAAGCAATGGTTGTTTAGAGATGAAAGGAGTGCAGTGGAAGCATGTGTTGGACCCAGGTTAGAAGGAAAGTCAAAGAGTTGACTGCACTTCTATGGTTTCCACACACATATGACATCCAAAGGGTTGGATGAATGCCAATACTGCAATGAACTAATGTGTTGATAGTTTGACTATCAAGTCTATCTAGATCCTTAGAGAAGGACTCTGATAGTGCATCAGAATAATCTACATTTAATCATTGAAATTGACTTTCTTATTGGATAAGATTAAAAGTCTGATAGTTGTATCTCATTATTCTAATAACACTTGCAATTGGTTTCATATGTATTAGAAGACTAGAAAATTTGATCTTAAGGTTTAATAAGCATCCGCATGGATATTGATGCAATTGTTGCAACAATCTCTATTGGATCAATAGACTTCATATTTTCAGTGGGAGAGCCCTTAGTCTTAGAGAATGTCTCTATGACCTGGATATTAGAATACACTCATTGTTTATTTTTAAATATTGGAAATAAACATAAATTCTGGAATAGACCTATCATAAAGAGTTATGATAGGTATATTTCAGATAGTATTTTAATATTTGGAGGACTCTACTAAATTAAAAAATTAATGAATAGTTCATTAATATTTCTAAATATTGAAAATTAAACCTTATAAGATCAATAGGAGGATAAAGATCATTTGACAATGATCTGGCATCAAGCCTTGGACATTTGTCTGTTAATGTGATCAATAGACTAGTAAGAGATGAAACTTTAGAATGTCTAAAATTTCAAATCTTACATACTTGTGAAGATAGTATTCAAAAGTGAAAATGTCCAATATACCCTTCCTTGGAATGGTGCAAGATGTCAAGGTATTCAACATCTCATACATATTAATGTATATAGATAAACTATATCAAAGTAAACATTAATGATATATGATATCCATTGATGATTATTTGTGATATGAGTTTTCTTCCCTTCACCTAAGAAACCTTTGAAATGTTCAAAGATTTCACAATTTTGGTTTTGAAGCAAAGTTTGAAGGAAGATGAAATGAATTTGATCTAACCTAGGTAGCTTGTACCTATTAGATGAATTCAGGGAATGCCTTATGGAGATACGGATAACATTCCAATCTCAATCCTCCTAATGTACCTAAACTCAATATAGTTGTAGGGAGATATAATTTTTTATCATGCTTTACTTGATTTGATCAATGATGAATCTTAGCATAATTACCTCTTAGTTTCCAGGTATATATGTAGTAGAGACTACACTATATATCCTTAATAAGATTCCATGCAAGTAAGCTGGAATTAAGCACTAGAGAGTGCTACTTCATTAGGAAAATAAAGGATGATATTGGATACCTACTTTATAACCCCTGAGATTCTTAAAAGATCTCATCTCTGAGAATGTGATTCTGAGAGGATTACTCTCTTGAGAATTAAGATGAAAATGAAGTAAAGGAACTCATTTAATCTTGAGATAATAATGAGACTCCTGAAATCGGAAACTAAAAGGATAATTAAAGATGAAGCACTAATACTTCTTCAAATAAGTTTGAGGATGTATTCCATGTGTCAGTTAAGTATGACAATGATCAGACTTCATGTGATGAAGCTCCTGAGGATCATGACATGGAAAGATGGAAGTTAGCAATAAAAGTCTAAGGTAGACTTCATATACAAGTGTTGTATATGGACCCTCGAGGATCCACCTATAAGGGTTAGGCCAATTAAGGTGTAAATGGATCTTCAAGAGAAAGAGGGAACCTGGTGAGAAGGTAGAGACCTTCAAAGCTCGGTTCGTAGCCATGAGCTACACACCGGAAGAGAAGACATTGCTTGCGATGAGACTTGCTCTTCAGTAACCATGCTTAAACTCATCGGATTATTGCTAACTATAGCTACACAACTTGACTTTGGCATCTTCAAGATAGAAGTCACGATTACATTTCCACGAATCTCTCTCTAAGGATATTCACATGAAGTAACCCCGGGGCTTCATAGTTAAGGAAAGCTAGATGTGCAAGCTAAAGAAATCCATCTATGGACTCAAATAAGCTTCTTGTAGCTGGAACATACGATTTGATGAAATTATAAGGGCTCGTTCGGTTGGGGGGTTACCCCCCAATTTGGGTGGGTTACCCCCCAAACCCCACATTCCTAACCCACTAGTGGGACCCACTTCCTTCCCATCAAAAAAATTATATATTATACCATCATATCATCTAAAAATCATAAAATACTCAACTTCTACTCACTATTCCAAACTTCAATACAATCACATCACAACAACTACCCACTTTTTCAAATTTCAATACAATCATATCATAATAACTACAAACTTTTTCAAATTTCAATACAATCACATCACATAAACCCTCTCAACCCTTAATCTACCAACCAAACACACAAACACAAAAATGGGTTATCCTCCCTCGGATAACCCACAAACCAAACGCACCCTAAATGTTATGATTTCAGATAGAATCTTGATGAACCATGTGAAGCTTAGTGGGAGTGCCATTGTGTTCATCATGTTAAATGCAGATAATATCCTAATCTTTTTAAAATGATATAAGGATGGTAGTAAGTGTTTTATAGACTGGCTATTCCATATCTTGAAATAAGATTTCAAGGATACCTCTTAGATCTTAGTTCTGAAGGTGTTCAGAAGAAAATAGAAGAGGATATTGGGACTGTCACATTTGTAGTACACCTTGGACATATTCCATTCTTAGAAATTCTAAGAAAGGCTTCCATCCCTTAAGATATGGTACTGACCTATCTAAAGGGATAGCACCTCAAAGAGTTGAGGAAGTGAATGCTAGAACTGCTTACACTTGTGCATCAGTTACAAGAAGCTAAGTGTATGCTAGATATGTACAAAAGCCAGATATATGTCGTGCAGTGGGAGTAGTAAAGTGTTGCTAATCCTACGATGGAGAGAAAACACTTGATTGCAGTAATAACAAAATCTTCATAGATGACAAGATTTTTTGAGATAATGATATCAAAGTCTTATCTTTCAAAACTTAAGACTTTATAGATAGAGATTTAAAGGTCTTAACTGTGGATACCTTAAGAGATAGTGATCTCCAGGAATAAGGGTATTCTGATAAGGATAATGGAAATACTGGTTATGATAATTATTAAGCCGTAGTATCAATGACACTATAACTAACAAGATTGAGTATTGGTTGCATGAGATGCAACATTCGCATTAGATGCGAGCACTGTTACTCGGGATATGCAAGTGCCGTAAAAAGACTTGGCATAGTCTCACAGGAACAGAGTGACTGATCAACTTACCTAGCTATTTTCTAAATAGCCTATGATTGTCACATGAGTGTGGGTTTAAATGATTAGCCCATTACTGACTCTTTGGGCTAGTGGGAGATTGTTGGACATGCGAGCCCATGACGAGCCATTATGCAATAAATATTATTGCGAATATCATTCCCTGATCTGAAATGAAGAATAAATAATTTACATAATAGGTACCTTAGTATAATTAGGTTTATGTACCATGGCCATCTTAATAATCATACAACTGTTGATTCAATAATTGAATCATAGAGGCTGGTGCTTGGATGAATATCTAAAGGGTTAGATTGAGGACTCATCAAGCACCGTCAAATGATTGTTAAGATGTGATCTCCAGCATGAGTAGGAGATGGCAATCCTTTCTCACATAGGCTGATATCTGACTGACCTCTTGATGCATGTCCTCTACATAGGAATAGAGATTCGGAGGTGTCAGATTAGTTAAGTCAAAGGGTTGACTTAATGAGATCGAGATAACCAAAGTCCTATGTCGTATGCTGTCACGGTATAGGCACGCATTCTCTGACCGGATACAGATGTGTTACTATATGTCTGAGTGTGTACATTTGGTAGACCAATACGTTGATGACCTAATCAAGGTCTATACATCAGCACGCTGGTGTGCATGTAAGGGCATATGAATAATACGTTCTCTCAAAGGGATCATACAGGTTCAGTTACTGAACTGGAAGACATGAGCTCACTCATCAGATATTGGGAAGAATCAAATTCCGTGCACGGTCATCTCGTTTTGGAAGCTTGACTGAATTTGTAGGTTTGATATATACTTTTGGAAAGTATATAATCAAGACCTAGGTGTGATATATGCTTTTGGAAAGTATATGATCGATACCAACTCCCAATGATCAAATGAGAAACTTACTAATAAAATCCTGAAGTAGACAATATAAAGTTGATCTAATACTTCGGGTTTATTTTGAGTCTTCCAGTATGCAGGATGTACATGTGTTGGGAATACCTGAGGGTGATGTAATCATAAACGATTGTATAACCATGATGCTTTCATTCCTAGGGAGTGACGAAACGGGCTAGATTTTAGTGGCCCCTCTCAGTAGAGAAGTAATCTGATCTTGGTCTAAATGTTGGACATTGATCTGAATGAGATTTAGATGCAATAAGAAGATTAGATTTGCGGTCTTGATTTAATCAAGAATCTATGGGAGGCCCGAGATCTGGATTTGAGATGTGATCTCAATATCCAAGTCACTATACATGGAACAATACAATCGCTCTGTCATTATCTCCAAGTATCCATGGAGAAAGCGCATTATCCTTGAAAGAGTTCATGGATAATTTCATTGTTGATATATGTATCCAAGCATCGAGAAAAATTGATAATTAAATGTGATTTAATTATCATGGATAATATGAACTTGATTCATATTATAATGAGAGTTACCTGAGATAATTAAATGTGATTTAATTATCAAAGATATGAATAATGTGAATGTGATTCATGTTATTTAGGCACATGAGAAAAGAGATCCAAGATGATTAAATGTGATTTAATTATCATGGATATGAATAATGTGGATATCACTATCCATATTAATCATATATATTATAAATGTGATTTATAATATATTAGAGAGAGCATATTATAATTTATATTTGTTAATACATTATTGATGTGAAGTGGATTCACATTTGATGATTAATTAAAATATAATTTACATTTAGTTTTGGGTTGTGAATAAGATTCTCATAATTTCAATGGTATGATTAATATTTTCCATAAGATAAATTTGAATTATTTTTTGGTGAAAATATTGTCGACAAGAGATGATGATATATATCATGAGATAATGAGATCTCATGATAATTAGAAGAGATGGACCAAGTCCACCAAAGAGAAGTGGACGACTACAACTCTCCATGAGGAGAAGAGTAGCCATCCCCTCTTTTGAGGAGATTGGTTTATTCTCTTCATTATCTTTTCTCTTATCAAAGATGATTTAATTTGAAATTAATTTTGTTGATTTGTCAATGAAAATTAATTTAAATTAAATCATTAGTTGTTGTGTTTTTACAACAATATCTTAGCCATTGAAAAAAACACAAATCAATCTCAACCATTGACTGTGTGTTGTTCATGGATTGGGATCCATGGACTCCCAAAACCCTATATAAGAAGAGACTCCCCTTGCTCTTCAAGACACACAATAATGAATGCTCTCTCTCTCTATCTCTCACGTGGTCATCCACCATGAATGCCCTAGAGAGATCCTCCATCGTCGCAGCATCGTCGTTATGTTGCCCAATCATTTGCTCATGGATCTCCATCTACTTCGACGTGCCTTGCTCGTAAAGAAGACGTTTTATCTCGTTTGTCGAGATCATGAGATCTGTGGCTTGGATCATCAACATGGATTGCGAGAAGCACGTGTCTCATCCACGCACTCGCAAGCGTCTCCTCCGTCGGATCGGACTTGAGACAGGAGGTGTCTTTGTTTAGATACTCGATCGTAACCACACTTCAAGAGGTAACCCCATTACTTGTTTGTGGTTTAGACGAAATGATCTAAGAAGTGTTCTTGGATCATGTGGTTTCGTCACATAGAAATTTTTAATTTCCACTGCATCGATCAACTAGTGCGACTAGTCGCTCCCGATCGCATTCGATGCGATCTTCATGCTTTCATGATGCACTTGAGGATTTTCCCCATATCCTTCACGTCCAACACTTCTCAGAAGGGTGATACGACTACTACCATGACCAGAGTCATGACCACCTCTATAGGGACCACCCCTGCAGCTGAAACAACCTCCTCATCTTGATGATGTCATAAACATTGTATTTTCCATAGATTGTGGAGTCTGCGTACGAACACTGGAATTCTCAATCTGCTGCAGACGTCCAAATATGACTTTGATGGATGGAAGTGTATCTGATGTGAGGAATTGTTTCTTCACTTTCCGGTATGATGGACGTAGACCAGCAAGAAACTTGTATACTTGACAATCCTCTCTCTCTCTCTCTCTCTTTGTGTCACATGTTTCGTACAACAGGCCGGTTGGAATATGGCAAGTTCCTCGTATAGTCCTGAAAGAAGACAATAGTACCCCAGCGTAGAGTCACCATGTGATGCAGACCAAATCCGCATGTAGATGTCAGCCAAATAAGACTTGGTTGTCTGATGTGAATATGTTTGCACCAACTCTTCCCATATCTCCTTGGACATCTCCATGAATAGGAGATTCCTCACAATTTGTGGATCTACACTATTGGTCATCCAATCCATGACCAAATAGTTGCATGCTTGACAGATTAAAAATATGTGTCATCTTCTTTTGAGGGTTCTTTTGTTAATACAGAAACCTCCTTCCAATCGTCGATGAACATCTTGAACGGGTCATAGCACATAATTGTTAGTGTCATTAAGTTTGATAGAGGTACTCTACATCACGTTGGATGTTGAAAAGAGGATCTTTATTTCGATGTTAGATGTAGTCATCGAGTTCACAGATTGATATAAGCAAGAAAGTTAAGCGAACTTCTAATCATGCATCAAGTGCAGCAACAGACAACCAATCAGATGGGTTGTTGATGCACTGATGAAGCCCTAAATAGGGGTTGGGTGTCATGGAGGGGCCCTAAATGCATGCTGGTGGAGCTCTAGACTCAACGGTGGAGGTCTTGGCAAAAGGTTGGGGTTGCTCTGGCAGAAGGATGAGGCCCTAGCGGAGAGATGGAGCAATGACAGAGGGCTGGAGGTGCCCTAGAACGGGGGCTAGAACTCTGGTGGTGGCCTGAAACCACCTGGCAGAGGGCTGGAAAGCCCCCTGGTGGTGCCGACAAGGCCCTAGTGGCCTGGAGATGGGTTGGCATCCCTAGGCGGTGTCGCTCAGGATGTCTGGTGCCATGAAAGACCTTGTGTGGTGCCCTAGGTGGAGAGGAGGGATCGTGTAAGGAGGACGACGGGGCTTGTAGTGACGGAAGGGATGCTTAGATCAGAACCCTGATCTAGGATCATTGCTCTAATACCATGTGAAGAAGATGAGAGGATGAATTGTTTATTCCATATGCTCTAAGGGTTCTTACATAGTGTTAGAAATCGAGAATGCGGAAGAGTAATATCAGAGATAAAGAATAAAACATGATGAATACAGTGATTTTACATGGAACCATATTCGGTGAGGAGCGAGATGAAACCACAGGAGAACGCCTCAAAGGGATAATGTTATCATTAACTTTTCTCTGATCTGATAGAATGGGTGTGGGGCTTCTTATATAGCCCCTACTAAGTCTCCAAGTCCCACAACTAGAATCAGAGAAAGTCGAGCATTGACTTAAGGAAATTGAATTAGTCGTTAGTGCTCTAGATTCTCCTGAAGAAAAGAAGGTGATATTTGCCATGTTCAGACTGCGAGATAAAACAAAGGACTGGTGGGAGACTTGCAAGGGTATATCTTTCCCTGATGAACAAATTATTCCCTAGAAGGAATTCATGATGAATTTCATGGATCACTTTATCCCTATGCGAGTTAGGGAAAAGAAGAGGCAAGAATTTATTGACACAATGAAAGGATGGTACTGCGTGTTTTGCAAAAATACATGGACACAACGAAAGGACGGTACTGCGAGTTTTGCGAAAATATATGGACACAAGTGCAATTGCAAATAAAAAAGGTTAGGCGTGCAAGTGCTATTAGGAAAACTCTGGAATTCCAGTTGATCCTTTCTTCTTACAAAATTCACACTAGTGAATTTTCATTAATACACCATTACCCTTATATAATATTAATAGAAGGGCAATACCGTCAATTTTGTAAGAATATACAAGTACGAGTTAATTGTAAATAAAAAATTAGGATGTAATTGTTATCT
Source organism: Ottelia alismoides (assembly GCA_037367405.1). Classification (NCBI taxonomy): domain Eukaryota; kingdom Viridiplantae; phylum Streptophyta; class Magnoliopsida; order Alismatales; family Hydrocharitaceae; genus Ottelia; species Ottelia alismoides. Next base: position 330,609 of record JAZKJV010009850.1, read on the forward strand.
TAAAAAAATAGGTAAAAAAATTAGGACGTAAGTGTTATCTTAAAGGCAAAGGTATAAACTTTCTCTCTCTCTCTCTCTCTTTCTTTATGAAGAATATATATCAACTAACGTGGGGGCAAAATGCAGTCTTTGGCTTATATTAATGTTCACTTTAGTACTGTTATACCCAAAGTTGTTGTTAGGCGCATCTCAGCTAGGTGTGCTAATATTTTTATGGGACTATAAAAGGCACAAAATCGCATGGGAAAAAGTGTCTTCCTAAAGAAATATGAGTGAAGTTGTGTTCCCTTCATGATCTTACAAAGGCAGTGAGCTTAGCGTGGGTTTGGAGGCTCCTCACATCAGATCAATCACTCTGGATTTCCTACATGCATAACAAATACATATATTCGACCAACTTCTGGATGTCCAAGTTAAGACTAAAGTTTCCCCTATTTCGAGGTGGTTGTTGCGTTTACGACCTCTCTTGCAAACAAGTATTGGAAGGATATTGTCCCCGTTCTCTTGGTTCCCTAAAGCATCGAGGTACACCTTCTTATCAGCATTTGATATGGTACGTTGCAAAGCACTAGTAAAAATTTCTTAGACAAAGCATGAGCTAGGTCTAGTCTCATTTAATCATCTTCTTAGATGCTCAACAATTCACACCCTTTAGATCCATTTCGAATTCACTCAAAATCGCCTCCATCCCTCTCCCACTTTCACTTTTCTCATATTTCCTATAAACACTTTATAATCTGCAAATTATACATATTCTTGGCCTGTTCAAACTAGAATCGAGCTACAAACTCTTCTTTCAGGTATTCTTCATAGCTGGGGCATCAATCCTTCAATTGGAGCATCATCTTCGACTATTAGTGCCAAATCTTTCAAGTGTAGGGATTTTATAACTCCAGTCCACCTTCACGCCCAAGAGCCTCCTTCGTCGTCCTTTCAAGAGAACCTCCATCCACCTTGGAGCCAACTCACCCACAGGCGAGATCAAGGGGTGAAGGAGTCACCCCTCTGGACCTATAGGAGGTCGGATGGAGCAGCAGGTCGCCAGGAATAAATTGGAGAAGGAAGCGTCGTCGCAGCCTTTGAAATGAGGGAAGAACAGAGCAATAACTCCGCAATCTATAGGTTGGTGATACATGTCCGCTTTGGATGGTTCGGATTCACCCGCAGCTTCTAATCCTGGCGGTTGAGTGCAAAATGGTGGAGAAATTGCGTATTAGTCTAGATAAATATCCAATCGCTGAGGTGACTACTTAGAAATCCTTGGTTATACAACAATTAACCCGCAATATTGAATAAAATAATTGAATCCCAAAAATTTAGAATTAACATTTATTTTCTCTACTATAAAATGTATAGTGTATAAGCATGTAGAGGTCGAACCACAGAGAGCAAAATAAGTAGCCTATGGTTATCAATGTACAACCAAGTCATTTGTGCATCTAATTCTTTTTTGTGGATTTTAATTTTTAGATATATTTTTATTTTATTTTGGTTTTTATATTTTTCTATTTGATTTTCAAATTTCTAATCTTGTATATTCTTTTTATGTTTTATATATTTTTTTACATTTTTTAATATAAAAACAATGTAGCCTATATAAAGTTTTATTCATACAATATATAGAAATATATCTCAAATCACTATTAAATATAAATAAAATTCAGAAAAAAATTTATTTTTGGATTTTTGATATTTTTCTAATGTTTTTTTATTTTTTCCAAGAATTTCTTTCTATTTTTTTATCTTTTTAAAGTCAAAAGTATCCCAATAATAGGGTTAATACATAATCCAATATTAATTTGGGTTTTAAAAATGATAAATAAGTTCCAAAATTATCTAAATTAATTTTAATACAAAAATAATAATAAATAGCTAGTTATAAAACATAAAAACAATTTTTTTTTGTATTTTTGTGGAATTTTATACTTTTTGTTGGATTTTGGAGCTTTCTGATTTTTTAAATTTTCTTTTACTATTTTTAGAGGTTTTAGTTTTCTTGACTCAATAAATAGCAAAATATATAATCAATAATTTTTTTTGAATTTTTCATTAAGTTTTTATATTTTTTTAGTATTTTATATAATAGACAGGGACTATTTAGGTTCCTTTTGAATTTTTATAATTAGGTAAAATGCAAAAAATGCCAATTAAAAATATAGGCTTCAAAATACATAGCGTGAAGCATTTATCCCTATTTTTCGTATTTTTAGGATCAATGTAAGTATTATTAATAAATACATAAGGACTATAAAAATGCATGTCCTAACAGGGGTATTTTTGCAAATAAAATAAAGTCCAGGGGGTCCGTGCAAAAACACAAAAAATTTTAATGTTTGTTTAACATTTCAGGGCCAAATTACAATTCCAAAACCCGTAAGGGTTCATACGCAAATAACCCATCACGTGGGACGACACGTGATTCCTACAAAAAGGGACCAAAGTGCAAATATATAAAGGATCAGTGACCTTCTTGCAAATTTCACAAAAATATAACAAGTAACTTTCATTTTATTGGACCCTTTCTAAATACATAGAACAGCAGGGGTGCCCTTGCAATTTACCCACCTCACGTGGGACAGCATGTGAGGTGATGTGGAATGGACCTTTTTGCAATTACTAGAAGCTCATGGGTCTCTTTACAAAATATCCACTTTATTTTAAACGTTCTATTTAATTTACAAGACTAAATACTAAGTACAAAAAGGGCAGGGGTATAAGTGCATATTGCCCCTTAATAGGTTGGATCGGACGACGCTCCATCGTCACTTGGACACGTGGCGAGTCATGGAAGCTTGATACCCCTTCGCCGATCTACGGTGAGGATGAGATCTTGAGCTTCATCGAACAGCTGGAGGTACGGCGTGTCGAACGACCAGGATTAGAACTAGAGGATAGCCACATCTGACGGCTGCTGTTATCCACGAAGAACAGGGAAGAAGGTCTTCTTCCTCGAACTTCGTCTTCGATTTTCTCCCTCTGGTGGCTTCTGGCGATGGCTATGATGTCTACACGTCCGGGGGGTCGTTCCGCAACCACTGATATACTCAACTAGGATCCTGGAGGTCCAAAGAGGTCAGGCGAGCTCGGAGAAGAAGGACACCCCCAGGAACCTCGTGCCAGGTCAATATGAGCTCAGAAGGCTCCTTCGATTGCATAACTTGCACAGAAAGAATGGGTGGCTCGAGGGCTTCGACATTGACCTGGATTGAAGATGTTACGCGATGAAAATGGGATGGGAGGCAAAGCTCCGGTAAGGGGAGGTGGTGAGCCTCGATTCGCAGAACCAGGAGGGTTCTGGTTGATCTGAGGTGATCAGGAGATGGAGAATGCGAGAGGGAATGAAGTGAGGGTGAAAGGAGGGTAAGAGCGTAGATGGTTCACGATGGAATCGTTCATCGGAGCGGAGCTCCGACGAACTTCGATACACTAAGCTAACCACTACGCTAATTACTAAACTACTTACACAATTGAAATACTGGAATTAAAACCTAGCTAAACAAGCAAGTAAAACATCTCTTATACCTGGTGGAGAACTAGGGAGCAGGGCTACGCCGGAGCACCGCCGTGGGTGCAACCTCGCATTCTCCGACTGGCTCTACCTACAGGAGCTTCTCCCTATCACGGAGAATCGATCTCGACCGAAGGCTAGAGTAGAAGAAGGGTAAAGGTTGACCAAATATGGTGGTGCACCCTATTGACCGAGGTGAATTAAAGAATCAATCAAGATTCAGAGTGATCCAAGAAGATGGCGTGAATCTTAGATGATCAATGATCATTTTCTCTTCAGGACGCGAGATCAGTAGATGAATGGAACGGCCTGAAAAATGACAAGAAAACGGGGAGAAGACAGATTGCGCTACTTCAGTCGGTAGAGGGGGGAGTTGACCGCGGTAAACATTTGACGCACGGTGATTGGTCCAGTCAGGCTCGCTACACTATAAAATAGGCTGGAAATTCAAAAATAATTAATTTAAAAATGGTAAATGATTTTATTATTTTTTGATTATAAGATAAAAAATGTTTATTATTTTTTATAGTATTTTATTATGATTTTTATTTATTTTTTGGTGTATTTTATTACAAGTTTATTTTTATGATTTCATTTATAGGTATAATTACCAATATTTTGTACATTTTTTATTTTATTGTATATATTTTATTTTTTTATTTCATTCTATTATTTATTATATTTATAACTTATTTTTATTAGTATAATTATATTTTTATTTGATTTTTAATATGTTATTTGTATACTTTAATAAATATGCAAGTATATTCTATAGGTATAGTTATAGGTATTTTACCTATGTTTTATATACATGATTTTATTTTCATTTTTTTAATGAGTTTTATTTTAGTTTTGTATTTTTAATAAAATCTATATAATATTTACCATATTATAAAATATATGAAAGAATAGAGAATTAAAGAATGTATTTCCCTTTTATTTATATACACAAAAACATATGTATTTTATCTATGTTTTCATATAGTTTTATTTTATTTTCTATTTTCTATTTTGTTTTATTATAATTTTAATACACAAATATGTTATAAATAATGTTTAAAAAATTATAAAAATATGAATTTGCAAAATTATTAAATAATGAATAAATTGAATATTTTAGTGGGTATCATGTACAATAGTGGCTCAAAACCTAACTTCTACACAGTAACACCAAAAAACATAAAACACCACCATTAATTAGCTCGTGAAAAGTTATATACAATTAGAGGTGATTTTGCTATGTTTTGAGTTTTAATTGAAAAGCTATGGGTCTGTGAAATTTGGTTTCTGGCTTTTTATTCTGTGTATAAAATGAACACTGTGCATTATTTTCATACAAACTTAATTTTGTATTTTTATTTATATTAACATTTACAACTTTCATTTAGAAAGCTTCTTTATTTGATGTATAAATAATGAAGACTAAAATAGGTGTAAAAAATGCATAATTAATGAATAAATAAATGTAGTATTTATTGTATTTTTGGCCCTTATCTCCCCCTACTGTATTCCTTGTCAGCCAACTCCATTCTGGACTTGGTCTCGGGGTAGGTGCATAAAATATTTTCAATATTTTATTCCTTTTTCTCTTCTCCTCTTTATTCTATAATTTTGGTATTAAAAGCCTTATTTTATGTACAATAAATACAATAAATCATGAATGCTGTTATGTACAGATTGATGCTATTTACTTGTAATAGCTAGGGTTTTTAAGACCAAAATGATATAATAAAGGTGATGAAATGGAGATTCATTACCCCCCTATACTTGCCTTTGCTAGTCCCTAGCAAATACTTATGTAATAAGTATAAGAAGAATAAAGAATAAGAAGAAAAGAAAAAGAGAAAAAGAAAAAAAGAGTGAAGAGAATTGCTTTCAGTTGTAAAACTTATCCTTACAATCAGAGTTTGGAGCTCCGGTTAGACCTTGATGTGCGAATGTGTGTGGAACCTGCTTGGGAACCAAATCTAAAGCCCAACTGCCTTCGAGAGTCACAGAACTCAGTTCAACCCACCTCAATAGCCAGGTCAGAACTAGCCTACATTATACACAAACCGTTATAATTATGAAGCTGACTTGTACAGTGTAAGTGATGGTGGCTCTCCCCAACTGGAATGGCAAAGAGACTGACTTCTCCAGAATGACGACCCAATGATTCCCCAATCCAGCCCTCTGCCCTCGAGGAGCGGGGTATTTCCTTCTAAGTTCAAGTGGCATCCAAATCAAGAGGAGGAGGCGGAGAAAAGAACAGACGGTAGCTAGTGTAGCTACCTATCCTGGAATGCAAGACCAGTGTAGTCAAGTCATCCAATTGTAGTCTCACATGGTATGCCCTTGATGCTCAAGCTTGCTTATTCTTTATACAACATATATACATACTCCAGCGGACAATTTATTTTTATTTTCAAGCTCGTCTACTTTTTTGGAGTTTCCTTTAAAAAATCATACTAGTCACAGCAGCATTTACATAAGGAGTCTTTCCTCTTGAGCTAGAAGATTATCCCTCTTTTGAAGCTTTATTGGAACCCACACTCTCCTGTCATTCGACTTCATTGAAACTGGACCAGGTTGGAGTGCACTTCCCTCCCTAGACGAGGACGAATGTTTCCACCCGTGTGCATCTCAGAATAGCAAATCCAACCCCTTCACCACTCCAGCTGAGTTGAGCCAAGTGAAAGGTGCAAGTGTCCAAGTTAGGTCACGGCCGACAAGAGTCATGTGTGCGTCTCGAAAAGTTCTATTTAGTCAGTTGAGGTGACTTGAATCCACTCCTGAGTCTCAAAGAATTAAGTCTGAGTAGACATGAAGTACCTTAAACCGAGTTCTCATAAGGTTCCAGTGCAGTTAGGTGAAGTAAGGTCCAATCACGCTCCAATCTTAGACTTTATTGGACTAGTTCGATCATCAAGCTCACTCAAAAAGAATATGAATGATATGCAAATGCAATGCACAATGAATGATGCAATTTTTTTCACAAAGAATTTGAAAATTAAAAACACTTTTTACAAAAAGAATTTTTGCAAATAAAAAGAATTTAAGAATACAAAGTATGAATTATTTACAGTTATTTACACGGGCGTTCTACTTTATTTTACGAGAATTAAGACTTTTTAAAGAGTTTATGGGTTTCAACAAAGTTATTATTTAGGTATCTCTGTACAATTGAGAAAGAATTTTTTATTGATTTATATACATATTTTATTCCTATTTTAATGATACATTCATTCCTCAAATTTAATTGAAAACAATTTTCAAAACTATAGTACAAAATAATTTTTGCAAAAATTAATTTTTGCAAATATTTACAAAGATTTGAAATCTATTTTACCAAGATTTTTCAAAAGAATATATATATATTTAAAAATATTTTTACAAAATATTTTCTAAACCATTTGCAAATAGGTTTTCAAATCTTTATTTCACACAAAGAAAAGAATTTTACAATTCAAAATATTTTTATAAAGGTTGAAAACATTTCACAAACAGTTTTCTAGACAAGTCACACCATTTTTCAAATCATTTTACAAAAATATTTTTAACATGATTTATTAATCAGTCTATAGAAAAAGAATGGAAATATATTTATGTATAGAAGGAATTTGGTGCTTACAAGGTTTACTCGGGATTATTGCTTATTTTTATATATTTGTAAGATTTTTTTATAGTGTGTACACTCCTCAGACTTATTTGAAAATCATTTTGCAAAAAAAATTGAAAACTTATAGTCCAACATAACATTCACAAATAGATTTTACAAAAATTTACACATATTTGAAAATAATTCTGCAAAGGTTTTTCAAACAGTATATATAGATTTTTCAAGATGTTTTTGCAACCATTTTTCCAACCATTGGAAATTACTTTTCAAACATTTTTATTTCACACCAAGAAAATATTTTTTTTGCAAATAAACATATTTACAATGGTTGAACACTTTTTTACAAAATATTTTCCAAACAGTTTTCAAAAGATTTTTCAAAAAGTTTTTCACGTTATTTTTCAAATATTTTGCAACAAGTATTTTTGCATGATTTATTAATCAGAATGTAAAAAAAGAGTCTGAGGAGCTACGACCATCTTTTATTAGCATAGTGTGACTAGTTTAATACCATTTTTTAACCACATGTATTATTTAAAATACAAAATACGAGTTATGGCTTAAAGTATATACATAGTATATACGACCCCCCCCCATACTTAGCTCGAGCCATTTCCTCGTAGATAAAAGAGAAAGAGAAGACATAACGGACTGAGTATATAGAAGTCTAAAGAATGAAGGAATAAATGAACGAACAAGAAGTTGACTGTAACCCCTATACTTAGGATCAAATAATCCCAAGTATAGCAGATTGTACACAAGACAGGGATGGTCAAGGGCGAGAATAGAAAGATCGTACTCAGGTTGTCTCCCCCTATACCGAGGATAAGATAATCCTAAGTATAGTCAAGAATAGGAGACAACAGAGAAGATCAAAGAAGGAAATGACACGGGATGCACACCCCCTATACTTGGGACAAAGTACCTCATAAGCATAGCAGACTGACAAAAAGGGGTGGCACCTTTCTGGTAGAAAAAGAAAATAGAAAAGGAAAGAAGAAAAGAAGAAAATAGAAATCAGAGAAAAAGTTTTTGAGGTGCAGTATCTGAATCTTTTGATGTTGTCGGTGTCGTGGATGTGTCTTCACATCTTAGAACCTAAATCGAGTCGACGACGGCCAAGAAAGTATCATGGTCAAGGTAGGGCTTCAGGAGTTGACCATTGACGACGAATGGTTGCACGTCAGGAGACAGTTCTGATATGACGATACTAACATTGTCACGCACTTCACGAACTTGAAATGGCCCTATCCATTTGCTCTTTAATTTTCCTAGGAATATCTTCAACTTTGCATTAAATAAGCACACTTTCTACCCAGCTTCGAAGGTCTTTCGTCTGATGTGCTGGTCATGCCAGCATTTCACCTTCTCCTTGTACATCAATGTGTTTTCGTATGCATAGTCTCGGAATTCAAGAAGTCTGTTCGGACCATCTTTCCTTTTCTGATCACTTTTCCGTGAGTCCATGTTGCACATATTAATTGCTCATAATGATTTGTGAATTAGTTCCACGGGCTGATGACATGGCCTCCCATACACAAGACGATAGGGCAACATGCCCAAGGGAGACTTGTAGGTGGTTCTGTATGCCCAAAGGACTGAGTTCAGGAGTTTTGACCAATTCTTTCTATCCGGCCTCACAAGTTTCTGCAAGATCATCTTGATTTCTCTGTTTGATAATTCTGCCATGCCATTGGTCTGGGGATGATAAGGTAATGTGACTTGATGGTTGATGTTGTACTCCTTCGTTAACTTCTTGACCTCTTTGTTTACGAAGTGGCTACCCCCATTTGATATAAGGATCTTCGGAATCCCGAACCATGAAATGATATTTTCTCGTAAGAATCGGCACACTGTCCGTTGTTTGCAGCTCGAGCGGAGATAGATTCAACCCAGCGACTCACATAATCGACGGCAAGAAGGATGTGCTCATATCCCTGACTGTTAGGAAAAGGCCCCATGAAATCAATGCCCCACGCATCGAAAACGTCTGCTATCTGAATGATCTTCAAGGGCATCGAGTCTTTTGCTGTGAGTGTGCCCTTCAATTTCTGATAGTCAGTGCAACGTTTGACAAAGGTTGTTGCATCCTTGAATAGTGTGGGCCACCAGAAGCCACACTGTAGTACTTTCGCTGCCGTCCTATCTCTAGAGTGGTGTCCACCAGATTCGAGCGAGTGACAGTACTCCAGGACACTATGATGCTCCTCATGCGGTATACACCTGCACCAAATGCAATCTACCACTTCCCTGAATAAGAGGGGAACTTCCCATTGGTAGAAATGGATGGTCGATAAGAATTTATCCTTCTGATTTTTCGTCCAATCCGTCGCTACTACCCCCGAAACGAGGTACTTGTCAATATCAACATACCAAGGGAGTGAATCCACAGCAAAAATAGATTCGTCAGGAAAGTTTTAGGTGATGGGTGCACTGTTCAGTGGAGGCTCTTGCTGCTTAATTCTGGAGAGATGATATGCTACCACATTCTGAACTCCATGCTTGTCTTTTATTTCCACATCAAACTCCTAGAGTAGAAGGATCCATGTGATCAGTCTGGGCTTGGCATACTTCTTTTACTGTAAATACCGGATAGCAGAGTGGTCTGTGAAGATGATCACTTTTGATCCAAGCAAATAAGATATGAACTTTTCCAGGGCAAATACCACAGCCAGCAACTCTTTTTCTATCACAGTGTAATTCTTTTATGCTTCATCTAATGTTTTGCCGGTGTAATGAATGGCATAGGGTGCTTCGTTTTTCCTTTGTCCTAGAACAGCTCCAACTACAAAGTCTAACGCATCCGTCATGATCTCAAAAGGTAGAGATCAATCCGATGGCTGTAGGACTGGAGCTTGAGTGATAAGCTCCTTCAACTGATTGAAAGAAAGGAGCACCTGCTGATCAACATTAAACTCGGTCTCCTTACACAAAAGTTTTGTTAGAGGTCAGTCAATGTGGTTGAAATCTCTGATAATTGTCTATAAATCCCACATACCCCAGGAACGACCTCACATTCTTCACTGTCTAAGGTAGCTCGAGATTGGAAATCACATCCACCTTCGTCGGGTCGACTTCCATGCTACTTTTGGAAACGACATGACCCAGCACAATCCCTTCGGTGACCATGAAGTGGCTCTTTTCCCATGATAGTACTAGATTAACTTCACGGTATTTCTGAAGTACTTTATTCAGGTGCTCAAGACAAGAATCGAAGTTGTCACCATAGACTGAGAAGTCGACCATGAACACCTCAAGAAAACTGCCTACTATCTTGGCGAAGACAGCTAGCATGCATCTCTGGAATGTCGCGGGTGTGTTACACAATCCAAAGGGCATTTTATTGAAAGCATAGGTGCTGAACGGGCAAGTGAAAGTAGTCTTCTCTTGGTCCTTGGAGGCGATTGCCACTTGGATGTACCCAGAGTGCCCATCCAAAAAGCAGAAGAACTCCTTGCCAGCTAGTCTTTCCAGAACCTGGTCAATGAATGGCTAGATGAAGTGGTCCTTCTTAGTTGCTGCATTGAGATGGCAGTAGTAAACACACACCTGCCAGGATGTTGGTAACCGAGTGGATATCTCCTCTCCTTTGTCACTTGTAACCACGGTAAGCCCTGACTTCATTGGAACTACATGTAAAGGGCTCACCCATTTTGAATCGGAGATGGGATAAATGAAGCCTGCATCACAGCATTTCGTGATTTCTTTCATGACGACATCCTGGAGGTTTGGATTCAGTCTTCTTTGGAATTCGCGGGATGGTTTAGCATCTTCTTCCATATAGATATTGGGTGAACGCAATGCCGAATTTATCCCACGGAGATCTGATACATGCCAACCAAGTGCCTTGCGGTTCTTTTCTAGAACCTTGAGGAGTCGAGATTCTTGCTCCGGGTCCAGCCTGCTGGTGATGATGACTGAGTACATGTTTTCTTCACCCGCAAGGAAAGCATACTTCAGGCCTGCAGGAAGTGGCTTGAGTTCTGGTCCTGATCTGGCTGAATTGTCAGTCACTTCTGAAACTGCACTGGTGGTGGGATGTACTGCATGAACTTTGGTAGAGCTATTGTCCTCAGTACTCTATTGAGATCCTGGTGATGTGCCGAACAGTTCTGCACTAGGCTCATCATGTTTGGACTGGAGTGAATCCTTGGGATCAAAGAGGTGCATCAACACATGGGATTCTGTCTCCCAAGTATCATTGGAGCATACGTCAGCTATGCTTTCCAAGTCCTCCTCTAGAGAGAGGATTTCTTGGGTCAATGGGTCATTCAAAGAAAGTGGCGTATCTCTGATCTCTACAATAAAGTCATAGTCTGCTTCTGATGTTGTACGGTTCTCATCAATCATGACTTTCAGCTCACTGATCTTGTCTATAGTGATTTGTTTGATGCCCGAGATGAAGGTGATCTTGCCAAACCCGTAATCAACCATGGCCTCTGAGGTACGAAGGAATGACCGGCCAAGGATGATAGGGGTCTGGAGTAATGGTACGGGTGAGTCCATATCGAGAACTACAAAATCAACTGTAAATTGCATTTCCCGTACCTTTACCACAACATCTTCCAAAAGCCCCCTAGGTCGCTTGATGGATCGGTCAGCGAACTGAAGGGTCATTCGTGTCTGCTTGAGTGGACCTAGCCCAAATTCCTGCGTTAGTGACGAGGGCAGAAGGTTGATGGAAGATCCGTTGTCAAGGAGAGTACGCTCGAAAACCTGATCAAAGATCTCACAATGCTCCTTTGTCCTGCTTTTTCTGTGGGAGGTTGCTGATGGCTACGACAGTGGCCATGGTGAGAACGTGCTTCTCAACCTGATTGTGTATGTTCTTGTGTGTTGGCCGACGCTTGCTGGTACATGCTTCTTTAAGACCTTTCTTCACAGCAGGCATGTACTCCATGGCCTTCATTAGAGGAATCTCAACAGTTAGGTTACTAAGTATATCCACAACTCCAAGATCAGATAATGTACTTTTTCTTTTTACAATTTTTTGGATTTTTCTATGGCATCTGGAAAAGAAATATGTACATTGCTGGAATCCAAATTAGAGTTCTTATTTACATCAAAATCATTGTCTACAAATTGTTGCACATCCGGACTACAAAAAGGAGTGCAAGCTGTAAGCTAAGGTACTGTTGCTGGTGGATTGATGAGCCGAATAACCGAGAGACTAAGGGAGATAGGTATCAATGGTCCCTGCGACCTCAACCCCTCGAGTCGGACACAACAAGAAAATCAAACCACCAAATCAGAAAATAAGCAATAAAATCAAAAGCGGTCCTCGCTATTTGTTTAACCTGGTATAGCAACCAGGATCAGACACAAGGAGCATGAATTCGCCGAAACGGCCTACGAAGTAGTCAAAAAGAAAAAAACAAAAGAGGTATTTTTTGGTGGATTTTTATATATTTAAAAAAAATTACGTATTTTTAATAATAAGGAGAATATAAAAACAAAGGAAAAAGCACACAAACAACTATTTATAAAACACAATAAATCAAGCCAAAAAAATCAAATAAATATCTTTTTTGTGTTTTTTATGTTTTTAAGTGTTTTTGGTGATTTTTTTAAGAATTTTATGATTATTTGTTGATTTTATAAAAATCGAAAAAGGAAAACAGTGACAAAGTGTGCAATCAGATTTGAAAGACTAATTAAAAATAACTAATTAGTCTATAAAAATCTGAAGGCAATTTTTATGAAAAGTAAAAATAAAAACCTAACTACAAAAACTAAAATTGCAATTTTTTGATTTTTATAGAATTTTTAAGAATTTTTATAATGTTTATAGGGTTTTTAAATTTTTATGAGTTTTATAAATCTAAATGACACAAAAATTGGACAGAAACTCAAAAACGACAAAACAAACAATTCCTAATTTTTTTAGAATTTTTTAGATGAATTTTTCTATTTTTAGTTGTTTTTCTATTTCAAACAGTAGCAGAAATGATGATATTTGATTTTTTAGAAATAATAAAAAGTAACAAAAATGTCCCAAAAATTGAATGAAATTTTTACACAGTGGCAGGAGCCACGTATCCAAATTTCACTTGATTTGGATTTGATTTGATATTTTATTCAATCACTAAAAAGTCTACAGCACATAGGGACCTAAACGAAAAGAAACATAGTTTCGGGGCTAAATAGATAACATGTGTGAAAACTAGAGGCACATCAGTGCAAAAATCACATCAAATCCACACATGTCCAATACAACACGCACATGGGTATAAGTGTAATATTCAGAACTTAAATATCAATCCAGAACAATCAGAAACCCCAGCCCAGATAATGCAAAAAGCCCACAAGGTCATGTGCCTAGCACGTGTCTCACATTCAGAAGGACCAAAATGTCATTATAATTAATAAACATGTAAACCATAACAACTTGAAACTATAGGATAAATACTGCAAAATGTCCACAAAGCACGTGTCGAAGCACGTGTCTCCACAAGGAAGGGACTAAAAAGTAAATACAATAAACTAGGGGTCCAGATATGCAATTTAACCAAGTGTGTAATTTTATTTAACAGACTAAATGAAAACTAAATAAAACTACAGGGGGTTCGGGCGCAAATTACCCAGCCGAGGCGCGTACGGGGCGCGTGAGCGCTAGGTGTCGAGCGGTGAATGGTTGCGGGTGCACCGTCCTGATGAAGCCTCCTGGAGAATCCAACGGTGCTGGCGCAGAGGAGAACATGGGGCACACGTGGCCGTCAGATCATGGATCTAACGGTTTGACAGGCACAGGCTACGTGCGGCTGAGATCAGAACTGGCGCTGATAGACGATCCGACGGCTGCGAGATGATCAGGAAGAACTCCTCCTGGGCGAGCTTCTCCAGCGATCCGGAGACGATCCAAACGGCTGATGGAAGATCGGAGAGGGGGGTTCTTCTCGCGATGGCGTTTCGCGTCGGGTGGTGGCCTCCGATGGAGCTCCCAACGGTCAGATCCTCCGGCGAGGGAAGAGGGAGCTGGGCTGCTCCGGCGAAGGGGTGAAAAGCGCGGCCAAGGGGGGTTCCTGCGTTTATTGACCTGCAAAACGAAGCTCGTGCTCAGAGGGACACTCCGACATGGGTTATTGGCTAAAAGATAAAGGGAAGCGACGTGGATGGGCAACGGGGGGTTCCAGCAAAGGTGGCAGATGGAACCCAACTCAATCCAGGCTTAGATAGCCCGGATCGAGGTGATCAGGTTGTGTAAAGAGGCTGGCGATGGGTCGAGGAGTTGATCGATACAGCTAAGATGGACTGGCGGGGCTCCGGCCACTGGGGCGGAGCTGGAAGGTGAAGATCGAATCTAAACTATGCTAAAGAGGCTAAAGAATCTACCTGATGATCGAAGTTGTGTGGAGGAGACGCTGGTTCTCCGGTGATCTTTGCCTCGATGGAGCGTCGCCTCCAGAGGCTCGGGCTACGTCGGTGGCGGAGCACGATGACAAGGGTCGCCGGACCTAGGCTACGCACCTCCAAATCCTCACTGCAACACTCGAGATCGCTCACTGTCACTCAAGGAACACAGTGGAGGTCCTGGGAGTCGAAGATGGGAGCCAAAGGTGCCGCAAATGGCGGAGGAAGACACGACTATATAGTGGTAGGGATCCGGCAAAGATGGAATCGAGCATGGAATTTTGGTGCACGGATCCCTAGGAAGATCTCCGAGCGTGAATCTCGGATGTAAGATCTGCAAATGGAGCCTGAGGTTTGGGTGAGAGGGTGACAGATCGATCCAAGATAATTGGGCGAAGTCAGGTCATGACGCAGATCCGCCAACTGGGTGGTCCTGGGGGGAGAGTTGACCAGGGGTCAACAATCCCCCGTAGACCAATGAGAAAATAACATTCGAAAAAGATTTTAAAATTTCAAATAAAATAGAAAAAGATTTTATTTTAACTATTTATGAAATGAAAAATGTTTATTTATTTTCAAAGTATTTTTTAGTGAGTTTTATTTATTTTTTTTAAAAAAATAAAACACATATTTACATTATATTATTATTATATACAGGTATGTACACCTATGTATTTTTGAATTTTATTTTTATTATTTTATTTATATATATTAATTCCAATTTTTTATTTCCCCGAACTTCGTCTTCGATTTCTCCCTCCTCTAATGGCTTCCGACGATGGCTATGGTGTCTACACGTCTGGGGAGTCGTTCCGCAACCACCGATATACTCAACTAGGTGCCTAGAGGTCCGAAGAGGTCATGCGAGCTCGGAGAAGAAGGACACTCCCAGGAACCTCGTGCCAGGTCATTATGAGCCCCGAAGGGCTCTTTCGATTGCATAACCTGTATAGAAAGAACGAGTGGCTCGAGGGCTTCGACCTTGACCTGGATTGAAGCTGTTACGATATGAAAATGGGATGGGTGGCGAAGCTTCGACAAGGGGAAGCTGTGAGCCTCGATTCACAAAATCGGGAGGGTTCTGATTGATCTGAGGTGATCAGGAGTTGGAGAATGCGAGAGGGAATGAAGTGAGGGTGAAGGGAGGGTCAGAGCGCAGATGGTTCATGATGGGATCGTTCGCTGGATATACCTGGTGGAGAACCAAGGAGCAGGGCTATGCTGGAGCACCGCCGTGGGTGCAGCCTCGCCTTCTCCGACCGGCTCCAGCCTCTAGGAGCTTCTCCATGTCACGAAGAATCAATCTAGACCGAAGGCTAGAGTAGAAGAAGGGAAAAGGTTGACCAAATTTGCAGAAGAAGGTGGAGGCATTTATTTATAGATATGGTGATGCACCCTTATTGACCGAGGTGAATCAAAGAATCGGTTGTGCTTCAGAGTGATCGAAGAAGATGGCGTGAATCTTAGATGATTAATGATCATTTTCTCTTCAGGACGCGAAATCTATAGACGGATGGAACAGTCGAGAAAAATAGCAGGAAAATGGGGAGAAGACAGTTCGCGTCACTTCAGTCGGCAGAGGGGGGAGTTGACCGCGGTCAACATTTGACGCACGGCGATTGGTCCAGCCAGGCTCGCTACATGACAAAATAGGTTGGAGATTCAAAAATAATTAATTTAAAAATAGTAAACGATTTTATTATTATTTATTATAAAATAAAAAAATGTTTATTATTTTTTATAGTATTTTATTATGATTTTTATTTTTTTGATGTTTTTTTACAAGTTTATTTTTATGGTTTCATTTATAGGTATAATTACCTATATTTTGTACATTTTAAATTTACTTTAGTTATTTTATTTTATTTTATTATTTCATTCTATTATTTTATATATTTACAAGTTATTTTTGTGAGTATAAATATATATGTTTTATTTGATTTTTAAGATGTTATTTGTATACTTTAATAAATATGCAAGTATATTCTATAGGTATAGTAATAGGTATTTTACCTATGTTTTATATACATGATTTTATTTTCATGTATTCTAATGAGTTTTATTTTAGTTTTGTATTTTTAGTAGAATCTATATAATATTTACCATATTATAAAAATATGAAAGAATAACGAATTAAAGAATGTATTTCCCTTTTATTTATATAAACATAGAAACATAGATATTTTATCTATGTTTTCACATAGTTTTATTTTATTTTCCATTTTCTTTTTGGTTTTATTCTAATTTAAATATGCATATATGTTATAAATAATGTTTGCAAAATTATAAAAATATGAATTTGCAAAAATAATAAATAATGAATATATTGAATATTTTAATCGGTATCATGTACAATAGGAGCCCAAAATCTAACTTCTACACAATAACTTCAAAAAATATAAAACCACCACCATTAATTAGCTCGTGAAAAGTTATATACAATTAGACGTGATTTTGCTATGTTTTGAGTTTTTATTGAAAAGATATGGGTTTGTGAAGTTTGGTTTTTGGCTTTTTATTCTATGTATAAAATGAACAATTTGCATTATTTTTGTACAAACTTAATTTTGTATTTTTATTTATATTATCATTTACAACTTTCATGTAGAAAGCTTCTTTATTTGATGAATAAATAATGAAGACTAAAATAGGCGTCAAAAATGCATAATTAATGAATAAATAAATGAGGTATTTATTGTATTTTTGTCCCTTATCTCCCTCTACTTTATTCCTTGTCGACCAACTCCATTCTGGACTTGGTCTCAGGGTTAGGTGCATAAAATATTTTCAATATTTTATTCATTTTTATTTTCTTCTCTTTATTCTAATGTTTTAGCATTAAAAGCCTTATTTTATGTACAATAAATACAATAAATAATGAATGCTATTATGTACATATTGATGCTATTTACATGCAATAGCTAGGGTTTTTAATGTCAAAATGATAGAATAAAGGTGATGAAATGGAGATTCATCAGGTCCCCGCGTAGGTACCTAAATGCAAAACAATTAGTTTTTCTTTCATTTCAGTCCCTATTAAAGACCTTTCTGTAACATACAATTTATACTTTTCTTACACTTATACCCTTTTACTGTAAGGTTATTTTGGACCACATTTTGATCTTGATTTTCCTCGAATTTTTTAGGATAGTTACACAACTACCTAGCACCATTTCTTGATATTTTTCTCGGACTTTTATCATGTATATTGTTTGATTCGATTTTTTTGAAAGTCATGTATGCTTGAAACAAATATATTATAAGTATATATTTGTTTTTCCATATACAATCATTTGTGGAAAAATATAACTTTATTCACAAGGTGACACGATTAAGTTTTTTATAGAGATAATATATATGTTGATACACATTTATAATGTGTAAGATATATACTTATATATAAAGGTGGATTATAATATAAATTCCATCATACATATGATATATTTTGACATATCAAATGCTATATATAAGAAATATATAATATATTAACTAAATATCTCATTGCCTTATAATAATTAGAGCAAAAGAAAGATCAGAGAGAAAAGAGAAGACAACTCGTATTAAGTATAGCAAAAAAATTGTAAAAAATGGTTAAATAGCAAAAGGTGAGAAATCAAGTTCATGCATTGACCACTCAAGAAACCCATGATCAATCAACAATTAACCCACAACATATATCAAGCAATAAATAACAAAATTTGAGGTACGAAATGTACCTCAAATTTGTAAAGTTCATGATAAAATGTCTCAAAATGAAGGCATCTGGGTATGAGCCATCAAGAAGGTACGACACCTTCCAGTGCCTCCTCGCCCACCTCTGGAAGACCCTCACACCATTTTATATTCAGTCTGGCATATGCATATAAAAATAAATTGCGCATGGACATAATTTTTACATTTTTATATTATTCAGAAAAAGAATAAGGACGTAAAAAATCCAAATAACTTTAATCCCTATTTACGTACATTGTAAATCAAACTTCTGAAGCAAGAGTATCCATATGAGGAGTTGCGCTTTTGCATCCTTTTTCGCCATTAAGTATCTAATGGAAGAATGATCAGTGTAAATTGTCACCTTAGATCCTAGAACTATAGATCGAAATTTTTCCAAGGTAAAGACTACTGCAAGCATCTCCTTTTCGGTCACAGTGTAATTTTTCTTAGCCGAATCTAAAACTTTGCTTGCATAGTTATAGCATATGAGATTCCATATTTTCTTTGTCCTAAAACTATCCCTACTGCGATGTATGAAATATATACTTCGTTTCTGTTTTTTGTTTTTTGCTTTTCAACTATAACAATAATTCAATACAATAAATGTAAGTATGACCGCAAGGCCTCCATCATGGTTGTCTTTGTTAAAATCTTGTGGGGAGATGTTGTCAATGCCATGCCACGTCAAGCTCACTGAGGTTTGAATTTAGCACCTTACCAGTGAATCCACAACAACTTTAGATTACAGTTCAAAGAAATGTATATGACCAAAATTGTTATGATCTCATCAAGAGAACAACTTGGATTCAATACAAAAAGTTCCTTCATGAAAGACGTGGGAGCGACACGTTGCAGTTTCTGAAGCTGCCTGCCACGTGCCCCCCCCCCCCCCCCAATTTACTCCTCTTTACATCCCCTTTTCCGGATTGTTGGATAAAGGGTGCTTCATCCAACAACCTTGTTTTTCTTTCACTTTTATTTGTTATTTAATTTTTATTCTTTTATTATCTCTTCACCACATTGTGACACCTCTACCCTCCGATCCTTGGCCAATCCAATGGCCCATGATCCGTCTCCTACCTCCCAACCACCTCTGCCTTCTCCACCCCATGGCTAAAGCCACCTGCACCGCACCCTCCGCCTCTTCCTCCCATCGCATATGGCTGAGTCCATGAGTCCCTCTCTCTCCCACGACCTTGTCCCTGTCCTCCATGTCGCCTCACCTCCGCCTCTCACGATGAGCCCTATGACCCATCCTCAAAACCCTACTGACCTCCTCCTTTCACCGTATCCACATCACGAGAGAGGGAGATCCTCCAGTTTTAGGTCAGGTTTGGTGACAACGCACCAGACCCTAGATGACGATGAAGATAGACTTTTCTCCTTATGGGCAAGATCCAGAGGATCTTTGATCCTCTGCTATTGCACACATATATTCAAGAATATGAATAACAAGTTATATGATCCTTAAAAATAACTATAGCACACATTTTAAAAAAATTAGCTAATCGTCAACAATTTTTTTATAATTCAGTAGCAGTAGCTATAATTTTGAAAAACAACAACAACAAACATTGCAATCGCTAATGACATAGCAACAGGTACAGAATTCATCCCTAATATCGTATATAAAAAATAACTTCGCTATGAATAATATCGTCATTATATATTTAACAGTCGATGATACAGTGACAGTATTTAAAAAATGTGTCACTATAGACTTTTTTTACTATTGTATTGCTTCATGTATTGAAGTTTTTACAAAACTAAACCATATATAACCATGTGATTCATTGTCTTTTTTTCAAAGACAAGCTTTATGTTATTATAAAAATGAATTTATCAGGTGAAAATGAACGCCAATCATATAATAGATTTACTCGTGCAAAAATGGGTATGCACCCAAGTTTGTTCTAATTTGGGGAAGGGATTTGGTGGGCAATTGGGGCTTTGATTTAAAATGAACAAGCATTATGTTATTTATCTTATCTACTAAAATGATTAAGCTTAGATCATAATTTTGTTAGTTCTTTGTTTCTCAGTTTATAAAACTTGTTCTTATTCTCGCTTGTACTTTGATTTTAATGATAACACACACCTATTGCAAGTTGCTTTCATATTATTGTATCTTCAACTTGCAGTTATACATGTTGTTACGAGTTATTGAGGAGATTTCGAAAGATCAAAAGCTTGTTTCAAAAAGTTTTTAACTTGATGTAATTTGTATTGAATTATTGTATGTCTTGTATCAAGTTGTGAGCTTGCTAGACTAGCTTAGAGAACTTGTCAAATCAAGAACTAATCAAGACATCTCAGAACTTGACCTGGTCGATCATCTTCGGCACAGGGATCAACCAACCCTCACAACTAATCAGTCATTATTTGAAGATTTTATTGCATCTTCAATCAATCAATTATTGTGCTTGATCGATTACCTCTTGATTGACTATGTGAGAGGCTTGATCGATCACTTTTTGAATTTACTTTAATGGTTAATTACTTTCGATTGGTCAACATAGTTGACCTGATCGATCAAATCTTGGTCATATTTTTGTTGCATTTATAATCAGAGGAAGGGTAATGCTTGGATGGCGTAGGTGGAATAAAAGTACTTTAGTGTTATCAAAGCTCGAAGAACAGCACTCAAAGGAGGGTGTATATGAGGATCATTTGTATTGCACTGATTGATTATTTGTATTGCGCTCGCTGAAGAAGGGTGTAACTGCCAAAGCTCAAAGAATGCCACTTGGAATAGTTGTTTCCCTTGTCTAAAGCTCCTGTGCATGTGCCTGAATCCAATGAAAAAAAAGGGGAGATCAAGGAGCACTTACACTTGGATCGATCTCCACCCTCGATCTTGATCGTCGAAGCACCAAGGAGCTATGAGTTATCAGTTGACCCCATTGGGGTTAATCTTGTTTGTTGGTTTGCATAAGCACACATGCCGCCATCAGATCTTTGGCCATTGAATATTTAAATAATAATATATCAAAATATTTTTTTAAAAAAATCCATATCATTATTTGGATGTTGTTAACGGGATTTCATTATTTGGACTAAGCAGATTAATGATTTGTGGTTGAACCCTCACCAAACCCTCTCTCTCAATTCTAAAACCCCACCTAAAGCCCTCTTTCCTTCTTCCCCTACCTAAGAATAGAACCTCTCTAGAGAACACATCTCTCCATGCTAGGGGTGAGTATTCACTCGGGTGGATGAGAATGGGTTATTCAATTTAGGTTGAATTTATTTTAGATTGAAAAGTAAAACACAACACCTAGTCTAAATACTTCAGGTGATGCATTTGAGTCATTGATTTGGGTTGATTAAGTCAGTTTAAAAATAAATTAGGCAAATTGACAAAAGATAATTGTTTCAATAATAAACATGCATAACATCTTTCCCAAAATTAGCTATATGTCTACTAATGCATGTAATTTAATGGGAATTTCGATCACCTGTTCACAAATCACAAATAAATTACATTATGTCTTCATCGGAAAATCATAGATCAATTTTAATAACTTGATTTGAATAAATACTACTAAGTTGTTAATCAATTAGGAGGCTGATGTAAAATATCTTATTTTTACCCATTCATAATAGAGATACATATGACAGAATTGAACTTGCGATTTGTCAATGAGTAAAGCAAAAAAGGAAATGAAGAGGTAGACATGTAACACGTTTTGTGGAGAGAGAGAGAGTCAAGACACTTCAAATTCCATTTTTGCATTATTCAAATTCCACTTCCAAATCGAGTTAAGTGTGTTATCCAGTTTTGATTCTAGTTCAAATCAATTCTTATATTCTGGCAAGTTCTTACTGATACCAATGTTTTTGAAATTGAACCGGATATTGAATTGGAAATCATAATGAAAAGGTTGAATCATGTTAGACCATAAATGAAACCAACTCATACTGATGATGATATTATTAATCAATTAAATTAGATTGAACCAAATCAGTGAGGAAAAATGGTCGAACCATCGATCAATCTAGAATGAATCAAAGCATGTATAAAATATATAAATATAATTAAAATAGTTTATCGTACCAATTGAATTAAAAAATACACATATAAATATGTTTATAAATACGTATATCTTATTTTATAGATACATTGTAGTTAAAAAAAGTATACTGTGTAAACATTTTCAGGAATAGATGTTATAAATATATACAAAGTTACGTACATATAAAGATCCACAAGGTCGCACGAATAAGTTTTTTTATAGAGATAATATGTATGTTGATACACATTTATAATGTGAAAAATATATACTTATATATAAAGGTGGGTTATAATATAAATTCCATTATACATATGAATTATTTTGACATATCAAATGCTATATAATAATATATATATAATATTAACCAAATATCTCATTGCCTTATAATAATTAGAGCAAAAGAAAGCTCATAACTCACTCCTTACATGAAGTTGTTGTGGTGAGTTGATTGGTAACTAATATTGGTAATGAAAGGTCATGATTAGACTAGAGCTCGTCATACAGATTATAGCTTTTTTTAGTAAAGACAAAACGGAGTCTCAGCTATGCTTTAATACTTGATTAAGAGTATCATTTTTCAAATGTAACAAAAAGAGGCCTGATCTTTTTTTCATCTCAAATACATCCGGAAGCTTTTGCGATCCTTGTATGCTAACATTAAATCCAAAATTTGAATTGTTATAATTAGAGAATGAATTTATAGTTGAGGCCATTTTTTGTTATTTATCCTAGTTTTTTCAACATAGATAACCCTGTCATGATGAAAAACCAACTCCTGAGTAGACCAAAATAAGGTCAACGCGAGAAGAAAGAAAATATCTTGCATCTCTCGAGAGAGGGGGAGAGAGAGAGAAATAGTGAGTGGAAAGGGAGAGGGAGAGATGGCTTACAGCGAGTCGTCCACCGGAGACACCTCCTCAATGGCTTCATCAAGAAGGTTTGCTATCGCAATTATCCTTCTCGTGAGTTAAGACTGCCAAATGGACTGTGCTTTTTAATACTCTGTATGTTTGATTCAATTTGGTTTTCTGGCTTCGTATTCATAGTTAGCTTCCTTAAAGCAGTGTCTGGTTGTTCGATTTGGGCGCACTGTTTAGTCGGGTATATAAGCTTTAGGCCCTGTTTGGTTGGAGAATAGGCCCTGGAATAAATGGCCAATTCTCCTTCGATACGGTACGACTATTCCCCGTTATTCCATCTTATTTTACTCTTATTCCTATCTTTATCCCACCTTACCTACCTTTATTTTACCTTATTCTCCTTATTCCTATCCTCCAGCCAAACAAAGAATAGACATTTATTTCTCCTTATTCCCCATCCTTATTCATGCTTATTCCCGAACCGAACGGGCCCTTAGAGTTGTGGGCAAGTGAAGCAGAGTGACTGATGGACAGAAAATGTCGGCAAGGAGAAGATGTGCTCAAGGAGCTGGCGAGAGTTTCTGTCCCATAGGAAAAATAGGCAAACGAGGCTCCGGCGTCGTGTGTAGATGTACCTTAAGTAGAGGTGATGTCCCAAAAAAGGTTGGTATACTCTTATAAAAGTCTGTTCTTAATTCTTCACGCCATGTCAATCTATATCCATCACACCTTTGTTTAACTATATTCAAAGTTCTATTGACATCTATTGAAATTTAAAATTGAAGAGTCCTTTCATCTCATAATATTAATTTGTTGGAAATAATTATGTTGACTATGCCATCCTATATCCTCTAAAGAACAAATGCAATTCCATTGAATTTATGCCCGCGTTGTAATCACGATTTTCTTGATGATGCTTCCATACTGATGCATGATCACGACCATCGCATTTGATCAACACTTGGGATTCCAACAAGGGAAAACACGATAAAAAGGTAATTCGATCAGATGAGACAAAGTTCACCTGCAGATGATCTGACAGAATTGTTGTGTTGCAGGTACTTATCGAGCTCTGCATTCGCAAATGCAGCTTCTTCTAAAGCCGAGACCAAGATGGGCGAGAAGAAAGGGAAAAATGCAGGCCTTTTTAATAGCATACGTTTCAGATTCTGGGGGAGGAATGCCAAGCACGTCAAGAAAGTAGATCAAGTTGCGCTTATGGACAGAGAGGATGACATCTCCGAGTACTTAACGAGGTATAGTTATGAACAACTTCACGTTGCTACGGAGGGCTTCAGCCACAAACTCGGCGAAGGAGGCTTTGGTGTCGTGTATAAAGGGATCTTGAGCATGATGGTTGTGGCTGTGAAGATGATCGTAGGGGGATCGCAACACCAGCTGAGGGACTACATCTCTGAGATCAAAGTCATCGGCAGGTTGCGCCACCCGAACCTGGTCAGGCTCTTGGGCTATTGCCACGAGGGAGAACACCTGTTACTTGTACATGAATTCATGGCCAATGGAAGCCTCAGTTCCCACTTGCATGGATCCGAATTGCCCGCTCTCCCTTGGGAGGTGAGATACAGGATTGCTGCGGGCTTGGCTTCTGCTCTGTCCTATCTGCAGAACGGAGGGGAGTGGTGTGTGGTGCACAGGGACATCAAGCCCAGCAACATACTGCTCGATTCCGACTTCAACCCCAAGCTCACTGACTTTGATCTTGCCAGGTTTGCCTCCGATAATACAAACTTTCTTCGTTCAGGTGTGATAACTGGCACAATGGGATATATTGCCCCTGAATTTTACTCCAGTGGACAGTTCAGCAAGGAGTCCGATATCTATGCATTCGGAGTTGTTCTTCTTGAGATTGCCAGCGGAAGAAGGCCCTTCACTAGGTCACTACCGAAGGACATACAACATTTGGTGTCGTGGGTGAGTCGACTCAGTGTCGAGGGAAAGACTATGGAAGCGGCCGATCCGAAGTTGGGTAATGCGTTCAACGAACTAGACATGCGGCGGCTGTTAAACGTCGGACTGCTATGTTGTCAGTATGATCCCCAATGGCGTCCGTCTATAGAGGTCATTCTCAAGTTCTTCAAGAATTCGGAAACGCCTCCTCACAACATACTTCCTAAGGAAGAGATCAGCAGCATAACTCCACCTATAACACAACAAGGCATGATGCCCTATTTCCTTTCAGATGTTGAAGACTGCACCACCATATGCTTCGAGTTGACATCAACTGCAGCAGCGGAGTCTGCTGGTGGCAGCACCGTGCAAGCAGACACTGTTGCGTCGGCAACAAGCAGCAGCACAATCTCTGAGTCGGACCGTGAATCTGCAAGTAGAGCAAGTAGCAACTCTGTTCTGACTTGTGATCCAGACGAACTAGAAACTGCAAGATGCGTCAGCAGATCAAGGCAGACAAAGTGATACAATTCCAGTTCTGGTCCAAGATGATCATCAGTTAGAACTGGAAGCTGAGGCTGCCTGCTGGGACATCGGAATTCCCCCTACCTATTTGTCAGCAGGGGATTCTCCTATGCAAGACCACCACCATCCAGTCATCAACGGATTTGTGGGCAGCCTACACAACTTGTTGCAGTCGAAAGATAAGCCAATCCAATTCGATGAGGTTCTAAAACTCATCGAAAAATACACTTCATGTCTTGTGTCAGTAGGTGCTCCTTTAGTCGAATGGAATTCACTTGCTCAAGAAGTCCTTCGAGTATCTCAGATGATGAATGCCTTCCCCACCCTCATCACTCCAAAACCAACTGCTGCAGCAACATTATCGTCCCTTCGTGCAAATGTTAACGAGTGCGCACACGCTGTCGACGACTACGAAGCCAGATCAGAATATGTTCATAAGCAGTTGGCGCTAGCTCGAAAGGAGCACCTTGCTTTAACGGCTAGAATCGCAGAGCTCGAGAAGCAAATCGAGGAATCTGAAGAAGAGCTGAATTCTGTAAAACAAAATGCTGCCCAACGTCGAGAGCTCCAAGGGAAACTGTCAACCATCTTAAACCAATATGAATCAACTCTCTCCAAACTCTCGTCATTTACTTGTGCATTGTAGATTGGGTGTTGTACCATGTCTTTTGCTTTCATTTTTATCGGACAATGTCATCTTCCGCTCTTGTAGAAAAGCAACATGCCTTGTTCTTGTAGAAAGGGCAAATACTCCATTCAATTTTATCTGTGTTTCGATTACAGATTGTTTGATTTGCTATATAATGTTACAAAAACATACTGTGTTTTTTCATAGCACATATATTCACACATGCTAATCAAATGCATAGTGATATTGAGAGATTAAGGGGATAATAACTGAATGTATCTCATTTATTTCACGTGCTGACCAAACATTTTGAAATTGAAAAAAAAATGGATTTTATCTCCTTTCCTTCAATGTCTATTTTACAAGGTAGCGCCCTCGAGGCGTCTTGACTGGCGGATGACCATGTTGACCAAAGTCAAGGAATGTTTGCTGAGGTGAAAGAGGGAAGCGGGTGAGAGCCAATGCGATGATAGCGCCTCCTGAGTGCGTTTGACAGAAAGAAGAGCCACCAGTTGTCAGAAGGAAAATATTCCAGAAATAGAAAATACAGTAAGTTCAAAATAAAAACATAGATCTAATTTTCAAAAACATCAAACATGAAGTTTGCATGTACTCAAATGCATTTGTTGCAATTTACTATTTTGTTAGTGATTGTGCAGGTATTTGTTAGGTATAAAATGCTTGATTTCTTTTTTTTTTTGCATTTCTAATTTTGTTTTGTTTTTAATACCATATATGTATCATGTACTATTATAATAATACGCTATCTTATACACAATTATGACTTTTTTTGGGAATGATAGGTCTTAAGATTAACTCTAGAAAATGAAGAATGTTATATTTGCATGTATAATGTACACTACAACCAAGAACACAATACTGTCAACTCTGGAGGAATGCTCGTTCACTTTGATTAGACGAGACGGTCGCATACCATCAATTCTGACCCTGTCTCACTGATGAATCCACATTTCATCATCTTTATTCTATCATTTTGGCATCAAAAACCCTAGCAAATGCCTGTAAATAGCATTAAAATCATCATCTTAGCATTCATGCATGTGCATCTAAATAGTGTATAAAATATTGTAATTAAAGCCAAAATTATTGAATAAATAAAAGAAAAGAAAAAGAATAAAATATTGTAAATATTTTATGACCCGAAACCCCGAGACCTAGGCATCTTGATGAATAGGTCGACAAGGAATAAAGTAGGGGGAGATAAGGTCAAAAATACAGTACAAATACCTATAATTCCATTCATTCGTTATTCATTTTGGGACCCATTTTTGGTTCCACTTTTTATTCATCAAATAAAGAAACTTTGTACATGAAAGTTGTAGATAATTAAATAAAGAAAAATATAAAATTGATTTCACAGAAAAATAATGTACAGATAAAAAGTTATGGTCTGAATAAAAATCCAGAATCCCAACATCCCAGACCCGTATCTCACAAATGAAAACTCCAAATGCATCAAACTCACCTTTAATTGTATATAGAATAAAATAAGCTATTTAATGGCGGTGGTTTCGCATTTGGCAGAGTTACGATTTGAAAGTTGAGTTTTGGACCCACATTGTATAGTTGTACCGAATAAAATATTCGATTTATTATTTATTCATTATTTTTATATTTTTATATTTTTATAATTTTGTAAATATTACTTATAATATATTTGTATACTAAAATCAGAATAAAAATGCAAAGAAAACTCAAAATAAAAATACTTGTATACATAGATACAATACCTAGACCCATACCTATACAATACCTAGTTATATTTTATTTAATATACTAAACAATTCAAAAAAATGAAATAAAAATATATTTACATGTAAAAAAGTATTTTATAATTTTAGAAAATAATAAATAAAAATAATAAAATTAAAAGACACAAAATAAAAATAAAGTAATAAAAATACATAGGTATAAGTACCTATATAAGGCTAAAAGTAAACTTGTGAAAATTTACCTAATAAAAATAAATAAAAATTACCATAAAATAATTTATAAAATTATAAGCATTTTTTATTTTTTAACCATAAATAAATAAAATGATTTACTATTTTATTTTGATTTTTGAAATAATTTCTAGGGGATTTTTCCTGGTTGGTCCACGTGGACCAACCAGGTTGGTCTGACAGTTGACCTCGGTCAACTGTCTGACCTCCTCCTCTAGACTTGTCAGATGAGTTTTTGTCTTATCTTCTCGCCATTTCCTAGGCTCTCCCTTGCACCAAACCATGACGATGTCTTTTGCGTTTTTGCGCCTCGATCAATGGTGAATCACGCCCAGGTGATTCCTTGGGCCGAGGACCATCAATCGAGGCGCTGGACCCTCGTCTTCCACGTCGTTCGTCAACCCTACAAAAGAGCACCTCCGACTTCAATTTGAATTTTAATCCTTCTTCCGCCATTTCCACCCTCAAACCCCTAGCCCTTCGTGCTCCTGGTGACAGCAGGCGTCGAATCGAGCCTGGGTTTGCAGTGTTTGGCGTCGAATTGAAGCGATTCGACCCTCGCCTGAGCTCCGCCCGAAGCCATCCACTTCCGTCTCCGGTGAGCTTCTCCCTCTTCTTCTTCCTTTTTCTTGTAGCTTAAGCGTAGGATAGCGTAGACTAGGAGTAGTTTAGATTCCCTTCGCACTATTCGCCGTGAATCTTCGATCGAACCCACGGCGGAGCTGAGCTCCGCCCATCCTTTCCGGTCACTCCACGCCTCGACCCGACCGCCTGCCACCTCCATCCTTCTTCC
This sequence comes from Ottelia alismoides, assembly GCA_037367405.1. Taxonomy (NCBI): domain Eukaryota; kingdom Viridiplantae; phylum Streptophyta; class Magnoliopsida; order Alismatales; family Hydrocharitaceae; genus Ottelia; species Ottelia alismoides. Next base: position 359,473 of record JAZKJV010009850.1, read on the forward strand.
CTTCACTCCGTCGCTCCGCTCCACCCTCGAGGTCACCTCGATCTCGCCCAGATCGAGTCGCCCGAGCTCCCTTCCCCGCCGCTCGCCGGAGCTCTTCACCCGCACCACCTTCCGCTTCCACAGACCCATCAGATCCACCCATTTTGCTCGCCTGGTTTTTGCGCACTCAACCTTGCAGGTCCGAGCCCAAGAGGAGGCTCAATCGACCTTCTACGATTCCAGGAACAACCGCCCAGGTCTCCTCCGCCGTCCGAGCATCTCGCGGCGTCGCAGCCTTGCCTGAGACCACCAGCTGACGCGGAAGGGCCCCAGGATCATTTTGCCCCTGATCCTAGGGCCGGAGCGGCTGTGTGTCGGCCGCAATCGCCGATCAAAGCTCGCCGGGGAGGTGTTCTTCATGAACCTCCCCAACCATTGGATCAAGAGCCGCCTCCAGACGCCACGTACGCCGTCCGATCGTCAAGCGCCCCCAGCCGTCCGATCGACCCTTGAAGATCTAATTTCAGCCGCCCAGGACGAAGGGGTACCAGCCGCTCGATGCTCGCCACGCGTCCAAGTGAATCTCCATCGGCCGCACGATCTGGAACTTGGGTAATTTGCATCTTAGGCCCAAACATTTTTGTATTTACTTTTTAGTCTAAAAACTTTCATCGGAAGTTTTAAAACTTTTGTAATAATTGCACTTAGGCCCTCACACTTTCACTATTTGCACTTTAGTCCGCGCCACGTCACCTCACGTGACTTGGGCACGTGCTTCTTGGGCATTTGCACCCTTTGTCCCGAACTTTTAAGTATTTGCAGTTATACCCATGTGTGTGGTTATTTAAATATGTTTGTGGGTTAATTGCATGTTTGCCCTGTCGGCTTTTCATATTTACAAATATACCCCTGCGAATGATATATCACGTGTTCTGCACGTGTCTTTTTAGTGAAACTTGCACCTAAGCCTCTGGATGTTTATATAATTGCATTTATACCCTGCCAGGCTTAGGAATTTTGTGTGCTTAGTCTATTTATTTCACGCCTCATTTAAATGCCAAAAATTCTCAAAAAATAGGTTTAAGCTCCTGTTTGCTTCTACTTTCACACCATATTTTTAGTTTTTTATTTTATTGTATTTTCATATTTATTAAAAATCAAAAACATGTTGTTTCAACACTGTCTAGCTTAGAAAATACCAAAAAAATATTAAAAGGCCTTAAAAAATTCCAAAAAATTCTCTGTTGTGTGTTTTGACTTACTTTACTTTCAGTCCAAAAACTACTAAAAAATCAAAAGAAAAACCTTAAAAATTCAAAAATACTTAAAAACTTAAAAAAAAAATATATAAAATCAAAGAAAACTCAGAAAAATCTAAACTCAACTCCTGTTTGTTCCATATTTTATTGAATTTATTTGAAAAATAGTTTGGAAAATTTTTGTGATTGTTTCTTATTTTTAATTTGCATTTTACTCCCAGCCAGTACCTATTTCACTGTTTTCTTTCATTTCAGCATTTAAAAATACCAAAAACACTTTGAAAAATACCCAAAAATCACAAAAATAGTAAAAAATTCTAAAAATATCAAAAACATTTTATTTATGAATTTTTGGTTATTTTTGCATATTTTTATAAATACTTGATCTTTCCTTTTATTACATTGTCTTTATTTTCCAATATTGAAAAAAGAAAAAAATATATAAAATATAAATTAGAAAAAATTAGAAAATTAAAAATCAAAAGACAAAATTCAAAAATTAAAAATTAAATAAAAAAATATATTAAAAATTAAAAACCCACAAAAAATTAGTTTGGCTAAGTGGTTCATTAGACCTAGGTTTGGATTTTTGTCTATGCTCTACACCCTTGCTTCCTGAGTTCGACCCCTACTTGCTTGCCACTGTACATTTTTAGTAGGGTATAATAAATTTTAATCCTTGCTATTCATTCCTTGATTGATTGTGTGGGTTAATTGTTGACGAACGAAGAGGCTTGAGTAGTCGCATCAGCGACAGTAAGTCTGATTTGTCAGACCACTATTTAGCGGCTCTCGCTTTTTCGCTTTTCAAATGGCGCCATTGCTGGGGAGCATCGGCTTGTAGAGTGCCTTTGGGTCTTTTATTTACTTAGTCATTTTTTATTATTTGTCTCTTGTGCATCATTTGTTTTGAACTGTCTGACATCTCTTTTGTTTTCTTGCGAGGGATCGCTGACTGAGGAGGATCGCCTAGGGGATCCTGTGCATCCTTGGGAGGAGGAGCTGGCTATTCTACCCTAGCCGGCAGGAGAGAGCAGGAGAGTCAAGAGAGAGAGAGATAGTAGCTTTTTATTTTTGTGAGAGAGAGAGTTATTTGATTAATTATAATAATATAGGACTTGGACACTTGAACACTTCGGGCCTAATTTCCGGGTGTCTGTTCACCCGGGGGCTCACCGCGGTTTTCTCGAGTTTTCTGGACTGTCATTTTCCGGATTTGATTCCTTTTTCATTTCTTTTGTGGATTGAGCTCTTAGTTGTAGGCCTTGATTGATCGATTAGATTAGGTCCAAACACCCTAACCAACAATTGCATGTACCTATAGATCGTGCTTGGACTTAGTTTAATCCAAACAGCGAAGTCACTATTCTTTGATCCGCACGCCACGAGCTCTCCCCGCAAAGCACTTTTTCTTAAACTCAAGTGTGTTGAGCAGAGGAGGGGGGAGCCTAGACCGGACCTTAGGATTGAAGATTAGCGATTTGCTTGTGGTTCTTCACGTTAGAAGTTGCCTACCTTAGGACGATTTCCGCATTGCATACCGGCATATAGATTAGGTTTATAAATTCTACTTTGCATCCCGCATGGAGAGAGCTGGGATTCGCTGTAAGTCTTCTTACTTTGCATCCATCATTTAGGCACAAAGGTGAGATTTCCATCTTGGTGCCGACTTGCATTGGCTTTTCCCGACTTTTTTCTCCCTCTGATTTTGGACAAAGTAGGATAAAGAAAATACAAAATCGTTAGGCGCTTGTTTGAATCTACTCAAAAGAAGCGATAACACCAAAAAAATTAAAAAAGGGACTGCTAAGAAAACTTTGACCTAAATAAAATTGGTAATTGGACTCATTGATTGGGGAGAGTAACACCCTCACTTGTTTTCAGGTTGCATGGGAAGGTCTCCTTCCAAGTGAGGTGAGCACTTCGTAAGGATTAGAGCCAAAAACCCAACTTGTGGCTGCCTTGTGTATCGCCTGGATTTCCGAACTATTGGCGCTACTATCGTACGTAGTCGAGTAGGGCTTGGTCGTCATTGGTGACTCACTATTGTGTGAGCATCGACCTTATCCAAAGTACCGAGCATAGGCCACGCCTTTACAGGTGTGTCTGTCTCACCGGATGCGTCCGAGTAGGATCTTGCACGCTCACGGGTGATTCCATTGCGAGCGAGGTCCGAAGTATCAGTTTCGCCTATCGTCTTCCTCCCTCTAATTCTTTTGCTGAGTAGGGATCCAGGAAGGGTTACAAGGACCTTAAAAAGCGCAAGTTATAGGTTACACAGGAGGAGGACAAGTACGGGAATACTTTTCCGGCAGTACTCTCGCTCCTATAGGCGTAGCGCTCTAAGGACTCGTTGAAAGATAAATTCCTGAAATCAAGATAAAAAATTACAAAAATAAAAGCCGAACCTTCATAGCTTCATGTGTTGAGTTGGTGAAATCCCTTGTCTTGTGTTTGGTTGCTAATTACATTTAGGTCAAAGATCAAAAATATCGCGCCTTTGCGCAAATTTTGTCCCCCCTCCAGTTGACCCTTGCTCATTGTGAGCCTTCTACTGTTTTGCACTCCTTTGATTCCTTGTTGACCTCCGTATCTTTCATCCACATCGATCTTCCTCTTGATCTTCGAGATGGCGATGAATGGGCGGTTTAGTCGAGGCTCTGTCGGCACCCACATCAGTTCCATTCGCTCGCTCTCTCCAATAATTCAGGGTGATTCCCGAGAACCCGGTTCAAACCCTATGAACCGATCTCCAGACTCCCTGTCTTCTTCAATAAACCAGGATCACTCTCGTCCCAAATTCTGTCCGTTTTGGATGGCAATTGATTTCACTCCTTATACATCGCCATCCTTAGCGAAGTTCTGTGTTGACCTTGACACAGACAACATCTCTCTATCTGGGGCCGCAATTCAGACTGATCGAGGCATTCTACCATGTGCAGACTTAGAGCCCGAGTCAGCGAACCAAGCCGAATCCGAGATGGCAGGAGGCAGAGGAAAAGGACCACAGGCTCCACCTGAACCAGAAGCCAATCCGGGGGAAGGACAATACACCACGCAGGGCGAGGTTAACAGTCAGCTGCTGGCTTCCATCCAAGCCATCCAGCAGCAGTTGACTAATCATGCCCTGGCCCAGACAGCCTTCCAGGACATGCTGAACGATCTGAGGAGGAGGGCCGATGCAAGAGACGGTCGACGAGAGGATGATCCGAACTTCGATCCCAATTTCCATAAAGTCAGAGATGAGTTTTCAGTGGGACCCGAATATGAAGCAGCAGAAGAAGATCCACCGCAGCCCAAGCTGTCACTCAAGGAGACATACAACCCAGGAGCGGGGCGCATCACTGAGTGGATTCAAGTTCCACGAATGCATGCTCACTTCGAGCTGAAGCCGCAATTTCTGTCATTGCTTCCCACTTTCCATGGGAACACCACTGAAGAACCGTACATTTTTCTCAAGAAGTTTGGCTGCATCTGTTCCACTGCTCACTACCCCGGAATCCCTCTGGAAGTAGTCAAGATGACCGCGTTTCCCTTCAGCCTTCAAGACAAGGCCCTTTATTGGGTTGACCATCTTGGGAAGGTCGTCACGACCTGGGAGGAATTGAAATCCGCATTTCTCCACAAATTCTATCCTCTCGGGCGATTGAATCAGATGCGTGCCCGGATCTCCAGTTTCTGCCAGCAGCCCCACGAGACTATTCATGAAGCGTGGGAGAGATTCAAAGATCTTCAGGAGAAGTGCCCCCACCATGATATTCCAAAGACCAGTCTCGTACAACACTTCTTTGGGGGGATATCCTTTGAGAGCCAAAAGCTTGTGGATGCAGCTTGCGGCGGTTCACATTTCAACAAGGACGAGGACGTGGTATGGAACGTCTTCGAAGAAATGGTTGAAGGAGAAGCAGCCCAATCCTCGTCCAGAATATACATGAAGCCACCAACTGCCATCAGCAAGCCAGTGAACATGGCTTCTCACACCGAAGACAAGGATGAGAGCTCTAATCTGAGCATCATTGGGAGCCACTTGTCCAAGGTGGATATCATCGAGAAGAGATCGCAAGACCTCGAAAAATTGGCAGTCATTGAGAAGAGGATCCAAGGTCTGGAAAAGCTCGATCAAATTTCCCAACAGCTGGAGCAGCTCGTTGATGAATACCCATTCATCACTCTTTATTCTTATATTTTAGCTACAAAAACCTTTGCAAATGCATGTAGATATGTGTAAATAGGAATAATTAGCAAAAGCATGCATTGTGTAAAAACCTATAATTAGCATGTTTTTGTGCAAAAATAAAAGAATAAAGATTAAAAAGAAAAAGAGGGAAATATTTAGAATAAATATTGAGCAACCTAACCCAAGGGAGGGCTCAGCATGGGCCTGACCGCATAAAAGCAAAAGTAGAGGGAGATAGGAGCTCTTGTGTATATATTTATGTAAAATAAATAAAAATATTTTTCCTCACCAAAAATATGCTTGTAAATATTTGTATATATTTATAAAAGGTAAAAACAAAATAATAATTAAAAATAAAAAATCAAAAGCCTACATATTGTATATATACCTATATATAGCTATATAATGTAAATACCTTATTTTTATTTCCAAAAATTAATTAAAAATCACAAAAAAATAGAAAATATTAAAACAAAAATCTTTCATGTTTTGACTTTTTAATAATTCTGCCATTTGCTATTTATAATTGATTTATCAAATCTTTTCCACGTGGCAGAGTCTCATTGGTCCACGGAGATGTTGACCTCCGGTCAACTCCCTCCGCGGACCTTCTTCTCCAGCGGATCTCGCGCCCGACCCGACTTCTCCTCTTTTTCCGCGCTCGATCCGCTCGCCATCTCCGCAAACCCCGGGTCCTATCTCTTCTTCGTGCATCCGAGACCCTCGCCGGGGTATCCACATCGGGATCCGCGCTTCTCACAGCCCTACCCGACCAGCCCTAGCCGGACCTGCACCCACTTAAATACCCAGCTCCACCACCCATTTTCTCTATCTTTGGCCATTTGCGTAGTCTTCCAGTGAGCTCCAGAGAGAGAGCGAGGTGACAGCTCGCGTCCCCGACCTGTTGTAGCGAGGAAGGCCGGCGAATCCACTGATCCGACGAAGAACTCGTCGTAGCTCCGCCACCGGAAGCGAGCTCGAGCCTCGGGCAGTGACGTCCCTTGAGGCGACGACCGGGAGCTTCCCCAGCTCCAGCACAGTCTACTCCCCACCCAGGTAGTCCCTTAGCTCTGCCATTTCGTCCAATTTCCGTTTACCCCCAATTTGCTCCGCCGTCATCTTTCTTCGATTCACCCCGGTTCCGACCACCATCCGACCATCGGACCCGACCCACATCTCCGCCTTCCTCCGCCGCACATTCTACACCCACTCACACAACCCAGCTCGCACAGGAGCTGGGAACCGGGCTCCACCGTCTTCCACCTTCGCCGGAGCCCGTCGCCCCGACGCACCGTCCACCTTCGCTCCGCCTAACGGGGTCGAGGCACTTTGCCCTCGACCCGCGAGTCTTCTGAGCCCTTTTGCAGGTCCTACCGAGCCCATCCGAGGGCTTGGTCATCCAGGCCGGGAGACCCAGCTCCGCCGACCGTGCCTGAGCTCCTCCGAGCTTGGGACGATCATCGGAGCGCCGCAGCCGACGCAGGAGCGCACGAGCTTTCTTCTCCGATCATCGACGCGTCCCGAGGAGGAGGCCAGCACCCGCACGAGCCTGGCAAAGTTCGCCGGGGACCAGTTCCTCCAGGACCCTCCAGCGTCGTCGGATCAATCCCTCAGCTCCAGACGCCATCCAGACCGTCCATTCCTAGCGCCTCCTTTGACGTCAGATCTGAGGCGATAGATCCAGGCCGTCAGATCCACACGTGTCCTGGCCTGGACCGTTGGATCGACCAGAGCAGCAGCAGCATTGAGAGCCGCCGCCATCCTGACCGTCCGATTGCCACGTCGCGGCCATCCAGCAGCTCCGGTTAATAAAGGGTAATTTACCCTTAGGCCCTTATCTTTACTTTATTTCGCATTAGTCCTGTAAATGTTTAAGTACGTTGTTTAGTTTTAGGGTAAATTGCGTAGAGGACCTCGAGCTTAGTTTATTTGCATTTATACCCCTGCCTATTGTGAGCCACGTGCTTCGCCACGTGTTTTGTTGGTGTATTTGCAATCTATGCCCTTGTAGTTCTGGATTGTTCTGAAATGAAAGAAACTTTTTAGTTAATTGCATTTATACCCATGTGCGTGGTTGTTTTACACATGTGCGTTATTTTTTGGGTTATTTGCAGCTGAGGCCCTCAGACTTTTGGTACGTGTTACCAATTGGTCCTTGGGACTTATTTTTATTACATATAGGTCCCTGAGTGTTTTGCTGGGTATTTTGCACCGGGACCCCCAGAACTTTGGGTATTTGCACTCCAGTCCCTGTGCACAGTACCCTCTTGTCATTTTTGAATAAAATATCAAATCACCTCCAAATTCGACAAAAATTTGACACATGGCTCCTGCCATGGTGAAGGATTTTTTGAATTTTTGAGGACATTTTTGATTTCGTTTGTTATTTTTAAAAATTCAAAAACCATCATTTTTATTACTGTCTAGATTGAAAACTCACAAAAAATATAAAAACACCTCTAAAAATTCTACAAAAATTAGGTACTGTTTAGTTTAGTTTGTTTTATTTTCTAGCCAATTTTGGCTATTTTTCACTGCTTAAAAACCTTAAAAACTTTAAAACACTTAAAAACCCATAAAAATTCTAATAAATAAATTAAAACTCCAAAAATAATAAAATTGGTGTCTGAATTTTCCTTGTTTTACCTACTTTATAGGAAAATTACCTCCAGGCCATTTTAAGGCCCTTAGATATTTTATCTAGGGACTTTTGGCCTGGCTGGACAGTGCCATTGCTGTTTGTTACTGTTTGATTTTTAGAAAATAAAATATACATCAGAAAAATCCCAAAAATTTACCAAAAACATAAAAAATTATAAAACACATAAAAATATTTTTGTTTTAATTTTTGGTTGATTTTTGTGGCTTGAAATAATTTGTTGAAGTGTGATTGTTTTTGTCTTCCTTATTTTCTTTACATATTAAAAATCCAAAAAAATATAAAAATAATTAAAAACCACTAAAAAATATTTTGTCTTTTATTTTATTTATTTTTACTACTTCGTAGGCCTTCGGCCAATCCGTGCTCCTTGAGTTCGACCCTAGGTGCTATACCAGGTTAAACATATAGCAGGACCGCTTCTTTGCTTTGATTGATTTTATTTGTATTGAGTGGTTCGATTTTTCTTGATAGACACATCCGAGTGATTGAGGTCGCAACGACCATCGATTCAGTACCTTTACCTTAGTTGCTCGGCTATTTTTGTGTCATCACTCGTCCGCTCTTTGAATGCAAACATGTGCAACGTTGTGTCTACTTCTGCCGAGCCGAATGCTGAGAAGAAGGAGCCCACAATGCAGCAACACCCTCAGCCGACTCCACAACAGCCCCAGCCTGTCCAGCACGTGTACTACGTGCAGGCCCCGGAGCAGCCACCGCAGCCCCAGACACAGATGGTTGTATATCAACCAGAGCCCCAGCCAGCATACTCCGAGTAGTTCTCTCCACCCCCGCCACTGATTTAGGAGATTAATGGCGTATGGAACAATGAAGCGCAGCTGACCCGTCCTCAGGAACATTCTCAGGGTCAGAACATGGGCAACAGGCCCTACCAGCAACAGCAGCAGGGTGGGAGACCATTCCAGCCTTCCTACCAGTATCAGCCTCCATCTCAGGGTAACACCTGGAGGCAGAATTACCGGCACGGTCCTCAGCAGTCCGGATATCGCGGACAGGGATATCACCAACAGCCGGCTGCTCAGTTCAATCAACATTCCTCTAACCCTCCTCCCCACCATTTCTCACAAGATTATCAGTCGCAATCTCAGCCACCATATCAGCATTTTAGACCCCAGCAGGGGGACTCCTCTGAGATTGTACCCGTCAATCTGGCCCTGGCCTATTTAGAGCAGCTAATGAAGAATATGGCTGAGATGAACCAGAAGATCGACGACCTGACGGTAGCCAAGACCGCCATACCAGCCCAGGTCGAAGCCAACCTGAACAACTTCCGACGCAAGGAGCAGGTAGCCGGCAGTGTCTAACCCGAATCAGGTGAATTAAATTGTTTTTTATCTAACGCTGTTACTCTCAGGAGCGGTAGGACACTCCAGCCATCGGCGACGGCGAAGGGAAATCATCTTGCATCTGACGGGGAATCGTTAGTCCAGCCAACACCAGGGCCGCGCAGTATTTTGGGAGCAGCACCAGCAGGAAGAAAACCACAAAAAAAATGAAGAAAATATAAAAACACAAAAAGATAGCAGTAACCTCGGTGGAGATCAGCCCGCATTGGAGCCGCCTGCACCTGCCTCACAGCCAGTTCCTGACAGGAGGAACACCACACCTGCAGCGAGTCCAACGCCAGCACCTGAAGCCGAGCCTGTCATTTTTGGTCCACAAATTGTAGATGAATCCATTCCTTTTTGTCATCTACCTGTACACGACAATATGGACACTATTTTGAATGATATTGGTGAAGAAGTTGTAAATATTCCTTTTCCTGAAGCAATGAAAAAACACAAAAAAATGAAAAATTTGAAAAATGCTTTGTCTGATCCTGCTATCATAGAAATCATTCAGAATTTGGTGCTGAATGTGCCATTGATGAAAGCTCTTGAGTACATGCCCATCGTGAAGAAAGGATTGAAAGAGGCATGCACGACCAAGCGTAGGCCAAACCCCCACAATTTCAGAAGCAAAGGTGGCAAGTCCGAAAAGCACATCCTCACAATGGCCACCGTTAACGCCATCAGCAACCTCCCAGATAAAAAGCCAGATATGGGAGCACCTCTTGTACGCTGTCAGCTGTTCAATCAAGAGTTCGAACGAACACTTCTCGACAACGGGTCTTCTGTCAATTTGATGCCAGCCTCGCTACTCACGAAGTTCAGGTTAGGACCGCTCAAGCCTACAAAAATGATTCTGCTGTTTGCAGACAAGTCAGTCAAGCGGCCTAGGGGCCTGTTGGAGGACGTGATTGTCACGGTTCAGGGAAAGTCATTCCTGGCTGATTTTGTGGTCTTAGATATGGACGTCCCCTCTCCGTTGCTCCTTACCCCGATCATACTCGGAAGACCATTTCTGCGGACATCAAATGCAGTAGTGAATTATGGGACGGGAGAAATCACTTTTGGTGCTGGCAATGAAATAATCAGAGTAGAGACCCTGTCTGAGGGAACGCCAGCCGAGCAGACATCTACATCATGTGCAAGGGTGATTGAATATGCTGACGATTGCGACTTTCTAACAGAAATTCAAGATACCAATCTATTTCTGGATGACAATGAGATCCATGAACTCCTCTGTCCCGAGGAGGAAGTGGAGTGCGCAGTCGAATTTCCCCTTATCAATCAGGATGAGGAACTCGCTGATGTGCTGCAAGAGACTGCTGTGGGAGTAATGTGCCTTCAGAACCAAGAGCTGAAGTCTGAAGAATCCTTGAATGAAGAAGAAATTATTGAGGAATTCTGTCAGGATTTGAGAGAAGAAACATATCAGAATATAGTGGACACCGAACTGTTGAATGAATCACCACCTGCACTGATAGCTGAAGTCACCACTGAAGCAGCCCAGACTCCGCCAGAGCTAAAACCTTTGCCCTCCAACATGAAGTATGCCTTCCTTGCGGGAGAACCTAATATGCACCCGGTCATCATCAATGCCCATCTGACCGAAGACCAAGAATCTCATCTGATAAAGGTTCTTGAACGCAACCGCAAGGCGATAGGCTGGCAAACTTCTGATCTCCATGGGATCAATCCGTCACTCTGCTCACACCGCATCTTTCTGGAAGAAAATTGCAGGCCCTCTCGAGAACTGCAGAGAAGATTAAATCCGAACCTGCGGGAGGTTGTTATGAAAGAGATCCAGAAATGGTGCGATGCGGGATTTATCTATCCCATCTCCGACAACAAATGGGTGAGCCCGCTGCATGTTGTGCCTTAGAAATCAGGTATCACCATTGTGAAGAATGACAAAGGAGAGGAGATTGCCACCGGAGTACCTACTTCTTGGCGAGTGTGCGTGGATTACAAAAGACTTAACCTCGCTACCAAGAAGGACCACTTTCCTCTACCCTTCATCGACCAGATCTTGGAGAGATTGGTCGCGAAGGAATACTTCTGCTTCCTGGATGGATACTCTGGGTATAATCAAGTTGTTATTGCTCCTGAAGATCAAGAGAAGACCATGTTCACCTGTCCTTTTGGCACATATGCCTTCAGACGGATGCCGTTCGGGCTATGCAACGCCCCAGCCACATTTCAGAGGTGTATGCTTGCAGTTTTTGCCGATATGATGGGCAACTTTCTCGAGGTCTTTATGGACGATTTTTCGGTCTACGGAGATTCCTTTGATCAATGCCTGGATTATTTAGACCAAGTCTTACGGAGGTGCTGCGAAGTCAATCTTGTGCTCTCATGGGAGAAGAGCAACTTCATGGTGACCGAAGGAATTGTGCTGGGTCATGTTGTTTCTAAACGTGGTATGGAGGTTGACCCAGCCAAGGTGGATGTGATTTCCAAACTAGAGCCACCTACAAACATCAAGCAAATTCGGTCATTCTTGGGACATGTCGGTTTTTACCGACGTTTCATCAAAGATTTCAGTAAACCGGCCAGATCGTTGACTGAGTTGCTCGGCAAGGACAATGAATTCATTGTAGATGACCGTGTGCTCCTTGCCTTTAATCAGTTGAAAGAGCTCATCACGCAGGCCCCTGTTCTACAGCCACCGATTTGGACTCAGCCTTTCGAGATCATGACCAACGCGTCAGATTATGTCATCGGAGCTGTACTGGGACAGAGGAAAGATAATGTACCATTTGCGATTCACTACGCTAGTCGAACGCTCGATGAAGCCTAGAGAAACTACACTGTCACTAAAGGAGCTGCTAGCGGTAGTTTTTGCCTTGGAAAAGTTCAGATCATACCTCCTTGGATCCAAAGTAGTCATTTACACCGATCATTTGGTCATTCGGTACTTACAGCAGAAGAAGGACGCCAAACCACGTCTCATTCGGTGGATCCTTCTCCTCCAGGAATTTGACTTGGAAATCAAAGACAAACCTGGGGTAAAGAATGTAGTGGCCGATCATCTGTCAAGGCTTCCTGAATCAGAGTCTCCTGAATTGAACCTGTAGCCAATCACAGAAACCTTTCCAGATGAGTCAATTCTGTCTGTCGTCTCACTTCCTTGGTATGCGGACATTGTGAACTATCTAGTTGCCAAGAAAATCCCACAGGACTGGCCTAAATTGAAAATAGACAGGTTCTTGTCTAAAATCCATTTCTACTAGTGGGAAGACTCGTATCTGTTTCGTGAGGGAGCAGATTGTATCTGGAGAAGGTGCATTTCCTCAGGAGGAAGTTCCAAGTGTCCTCGCTTTATGTCATGATCAAGATTCTGGAGGACATCATTCAGGCAAACGGACGGCAGCGAAAGTTCTTCAAAGTGGCCTCTGGTGGCCTTCATTATTCAAAGATGCAGATGAGTATGTCAAATGTTGCCCTGACTGCCAGAAGATGGGTGGAACCATAGGAATGAGAGATAAGATGCCTCTGAAATACATTCAGATCTCAGATGTCTTTGACGCATGGGGCATCGACTTTATGGGCCCGTTTCCGAACAGTCAGGGTTATGAGTACATTCTTCTTGCTGTCGATTATGTCAGTCGATGGGTGGAGGCTATTCCCACCCGAGCCGCCGACAGTAGGACTGTCTGTCGATTCTTGAGAGATCACATCATAGCACGGTTCGAGATCCCCAAGATTCTCATATCTGACGGGGGTAGCCATTTCATAAACAGAGAGGTGAAGAAGCTGACCCAAGAATTCTGCATTGAACATCGTGTTGCTTCACCCTACCACCCGCGGTCCAATGGCTTAGCTGAATGTTCAAACAGGGAGATCAAGACAATCTTACAAAAGCTTATGCGTCTGGATCGCAAGAACTGGTCTCAACTACTTGATTCTGTTCTTTGGGCTTGTTGAACAGCGTACAAGTCACCCTTGGGAATGTGTCCCTACCGCCTTGTGTATGGCAAGCCATGTCTTCTGCCCGTTGAACTCATTCACAAATCCTTATGGGCCATTAACATCTGTAATTTGGACTCCAAGCAAGCAGGAAAGAACAGAAAACTGGATCTGAACAGATTACTGGAATTCAGAGATTACGCATATGACAACAGCCTAATGTACAAGGAGAAGGTCAAAACATGGCATGACAAGCATATCCGTTGCAAGTCCTTTGATCCAGGTCAGAAGGTGTGGTTGTTCGATGCGAAATTAAAGATCTTTCCAGGCAAATTGAAGAGCAAATGGACTGGGCCATTTTTGGTTAGGCAGGTGCGTGACAACGGAAGTGTATTGATATCCAATCTGTCAGCTGACGCACAGCCATTTGTAGTCAATGGACAGCTTCTGAAGCCATACCTTGAACATGATACATTCATGGCTGTCGTTGACTCTGTTCAAGTAATTTATGAGGATGAGCTGAATGTCTCCAAAGAAGCAGAGAAAAGCGAAGCACAACAAAACATCTTTGAATGATCTTTCGCCTTTTTCTTTCTCTTCTTTTCTTCTTTTCAATGTCTTTTATCCTCTTCTACTGAATTGATGCCATCTCTTTCATCATTGCTACACTTAGGATGTACTCTATCCTAAGTATAGTGGGGATGTGCATCCCGAGTTGCTCATATCCACTTTCATCCCTTTTTCTTCTTTTTCTTCTTTTCTTCTTTTCCTCTTCTATTTTCTTTATCTATCAAAAAGGTGTCACCCCTTGTAGACAGTTTTCTATACTTAGGACGTACTTTGTCCTAAGTATAGGGGGTATGCACCCCGAGTTAATTCTATTCTTTTCAATCCTCTCCCTTGTCTCCTCTTCTTGTCTATACTTAGGGATATCTTACCCTAAGTATAGGGGGAGACAATCTGAGTACGATCTGTTCATTCCCACCCTTGACCCTCCTTGCTCTGTGTACAGTCTGCTATACTTAGGATTATTTGATCCTAAGTATAGGGGGGACGGTCAACTTCTCATTCGTTCATTCGTTTCTTCGTTCATTTATTCTTTAGATTTTCCTATACTCAGTACGAGTTATGTCTTCTCTTTTCTCTTTGATCTACGAGGACATAGCTCAAGCTAAGTATAGGGGGGTCGTATATACTGCGTATATATTTAGCCATAACTCGTACTTTCATATTTTCCTAATAATATGGCTAATTATTCTTTAAAATTCATTAAAAATCCCTAATAAAAAGGTGTTTTGTTCCTCAAATTCTTTTTGTATTTACTGATTAATAAATCATGTGAAAATGTTTTTTGCAAAATGTTTGAAAAATAGTTTGAAAATCCTCGTGAATATCTATTGAAAACTATTTTGAAAATATTTTGTTACATGTTTTCAACTTGTGTAAAATTATGTGATTTGTAAAATTTCTGTTCTTTGTGTGAAATAAAATGTTTGAAAAATTACTTGCAAATGGTTTGAAAAATGGTTGCAAAAATATTTGAGAAATCTATCTATACTGTTTGAAAAACCTTTGCAAAATGATTTTCAAATGTGTGTACATGTTTGTAAAAATGTTTGTAAAAATTATTTTGGACTATAGTTTTCAAAAATTGTGTGAAAAGTTTGTGTCAAATAAGTTTGAGGAATACATACATCACACCTAAAATTCTTTATGTATATATGTATAAAAGTGACCACTTACCCTTGTAAATTCTTAAAATCCACTTCTTGTAAATATAAGAAGCACTTCCGTGTACATATTTTAACCTAGTTTTCAGCCAAAACTTTTTGTTTTCAAAAATCCCAAAAACATTTGCAAAAGTAAAATCCAAAAAAAACATTTGAAAAATCTTTTTGAAAAATACAAAAAATGCATCTGCATATGAATAATCATCATCTTTTCAAAAATCAATAAAAAGTTCAAAATCTTTGAAAATTGCATCACAAAAATATTTCCTGCATCTTGCATGTCATTTGCATAGCATTCACATTTTTCGGATTGAGTTTGATAGTTGAACAAGTCGAAGTAAAATCTGGAGATTGGAGCTTGATTGGACCTTAAAATCTACCTAATAACAGGAACCTTATCGGAACTGGGTTTGAGGTACTTCAGGTCTAGTTGACTTAATTCTTTGAGGATCACGGGACTTGGTTAAATGGATTCTTGACTGCCTAAGTAGAGTATTTCGGAGCACACGCACGACTCTTGTTGATAATGACCTAACTTGGACACCTGCACCTTTCACATGGCTCAACTCAGTTGGAGTGGTGAGGGGATTGGATTTGCCGGTATGAGACGCACACAAGTGGAAACATTTGTCCTCCTCTAGGGAGGGAAGTGCACCCCAACCCGTCCAGTGATTAGGAAGTCTAAAGACAGGAGGTTGTGGGTTGCGATAAAGCTTCAAAAGAGGGATAGTCTATTGGCTCAAGAGGAAAAACTCCTTATGTAATTGCTGTTGTATATAGTATTCAAAAAAAAAGAAAAAAAAAAGTTCAGGCATGTACAAAAATAAAAAGCCTGCAAGTATGTACAAATGTTGTAAAGTCAATAAGCAAGCTTGAGTTCCAAAGTCAAATATGTGAGCCTGCAGCAGGATGACTTGACTACACTGGTCTTGCATCCCAGGATAGGTACCTACACTGGCTACCGTCCATTCTTCTCTTCACCCCCTCCTCTTGAGCTGGTTGCAACTTGAACTTAGAAGGGAATACCCCGCTCCTCGAGGATGGAGTTATTGGATTGGGGAATCATTGGGTTGTCGTACTGGAGAAGTCAGTTTCTTTGCCATTTCAGTTGGGGAGAGCCACCATCACTTACACTGTACGAGTCAGATTCATAGTCGTAAGAGTTTGCGTATGAGTTGAAGTATATCTGACCTGGCTATTGAGGAGACTTGGACAAAGTTTTGGGATTCTCAAGGACTGTTGGATTTCAAATTCGGTTCTCACTAAGGTTCCGCCCACACTAAAATTCCAAAGGTCTGACTTAAGCTCCAAACTTTGATTTTGTGAAGACAAGTTTGATAATCGAATTAAATCCGAGTTCTTCTTTTTCTTTTCTTTCTTTTTCTTTTTGCACTTATTGCATAAGTATTTGCTAGGGACTAGCAAAGGTAAAGTATAGGGGGATGATGAATCCACATTTCATCATCTTTATTCTATCATTTTGGCATCAAAAACCCTAGCAAATGCCTGTAAATAGCATTAAAATCATCATCTTAGCATTCATGCATGTGCATCTAAATAGTGTATAAAATACTGTAATTAAAGATAAAATTATAGAATAAATAAAAGAAAAGAAAAAGAATAAAATATTGTAAATATTTTATGACCCGAAACCCTAAGACCTAGGCATCTTGATGAATAGGTCGACAAGGAATAAAGTAGGGGGAGATAAGGTCAAAAATACAGTATAAATACCTATAATTCCATTCATTCTTTATTCATTTTGGGACCCATTTTTGGTTTCACTTTTTATTCATCAAATAAAGAAACTTTGTACATAAAAGTTGTAGATAATTAAATAAAGAAAAATACAAAATTGATTTCACAGAAAAATAATGTACAGATAAAAAGTTATGGTCTGAATAAAAATCCAGAATCCCAACTTCCCAGACCCGTATCTCACAAATGAAAACTCCAAATGCATCAAACTCACTTTAATTGTATATAGAAGAAAATAATCTATTTAATGATGGTGGTTTCGCATTTGGCGGAGCTACGGTTTGAAAGTTGAGTTTTGGACCCACATTGTATAGCTGTACTGAATAAAATATTCGATTTATTATTTATTCATTATTTTTATATTTTATATTTTTATAATTTTGTAAATATTACTTATAATATATTTGTATACTAAAATCAGAATAAAAATGCAAAGAAAACTCAAAATAAAAATACTTGTATACATAGATACAATACCTAGACCCATACCTATACAATACCTAGTTATATTTTATTTAATATACTTAACAATTCAAAAAATGAAATAAAAATATATTTACATGTACAAAAGTATTTTATAATTTTAGAAAATAATAAATAAAAATAATAAAATTAAAAGACACAAAATAAAAATAAAGTAATAAAAATACATAGGTATAAGTACCTATATAAGGCTAAAAGTAAACTTGTGAAAATATACCTAATATTAAATAAAAATTACCATAAAATAATGTATAAAATTATAAGAATTTTTTATTTTTTAACCATAAATAAATAAAATGATTTACTATTTTATTTTGATTTTTGAAATAATTTCTAGGGGATTTTTCCTGGTTGGTCCACGTAGACCAACCAGGTTGGTCTGACAGTTGACCTCGGTCAACTGTCTGACCTCCTCCTCTAGACTTGTCAGATGAGTTTTTGTCTCATCTTCTCGACATTTCCTAGGCTCGCCCTTGCACCAAACCATGACGATGTCTTCTGCGTTTTTGCGCCTCGATCAATGGTGAATCACGCCCAGGTGATTCCTTGGGCCGAGGACCATCGATCGAGGCACTGGACCCTCGTCTTCCACGCCGTTCGTCAACCCTACAAAAGAGAACCTCCGACTTCAATTTGAATTTTAATCCTTCTTCCGCCATTTCCACCCTCAAACCCCTAGCCCTTCGTGCTCCTGGTGACAGCAGGCGCCGAATCGAGCCTGGGTTTGCAGTGTTTGGCGTCGAATTGAAGCGATTCGACCCTCGCCGGAGCTCCGCCCGAAGCCATCCACTTCCGTCTCCGGTGAGCTTCTCCCTCTTCTTCTTCCTTTTTCTTGTAGCTTAAGCGTAGGATAGCGTAGACTAGGAGCAGTTTAGATTCCCTTCGCACTATTTGCCGTGAATCTTCGATCGAACCCACGGCGGAGCTGAGCTCTGCCCATCCTTTCCGGTCACTCCACGCCTCGAACCGACCGCCTGTCACCTCCATCCTTCTTACCTTCACTCCGTCGCTCCGCTTCACCCTCCAGGTCACCTCGATCTCGCCCAGATCGAGTCGCCCGAGCTCCCTTCTCCGCCGCTCGCCAGAGCTCTTCACCCGCACCACCTTCCTCTTCCACAGACCCATCAGATCCACCCATTTTGCTCGCCTGGTTTTTGCGCACTCAACCTTACAGGTCCGAGCCCAAGAGGAGGCTCCATCGACCTTCGACGATTCCAGGAACAGCCGCCCAGGTCTCCTCCGCCGTCCGAGCATCTCGCGCCGTCGCAGCCTCGCCTGAGACCACCAGCTGACGCGGAAGGTCCCCAGGATCGTTTTGCCCCTGATCCTAGGGCCGGAGCGGCCGTGTGTCGGCCGCAATCGCCGATCAAAGCTTGTCGGGGAGGTGTTCTTCGTGAACCTCCCCCTGTCCGTTGGATCAAGAGCCGCCTCCAGACGCCACGTACGTCGTCCGATCGTCAAGCGCCCCCAGTCGTCCGATCGATCCTTGAAGATCTAATCTCAGCTGCCCAGGACGAAGGGGTACCAGCAGCTCGATGCTCGCCATGCGTCCAAGTGAATCTCCATCGACCGCACGATCTGGAACTTGGGTAATTTGCATCTTAGGCCCAAACATTTTTGTATTTACTTTTTAGTCTAAAAACTTTCGTCGGAAGTTTAAAAACTTTTGTAATAATTGCACTTAGGCCCTCACACTTTCACTATTTGCACTTTAGTCCGCGCCACGTCACCTTACGTGACTTGGGTGCGTGCTTTTTGGGCATTTTGCACCTTTTGTCCCGAACTTTTAAGTATTTGCAGTTATACCCCTGTGTGTGGTTATTTAAATATGTTTGTGGGTTAATTGCATGTTTGCTCTGCCGGCTTTTCATATTTACAAATATGCCCCTGTGAATGATATATCACGTGTTCTGCACTTGTCTTTTTGGTGAAACTTGCACCTAAGCCCCTGGATGTTTATATAATTGCATTTATACACCTGCCAGGCTTAGGAATTTTGTGTGCTTAGTCTATTTATTTCACGCCTCATTTAAATGCCAAAAATTCTCAAAAAATAGGTTTAAGCTCCTGTTTGCTTCTACTTTCACACCATTTTTTTAGTTTTTAATTTTATTGTATTTTCATATTTATTAAAAATCAAAAACATGTTGTTTCAACACTGTCTAGCTTAGAAAATTAAAAAAATATTAAAAGGCCTTAAAAAATTCCAAAAATATTCTCTGTTGTGTGTTTTGACTTACTTTACTTTCAGTCCAAAAACCACTAAAAATCTCAAAAGAAAAACCTTAAAAATTCAAAAATACTTAAAAACTTCAAAAATATATATAAAATCAAAGAAAACTCAGAAAAATCTAAAATCAACTCCTGTTTGTTCCATATTTTATTGAATTTATTTGAAAAATAGTTTGGAATTTTTTTGTGACTGTTTCTTATTTTTAATTTGCATTTTACTCCCAGCCAGTACCTATTTCACTATTTTCTTTCATTTCAGCATTTAAAAATACCAAAAACACTTTGAAAAATACCCAAAAATCACAAAAACAGTAAAAAATCCTAAAAATATCAAAAACATTTTATTTCTGAATTTTTGGTTATTTTTGCATATTTTTTTAAATACTTGATCTTTCCTTTTATTACATTGTCTTTATTTTCCAATATTGAAAAAATAAAAAAATATATGAAATATAAATTATAAAAATTAGAAAATTAAAAATAAAAAAACAAAATTCAAAAATTAAAAATTAAATAAAAAAATATATTAAAAAGTAAAACCCAAAAAAAAATTAGTTTGGCTAAGTGGTTCATTAGACCTTGGTTTGGATTTTTGTCTATGCTCTACACCCTTGCTTCCTGAGTTCAACCCCTACTTGCCTGTCACTGTACATTTTTAGTAGGGTATAATAAATTTTAATCCTTGCTATTCATTCCTTGATTGATTGTGTGGGTTAATTGTTGACGAACGAAGAGGCTTGAGTAGTCGCATCAGCGACAGTGAGTCTTATTTGTCAGACCACTATTTAGCGGCTCTCGCTTTTTCGCTTTTCACTCACCCGCCAAGAAGGGATGGTAGTCGCACTCATCTCGTCAAGAAGGACAAACATGATGGTTGTGACCATCCCATCAACATGTACACTGAGGATGTTGGTTAGGTTTTAGAACATCAGAAGGGACGGTTAACATATGCTCCTCTAGCAACTGGAAGTGACAATTACACCCCTCCCTTATACAAGGCTAGATGAGACGGTCACTCGCCCATCCCATGTAGTCCAAAGGTAGCTACAATAGATGAGATGGACACGCTCGTCCATTTTGAGTCTTCAAAGGGATGAGTGTACTCTTCCCACAAACATTTCTAAAGTTGTCCCCTTTGTTAATCAATTACCACTATGTAATCATCTCCTATGATCTACAGTGCATGTCGTGGAAGGTGAAGCAGTAGAGGGCCATTATTTTAAGGACATGTCAAATGGATTTTTGGGGGACGAGAACGACGATCCAGTTTGCTTTATTGCAAAAAATATCCATACAACGATGATAAGGAGATGGAAGAGAAAGATTGAAGGAAGGTTGGAGATGAGGAAGGTGCACAAGGACGTGGTGAAGAGGATAGATAATACTGCTTGAACCAAAGAACTAAGGTGAGATGGATTAGAGTAGGAGATCACAATACCAAACTACTTCAGTCAGTGGACTTGATGAGACGAAGCTGAAACTCCATCTTGGCCCTCAAGGACAGCCAAAGTAACATACATACTACAAATGAGGAAATTTCCCAACTCGCAATCAATTTCTATCACAAACTATACTCCACACCCAATATGGACTCATTTCCTTCCCATGAGTTGGACAATTCCTTGATTGAACAAATCACGAGTCCTAAGACCTCATTGACCCTATCTCCAAACATGAGTTTTGAGGCAATTCATAATCTAAAATCCCTTAAGAACCATGGATCGGATGGTTATCCTGAATTCTTTAAAAAAATTGGCATACAATCAAGCATGACTTCATGAACATGATTAACCACCTCTTCTCCCTAGATTATAACCCTTCTGTAATAAAATTCGTAAACAACTTGGTGGTTACTCTACTTTATAAAAAGGAGACCCACAGGAAATCATTGATCATCGCCCCATTAGCCTTATCAACCTACCCCTTAGGGTCATTTCTAAAACTCTGACCAATCGCTAGGCTCCTAAACTAAATGAGTTTATCCCTCCATTCCAATGTGTCTTCTTTAAAGGAAGAGGGGCCTCTGACGCCTTTACTGTACTCTCAGAGATACTCACACATAATAATCAAAACAATACAAAATTCGTTTTATTCAAAATTGATCTAAATAAGGACTTCGAATCCCACAGATGGAGTCCGATGTACATGGCCTTATCCCTTACTGGATGCCATCCATTGTCTGTGAATTGGCTTTCAGCCTTCCTTAAAAGTACAACTATTTAATTAAAAGTGAACAAATCCATCTCCAGTTTCTTCAAACCATCGTGTGGTGTTTGACAAGGAGATCCTCTATCACCCCACCTCTTTATAAACACGATGAACATTCTCGAAGAAATACTGCAAAACCTGGCTAAGGCTAAACCTATTCGAGGGTTACCAGGTCCCTGAGGAAAATTTAGTCATTACAGATATGATTTTCGCTAATGACATCCTTATCATAAGAATTCTTTCAAATACCTCAAATTTAACCTGAAGGTATTTCCTGAACTCTCTGAACTCAAGGTAAATGATGACAAGTCCTCAATCCATTATCGCAACATATCGAATTCTAAAACAAACCTATTATCCTCAATCTTCAACTGGCACACATCGACAACTTTCCTCTTTCATATCTAAAAATCTCCCTTTCCCCTAAACCTCTTAAGCATACCGATTGGCTTCCTATCA
This sequence comes from Ottelia alismoides, assembly GCA_037367405.1. Classification (NCBI taxonomy): domain Eukaryota; kingdom Viridiplantae; phylum Streptophyta; class Magnoliopsida; order Alismatales; family Hydrocharitaceae; genus Ottelia; species Ottelia alismoides. The sequence goes on from JAZKJV010009850.1 coordinate 381,672, forward strand.
TAGAAAAATTCAAAAAGAAGCTTGTAGGATGGAAATCATGCATGCTCTCCCTCCCCTCCTACACTTCACTTTTGAACTCTTCGCTAACAACACAAATCCATCGTATGTTTGCTTCCCTCAAAATCTCCAAGAATATTCTTCTAGAGATTGATAAAGTTCGGAAGGTGGGAGTCTATTTTTCATCGTAGAGAAAATGATGGCTGTGACATCTTCAACTTAGAGCCTTCAACTGCTCTATGCTATATTAATAATGAATTAACATCTAGGAAAACCCTCACTCCTTATTTTCATGTATAATGAGGGGAAGATTACACAATTCAAGACCAAGTTGGCCAATTTTAAAACCCCCTAATTCATGCGACTCTCCTTATTGACAAGCCATTAAACTTGGGTCGAGTGCCACTCGAAACATGGCCTCTTGCTCTTTAGGTACGGGCAATTATTCCCTCCTCTGGTATGACATCCCACCCACAATCATTTTCCAAACCTTTGGGATCTTACTAAAAATAGATACATCTCTCTCGTGCAAGCACACTCCACACTCGAGGCCAAACAAATTGGCTCAAAGTCTTGGATAAAAGGCAAACTCGCATACGGATATCCCTAAATTCAGGGGATTCCTTTTGAACCTCCCCCCTCCCGTTGAAGACGATTTTTCACGGGTCTAAAGTAATCCACACATGCAGGATCACAGTGTCGCTGAGGCGACTCGCAAGAAATCGAATCTTCGAACAACAATTAACCCACAACAATCAAATAAAGCAATGAAAGAGAATGCGCGGAGTTAAAATTTATTATAACTCTACAACAAAGATGTGTATAGGTGCAAGTATATGTAGAGGTCGAACACAGGGAGCAGACAGGTAGAACGGGGCAAAATGCTCAAAAATGCGTGAATGTGAAAACTTGTCTATTTATGCTATTTTTTGTGGGTTTTGATTTTGTATTTTTTATTTAATTTTTAATTTTATATTTTTGTATTTTGATTTTTTAATTTACTGATTTTATATTTTCTTTTTATATTTTATATTTTTATATTTTCTTTTTCAATAATAGAATTTATATCTAAAATAAGAAAGAAGAGGACAAGGTATTTATAAAAATAAGTAAAACTACCAAAATTCAGGAAAGAAAATGTTTTTGTTATTTTATAATTTCCTAGTGTTTTGTGATTTTTCTAGATTTTTTCTAATTTTATGATATTTTTAAAGTAAAAAATACTAAAAATAGTGAATAAAATTGCTGGCTGAAATTAAAATGAGGATGAAAAATACCAAACAGGTTCCAAAATTCCTCAAATTAATTTTAAATAAAAGATAATAGAACAAAGAAAATTTAGAAACAAAGTTTGTATTTTTAGGATTTTTCTTGAATTTTTAGGATTTTTATGAAGATTTTTTAGAGTTTTGATATTTTTATGGGTTTTCTTTTGTATTTTTTATTGATTTTTGGACTGAAGTTAAAACATCAAAAAGACAAAAATATATTTTTTTGGGAATTTTCTGAGATGTTTTTATAATTTTTATGTATTTTCTAATGCAAACAGTGCTGAAAATGCATGTTTTTGAATTTTATAAATATTAAAATGCAGTAAATATGCAAAATAAAAATATACCGTGAAACTAGAATGCAACAGGAATTTGTGGTAATTTTTGTGGTTAGTGATTTTTAGATGCATGCAATAAATAAAGGCAATAAATAGAAAATACATTCAGGCAAGGGGTATTTTTGTAATAATATAAAAGTGCGATGGCCTGAGTATAAATTTCCCACAATTATAAAATGCCTACAGCAAGTTATTGGATTAAATACAAATTAATAAAGCTGCAAGGGTGTTGCTGTAAAAAGCCCACGCACATGCGACACACGCGCCTGGGGGAGGACTGAATCGCAAATACCAAAAATCCTAGAGGCTATAATGCAAGATTTCCAGAAATATTATAAGGCAAAAAAAACTTTCTGGACTAAATACAAATACCTAGAAGTAGAAGGGTAGCCCTGCAAATTTGCCAAGTCACGTGCGTACAACACGTGACCTGATAGGGACTAATACGAAATATTACAAAACTGGGGGAGCTAAATGCAAATTCTACAAAAGTTTAAAAATGGCAGATGAATGTTTATATAGTAATTATTAAATACAAAAATATGCAAGTTAAACTTTGCAAAATACCCAAGTATGCAGATCGGACGACGCGCAGCTCTTCACTAATACACGTGTCAGCCTGGGAGAGCGCGATGCCCCTTCATTCTGACGGCCAAGATTAGATTAGACGATGACGATCCAATGGCGCTGAAGCTTCTGATCCTACGGTAGCTGCTTAGCTGGATGATCGGGGGAGATCCAACGGCAACGGATAGATCTGGAAGAACACGCGAGGAACTCGACCTTGGCGAGTTTGGATTCGCCGAAGCTCGAGCTCCCGTGCACCTGGATCTCCTCTGATACGTTCTCTATGCTCTTTCAACAACGACGAAGCACCAGGTACTATCAAAAGACTCCAGGGACCCTTGGATGATCCCCGGAGGTCACGCGAACGTTGGCGGGCCTGGGCGCTTATCTTGGTGCTCCTCGAGTTCCAGACGCCTCCTTCGGGTCCTGCAGATGTCAAACAACACACGGCAGCAGAGATGGACCAAGACCCACGTGTTATTGGTGAAAGGATGGCGGCATAGCGTGGTGAAGATGGTGGTGGCCGGAGGGGAAGCTCCGACAAGGTGTTTGAGATTAAGATCGACGCTAATGTTTAACTAAACAACAAACTACATGCATTAAATCAAATCTAAGATTACAACTAACTAAAAGAGCAGAAAAATCAATGGAAAATGACCTCGAGCAGTGAGGAAACCGCGAGATAAACCTCACGTCCAAGGTGGCCGGAGATGGGGGTTGGAGACGCCCTCTGCCCTTGCCCGGACTCGCCTGGGCTGCTGGAGGTCTCCCTGTCACCGAGACCAGTCCGGAGCAAGCCACGCCAAGCCAAAGCAAGGAGCAAAAGAGGTTCGAAGGGAGAAGGAAGTGACAGGGGTGTGGTTTTGAACGAGTGGCGTAGGGGCTCAGAGAACGAGGAATATCAGGCGAATCGTGGGTCCAAAGACCAAGCTAAGCCATGGGCATGTATGTCAAATCCTCGAGGAAGAAAAGTCGTGAAGAATGTGACATGAAATGGTGCAAGGAGCGCCCTCGAAAAAAGGTCAAATATGACAAAAAGTACAGTTCTGACACAAACCTAGACGTTGGGCAGAGAGTTGACCAAAGGTCAACTCTTGCTGCCCCCTGGTTGGTCCACGTGGACCAACCAGGAAAAAGTCCGGGGAAAAATTTTGTAAATTCGATTAAAAATATAAGATGATTTAATTAATTTTAGTTATTAAATAAAAAATGTTTATTACTTTATAAATTATTTTATGCTGATTTTTACTTATTTTTTCGAGGTATAAAATAACAAGTTACCTTTTTAGGCCGATATAGGTATATTTATCTATATATTTTATTATTTTATTTTTATTTTGTATATTTAATTTATTTATTTTTGTTTATTATTTTATAAATTTATAAAATATTTTTATATTCTTAAATATATTTTTATTTTATTTTTCTGAAATGTTTTATACACTTAATAAAATAGAAGTGTTAATAATATAGGTGAGTGTATTGGTATTATACCTATGTATCATATACAAGTATTTTATTTTTGTATTTTCTTTAGGTTTTTTTTCTGATTTTAATGCACATATTAATTATAAATAATATTAATAAAATTAAAAAAATATAAAATTATAAAAATAATGAATAAATAATAAAATTAATATTTTAATCTGTACAAGTATACAATAGGGGTCCAAAACTCAACTTTCAAACCGTAGCTCCGCCAAATGCGAAACCACTGCCATTAAATAGATTATTTTAAATTATATAAATTAAAGGTGAGTTTGGTGCATTTAGAGTTTTTATTATGGAGATACATGTCTGGGAAGTTGGGATTCTGGAATTTTATTCAGATCATAACTTTTTATCTGTATATTATTTTTTGAGTGAAATCAATTTTGTATTTTTCTATATTTAATTATCTACAACTTTTATGTACAAAGTTTCTTTATTTTAGGTATAAAAAGTGGAACCAAAATAGGTCCCAAAATGAATAAAGAATAGATAAAATCAAAGGGGATTTTATTGTGATTAGACCCTTATCTCCCCTACTTTATTCCTTGTCGACCTATTCATTAAGATGCCTAGGTCTCGGGGTTTTCGGGTCATAAAATATTTACAATATTTTATTCTTTTTCTTTTATTTTCTTTATTCTATATGTTGGCTTTAAAAACTGTATTTATATACTATTTACACAATAATGCTTGAATGCTAAAAATGCCCGAATTAACAGTATTTACATGCATTTACTAGGATTTTTAAGGCCAAAATAATAGAACAAAGATGATGAAATTTAGATTCATCACCTCCCCAAACCTAGCATTATTGACTTCCTTATCATTCGAGGGAAGTCATCCAACCTTAGATTAACCAACCAGCTCTACAACTTCTTGACAATAGGTACTAAAATGCTAAAATAAACTTCCGTTTCTGGTCAAAATCCTTTCATTTGTAAGTCTCACTATTCCTTTGGCCCCTATGCCATAATGAACTAAGGGCCCAAGATCGTCCATTAGACCTCGACAACCATACTAAGAAAGCATGCCCCCTATACCTCTCGGATGTGGAAATACCCATCTTTTCTTACACTACATCTTTACTTTTTATATTTTTTCCTGCTTAATTTTTCTAATTACTTTGAGAGTCTTGATGATTTTTTAACATCACAATTCATGCCCAAACTCATTCCTCCCACTCAAATTACAAAGGAGCATGACGAGCCGTTATGCAATAAATGTTATTGCAAATCATTCTCGGATCTGAAATGAAGAATAACTAATTTGCATAATAGATCCCTTAGTAAAATTAGGGTTATGTACCATGGACATCTTAATGATCATACATCTATTTATTTAAATATGAATCATAGAGGCAGGTGCATGATGATATCTAAAGAGTTAGATTGTGGACTCATCAAGCACCGTCAAGTAATTGTTAAGAGAGGATCTCCAGCCTGAAAAGAAGATGGAAACTCTTCTCTATAGGCTGACATCTAACTGACTTTTTGATGTAGGTCCTCTATATAGGAATAGAGATTCAAAGATGTCAAATAAGTTAGGTCAAAGAGTTGACTTAACAAGATCGAGATAACCAATACATATGTCATATATTGTCATGATATAGGCACGCATCCTCTGACCGGAGATGACGTGTTACTATATGTTTGAGTATGTACATTTGGCAAACCGATAGGTTAATGATCCATTCAAGTTCTATACGTCGGCAAGCTGGTGTGCATACATGGGCTTATGAGTAATATGATCTCTCAAAGGGATCATACATGTTCATTACTGAATGGAAGATATGAGCTCACTCATGAAATATTGGGATCAAATTTTGTATGTTGTCTTCTCGGTTTGGAAGCTTGACTGAATTTGTAGGTTTGATATATGCTTTTGGAAATTATGTGATCAATATCTAGGTATGATATATGCTTTTGGAAAATATATGATTGATACCAACTCCCAATGATGGAAAGAAACCTTAATGATAAAACCCTGGAGATGATAGTGTAAAATTGATCTATATCTTTGAGTTTATTCAAGGTCTCCAGTATGAAGGATGTACGGGTATTAGAAATACTCAAGAGTGATGTGATCATAAAAGATTGTATAACCATGACGCTTCTATTATGAGGGAGTGATGAAACAGGTTTGGATTTTAGTGACTCGTCTTAGTAGAGAAGTAATCTAATCTTGGTCCAAATGTTAGACATTGATCTGAATGTGATTCAGATTCAATGAGAAGATTAGATCTACGATCTTAATTTAATTAAGCATCTATGAGAGGTCCCCAAGATCTGGATTTGAGATATGATCACAGTATCTAGTTTGTTATACATAAAAGTACAATTGCACTGTCTTTATCTTCAAGTATCCGCGGAGAAAATACATTATTCTTGAAATAGTTCAATACTAATTCCATAGATAAAATGTATATCCGAGCATTGAGAAATGGATAATGTGATTTATTTATCATAAATAATGTAAATACAATTCATATTATTTGATGCATGAGAGCGATGATCCAAGATAATAAAATGCGATTTAATTATCACGGATATGAATAATGTGGATAATACTATCTGTATTAATTGTATATATTATAAATGTGATTCATAATATATAAGATAGAGATATTTGTCAATAACATTTACAATTTAAATGTTGATGTGAATTGCATTCACATTAGACAATTAATTGAAAATGTAATTTACATTTTATTTTGGATTGTGTATATGATTCACAAAATTTCCAATGTCATGATTGATATTTCAGAAAATAATTTGAAATTATTTTTGTGAAATAATTTACAATAAAAGTTGTTGTAAATAATGAAGGATTATGTGAGATATTAGATCTCATATAATAAGAATGAAGAGCCTTCCTTACATATTAGGAGGGTGGACAACCACTCTTGATTTAGGAGTGAAGGTGGTCGTCCACCCTTAATTGGAAGGAGGCTTGCCTCCTTCCTAATCCTTCATAATTTATTGATTTGATTTACTTAATATATATTGATTATTTATTCAATATATATTTGATTTAATTATATTAAGTGTTATTGTGTTTTAACAACCAAATCATGTCCATTGAAAGAAATGCAAATCAATCTCAACCATTGGATTTGTGTTGTTCATGGATTGGGATCCATGGACTCTCAAAATATTATAAAAGAAGAGGCAACCCTAGCTCTTCTTTTACAATGTAGAATTCACAAGCTCTATCTCTCTCTCATCATCATCATCACACATTCCTCCCCTCTCTCTCTAAAGTGGTCATCCACTTTATAACCTAGAGAGGATCGTTGTCGTCGCTACGCCGTCATGCTACCACTTCATCCGCTCATGGATCTTCTTCCTCAGTACGTCTGATATGTGAAGAATACCTCAGATTTTGTGTGACGTAATCAGGAGATTCGTCTCTTGGATAAACATCTTGGATTGAGAGAAGGATTCTTTCATCAACACGCTCGCAAGCATCTCCTCCGTTGAGTCGGACTTGAGACAGGCAGTCTCTTTGTTTAGAGACTTCGATCGAAACTATGATTCAAGAGGTATTTTTATTTCTTCTATGTGATTTATTTGAAACGATCCGAGAAGTATTCTCAGATCATGTGGTTTCATCATTTTAAAAAATTTAAATTCTACTGGCCCAAGCAACTAGTACGACTAATCACTCTCAATCGCATATGATGCGATCTTCACTCTTTTGTAATGCACTTACAGTTTTTTTCATAACCTTCAAGTATATGATCCAAAATCCTAGGTGAACAAGGTTTTTTTAATCAGTTGTGTAGGAACTTATTGTTTTTGAATTGGATGCAAGATTCGAAACGATTTTTTGCTAAGATAAAAACCAACTACTTATGCACTATTTGGATGTATTTTTTGTTATTAAAATGTATTTTTAATTTTTAAGTATGTACCGAAAATAGTATCCGTTTATTGATACTAAAAGTGCATGAATATTATTCGAAAAATTTTTGCCACGATATTGTTTTTGCATGTATTCACAAATATGTAAGAAAATGAATTTTGTTTACTATTTTCCCATTATGAAACATAAAATGAATACATAGATTAAATAGAAAATCAAACCAAAAAAGGCATTCAAATTCATTTCGCACGATTCTGATGTCGTTTGCCCTATATATTTCATATTTAGTTGAGAAGGGAGGTATGATGATTGGACTATCAAATCTTCTTACTTAACATGTTTGTCATTCAGTAGAAATTATGAAAATTATGAATTTATCTTAATTAATTATGATGCCTAATAATTATGAAAATAAATGACTAATCATCATTGGCCATCGAACGTATGTTTCATGAAAACCCTAGTTTATCCTACAGTAGTTGTAGCACAACTTTTACATGCAAAACCAAGAACATGTTTGCTTGAGATGACTAGAAATTTAGAATCCTTAAAATTGTTTTGAATATGTCTAAATCTCTGAATGATTATTGTATATAATGTCAATCATCAAAGTTGATCAATAAAACCATAAGTACATTGGCATTATTTTGTGGTGTTCTCAATCAGAATGGTGAAGATGTCTAGTCCGGGTATGCTGGCTTGGTTTACTAATTAACGCCTTGCATGTCAAGGAAATGCTCCCTCCTAACATAACTCGAGTGTACTGGCTGGATCTATTTTTTAGGAAAGAATAATATGAGTAAGTCAAATTGTACTCTAATTATTCAAAAACAAAATAATGTGTACTTGTGGGGGTGAATATTTATATAGTAATATCAAGCAAACCCTATTTTTTTGTTGGATGATTGATTGGATTGATAATTGATTTAACATGATTAAAATAATTAGATCCAATTTAAATAAACACTCTACTATGGATAGAGTTGTAATTCCCTTAGAGGAATTAATTATGTGAATATGATTCCTAATAATTAATTAAAATTTGAACATGATATGGAGGATCACATAAGTGACATCCACGGTCTCCCATCAAGGCGAATGGTTCCGTCGCTATGGATTGTATGTAGGAGATGCGTGTTCGAATTGACAACTCCCACATGCAAGCGCATGTGGATCGAGCTCTTTAATTCTCGAAAGAGTAAGGCTATATACGTAGTGACTCGATATTGGTTTCTCATATTATTGGGATAATATTGGATTGTGCATAGCGAGTTCTAATCCTATTAACGGTTAGTTCAATTAACAATAAGTCAACATATCCTTAGGGGTGGTGGGATGGGGTGTCAAAGACCGAATTGAGAAATGCAAGTTGGATTTGCAAGGTGAAATGATTCTTTCTTATTTTTATCCGAGTTGTAGTTTCTCGTATTATTGATATGTAACAAAGGTAAGAAGGAGATCCCAGATCTTGCTTGAGATATAATGGTAAGAATATCTCTTGCTTTGAAAGTGAATAAGGGAATGAACTTTCAGAGTTGTCAAGGCAAGACAACTTTGATATAAAATTCTCAATCAAAGTAAAATATATATTATGCAAATATTACCTAATTCAGATAACCTACATTAAACCTGCTCAAAAATATACTCAATAATAACTAGTAGAATATCATGGATTGGATCTATGATCAAGATATTGTACTTGCTATTGGATACATAATGTATGTGGTTGCAATATGAAAGTTTCCTCATAATAATGAGGAATAACAATTAAATAGACAGTAGGATAACAACCTTAGATTTGCATGCCTTTATAGTTTTGATCCTTCATTGAATGTGCTTTGGAAGTATCATGTCGATCATAATTATTAAAGTCCTTATAAAATCAAAGAAGATGTTCTTGTAGACATATGTGCTCTCAACATTTAATAACGGATGACATGGTCCACTACATTATGCAGAATGATGGCTCGATAAGAGAATATGTACTCAAAAATGTTTAAGTACATGCCTAAGCCAAAGTCTTTAAGAGTTAAAATGGATGCTGATATGATGAGTGCCATAATTCTACTATCTATTCTATGGTGTTTCATGAAGCTTCATAATATTCATATTGTATGAATTTAATGAAGCATGTATAAATGTTGAAACACTCTTATATTAATTCTTTTGATTTCAATATAAGAGATCCTTTGTCTTAAGCAATGGTTGTTTATAGATGAAGGAAGCATAGTGGAAGCATGGGTCTGACCCATGTGAGAAGGAAAGTCAAAGAGTTGACTGTACTTCTGTAATTTCCACACATATGACATCCAAAGAGTTGGATGAATGCCAATATTACAATAAGCTCATGTATTGATGGTATGACTATCTAGACTATCTGGGATGCTTAGAGAGGGACTCTGATAGTGCATCGACATATTTTACATCTACACATAATCATTAAAATTGACTTTTTATTAGATAAGATCAAAGTCTAATAATTGTATCGCATTCTTCTAATAACATTTGCAATAGATTGCACATATTTGGAAGACTAGAAAACTTGATCTTAAGGTTTAATAGTAATCTACAGGGATGCTTATGCAATTGTTGAAATAATCTCCATTAGATAGATAGACTACATATTTTCAGTTGGAGAGCTCGTAATCTTAGAGAATGTCTCTGTGACCTAGATATTAGAATACATTCATTATTTATTTTTAAATGTTGGAAATTAACATGTATTATGGAATAGACCTATCATAAAGAATTATGTTGGATATATTTCAGTTAGTAATCTAACATATGGAGGACTCTACTGAATTAGAAAATTGATGAATGGTTCATTAATATTTCTAATACTGAAAATCTAAACCTTAAAAAATCAATAGGGGGATGATGATCATTTGACAATGATCTGGCATCAATTCTTGGACATGTCTATTGATGAGATCAATAGACTAGTAAGAGTTGAAACTTTAGATTGTCTAAAATTTCAAATCTTACATACTTGTGAATATTGTATTCTAAGAAAAAAATGCCCAATACACCCTTCTTTGAGAATGGTATAAGATGTCAAGGTATTCAAGATCTCATACATATTGATGTATGTGGATCATATGTAACATAATAAACATTATTGATATGTGATATCGGTTTATGATTTTTATAATATGAGATGTCTTCCCTTCACCTTAGAAACCTTTGAAATGGTCAACGATTTCATAATTTTGGTTTAGAACCGAAGTTTGAAGGAAGATGAAATGAATTTGACCTAACAAAGGTAGCAGGTACCGATTAGATAAAATTAAGAAATACCTTATGGAGAAAGCAATATCATTCCTATATCACTCCTCCTAATACACATAAATTCAATAGAGTTGTAGGGAGATGCAATTAGATCATGTGTAACATAATTTGATCAATGATGAATATTATCATAATTACCTCTTAGTTTTCAAGTATATATGTAGTAAAGACTACAATATATATCATTAATAAGATTCCATGCAAATCTAAACCTAAAAAACCCTCACAAGTTATGGTTTGCAACCTATCCTAGTGTTGGACACTTGAGGATTTAGGGTTGCTTGGTCCATAACCTTGTCATGGATGCAAGTAAGCCGGAATCTAGCATAGAGAATGCTACTTCATTAGGAATACGAAGGATGGTATTGGATACCTTCTTATAACCTTGAGATTCTTAAAATATTTCATCTTTAAGGATGTGATTCTTAGAGGATGAATTTCTTGAGAATCAAGATGAAAATGAAGTAAAGGAACTCATTGAGTCTTGAGAAGATGATGAGGCTCCTAGAATCAGAAACTAAAAAGACAATTAAAAATGAAACACTCATACCTCTTAAAATTAGCTTGAGGGTGGTAAAACCACCTAAAAGGTATGGATTCCACGTGTTAGATAAGTCTGACAGTGATCTGACTTCATATGATGAAGCTTCTGAGGATCAAGATATGGAAAGATGGATGTTAGTAATAAAGTCTAAAGTAGACTTCATATACACGTGTTGTATATGGATCCCTAAGGATCCACCAATAAGGGTAAAACCTGTTAGGTGTAAATGGTTCTTCAAGAGAAGAGGAAATCTAGTGAGAAGGTAGCGGCCTTCAAAGCACGGTTCATAGCCAAGAGCAACATACGAAGAGAAGACATCGCTTGCAATGAGAATTGCCCTTCAGTGACCATGCTTAAACCCATTAGAGTATTGCTAACTATAGCTACACGACTTGACTATGACATCTACAAGATGAAGTCAAGATTGTGTTCCTCTATAAATACCTCTCTGAGGATATTCTTATGAAGTAGCCCTAGGGCTTCATAATCAAGGAAAGCAAGGTATGCAAGCTAAAGGAACTCCATCTATGGTCCCAAATAAACTTCTTGTAGTTGGAACATTAGATTTGATGAATTATAAATGTTATGCTTTCAACTTGAATCTTGATGAACCATGTGAAGCTTTGTGGGAGTGATATTGTGTTCATCATGCTAAACGTAGATAAAGTCCTGATCATTTGGAATGATATAAGGATGAGAATAAGTGTTTTATAATTAGGTTGTTCCATACCTTGAGATATGATATTAAGGATGCCTTATCTTAGTTCTGAAGATGTTCAAAATTAAAGATAAGAGGGTAATGAGATCGTTACGTTAGTGGTACACCTTGAACATGTTCCATTCTTGGAAAATACCAAGAAAGGCTTCCTTCCCTTAAGATATGGTATTGACCTATCTAAATGGATAACACTTCAAAGAGTTGCGGAAATGGATGCTAAAACTGGCTGCCCTTGTACATCAGTTATGAGAAGTCTAGTGTAAGATAGATTTGTACAAAATCCAGATGTCTGCCATTTAGTGGAAGTGGTAAACTGATACTAATACTACTATGATGATAAATCACTTCGATTGTAGTAAACAACAATATCAAATTCATATATTTAAGAACTTAAGACTTTTATAGATAATGATCTAAAAGGTCTTAACTGCAGATATCTTATATGACTTAAGACCGGGTCTTAGTCTAAGGGGATAGAGATCTCCAGAAATAAGGGCATTCTGATAAGGATAATAAAAAGGACATGCTAGTTATAACGATTATTGAATTATAGTGTCAAAGACACTATAATTGCTTTAATAAAATTGAGTATTGGTTGCATAAGATGCAACATTCTCATTGGATGTGTGTACTGTTACTAGGAGATATGCAAGTACCCTAAAAGTACTTGGCATAGTTCTCAGGAATTAAGTGACTAGTCATCTTACTGATGAATCCCCATTCACCACTCTTTATTATTTTATTTTAGCTACAAAACCTTTGCAAAACACCATGTAGATATGTGTAAATAGAATAATTTAGCAAAATGCATGCATTGTGTAAATATTAATAATTAGCATATTTTTGTGCAAAAATAAAATAATAAAGAGACAAAGAAAAAGAAGGAGATATTTAGAATAAATATCTAGTGACCCGAACCCAAGGAGGGCCAAGCATTGGCCTGACCACAAAAGAACCAAAGTAGAGAGAGATAGGGCCATTCTCAATAAAATGCTCCTTCATGTACATATTTTATTAAAATCAAAAATAAAAATATATTTGTGTCTCCCATATTTTGTACATATTTATAAAAATAAAACTAAAATAAAAATGGAAAAAAGAAAAGAAAAATAAAAACAAATAAAATTCTCTCTCATCAGTGTACATATACCATGTATATAGGATAAAAGACCTATTTATTTCTCCTTGTAAATAATTAATAAAAAATCCAATAAAAATACCTTTTTATTCCAAATTTTATGTTGTAAATAAATAAAATATAAAATTGGAATAATTGTACAAAAATAAACAACTAAAAATAAAAATAAAAAATACATATGTATATATACCTATATATATTAATACTATAATGTAAATACATTATTTATTTTTCAAAAAAATAAATAAAAATCACAAAAAAATAATTTGAAAAATAATAAACATTTTTCATGTTCAAACTTTTTTGAAATAAAATCATTTACTAATTTAAAATGAATTTTTAAATATTTAATAAATGGCAGCTTCTGATTGGTCCACGGGGGATGTTGACCCCGGTCAACTCCCCCTGGACCACTCAACCCAGATCCGTGTTCGTCGACCTGACTTCTCCAAATTTTCACGAGCTGATCCGATCGCTATTTCCTAAAACCCCGAGCTCCATTTACAGATCCTTCATCCGAGACCCTCGCCTGGGGATGATTCACGAGATCCGTGCACCATAGCGCCATGCCCGACTCCTTCTTGCCGGACCCTCACTTGTATAAAGTCCCAGCTCCGGTCGTATTTGCAGGCATCTTTGGCCTACGTCTTCCATCCCAGGACCTCCATTCCCTTCTCTAGAGTGACAGCTATCGGAGGAGAGTGTCGCAGAGAGGAGTAGGCGGCCCCAGCCACTGATCCGGCAGCTTGCGCTGCCGTGCTCCGCCACCGAGCGAGTCGAGCCTCTGGCCCCGATGAGCCATCGAGGCAACAACCCCCGGAGCTTCCTGAGCCCCAGCCCAGTCGATTGCAGCCATCAGGTATCCCTGATTCACCCTAGGATAGCTTAATTTCCGATTCGCCCCTTTTTCGCCGCCGGCCATCGCCGGCTGATTCACGCCGATCCGTCCACCCATTTGATCGATCGACCCTCGATTCACCTTCACGAGACTCCCCTACACCTTCTACGCACCTTCGATCACCTTGGTTCTCCCCGGAACCAAGGCTCGGGTCTCCCCCGCCGTCGCTTCGCCGGAGACCTCCGCTCCGCCTCATTCCGATCCCCCCCTTCACCCGCTAACAGGTCGAGGCAATTTGCCCTCGACCTAGAAAGCATCCTGTGCAGGATTGAAGCCAAAAGGGCCTCATTTGGAGGTCCTATAGTCGAGGAGCAGGAGCTTCAGGATGTCCTCCTCGCAAGGCCACTCCGGTGGTTCCCGGCCTCGTCAGAACCACCCACCAGCTGCAGACCAGCCTAGGCGTTCTATTCCCTATCTCAGCAGCCTCATCGGAGCCCTCTACCGCGCGGATTTGGCCGGCAAACTTCGTCGATGGCCTGTTCTTGGAGGAGCTCCAGTTGCCGTCCAATCGCACCGCCTCTGCCAGATTAGATCATAGTCATTCATTTGCGAGAGGCCCCCAGCCGTTGATCCATCTGAGGATCTGATCTAGGTCGTCGATCCAGCGAAAAGGCGTGCACCTTCAGCTACCGTCAGATCTCTACGTGGCGTCTCTCCAACCGTCGATCATTAATAATAGGGGTAATTTCACTTAGCCCCCTCTTTTTATTGCATTTATAGTTTAGTCCTGTAAATATTTTAGGTCGTTGTTTTTATTTTGGATAATTTGCATCTGGGACCCTATCTTTACTTTATTTGCACTTTAGTCCCTATTTACGTGGAACACGTGCTTCGACACGTGATTTTGTGGGCAAATTGCATGATACACACTGTAGTTTCTACGTGTTATTGATTGATATTTTAAAGATCGGAATTACAGAAACGCCCCTGTGAATGCTAGTCACGTGTATTGCTCGTGTGTTTTTGGAATTTTTGCAGTAGCTGCCCCTGGACTTTTATAGTTGTTATTGTTTGGCCCTGCAATTATGTTTTCTTACACAGGTCCTTGCTTGTTGTGTGCCTTGTATTTATTGAATAAAATATCAATTAAACTCCAAATTAGGTGAAATTTGGAAACGTGGCTCCTACCACTGTGTAAATATTTCTCTAAATTTTTGGAACATTTTCGAGGTCAAAGAAAAATATAAAAATTCCTTTAAAAATTCCAAAAAAAAATTGTATTTGTTTATTTTGTTGTTTTTAAGCTTCTGTGCAATTTTTGTGCCATTTGGACTTTTAAAACCCAAAAAAATTAAAAAAAAACATTAAAAACCTTTTAAAAATGTTCCTTAAAATTCTATAAAATTCAAAAAATTGCAAACTCTTTTTTTGTAATTTAGTTTTTGCATTTACTTTGTACAAAAATTACCATCAGATTTTTATAGCCAATTATATATTTTTAATTGGCCTTTCAAATCTGACTGTACATATTGCTCCTGTTTTCACCTATCTTGATTTTTATAAAATTAACCAAAAATTGAAAAATCTAAAAAATTCACCAAAAACACTTAAAAATATAAAACACACAAAAATAATGTTATTTGAATTTTTTGTGCATTTTTTCTTGCTTAAATAAATTGTTGAATTTGCTTGTTTATACATTTTCTTATGTAATTAAAAACACAAAAAAAATTAAAAAACAATTAAAATCCACGAAAAATATTTTCTTCATTATTTTATCGATTTTAACTACTTCGTAGGTCGTCTCGGCCATCCCGTGCTCCTTCAGTTCGACCTTGGTCGCTATACCAGGTAAAATAAAATAGCAAGACTGCTATTTGATTTTATTATTTTATCCTTCGATTTGGTGGTCTTATATTTTTCTTGTTGACCGATAATCTCGATCCAGGTCGCAACGACCCGAGAGTGATCTCTACCTTACTCGGATTTTGGTTTCACGAATTTTCGGTCATCGGAATGGCGCCGTTGCCGGGGAGCACGACTTAGTAGTCTTGTTTTTCATTTTATTTTTGATTTTGTTTCTTTACGGCTTTTTCTGCGGCTTTTCGATTTTCCGCAGCTTTTCGCGTCTTTTTTTTCTTTGTTTTCCTTTTTATTCATTTTTTTGTTTTTTTGTTTTATTTGTCTTTATTTTCACTCCTGCATATAGTGTTATTTTATTTTATTTGTTTTGCTTGTCTTTTTTTTTATAATAACCTAGTTTGACACCTTTGTTTGTTTGCTGACGAGGGCCCGAGGACCGAGGTGGCTCTTCTCGAAGAGCCGACGCAACCGCGGGAATCGAAGGCGGCTCCCTTCTGCATGGAGCCGCAGGAGAGCGTGAGGAAACAAGAAGGAGTGTGGGAGAGTAGTTAGATTTAGATTAGATTTCTTTTCAGCTCATTATTACTATTGTAATAATACAGGGACAAGACTTGGACTTGATGATCTACCCGGGGTCTGTTTCGTCGAGCACCTGTGTGCTCGGGGGACCTCACCGAGTTTTTCGCCGGTTTCTCACGTTTTTTTATTTTTATTTTCTTTTTAAACTGCTCATATGATTTTTGCGGTTTTGGCCTTAGCTTAGGATTTTTGTTGATTGAGCCGTAATAATTAGGATCCAAACACTTAATATCTGCATGTGCCTATTAGACCGTAGTTGGACCTAATTAAAAATTAATAAAGAAAAGGCTAATATGGTCACTTGAGGGGTCCCGAGCCGCTAGAGGTCTTATACAGCACTGACAGGACCCGTTGTGGCGGGCACCGATCGGCATCCGAGACTGGACACCGACCCCTCCTGTTGACCAGTTAATCATCGGTTCTCTCCGTGTAGAAAGTGCTCGTTAAGGCCGATTTCCTCGTACATCATATATGTAGTTTTATTAAAGTCTTTACATTTATGCGCGGATCACTTTGCATGTAGACTGCTGGAGTCAGGTACGCATCTCTTACTCTGCATGCATCATTGATTTTATCGTGCATCGGCTTTTTCATCTTCTCCCCCTGTTTTCTGGACTTAAAATAATCAGGAGAACCCGAAAAATTTGTTAGGCGTTGTTTGCTTTGAAAAATACCTCAAAAATAAAAACTATAAAATTGGGACTGCTAAACACACATGACCCTAAAAGACACCTCATCATAAAAAAAATTTGTCTTGGGGAGAGCAACCCCCTCATTGTCTGGTTTGCATGAGCGAGAGAGCGACCCGCACCCTAGGCTAGAGCCACATCTGATTCCTTTTCAGACTACTGCTTCTGGGCTAGTTGTTCTCTAGTAAGGATCGCTCCGGTCTCCGGTAAAGCGGGCCGCGATATCCATAACAGAGCGAGTCGATCGGGTAGCCGGTAAACGGTCCACGGCTTGTACTGTCTAGGAAAGATCTAGTTCGGGATCAAGACAGTCTCCTCGGGGCGTCGGATTCCTAACAGCTCGTGTAACCGCTCTGATATCCTGACTTGATCACCTAAATAAAAATTGACAAGATAAATTGACCGAACCCTTACAGTCTTCAGCTTTGTGTGGAGTAGGTGAACTCAGGGTTTGTTTGCTCATCTTGTGTGTTTCCAGATCTCATTTGCCCTATTTATCAGATCAGGATGATGGGCAGGAGGTCTCTTAGGCAGCCTCTGGCTACACTGCTTTCCAGCACTCCAGCCCATTCATCTAGGATGGTTCGCGAGAGCCGAGACCCGCTCTCTGAACCCGAGTTCGATTCCGCCCTGTTCCCCCTAGACCACCCTTCTACCAGTCCTGATATGCCAGTGCCAGATGAGAGACAACAGACAGACGATTTATCGGCATCTGAGTTTGGGTCTTTTGCCTTTGCAGAGACCATGGCCAGCAACGAGGAGCGCACTGAGGGTCAGAGGCCGGAGACGACCACATATGTCCTAGACCAGGGTGCGATCAACACCACCATGTTAGCTTCCCTTGAGACCATGCAGCGACAGATACGTGATCAAGGGGCTTTCATGGTGGAGATGAGGAAAGAGATGGAGAGGATGAGGACCGCACGAGAGCAGCCGAGCGCCGATGGACGGAGGGGACCAGATCATCCAGAGCAGCCAGTGCAGCCGGCAACAGCAGCAACAGAGCCGAGACCGATGCGGGAGTTGCACAACCCCGAATCGACACTGACACACCGGTGGGTGGTTCTTCCGGCGATCGTAGGGGACTTCAAGTTCCCCCCGAACACACTTCAGCTTCTACCCCGCTTCCATGGGCTCGCCACTGAGGAGCACCATCTACATCTCTAGGAGGTCGAGATGATCTGCAGTACAGTCCACGATCAGCAGGTGGACGAGGACACTATCAGGATGATTGCTTTTCCTTTCTCCCTGGCATATAGAGCAGCCAACTTTGCTGAAGCACTTAGGTAGATTCGTATACACATGGGAGCAGCTCCGCACCGAGTACTTGAACAAGTACTATCCACTCGGGTGGACCAATGCAGCGAGGGCCCTGATCAACAACTTCTCCATGCTCCCCAACGAGCAGTTTCATGAGGCATGGGAGAGGTTTCGAGAGCTCACAGACAGGTGCTCGCACCACGACATCACGAAGCCGAACCTAGTTCAGAGCTTCTTCTGTGGGTTGACACCAGAGTTGTAGGGTCTGGTGAACGCTTCTTGTGGTGGTTCCTACTTCGCCAGAGATGAGGATCAGGTCTGGTCCATCTACGAGGAGATGGCCGAGAACTATACAGTGATGTCCCAGACCCGCCTTTACACTCAGGGACGCCCCCAGCCACAGACTGTACAGTACCGGAGGATAGCACGGGTCGATGCCGGTCATTCCACTTTATCTGCGGCAGCCGCACATGGGGATCATCAGCGAGAAGTTGAACGGATCGAGTTGATAGAGAAGAAGCAGTGACAGGGCATCACGCAGATGGATCAGATGGCACAGACGCTGAGTGACCTGAAGACACAGCTCATGTGTCTCCAGGAGGCACAGACGGCTTCTCAGCCCCATCTTAGGTCACGAAGAGATCCTAGCAGCAGCAACAGCTCGTCCCAGCACTCCAGTCAGCCTCGATAGGTTCACCATGACCAGGTGGAGTCGTACCAGCACTCGTCGCCGTCTTACCAGTCACCACCATCCCTAGATATTCAGATGGTGGTTTACCGACCGGATTAGCCTCTGGCAGTACTTCCCCCGCCCTCGTACGAGCAGAAGCCGTTGATGGATGTCAACGGATTCCGTTGGTCGGCCGATAGTTCCCAGCAGCAGCCTCCAGTCTAGGGTGGCCAGTACGGCCAGCAGAGTGAGCAGCAGCCCCCAGTACACCAGCAGCAACAGTCATCCCATTACCAGTAGTATGGTCCTCGTCCCTATCAGCAGGGACAACCGTGGAGGCAAGAGCAGCCTCAGCAGCAGTATCATCCACAGTACCACTCTCACCCGCACCAGCAGCAGCAGCCTCACTACCAGCGAGGCTACCAGTCAGGTTCTCATGGGCTGACCTATGAGAACCATGCCCTGGATAATCTAGCCCGCCTCATGACTGAGCAACATGCTACCTTTCGACGGGAGATGGATGAGTTCCACCAGGAGATGCGGGAGATTGTGAGAGGGAAGGCCGCCATCCCTGCCCAGATCGAGACGAACCCGAACAACCTCAAGAGGAAGTCTGAGCAGGTAGAGTTCACTGAGATTACCACTCCTAGTGCTTCACTTGGTGATATGTCTGCATACATGTTTGATGATGATTTTGTTACACTTAGGAGCGGTAGGATGCCAACAGGCGGCGCCTCGTCTGAGCGACGACCCCACACCACTTCCAGAGCGCTAGGCGAGGAGGAGCGCGGTACTGAGGCCACGCGAGATGATGATGGTGGTGTTGACGCCACCATGGATGTTGATCCAGCCGACGGTACTGAGGCCGTCGTTTCACCAGTTAGAGGAGGTGGTACTGACGCCACCATGAGCAGAGGTTCGATCGCACTCTATTAGACAACGGTTCTTCGATCAACCTACTTCCGGCAGCTCTTCTCGACCGCTTCGAGTTGGGCACTCTCCGACAGAGCAGGACGGTCCTTCAGTTTGCTGATCGATCTGTCAAGAGGATGAAGGGGTTGCTGAAGGACGTTGTCATCACGATTCAGGGCCTAAAATTCCCTGTGGACTTCGTTGTGTTGGACATGGAGATCCCTGAGTCTGTGACAGATACCCCGATCATTCTCGGACGTCCGTTCTTGGCCACAGCCAAGACGGTGTCCGACCATGATAGCGGGAAGGTGTACTTTCGTGTCGAGGGCGAGAGTATACTAATAGAGACGGTCGGGGAGACTAGAGCCAGTGATTCAGCTTGCTTAGAGCCGACTTCCGATTCAGAGCAGATGACAGAGGCAGAGCGAGACATCCACCAGGACTGCGATTTTGTGATTACAGATGACGAGGTAGTTTGGGCAGATTCAGTCGCACAGGCCATCCTCTCACCTTCAAAGTTCACTGATGCAGAGACACCAACAGAGGAGAGCTTGGAGAGTGCATTCCTGGTCCAGGATACATCCCAGGCAGCAGATTCGGTTCCTGACTGCAAGATAGATTTTTGTGAGTATGATACAGATCCCTCGGAGTCAGATATTGATTGGGCAGAGTTTGACGATTTGATACCGTGTCTGACTTCCACTGAGCCTACAGTTATGGAGGAGGTTGATGCCATTCAAAGCAGAGACAGTCCAGCCGAGCAGCCTTCTCCAGATTCAGATTGTGAGTGAGAGTTCTCATTCTCCCATGCAGATTTGGCAGCGTTCACTCAGACCTTTCAGAGGCCATATCCGCCAGCACCTACTTGTCCAGAGCTGAAGCCGCTACCGTCGTCGCTGAAGTATAGGTTCCTTGCGAGTGAGCATGAGATGTACCCAGTCATTATCTCCGCTGATCTGACTGGAGAGCAAGAATCCCGTCTGATGGGGGTTCTTGAAAAGAACACAAGGCAATAGGATGGAGTGTAGCCGATCTCCAGGGGATAAGTCCGGCCATGTGCTCTCACCATATCTATCTCGAGGAGGAGGCCAAGCCGTCGCGTGAGTTCCAGCGGTGGCTGAACCCGAATCTTCGAGAGGTTGTCATGAAGGAGATCTCGAAATGGTGGAGCGCCGATTTTATCTACCCTATCTCCGACTCCAAGTGGTTCAGTTTGTTGCATGTGGTGCCCAAGAAGACGGACATCACTACATTTGTCAGCGAGTCTGGAGAGGAGATTGCTACCCGGTACCCACTTCTTGGCGGGTCTGTGTGGACTACAGACGATTGAACCAAGCCACCAAGAAGGATCATTTCCCCCTGCCCTTTATTGATCAGATTATTGATAGGCTGACAGGGAAGAGCCATTATTGTTTCTTGGATGGGTACTCCGGATATAATAAGGTGTCCATCGCGCCCGAGGACCGGGACAAGACAACCTTCACCTGTCCCTTCGTGACATATGCTTTCAGACGCATGCCATTTGGATTGTGCAACGCTCCGGCGACATTCCAGAGATGCATGTTGTCCATCTTTTCGGACATGGTGGGGGAGTGCTTGGAGGTCTTCATGGATGATTTCTCGGTCTACGGCGACTGATTCGATTCTTATCTTGATTGCCTAGACTGAGTCCTTCAACGATGCATTGAGGTTCACCTTGTGTTGTCTTGGGAGAAGAGTCACTTCATGGTGACTCAGGGGACGGTGCTTGGCCATATCATCTTCAACAGGGGCATGGAGGTTGAACTAGCCAAGGTGGATGTCATTAGAAAACTCAATCTACCGTCCAACTTGCGGCAGTTACGATCTTTTCTGGGGCACGTCGGTTTCTACAGGCGCTTCATTCATGATTTTAGTAGGATTGCCCGACCGTTTACTGATCTGTTGACGAAATACACTGAGTTCCTTGTTGATGATAAGTGTTTATCATCCTTTGAGACTCTCAAGAGTCGAGTTGTCGAGGCTCCTGTTCTCCAGCCACCCGATTGGTCTCTCCCATTTGAGATCATGACAGACTTCTCCAATTTTGCCGTGGGGGCAGTGCTGGGACAGAGGGGTGGAGTCCCATTTGCTATTCACTACGCTAGCCGTACATTGGATGCCGCGCAGCGGAACTATACAGTCACTGAGAAGGAGATGCTAGCCGTAATTTTCGCCCTAGATAAGTTCAGATCTTACATCATTGGATCTAGAGGGACCATCTTTACTGATCATACCGCCATCAGGTACCTCATGACAACTCGATCGGAGCGCGGATCCCCAAAACCCCGCTCGGACGTGGATTAGGGATGAACATAGATGGATTACGACCCGGGGTTTACGGATTTGGAGCTCGGATCAAGTGGCAATAATTTGGAGAAATCGGGTCGGGGAACTGGATCCGCGGGTCTGTGGTACAGGGGGGAGTTGACCGGAGGTCAACATCCCCCGTGACCAATGAGAGTTGGCCACATCAAAATGATTTAGAAATTAAAAAAAATAGTAAATGGCCGATTTATGTAAAACTCAAAAAATAAAAAATGTTTCTTTTATTTTGAACTATTTTTTGTGATTTTTATTTATTTTTTTTGAAATAAAAATTAGGTATTTACAATATAGTATGATATACATAGGTATATACAATATTGGATTTTTAATTTTGATTTTTAATTATTTATTTTTGTACATTTTATTCCAATTTTATATTTTATTTATTTATAGAATAAAATTTGGAATATTTTGGTATTTTTATTTTATTTTTTATTTTTTATTTACAAGGGCTAAATAATTAGATATATACACACATATACATGGTCTATATACAATGTTTCTTTTGATTTTAATTTTTGTTCTTTTTATTTTATTTTTGTTTTTATGGTTTTTATTTTATTTATTTACATAATAGAATATAGAATATGTACAATTTTTATGGGATTTTAATTTATTTATTTATAGGGATAAATAAATAGCTAAGGGGTTTCTATATACAAGGCTTATGCATAAGGTGAAGGCATTTTTATTTTCTTTTTAATTTCCTCATTTTTATTTTGATTTAATATTTAAAAATATATACATATAAATACAACCCAATTTTATTTTTGTTTTTAGAGGAAAATATTTTTATTTATTTATTTACAGGTATATACACATGAGCTTCCTTATCTCTCTCTACTTGGGTTTTTATGCGGTCAGGCCCATGCTGAGCCCTCCCTTGGGATTAAGTCGCTCAATATTTATTCTAAATATCTCCCTCTTTTTCTTTTAATTCTTTATTCTTTTATTTATGCACAAAAACATGGTAATTATTTATTTTTACGCAATGCCTGCTTTTTGATAATTATTGATATTTACAAATATATACATGTGTATTGCAAAGGTTTTGTAGCTAAAATAAAAGAATAAAGAGTGATGAATGGGTATTCATCACCCCCCTATACTTAACTTTGCTAGTCCCTTAGCAAACACTTATTTGAAAAAGAAGTGAAAAAAAGAAAAATAAAAAGAGGAGAAAATGCATGGATCAAAGTTGATTATTAAACTTGCCTTCAGTAAATTGAATTATGGAGCTCGATCAGATCTTTGGATTATCAATGTGTCGGAACCTGATTTAGACTTAGTTTTAAAACTTAACAGCCTCTAAGATCCACTAATCTATAATCAAGACTCCTCAACAATCCAGATCAGAACAAGTCATCATACATAAACCCTGAAGACTATGAGTCTTTCCTTGTACTATGTAAGTGAGATCTAGCTCTCCACCTCAGAAGTGGCAACTTGACAACCCTCCCCAATAAGGTAACTCTATGACCCTAGTCTGTCCACTCTTTCCTCGAGGAGCGGGGTATTCCCTTCTAAGTTCAAGTACAACCGACTCAAGAAGAGGGGGAAGAAGAGAATGGACTATGGCCAGTGTAGCCATGTATCCTTGGGAGCTCAACCAATGTAGCTAAGTCTCCTTTCTGCAAGCTACATGAGATGGAATCCATAAGTCTCAAGCTTTGCTTATTACACTTTATACATACTCCGGTGGGATTATCATTTTCTATCAGACCCACCACTTTTTTGGAGTTATTTTCTTTTTGCATTTTTTTTCAAGTGCATCTATACAACATATACATGTGCAGCATATATACATAAGGAGTTTTTCCTCTTGAGCCAGTAGACTATCCCTCTTTTGAAGCATTATTGCAACCCACAACTCCTGTCTTAGACCTCATGGCAACCAGACCAAGTTGAGACGCACTTCCTTCACTAAAAGAAGAAGAGAGGTTTCGCCTAGAAGTACTACCCTCATATGCTACCCCAAGTCAAGGAAGACTGCCTCCTTACCACCTCATCCGTAGAGAGCTCGGTGCTAAGTGTGGGTCCAAGTAAAGCCATTGTCTATATGAGTCATGTGTGTGTTGTTAAGTGCTCTACTTAGGCTCATTGAGATGACATGCGATCATAGCCTAGTGGACTCAAAGAATTAAGTCACCATGGACCTGAAAAGCCTTAACCCTAAGCCTTATAAGGTTCCTCTTATAATTAAGTGGATTAAGATCTTAATCAAGCTCCATTTCCCAATTTAATTCCAAGCTAGTTTAAATGTCAACTATAATCCGAGAAAAACTATATACATGTATATACAAAGATGCTATTTAAACAATATTTACACAAATAAAAAATTTTTGAAAAATGTTTTGAAATCATGAATGTATGCATGAATGCAAGTTTTGCAAAATATTTACACAAATTTACACAAGATTTTTGCAATCTTTTGATTTTCAAAACATTTTGGAAAGATTTTGTACTATATACATAATTTTGATATGCACATAATTACACAAACTTTACACGAAAGGTATTTGAAAATATTTTTACAAAAATAATTTTGTACACTAGCTATGTATGTGCAATAAAAAAATGATTATTTACAGGGAAAAAATTTTAATTTTTATGGATTTTGGACTTTTAGCCTTTTTTATTTATTAACACACTCACACAAAGTACGAGTTATTGCTAAAGTATATATGAAATATAGACACACCCCTCTATACTTAGCTCGAACGATGTCCTCAGAGTCAAGAGAGATGAAGAAGACATAACTCATGCTATGTATAGGGAAGTGAAAAGGAAGGCAATATACAAAGACGAATGAATGAATAGAAATCAAGAGGTTCTCGGCTTTTCCCCCTATACTTAGTATCAAATGATCCTAAGTATAGCAGGATGTACACTAAGGGAAAACCGAGTGAAGAATGTACAGGGTCTACCCCCCCTATACTTAGGGTAAAATATCCCTAAGTATAGGCAGCAAAAACAAGGGTAAAATGAATCAAAAGAATACCCGAGAGTCCAACATCCCCCCTATACTTAGGGTAAAGTACACCCTAAGTATAGCATAATCAAAAGATGAGGAAAGGGATGTGGGACTGAAGAATGGAATGATATGGACAACTAGATCTATACAAGTCGGGAGAATAGTGATAATCAGGCGTGAGATGCAATAGATGTGAGTCAAAAGACCACATCTCACGCAAAGTGAATAGGGGCAACATCAACGACCCGCGGTTCATGATCTAGAAATGGCTTGAGCCGCTGGCCGTTCACTCGAAAGGTACTCTCAGAAGACAACTCAGATATATCGATACTTCCATTGTCGTGTACCTTTCTCACTAGATAAGGTCCCTTCCATTTGCTCTGTAGCTTCCCTGGAAATAGCGAAGCCTAGCATCAAACAGCCATACTCTCTGTCCAGGCTCAAAATGCTTGTGGCTGATATGAGAATCATGCCACTCCTTCACCCTCTCCTTGTACTGTAGGCTGTTTGAGAAGGCGGTATCACGAAGATCCTCCAAGGCTGCTAACTCTGCCCTCCTCTGGTCTCCTACACTATCTGGATCCAAAAGTATATCTGTGACTGCCCAAAGTGACTTGTTTCTCAACTCAACTGGTAAATGGCACGGCTTATCATATACGAGGAGAAAGGGAGATGTGCCCAAAGGTGTCTTGAAAGACGTCCTATATGCCCACAATACCGAGTCCATAAGCTGTGACCAATCCTTTCGGTTTTCTGCAATATAGTCTTGATCTCCCTGTTCGACACCTCGGCTAGACCATTCGTCTGTGGATGGTGTGGGGTGGCAACTCGATGGTCTATACTGAACTCGCTAGCAAGGGCATTCACCTCGTCGTTGATGAAATGAGACCCCCCGTCAGATATCAACACTCGAGGTACCCCGAACCGTGTAATGATATGTATCCTAAAAAATCTGCAAACAGTCCTAGCATCTGCGGTTCGGGCGGGGATGGCCTCAACCCAACGACTCACATAGTCAACGGCCAACAGAATGTACTCAAATCCCTGACTCTTAGGGAATGGACCCATGAAATCGATGCCCATGTGCCAAAAATCTCACAGAAGTGAATGGATTGCATCGGCATCATATCACGATGTCCACAAGTGCCCATCCTCTGAAAGTCAGTACACCTCTTCACGAACTCATCAGAGTCCTCGAAGAGGGTAGGCTACCATAGGCCGGATTGGAGCACTTTCTGTGCCGTTCTCCTCCCAGAGTGATGTCCTCCTGCCTCAAGCTTGTGGCAGTAAGTGAGGACGCTATGGTGCTCCTCCTGAGGAATGCACCTACGCCAGACGCTATCCCCTCCTTCGTGGTAATGGATGGGATCCTCCCAGTGGTAAGACTTGGCCTTCGCGAGGAAGGTCTCAAGCCTCTGCCTGGGCCAATCTTGTGGAACTTTCTTAGCAACAAGAAAGTTCACAATATCAGCATACCACGGGAGAGAGGCGATAGCAAGGATCGCCTCATCTGGGAAGGTCTCACAAATAGGGTCAATCTGCTCAGAATCCTCAAGATGCTCTAGTCGGGAGAGATGATTCGCCACCACATTCTTGACTCCAGGCTTATCCTTGATCTCTATGTCGAACTCCTAAAGTAGAAGGATCCATCTAGTCAGTCTGGCCTTCGCATCCTTCTTTGCCATGAGGTACCTGATGGCGGTATGATCTGTGTACAAGGTCACTCTAGATCCAATAATGTATGATCTGAACATATCTAGGGCGAAGACTGCAGCTAGCATCTCCATCTCTGTGATTGTGTAGTTCCGCTGCGCGGAATCCAATGTGCGGTTAGCGTAGTGGATTGCAAATGGAACTCCATCCCTCCTCTGTCCCAGCACGGCCCCCACGGCAAAATCAGAGGCATCCATCATGATCTCGAATGGGAGAGACCAATCAAGCGGCTATAGAACAGGAGCCTCAACTATACATCGCTTGAGAGTCTCAAACGACGAAAGACACTTGTCATTGACAAGGAACTCGGTGTCTTTCATCAGCAGGTCAGTCAACGGCCGGGCAATCCTACTGAAATCATGAATGAATCGTCGGTAGAAACCAACGTGCCCCAGGAAAGACCGTAACTGCCGCAAATTGGATGGTGGTGCGAGTTTTCTAATGACATCTACCTTGGCCGGATCAACCTCCATGCCCCTGTTGGAGATGATATGGCCAAGCACCGTCCCTTGAGTCACCATGAAGTGACTCTTCTCCCAAGATAGCACAAGGTGAACCTCTATACATTGCTGAAGGACTCGGTCTAGGCAGTCAAAACAGGAGTCGAATCCGTCGCCGTAGACCGAGAAATCATCCATGAAGACCTCCAAGCACTCCCCTACCATGTCCGAAAAGATCGACAGCATGCATCTCTGAAAAGTCACAGGGGCATTGCATAGCCCAAATGGCATGTGTCAGAAGGCGTATGTGCCGAAGGGACAGGTAAAGGTAGTCTTGTCCTGGTTCTCGGGAGCGATGGCCACCTGGTTGTAGCCCGAGTACCCATCCAAAAAATAGTAATGGCTCTTCCCTGCCAGTCTCTCAATGATCTGATCTATAAAGGGAAGGGGGAAATGATCCTTCTTGGTGGCCTGGTTGAGTCGTCTGTAATCCACGCAGACTCGCCAAGAAGTGGGTACCCATGTAGCAATCTCTTCTCCAGACTTGCTGACCACTGTAGTGATGTCCGTCTACTTGGGCACCACATGCAAAGGGCTGACCCACTTGGTGTCGGAGATGGGGGTAGATAAAATCGGCACTCCACCATTTCGATATCTCCTTCATGACAACCTCTCTCAGATTCAGGTTCAGCCACCGCTGGAACTCACGCGACAGCTTCGCCTCATCCTCGAGATAGATATGGTGAGAGCACAGGGCCGGACTTATCCCCTGGAGATATGATACGCTCTATCCTATCATCTTGTGGTTCTTTTCAAGAACCCCCATCAGACGGGATTCCTGCTCTCCAGTTAAATCGGCGGAGATAATGACTGGGTACATCTCATGCTCACCCGCAAGGAAACTATACTTCAGCGATGCAGTAAGCGGCTTCAGCTCTGGACAACTGGGTGCTGGTGGATCTGGCCTCTGAAAACTCTGCGTGAATGCTGCCAAATCCGCATGGGAGACTGAAACTCTCTGTCACTCTCTGAATCTGGAGAAGGCTGCTCTGATGGACTGTCTCTTCTCTGCTCGGCATCTACCTCCTCCCTAGATGCAGGCTTAGTGGAAGTCAGATCTGGTATGTACTCATCAAAATCTGCCCAGTCAAAATCTGACTCCGAGGGATCTGTATCATCTAAGGTGGCCTCAGTACCACCATCATCACAAAACAAATCAGTATCGCGGTCGAGAACCGGCTCTGCTGCCTCAAAAGTATCTTGGACCAGGAGTGTGCTCTCCAAGCTCTCCTCTGCTGGCGTCTATTCATCAGCGAACTCTGAAGGTGAGAGGATGGCATGTGCATCTGGATCTGCCCAAACTGCCTCGTCATCTGTGATCACAAAGTCACAGTCCTGGTGGATGTCTGGCCCTGCATCTGGCATCTGCTCTGTATCGGAAGTAGTCTCTGAGCATGCTCTGTCTCTGGCTCTACTATCCTCGACCGTCTCTATTTGTACACTTTCACCCTCGACGCGAAAGTATACCTTCCCGCTATCATGGTCGGTCACTGCCTTGGTTGTGGCCAAGAACGGGCGACCGAGAATGATGGGGGTATCGGTCACTGAATCAGGGATCTCCATGTCCAACACTACGAAGTCCACGGGGAATTGCATGCCCTGAATAGTGACGACAACGTCTCTCAGCAACCCCTTCGGCCTCTTGACAGATCGATCAGCAAACTGAAGGACTGTCCTGCTCTGTCGAAGAGTGCCCAACTCGAAGCGGTCGAGAAGGGCTGCCGGAAGTAGGTTGATCGACGATCCGCTGTCTAATAGAGTACGGTCGAACCTCTGCTCTCTGATGTGGCATCTGACATACGGGGCTCCAGAATCTGTCCTCTTGGCCGGCAGACGGTTCTGGATCGCGAAACAAGTAGCTCTGGTCAGCACATGGATCTTTGAATGGTGGTTCCTCCTCTTCCTCCTAACTGTAGTCCTGTCTCTGAGTGAACGCTGGAGTAGAGGGATGTGCTGCAAAGCCTCCTGAAGAGTCAGTTGAATGTGAAAACGATCTATCATCTGTTGGTTGAACTCTTCCTACTGTCTCTTTTTAAGATTTTCAATTTTCTTCCCCTTCCCCATCTGAAGGCCTCTAGGGAAGGGGATCACAGGGTCCTTCTCAGATGAAGGACTAGGAACGGGTCTGAGCTGCTCGACGGCAGGATCCACACATACATCAAGCACCACAGTGGGACCAGAAGAAAATAAACCCTTTCCTTTATTTCCAGAAGTGTTCCGAGATACATCATCAAAAGGAAAAACTACAAGACCCTAAGAAGAACTGGTGGCATCAGCACCACCCTCGCCTGGAAGATTCGCGGACTCAGTACCGCGCTCTGGCTCGGCAACATGGGTGGCCTCAGTACCACCTCCTCCAACTAGTGAAATGGCGGCCTCAGTACCGCAGTGGGATCAGCATCCGTGGTGGCATCAGTACCACCGTCATCATCTCTAGCAACCTCAGTACCGCTCTCCTCCTCGCCTGGCGCTCTGGAAGTATCCTCAGGGTGTCGCTCAGACGAGTCGTCGCCTGCTGGCATCCTACTGCTCCTAAGTGTGATAAAATCAGTATCAAACAAATATGCAGACATACCTCCAAATGTATCACTAGGAGTGGCATACTCAGTACGAACTACCTTCTCAGACTTCCTCTTAAGGTTGTTGGGATTCGGCTCGATCTGGGCAGGGATGGCGGCCTTCTCTCTCACTATGTCCTGCATCTCCTGGCGGAACTCATCCATCTCACATCGGAATGTAGCATGCTGATCTGTGAGGAGGCGGGCTATGTCATCCAAGGCGAGGTTCTCATAGGATGTCCCATGAGAACCTGATGGGTAGCCTCTCTAGTAGTGAGGCTACTGCTGCTGCTGTGGGTGAGAGGGGTATGACTGTGGATGATGCTGCGGCTGATGAGGTTGATCACGCCTCCAAGACTGTCCCTGCTGATAGGGACGAGGACCATACGACTGTGACAGCTGTGGCTGCTGCTGAGTGTATGTTAGGGGTTGTTACTACTGGTGATCCCTCTGATGGCTGTACTGGCCACCCTGTCCTAACAGTTGCTGCCGGGGCTGGGCATCTCCGGCTGCCCAACGGAATCTGGGATGGTCTCGTCGGATACCGGGCTGGGGGCAGTCGTACCAAATCCCGTTGACATCCATCAACGACTCTGAATCATACTGGGGTGGCGGGAGCACTGCTAGAGGCTGATCCAGCTGGTATACCACCATCTGAGTGTCAGTGGATGGTGGTGCATGGTAGGAAAGCTGCGGCTACTGGTATGGCTCCGCCTGTACAAGATGGACCTGTCTAGGCTGCTGGTGGGAGCTGGAGCGCTGGGACGAGCTGCTGCTGCTTCTAGGATCGCCTCGTGCCTGAGAACGGGGCTGGGAAGCCATCTGTGCCTCCTAGATACACATGAGCTGTGTCTTCAGGTCACTCAGGGTCTGTGCCATCTGCTCCATCTGCGTGATGCCCTAGCACTGCTTCTTCTCAATAATCTCCCACTGGTCCAGCTTCTTGCTGATGATCCCCATGTCTGCGGCTGAACTCTCTGCATGTGCTGCTGCCGCGGATGAACTGGAAGGACCGGTGTCGGCCCGTGCTATCCTCTGGTACTGCACGGTCTGTGGCTGCTGGCGTCCCTGTGTGTACAATCTAGTCTGGGATATCACCATGTAGTTCTCGACCATCTCCTCGTAGATGGCCCAGACCTGATCGTGATCCTTGGCGAAATAGGACCCGCCACAAGAAGCATTCACCAAGCCCTGAAGCTCTGGTATCAGCCTGCTGAAGAAGCTCTGAACTAGGTTCAGCTTCGAAATGTCATGGTGTGGGCATCTGTCGGTCAGCTCACGGAACCTCTCCCATGACTCATGGAACTGCTCGTTGGGGAGCATGGAGAAGTTGCTGATCAAGGCTCTAGCTGCGTTCGTCCGCTCGAGTGGATAGTACTTGTGCAAGTACTCGGTGCGGAGCTGCTCCCAGGTGTAGACGAACTTCCCCAAGTGCTTCAGCCAGGTGGCTGCTCTGTCTGCTAAGGAGAAGGGGAAGGCAATGATCCGTACAGTATCCTGGTCCACCTGACGGTCGTAGACTGTGTTGCAGATCATCAAGAACTCCTGGAGGTGGAGATGGGGCTCCTCTGTGGCGAGCCCATGGAACCGTGGGAGAAGTTGCAAAGTGTTCGGGGGGAACTTGAAGTCCCCCACGATGGCTGGTAGTACGACCCAGTGATGCATCAAGGTCGATCCGGGGTTGTGTAACTCCCGCATCGGTCTCGATGGATCAGATGCGGCTGTTGCGGCTGCTACGGTGGCTGCGGCGGCTGCCGCATGGTCGGGCATCCTCGGCCCGTCTCCAGGCTCGCGCTGGTAGCGAGCGGCTCTCAACTGCTCCATCTCATGTCTCATGTCCAACATGAATGCTCCTTGATCCCTCAACTGATGCTGAACTGTCTCGAGGGAGGCGATCAGGGTGGAGTTGATCGCACCCTGGTCCATAATGAATGTCTGATCATGCTGGGGACCTCTGGTGCGGTCGTCACTACTGTCGGCCATGGTCTCTGCAAAAGCAAAAGACCCAAACTCAGGTGCCGATAAATCATCTGACTGACTCTCCTCTGGCACTGGTATCTCGGAATCAGAAGAAGGGGGATCGAGAGGGAACAGGGTGGAGTCGAACTCGGGTTTGGAGAGAGGGTCTCGGCTCTCACGAACCAACCTAGATGAGCAGGTAGACGTGCCGGAAAGAGGTGCAGCCAGAGGCTGCCTAAGAGACCGTCTGCCCATCATCTTGATGTGGCGAGTTGGGCGGATGAGATCTGGTAATAACTATGATCACATGCAAAACCCCCGATTCACCAACGCAACGCGAGCTGAAGACCGTAAAGCCTCAGTCAATTATCTTGTCAATTTTATTAGGTGATCAGTCATGATAGCAGAGCGATTACGTGACCTGTTGGGTAATCCGATATTTTCTCAACCGACTGTCCCATATAGAAATACCCGGTAATCAGTCGAGAAAATATCGGATGGCTCTACCTAGTGTGCAGGTCACTCCCTCGCGTAAGCAAACCAGACAAGGAGGGGGTCGCTCTCCGACGAACCGCAAAATCGGCCCTCTAATAATGTGTTTTTAGCACATGTAATCGTCATCGTAGCTGGGCCAATTTTGGTCGTCAAAACGATCACCTCATTAAGAGATATGCCATAAGGAGTCGAAATGAGGTGAGCGAAGATTTAATTTTTTTTACTTGGTAAGATACCAAGGTCGAACTCAGGGACACGAGCCTCTCTCTTATTAAGCAGATTTAAGTGTATTTAATTAGGTGTTGAATTAAAGCCTATAGGTCAAATGATGCAAAGACACAAAACAAGGCAATGCATTAAAAAGAACATGCATTTTTTATCATTTTTTTCGTGCAAGTAACTGCAATGCAATGCAATGGAGATATGCCCTAGATCAAGATGATGAGCCAATTAACCCATAAGTTAATTTCAGATTAAATGGTGTGACATAATCAATTTGAACAAGGCAGAAGTTAAGAAATTAGAGACACATGGTTATAGAATAATACATCAAAACTCATTGTGTCCAACACAACAATTAAGCATGCCATTAGAAAGATCATCAAACCAGCTTTAAAATGAAACTAAAATCAACTCAATTGGATATATGTAGCTCAAGATATGCATAAAAGAAAGCAAGGGCATAAATGCAATAAAACATGAAAGATAACTAGCATATAGGTCCCTGGGAAGGGCCAAATTGTAAATAAAATAACCGCGAGGCCTTCCCTGTAAATACCCCATGCGCGCGGGGTATTTTTGCAATTATTAGAACCCGCAGGGTGTAGATTGCAAAATACCCCAGGCGCGCATGCATAACACGTGATGTCTGGACCTAAATGCAATATTGAAAACATAGCGGGGCCTCGTTGCAATTAGCCCAGTGAAGCACGTGCCAGGCACGTGCTTCCTAGGCTCGGGATGGCTAGGAGGCTCGGCGTTGCTTCGGCGTAGGCTCGGTTGGTACGAGGCTTGACGCAGGCTCGTGGAGGCTCGGAGATAGCCAGGGCCTATAGGTCCGGGTGGCAGGCTCGGTGAAGACGTGGCTCTGACACGTGGCTGCATCGGGTCTGTTGGATCGAGAAGATCCAACGACGAAGGAAGACATCGACGTGGCTCCTCATTGGCCGTTGGATGGTCGCCAGGAGGGATCATCCAACGGCGCCTGTACGCTCTCCTTCCTCTACTGCTGGCGGCGCTTCTGGAGCTCCGGCGAAGGAACTCCAGCTCCGCCGCTCTTCCTTGGCGATGATAGAACTCGCCCGATGCTCCTGAGAGGTTGTCGATGAAGATTGGAGCACGGGCGAGGTGATGGACCTCTTGGTGTGGGCTGTCGGAGCTCGCATGTCGACGGCGAACTCGGTGGAGTTAGCCCGGCGAGCTCTCCGGCCATTGAAGTTTAGGGCTCCTGCAGCGTTAGTAATGCATAGCCGAAGCAATTCGAAGTGCGTGCGTGAATAGGTGAGCGAGATGGGAGCTAATCGAGTGGAGAAGGTGGCAGCTCTTAGCTCCTCCGCCGTGAGTGGCGGAGGAGGTGGGTCGGAGGCGATGGAGGTTGTGGAAGAAGGAAAGCATGATCGGAGATGGTCGCGAGGACGGGGGTGGTGTGGCTGAGCTTTGGAGGATGTGAGTGGAGGGTAAACACGGCCGGAGTGACCGAGAAAAATCGAAGAAAAATACGAGAGAAGAGGAAGAGGAACTTACCTTGCCGGAGATGGACGGGAGCTTGGGCTGAGCTTCACAATAGAAGCCACGGTCTTCGCTGGACCTCCGCAGCTACTGGAGGCAGCTCGAGCGGGCTCGGAGTACCGCGACGACGCCATGATCGGCGAAGGGTCGTCACCGGAGGCATTGGCCGTCTTCGCTCAATCCTCCGCCTCCCCTGTCACTGGGAGACGGAGGAGGGCTGGGCCATGCCCCTACGTAAAGGTGGACAACCGGCGAAAGGTGGGGGGAGCGGTGTATTTGAAGGGGAAGGTTGGCGGTTTGCTGGCGAAGACGTGAGGTTTGACCGTGGATATGGGGCGACTGGAGGGTAGTTATGGGTCGTGGAGGTGTGCGCGAGGGAGAAGGATGATGGGGGTTGACCGGTAGGTGTTTGGTTAGTGGTGATGGTGGTCGGAGTAAGTGGGGTAATAGGAAGGGGGTGAGGTGTTCATGCGGTGAAATCGTGGGGGGAAGAGGTCATAGGAGGTAGACGACGATCTCCTGACCGTTGGATCTGGAGATCCAACGGTGGAGAGTAAGGTGCGGAGTGACGGCGCAGATGGGATCTGGGGCGATGTGATCAACGGGCGGTGATCGCGCCACGTGGCGAGACGAGGTCGAGGCGCAAAGGATGGCTCAGATGGAATGCTCAGGCCGATCGAGCGGTTGAGGGGCTTCAAGGGAATGAGCGGCCGAGATGGTTGATCAGGAGCGCGATCGGAGGGCAGATGGGCGTGGCCGTGTGGCATGACGAGGCTAAGGCGCCCACGTGCGGTGTAGATTGATCGTGGGGGACATCTGACGGTCGTGGATAAGGAGCGGTGTGGAGAGGTCTGGGCCGTTGATCTCAGGAGAAGATCTGATGGCCCAGATCGCGGGCGGGTATGTCAAGAGAGCCGGGCCACGTGGCGCCCCAGAATGGGCCACGTGGCCCAATCAGATTATTCCGAAGGTTCTTCTTATTTTTGAGGGCCCTATTGGCCGAATTTGAGAAAACTCAAAACATGAAAGTTGTAGATCTTGATGAGATCTACAAGTTTCATGTTGACCAAAACTCGAAAAGAGATCAAACGAGGACACGAAATACTTTTGAGGGTATTTTTATGTCTAAAAATACCACGAATTTTTTGTTTTGTCATTTTTTTGTGATTTTTAATTTATTTAGGACTCTGTTAATTATTAGACACTAACAGGGATTTATTGACAAAACCTTAAGCAAGGGGGTTAATTATAACAAATAAAGATGATGAAACTGAGGTTCATCACCCCCCTATACTTAAACTATGCTCGTCCTCGAGCATCAAAAAAGAATGACTAAGTTGGATTAACCCCCTTGTGCATGTGGAATACCGGATCCAATCTGATCAAGTCGACTCGGCTTCAGAGATCCAAAATTTTAGAGTTCACCTAGCCTTTAATCAAGAGGCTTCCAATTCCTCTACTTCTCTAGACTCTCTCTTGATGTACATATAAACTAAAGGATATGAAATTTAGTGTTGACTGCAATTCTGAGAGTAGAGTTATTTGTCACCCAAAATCTTGGTCCGAGAAAATCTCCTAAGGACCCAATCCTCAGCACTAGGGAATAAATCAAATCTTGCATTCAGTCTACCGTCTCTTTAGTTGTCAGACTTAGAAAATGTGGATGGCAGGCCAGAAAATGGAGGGCATGGGATTGTGTCAATTCTTCTCTCCCTCTCATTGGAACAAGGATTCTCTCTAGTGCCTTTTACGCAACACATTTTTTTTGGTGTTGATCAGTGCGTCCGTCAAGAGAAGTTGGAGCCGTCTGCACTTGTTTTCCTGGGAGTACACCGGGGTGTGTCTCTTTTGAGTACCTATCGTACCTTCGACACCCAGACTTGTAGCATTTACGATGCAGAGCCCTTTTTTGGTGCAAGCCCGACTCCTGGTCCTAATAGCGGTGGTCCAAGTGGACACTTTGAAAAGTTTGGGAGCGCTCGCCTTTGGTGGAAGCTCTTTGATATTTGACTTGGTGGAATGAGAGCTTTTCTTTGAATTTCATTGACTTGTATAATTTGTGGCTAGATCCACTGCTTTTACCAAGAGTTGGCGCACACTGATCAACATTTTTTTTATTTATTTTTCACACCCAGGCACTTAGGTCAATATCAAGAGATTAGTATAAGAATCAAGTTCTCATACTGGCTAATATTGCTGACACTCAGGTTTCCTGAAGCCTCCAAAGATTTTATCCCATCCTCGAACATCATTAGATCAAAATCCAAATTCGACTTCCTCATCCCAGTCCCTCAGGTGAAAAATCAACTCATCTCAATCAAAACCGCAGTCGTGCATGTGATGTGCTGATCATATTCTTTTGTCTGAGACTAAGCATGGAATATAGCATGCAAATCTAGAAACCTAGGGGAATATGGATGATTAAGTCGAAGACCCTGATGGCTAAGGCAGGTTATCCTAAAATCTCAAAGACTTCTAAAAGCTAAGTCTTCTTGACCGAATCAGATCCTGGGTGAATGTGAAAATATAGAGGACTAATCCATCTTCTTCATTCAAAAACAAGACACCTCTTTTTTTTTTTTTAACTTCAAGAGATATTAGAACTTCCTAAACTCAATTGAGCATCCGTGGTTCAGCCAGTATGGATGTAAGTACAGGCCGAAGCCCGTTGCTTGAGGATGGGGCCTTGCGCGATGTCCTCTAAACCATCCAATCTGCTAAGGGCGAACCCTCACTGAACGCGGCTGACTTAATTGGGCTTAGTTAGTCATTAATAGCTCCTAAAGGTTTTTAGGGGTTTTCTGATTTTTATGGATTTTAATAAGAGAGTTAAAACACAAGTTAGACTCAACTTTCCTTGATAAAGAGATGGCGATCTTTCAAAACCCACGTCACACAAAATAAAAATTTTCAAAACATTTTCAAAAATCATTTTCGAAAATATTTCTATAAAATAGTGTAACATAATATCGAAAAATCGCGAAAATCCTTTGAGTTTTCTTAGTCCAAAGAATTTTACCTTAGCCAAAAAGTTTTTAATTTTTCAAATTTTTCAGATTATAGCTAAAGTAAATATACGGTACGCTAGGCTGAGCTTGGGCTGAGCTTCACAATAGAAGCCACGGTCTTCGCTGGACCTCCGCAGCTACTGGAGGCAGCTCGAGCGGGCTCGGAGCACCGCGACGACGCCATGATCGGCGAAGGGTCGTCACCGGAGGCATTGGCCGTCTTCGCTCAATCCTCCGCCTCCCCCTGTCACTGGGAGACGGAGGAGGGCTGGGCCATGCCCCTACGTAAAGGTGGACAACCGGCGAAAGGTGGGGGGAGCGGTGTATTTGAAGGGGAAGGTTGGCGGTTTGCTGGCGAAGACGTGAGGTTTGACCGTGGATATGGGGCGACTGGAGGGTAGTTATGGGTCGTGGAGGTGTGCGCGAGGGAGAAGGATGATGGGGGTTGACCGGTAGGTGTTTGGTTAGTGGTGATGGTGGTCGGAGTAAGTGGGGTAATAGGAAGGGGGTGAGGTGTTCATGCGGTGAAATCGTGGGGGGAAGAGGTCATAGGAGGTAGACGACGATCTCCTGACCGTTGGATCTGGAGATCCAACGGTGGAGAGTAAGGTGCGGAGTGACGGCGCAGATGGGATCTGGGGCGATGTGATCAACGGGCGGTGATCGCGCCACGTGGCGAGACGAGGTCGAGGCGCTAAAGGATGGCTCAGATGGAATGCTCAGGCCGATCGAGCGGTTGAGGGGCTTCAAGGGAATGAGCGGCCGAGATGGTTGATCAGGAGCGCGATCGGAGGGCAGATGGCGTGGCCGCGTGGCATGACGAGGCTAAGGCGCCCACGTGCGGTGTAGATTGATCGTGGGGGACATCTGACGGTCGTGGATAAGGAGCGGTGTGGAGAGGTCTGGGCCGTTGATCTCAGGAGAAGATCTGATGGCCCAGATCGCGGGCGGGTATGTCAAGAGAGCCGGGCCACGTGGCGCCCCCAGAATGGGCCACGTGGCCCAATCAGATTATTCCGAAGGTTCTTCTTATTTTTGAGGGCCCTATTGGCCGAATTTGAGAAAACTCAAAACATGAAAGTTGTAGATCTTGATGAGATCTACAAGTTTCATGTTGACCAAAACTCGAAAAGAGATCAAACGAGGACACGAAATACTTTTGAGGGTATTTTTATGTCTAAAAATACCACGAATTTTTTGTTTTGTCATTTTTTGTGATTTTTAATTTATTTAGGACTCTGTTAATTATTAGACACTAACAGGGATTTATTGACAAAACCTTAAGCAAGGGGGTTAATTATAACAAATAAAGATGATGAAACTGAGGTTCATCACTCTCCCCAAGACAAAATTTTCGGTGAGCGTCTTTTAGGGTCAATAGAGTTAACCAGTCCCAATTTTATGGTTCAAATTTTTAGGTGTTTTTCTATAATCAAACAAAATTGCCTAACGGATTTTTCGGTTCTCCTGGTTATTAAGTCCAAAAATAAGGGGGGAGAAGTCGAAAAAGCCGATGCGCGATAAAATCAATGATGCATGAAGAGTAAGAGATGCATACCTGACTCCAGCAGTCTACATGCAAAATGATCCGCGCAGAATTGAAAGACAGAAAATAAACTACCTAAATGGTGCAGGCGGAAAACCGAGTCCCTAAATAGCAATTCTACTCGAAAGAACGGCTAGTCGACCACCAGCCTCCAATCCAAAGAGTCCGGTCTCGGTCCACCCCTCCTCCTCCCGACAAATCGGGTTTAGGAGCAGCGCTTGGCAGGGTGGGCTGCGGCACGTAGGCTCGAAGGAAGTGAGTCGACTATTTTATTAATCTTTTTATTATAGGTCCAATTACCGATCTATAGGTGCAGGCAGATATATTAGGGTGCTTTGATCCTACTAATTACATCACAATCAAGTAGAAAATCCTAAGTCTAGGGGCTCGAAAATCCGTGAGAAATCGGAAAAGGCGGTAAAGAAAACAAAACCGCGAAAAACTGCGAAGAAAACTAAGGGGTCCCCCGAGAACACCGGTGCTCGACGAAACAGACCCCGAGAGTGTCTAAGTCCAAGAGAGTGTCCTGTCCCTGTATTATTACAATAGTTCAAATGTTGCAGATAATAAACCTAACTACTCTAAACTACTCCTCCCACACTCGGTTGTTTCCTCGCACTCTCCGCGGCTCCGTGCAGAAGGGAGCCGCCTCCGATCACTGCGGTTGCTCCGGCTCCTCGAAAGTTGCCGCCTCGGTCCTCGGGCCCTATCAAGAAAATAGCAAAGTATGTCAAGCCAGATAAAATAAAACAGATAAAGCAAATAAAATAAATAGGGATATATGTGCAAAAATACAAATAAAAATAAACAAGCAAAATCAAATAAAAACAAAAATAAAATAAAATAAAATAAAATAAAGAAAAAGAAAAAACCGCGAAAAGCCACTAACTCAGAAAAAGCCGTAGAAAACCGCGAAAAAGAAAACAAAATAAAATGAAAAAAAAAACGGACTACTAAGCCGTGCTCCCCGGCAATAGAGCCATTCTGATGAGCCAAATTTCCGATCGACTAAGGTGGATAAAATATAGCGAAGGTTGTTGCGACCTTAGCCGCTTGAGAAATCCAGCTCAACAAGAAAAATATAAGAGAAGACCACCAAAACAAAGACAAAATCAATAAAATCAACTAGTGGCCCTGGCTATCGGATTAGCCTGGTATAGCGACCAGGGTCAGACTCAGGGAGCACGTGATGGCCTCGCGGCCTACGAAGTAGTCAAAAACAAGGAAAAATATAAACAAAGAATTTTTGGTGGAATTTTAATATTTTTATTTTTTTGGAATTTTTAATTATAAAGAAAATAGGAAAACAATAAAAACAAGCAACTATCAACAATTATTTAACTACTCAAATATGCTCAAAAAAATTAAACAAAAATGTTTTTAGATTTTATGAATTTTTTACTGTTTTTGATGATTTTTTTAGCATTTTATAATTTTATAGAATTTTCTAAAAATAAAATAAGACTGAAAACCAAAGACACTGTCCAGTCAGGCTTCTATAACCATTTAAAAATACTAAATGGTTTTGTCAAGACCTGGAGGTATATTTCCTGTGACGTATGAATAAAAAGGAATAATCAGGAAAAAGAATTATTATTTTTTGGTTTTTCTGTGATTTATTATAATTTTTATAAGATTTTCAATGTTTTTCAATTTCTATATTTTCTATAAGTTCAAAAATGACTAAATTTGGTTAGAAAATCAAACACAACAAACAAAATCTGAATTTTTTATAATTTTTGAAAACGTTTTAATATTATTTTGTGAATTTTAGATATGAACAGGCAGAAAAAGGGGTGTTTTTGAATTTTTAAAAATAACAAAAGGGCTCCAAAAATTTCCCAAAATTTAGTGAAAATTCTAAACAGTGGCAGGAGCCACGTATCAAATTTTCACGTAATTTGGATGATATTTGATATATTATTTACAACAAATACAAGCCCACAGTCACAGGGACCTATTTGTCATAAAAGTATGCTTTAAGGGCTTAAAAGTAACAAGGACGAAAACCCAAGGGGTCCAGGTGCAAAAAGTCTAAGATCTCACACATGGCACACGTGTCTTGGGCACTCAGGGACCTATTTGTAAAGAAACTTAAGTCCCTGGATCTATTAGTAACATGTATTAAAAGTCCAGGGGCGAAAGTGTAAAAAGCCCACTATATTCAACACATGTGGAAATAAAAACATTCACAAGGGCATATTTGCAAATAACTAAAAGTATTTTTCATTTCATAACAACCAGAAACCACAGGCCCTTACATGCAATTTACCACAAAATACACGTGATGAAGCACGTGTCCACAATACACAGGGGTAGAAGTGCAATTAAAATAAATGACAAGGTCCTCTATGCAATTTACCAAACTAAAATAAAAACTATAAAATATTTACAGAACTATTTAATAAAAACAAAAACAAAGGGGGCCTAAGTGATATTACCCCTTATTCTGATCCGAGGGCCGCGATGGTGCCACGTGGCTGATCGAACGGTCGGGAGTGGTGGCACCTCAACGAAGAAGCCCTGGCTCTGATCCAAAGGTGGAGGGTACGCCACGTGGGGGGATCGACGGTCGAGAAGCGCTGGCTACCCTTCGCTGGATGGAGAGCGGAGAAGAGGTCACGCGTCTGATCTGACGGTGGCTGCTGGGCCTCTTCTTCACCCTGATCGGACGGTCCACGACAGATCTGGCACGACAAGGCGGATGGACGACTCTGCAGGGTCCAGGAAGAACAGGTGGTCGGCGAACTTCGTCAGCCCAGTACGCGCACGGTGGACCTCCTCGGGGGCTGCTGAAGATCGGAAAAGAGTCGCCGGAGCCTCCCGCGTCTGAAGAACCCTCCGATGGCGCCAAAGAGCTCCGGAGAGCCCAGGCGACAGCGGCGGAGCTGAAACTCCTGTGCTAAATGTGGGGGACCTCAGATGGTCCTCCTCTGACCTGCAAAGCGACATAGAAAGCCTCCTGGGTCGAGGGCAAAATGTCTTGACCCGGTTAGGGGTGAAGCGGGTGAACGATGCGTCGGGATGAAGGAGCTCCGGCGATGCGACGGCGAAGGAACTCGAAGACCCTGCTCCGGGGCGAGTCAGGGGGTGCGAATAGGTGAAGAACGTGCGGAGAAGGCTCGTGAGCGTGATGGTGGATTCCGATGATCGAGAAGGTGACTGGTGTGGTCGGAATCAAAGGTCAAAGGCGACGGGGCGATTTGGGCGTAATTTAAAATTAGCTAAAACTAAAGGGAGCTAGGGTTACCTGATGGTTGAGGTCGACTGGGGATGAGCCGATGAAGCTCTAGGTTTTTGCCTCGAGGACCGTCGATGCCCGAGGCTCGAGCACCATGCAGGGGGCGGTGCACGGCAGCGCTAGGTCGCCGGATCAATGGTCTGGACACTCTCTCCTCACTGCAACACTACCCTCAGCTCGCTGTCACTCAGGTGAGAGCAATGGAGGTCCTGGGAAGAAGAATGCAGAGCCAAAGATGAGTGAAATCGTGCGGCGGAGCTGAGCATTTAAGTAGCTAAGGGTCCGAGAAGATGGGAGTCGGGTGACTCGATCGGAGCGCAGATCC
Source organism: Ottelia alismoides (assembly GCA_037367405.1). NCBI lineage: Eukaryota > Viridiplantae > Streptophyta > Magnoliopsida > Alismatales > Hydrocharitaceae > Ottelia > Ottelia alismoides. Next base: position 424,092 of record JAZKJV010009850.1, read on the forward strand.
CCAAAACCCCGCTCGGGCGTGGATCAGGGATGAACACAGATGGATTATGACCCGGGGTTTACGGATTTGGAGCTCGGATCAAGTGGTGATAATTTGTAGAAATCGGGTCGGGGCACTGGATCCGCGGGTCTGTGGTCCAGGGGGGAGTTGACCGGGGGGTCAACATCCCTCGTGGACCAATGAGAGTTGGCAACGTCAGAATGATTTAGAAATTAAAAATAAAATAGTAAATGGCCGATTTATGTAAAACTCAAAACATAGAAAATGTTTCTTTTATTTTGAACTATTTCTTTGTGATTTTTATTTATTTTTTTTGAATAAAAATTAGGTATTTACAATATAGTATTATATACATATGTATATACAATATTGGATTTTTAATTTCGATTTTTAGTTATTTATTTTTGTACATTTTATTCCAATTTTATATTTTATTTATTTATAGAATAAAATTTGGAATATTTTGGTATTTTTATTTTATTTTTATTATTTATTTACAAGGGCTAAATAATTAGATATATACACATATATGCATGGTTAATATACAATGTTTCTTTTGATTTTAATTTTTGTTCTTTTTATTTTATTTTTTTTATGGTTTTTATTTTATTTATTTACATAATGGCATATAGAATTTGTACAATTTTATGGGATTTTAATTTATTTATAGGGATAAATAAATAGCTAAGGGGTTTCTATATACAAGGCTTATGCACAAGGTGAAGGCATTTTTATTTTCTTTTTAATTTCCTCATTTTTATTTTGATTTAATATTTACAAATATATACATATAAATACAACCCAATTTTATTTTTGTTTTTAGAGGAAAATATTTTTATTTATTTATTTACAGGTATATACACATGAGCTTCCTTATCTCTCTCTACTTGGGTTTTTATGCGGTCAGACCCATGCTGAGCCCTCCCTTGGGATTAGGTCGCTCAATATTTATTCTAAATATCTCCCTCTTTTTCTTTTAATTCTTTATTCTTTTATTTATGCACAAAAACATGCTAATTATTTATTTTTACACAATGCCTACTTTTTGATAATTATTGATATTTACAAATATATATATGTGTTTTGCAAAGATTTTGTAGCTAAAATAAAAGAATAAAGAGTGGTGAATGGGTATTCATCAGAGGCAGCCAGCACTAGCACTGCAGCACCGCGAGGGGACTCAAATCCCTAAAAATAATAAATAGAAAAATTCAAAATAAGGTGAAGCATACCCCTAGAGTCAAGTGAGTTGAAATCCAAGGAGGAGTATACACCACATCCGGAGGAGGACACACCTCAGTAGCAGCAACCTCGACAATAGCAGTCGTCGTTTTCTTTTCAGAGTCGAAGTCAGAGTCTTGTCGCCAGTCTATATTAGAGTCATGTACATAACTTTGTTTCAATAAAAGTGAAATTTCATTTTCTTCAACTTGATTACTCAATTCCATTTCCCCTGCTCTAGTTGATGGAAAGAAGAAAACTCAAAAAATCAAAAAGTGGTGAAGAGATGGCCCAAATATGCAACGAAAATACCAAGGTCACTTTATCTTTAGACGAGATGATAGAGAACGACCTTGCATTCAGAAAATATCTTAAGGTGAGATGCACACCAAGTGGGGTCAGCAGGAAAGAACCTGAGCAAAACAAAGAAACATGTTCTCTCTATTGCAACATCTCGTTTAAACCACAATGAGCTCCACAGAAAGAAGAGTGACATGGGCGCACACTTCGTAACTAGTCAGATCAATAATATCAAATTTGCTAGAACCATATTAGACAACGGTTCCTCCATCAATCTCATGCCCACTGCACTATTTGAACATCTAAACCTAGGTCCTCTTAGTAAATCAAGAGTCATACTTCAATTTGCAGATAGATCAACTAAGAGACCTAAGGACGAGATCAGGAACGTTGTGATCAACATCGAGGGACATGATTATCTGACGAACTTCACAATCATGTACATGGATGTCACTAAAATGGTAAAGACTCTCAGATGATTTTAGTGAGGACCTTCTTAAGACAACATGAGCCCTCTGTGACTACACTTCTAGGAAGATCCAGTTCGGAGATGTTAAGCTACAAATGAAGCAGACAAGATTTCAAAGGAATGATTAAGAGTCCAGCATCGAGTTCGCCTCTTCTGGGTCTGAGGTAGATTGCAGTACAATTATGACAATTAGGCCTTGGAGACAGAACCCAACCGTAATAGAAGAATCCCTCTCTTCTGGAGAGGATATTGTCGACACTATAGTTTGCCAGCTCATTCTAGACATCACTCTCTATGCATCCCCTTACACTTCTGGAGACTCAGAGGTCTATCTTGACATGATAGTTTCATTTCTCTCGGGACAATCCAAGGGTGAAGAAGATGGGTCGGATTGCAGATTTTGCCAAAATGAGACACATTTTTGCCGATCTGACCCCCAAAGCCGTTCAGTGGGTGGCAGTAGAAACCATGTAGGATCCAACCACATCAGCCGCACAACCATATTCAGCAATGGTAGAGCTCGATTTCTTATATGACACAGACCTACCCGAGCTCAAATTATTGCCCCTACTCTCAAATACGCCTTCATTGCTGGACCTAAGGGGAAAGTTTATGGTCATCATCAGCTCCCATTTGATCGAAGAGAAGGACTTTTGACTACTAGAAGTATTTAAAAAAACTGCAAGGCCATAGGTTTGAGATTGTCGGATCTCCAAGGGATTAATCATGCTTTATGTTCACACCATATATACCTTGAGGGGAATACCAATCCCTCCTGTGAATCTAGTGTGGATTGAATCCAAATTTACGAGAAGGGGTGAAGAGTGAGATAGAAAAATGATGTGGAGCAGGATTCATCTATCCCATCTCGGACTCCAAGTGAGTGGCACCTTTACATTTTGTCTCGAAGAAGTCGAGACTCCATATCGTCACCAATGAGGAGGGTGAAGAGATAATGACATGAGTACCCATGTCGTGGCACGTCTGTGTGGATTACAAACGCTTGAATGCCACGACGAAGAAGGACCACTTCCAACTGCCATTTATTAATCAGATATTGGAAAGATTGGCTAGACGGGAATACTTCTGCCTTTTGGATGGGTACTGCTGAACTGAGATTTGGAGGGTCTACGATATCCAACAAATCAGAACCGTAATCGATGCTTGATCGCTCACGAAATCCCAATTCAAGAAACAATCAACCTACAGATAATGATAAATAAATCGAAGTATAATGTGAGTCAAATTTTATTTATTTAACTCTACAAAATATGTGTATATGTGCAATTATGTGTAGAGCGTCGAACTTAGGGAGCAAACAAGGATAGATTAGAAATTAATGTCAATTATTGGTAATTAATGTCAATTTCTTGCTATTTTATTTTTGTCTTTTTTATTTTGAATTGTTTTGTAGGTTTTTAAATAATATGTGATTTTTATTTTGTTTTTTACATTTTTATGAATTTTTTATTTTTTAAATGTTTTTAATTAATTTTTAAAATAAAATATAGATTATAGGGAAGTGAGACAAATGAAATATAGAAAATATTTTTTGGTTTTTTAATTAGGTCAAATAAAGTCAAAATAAAGAAAATAAATTGTTTTAAGTTTTTAATATTTTCTATTTTTTTGGAATTTTTAGTGATTTTTTATATTTTTGCAGATTTTTAAAGTTGAAAATACACAAAATAAATCAAAACAGAAAATCAGGATATTGAAATGGGCCTAATAAATATCTAACAGATCAGATAAGGCCTAAAATCAATTTCCTTATAAATTAGATAGTACAAGAAAATTTTAAAGTTTAAATTGCTATTTTTAGTTTTTTTTGTAGATTTTTTATGATTTTTAGAAGTTTTCAGTTTTTATATAAGGTTTTGGTTTTGTGGTTTTTAAGATTTTTTGACATGTGATAACATACAGTAAGATATAACTATTCTAATTTATTTGTGATTTTAAAAGATATATTTGAATTTTATGAATTTTATAAGATAAAACAAGGAATAAAGGCTTGTTTTTTGAATTTGTATAAATAGGAAAATAGCTTAAAATACCTTAAAATAAATATATGTGATACAATATTGTGTAAGGTTCTTGAAGTATTTTTCCTAAGATTTTTTGATAAATAAATACAATTAAAATAAGTAACTCAAACAAATGAAACAAATATGCAAGCACATGGACCGATCTCCAATTTCTCAAACCTAGCATGCATTTTAGAGCAATTAATCAAATTCTAGGGGCTAAACATGCAAAATGCCCAAAATACATTCAATTAAAATACGCATCGGTATGGGTATTTTGTTGGACATGCGAGCCCACAACGAGCCATTATGCAATAAATGTTATTGCAAATATCATTCCCTCATCTGAAATGAACGATAACTAATTTGCATAATAAGTGCCTTAGTATAATTAGAGTTATGTACCAATGCTATCTTGATGATCATACATATTTTGATTCAATTGTTGAATCATAGAGGTTGGTGCTTGGATGGATATCTAATGAGTTACATTTAGGACTCATCAAGCATCGTAAAATGATTACTAAGAGTTGATCTCTAGCCTGGAGTAGGAGATGGCAATCCTTTTCCCCTCATGGGCTGATATCTAATCGACCTCTTGATGCATGTCCTCTACACAGGTATAGAGATTCAGTGGTGTTAGATAAGTTAGGTCAAAGAGTTGACTTAACGAGATCAAGATAACCGAAGACCTATGTCATATGCTATCACGATATAGGCACGCATCTTCTGACCGGAGACAGATGTGTTACTATGTGTTCGATTACATACATTCAACAGACCGATAGGTTAATGGCCTAATCAAGGTCTTTACACCAGCACACTGGTGCGCATACAAGGGCATATGAGTCTTACGATCTCTCAAAGGTATCATACGGGGTTCATTTACTGAATCAGAAGACATGAGCTCACTCATGAGAAATTGGGATCAAACTCTGTGCCGGTCATCTCATTTTGGAAGCTTGATGAATTTGTAGGTTTGATATATGATTTTGGAAAGTATATAATCAATACCTGGGTATGATATATGCCTTTGGAAAGCATATGATCGATACCATTCTGACTCCTTTTATTCCTAAGTCAAAGAAAACAGGGAAGAAGTCGAAAAAGCCAATTCACATAAAATGGTGAATACAATACTGAGAAGAAGGTGCGTACCTCACACCAGCAGTCTACATGCATGTGATTCGGGCATAAAATAAACATAGTCTATATGCAATGCAATCGCTAAAATCACTCCAAGCAGGAATCGATATTAATCTTGAAGAACCAGATAATTTGGCTAAATCCAAGAATAGAAGACTATAAGTACATGACATATAATTATGGTGTGGACCAAGTTACCGAGCAAGCAATCTTAAAACTAAAAGGTGCAATCAACGAAGACGTAAAATGAAAATAAAGGTGGAAACAAAAATCTCGAGAAACAAAAGGAAACAAGTAGAAAAATATGGATAATAAAAGAGAAGAAAACGATGAAAATGCCGATGAAAAGCCGATGAGCTCAACAGACCTCAGAATAGGTCAAGAATCGAGTCTTAGTCTAATTATTATTACAAAACTAAGTTCACATCTCTCTCACACCAAAATAAAATAAAAATCTAAGGTTCAACTATTCTACACGGTTCTTGGTTCTCCTTCACTGCTCTCTCATACCAATCAGGATGAACAGTCGGCCTCCGCGTCGTGATTCTTAGGTCCTCCTAGGAAGTCTTCATCGGTCCATGGGTCCTCGCAACAAAGGAAAATACAAGAGATATGTAAGAACAAGTTATACAAATATAACAGACTCATAGCAGATAATATAACTAAGGCAAAAATATATATGCAAGTAAATAAACAATCCTAAAAACTGTTGCTCCATGGCCACGATGTTATTTGATGAATTGATATTTGGAGAGTCTACGGTGTACAACAAATCAGAACCTCAATCGTTGCGTGATTGCTCACGAAATCTCAATTCAGACAACAATCAACCCACCGAAGATGATAAATAAATCAAAGTGTAATGTGAGTTAAATTTTATTTCATTTAAATCTACAAAATATGTGTATAGGTGCAAGTATGTATAAAGTGTTGAACTCAGGGAGAAAATGAGGATGCATTAGAAATCAATGTCAATTATTGCTATGGTGCAAGTCATCCAGAAGAAGATAAAATAACAAGTAAAATCGAAATTAATTCGAAAAAGATTATATATATAAATTTAAAACATAAAAAATGTTTATTATTTTATAAATTATTTTATATTGATTTTTATAAAACCTCAAAATAGTTTGTTCTTATCTTTTAAGTTTATTTATTATATTTTAAAAATATAAAAACATATCTTTTACATTACGCTTCTACATTAGTATATCTAATATATATATATATTATCCTATATTTTATTTAAAACACAAATTAAAATTTTTCAAAATTAAAAACATATAAAAAATATAAATTTAAAACTAATAAAAATATTTTAAAAATACAAAAAATACAAAAAAATTAAGTCGTTTATTCATTTTTATTGCTCTACCTCATGTGCTTCTTTGTTGTTCGAACCCTGCTACTTGTCATATATACACATTTTTCTCTCGTTTAGCATTTAAAAATGTATAAAGAGGGTATAAAATGTTTTGAAAATTTTCACAAAATTTCTTGTATGTTTATTTATCTATATTTTATTTTTTGACTAAATATTTTTGTAGAAAGTTAAGAAAAACTCTAAAAATCTCAAAACAAAGAAAATCTTATAAAAATTCTAAAAATTCACAAACAAATCACAAAAATATATTTTAGGTTTCTAAATTTTCTTTGTATTATATAGTTCAAGGAAATTAAAATTGGATTTAATCTAATGTGATAGGTGTTTATTTAGCCTATTTCAATTTATTGTATTTTGTGTTTTCTTTATTTTGTAAATTTCCTTATTTAAAAATCCATAAAAATTCTCGAAAATTATCCATAAATCACCAAAAATAGAGAAAATTTTATTAAAACCCCAAAATAGTTTGTTTCTTACCTTTTGAGTTTTTTTACTATATTTTAAAATTTTAAAAACATCTTTTTTATATTACGCTTCTATATAGTATACCTATATAATATATAATATCCTATATCTTATTTTAAAAATTAAAATGAATATTTTGCAAAATTAAAAACATATAAAAAATATAAATTCAAACAACAAAAATTTTAAAAAAATAAAAATTCTAAGTTGTCTATTCATTTTTGTTTCTCTACCTCACGTGCTTCTTTGTAGTTCGACCCCTACTACTTGTCATCTATACATATTATATGTTATAATAAATTTTAGCTCACTTAATTGTATTATTTAATCATTGTTGTGAGTTAGTTATTGAAATCATCACTTGGGTTTGTACTAAGAGCCGAGAGAAGCGTCGATATAGCAATTATCGGATCTGACTTATTGGACACTGCATGCCGTCAAAGACAAGACGCTAAGTACCCTGACCATCGTGCATTTCAAGTATGCATGTAGATAGGGCACTCCTTTTACTTATATAGACTCCATGCTCCCTTCAAGTTCAGCTTTACATGACGTGGGACTAAGTAAAGCCCCTTATCGAGTTATCGAGCCCATCTCTTTATTGAGCCACCTATCGAATTATCGAGTTGAGCTGGATTCGGCTCGTTAAGCAATCGAGCACAAAATTCAAGCTTGGGCTAGGCTCAATAGCTTAATGAGCTATGCTCACGAGCCCTTATCGAGTCAAGCCCAAGGTTGGACCATTGAGCTGTGACTCAATAGCCAGCCCTACCTACTTGTGTTTAGAGCTCAATCGCCAGTGATAGAGGCTTGATCCCTTCTAAGACCAACAAGAGAAGGTCAACCTTCATTGGCATCGAATGTTCTAACAACATCATTGAGATTTATATTTCTCATAATCAACCTCTAACGACGACCTCGAGTAGAAGCTAAAAGTCAAAAGTCCATCTAGCTCTATCATATATATAGGGGAAATGGGCTTGTTCTCTTGCCCCATTTTCCCCATATTTTTTTGAAAAACGAATCTGTGGAAATTTATCATGATATTGCTATATTATGTCATTCAAGTTACGTAAGAAACAGAGACTCGTACTGCCTCCATCTAGATATTCATTTTTTAGTGGTCGTATAATTAAATCGACTTAAAGGAGCTAAGTCAAAAGTTTATGAAGTTTTTTTATAAAAATCTCGACTCAAAGGAGGTCCATAAGGATATGTTCAGGTTGGCCAAAGAAATAGAAAGAAAGACCAAAGACCTTTCTCAAGTGAGATGCATTAAGGACAAGGAAGGTTACGTGCTTGTTACTCAGAAGGGCATAGAGACTAGATGAGAGTAGTACTTCCATAAACTTTTCATTGGGGAAGGAAATAGAGAGATCACTTTGGATGATTTAGCTAGTAATGAAAGTTACTTGAATCGTGCAAGATATAGACGGATACAAAGAAAGGAAGTAGAGGGGGCTTTAAAGGTTATGAGACCTGGAAAAGGTGTAGGACCGGATGACATTCCTATAGAAGCATGGAGAGTTTTAGGTGAGCGCGGTTTGACTTTGCTTACGAATCTATTCAATGTTATTTTGCGAAGCAAGAAAATACATGAAGATTGAAGGAGGAGTATCGTGGTGCCTCTTTATAAGAATAAATGAGACATTCAAAATTGTTCAAATTACAGAGGTATCAAGGTGATGCATCACAATATGAAAATCTGGGAACATGTGATCTAAAGAAGGTTGAGGAAAGTTTTCCATGTAAAAGAAAATCAATTCATATTCATGTCATGTCACTCAACTATTGAAGTTATCCATTTGCTGAGGAGAACAATGGAGATTTATAGATTTAAAAGGATGAACCTGCATATGATCTTTATTGATTTGGAGAAGGCTTATGATTCTGTCCCACGAGAGATATTGTGGAGAGTTTTGGAGAAGAGACAAATACATATCCTATACATTAACCTCATAAAGGATATGTATGTAGGGCTTTATCTTGCGTAAGGACCCCATCTGGGAAGACTGACTATTTTGACATCAACATTGGTTTACATCAAGGTTCAGCTTTGAGTCCATTTCATTTTACTTTGATTATGGACGAGTTGACAAGTCACGTTCAGGATGAGTTACCTTGTTGTATGTTATTTGCTGATGATATTGTATTGATTGCAGAGACTAGAGATGGAGTAAATGAGAAGCTTGAGGTCTGGAGACATGCATTGGAGACTAAAGGATTTCATATAGGTAGGGATAACATGGAATATATGTAGTGCACCTTTGATGGAAGCAATGATGAATGAATTGAGGTGAAGATTGGTGATAATAACATTCGGAAGAGAGATTCTTTTAGATATCTGGGACCTATTTTGTAACAGGCTGGGGAAATTGATGGGGATGTTACTAATAGAATAAATGTAGGCAGCCTAAAGTGGAGAGGAGCCTCTGTTGTTCTCTGTGATAAGAAAATTCCTTTAAAGTAAAAGAAAAGTTTTACAAAGCAGGCGCGAGACCTGCTATGCTCTATGGATCTGAATGTTGTCATGTGAACCGTAGACATGTGCAGAGAATGGTTGTAGCAGAAATAAAAATGCTAAGGTGGATGTATGGACACACACGTTAAGATCGGATTCGGAATAATGTAATCAGAAAGAAAGTTGGTGAAGCTCTGATCGAGGATAAGATGCGAGAAAATCGCTTAAGATGGTTTGGTCATTTGCAAAGAAGATCAACGGATGCACCAGTTAGGAGATGCGAGTGTTGGGATGTTGAGCCAACTAAGAGAGAACGAGGATGACCCAAGAAGTGTTGGAAGGAGACTATACAAAGGGATCTTAGTTTTTTTGGATATAAACCCGGGATTGATCCAAGATAGATCTGAATGGAGGCGAAGAATCCATGTAGCCGACCCTACATAATTGTGGGAAAAGGATCTCTTTGTTTGTTTGTTTGTTTGTTGTTGTTGTGTATAATTAAATCGATCATGCCTGGATGGAAGCCGCAAGTGTCTATGTTTCACATGAAATTTTAATGACATAATACATGAATAAAATAATGAAAATCCACAGAAATATTTTTCAAAAAAAAAGAGAAAAATGAGGCGGGGATCCAAGTTAGATCCCTCTAAAGGCAGCTCTATTTTTTCCATATATAAATCCATATATATATAGGGAAAAGGGAGCCTACACCCATGTGTAGGTAACTTTCTACACCCACCTCTTTTTTCCTCAATTTTTTTTGTTTTTTTTTGAATTAATTCCTTGGGTAATTTAGATCGCAATATATCACCTTGTCGTCATTCAAATTTCAACTTATTTCGAGACTTCTAACTCATCCATCATGATAGTCAAATTTTAACGGTCTTAGATTTACTGAAATCGGCCCCCTCCGATGGAGCTGTTAGGTGCCATTTTTCGGTATTTTTGTTATTTTTTTCAAAAAATACCACCATATATATTCATCCCTATATCCCTCCTATATGTCATTGGAATTTCGTCAAAAACAAAGACTCCTACCGCCTCCATCCAGACAATCATTTTTTAACGGTAACAGGATTTTTTAAATCGACACCATCTCGATGGAGGCCGTAGGAGTCTCTGTTTCTAACAAAATTCGAATAACATATAGGAGGGATATAAGGGTGAATATACATGGTATTATTTTTCGAAAAATAAAAATAAAAAATGCCGACATAAGGGGGCGGGGCAGCCATGTTGGCTGCCTTGAGGGGACAGCCTCATTAAATCCATATAGAGGTTAATGGGGCTGCCCCCCACACCATTTTCGGTATTTTTTTCAAAAAATATCGCCATGTAATATTCATCCCTATATCCCTCCTATATGTCATTCGAATTTCGTCAGAAATAGAGACTCCTACAGCCTCCATCCAGACAATCATTTTTTAACGGTAACATAATTTTTTAAATCGACACCATCTCGATTGAGGCGGTAGGAGTCTCTGTTTCTAACGAAATTCGAATGACATATAGGAGGGATATAGGGGTGAATATACATGGTATTATTTTTCAAAAAAAATAAAAAAATTCCGAAATAAGGGGGCAGGACAGCCATGTTGGCTGAACCCAGGGGGCAGCTCCATTAAATCCATATAGAGGTTAATGGGGTTGCCCCCTTGGGGCAAACGACATGGCTGCCCCCACGCCATTTTCAGTAAATTTTTTTCAAAAAATATCGTCATGTATATTCATCCCTATATCCCTCCTTTATGTTTTTCGAATTTCATCAGAAATAGAGACTCCTACAGCCTCCATCGAGACAATCATTTTTTAACGGTAACATGATTTTTTAAGCTGACACCATCTCGATGGAGGTCGTAGGAGTCTCCCTTTCTAACGAAATTCGAATGACATATAGGAGGGATATAGGGGTGAATATACATGGTATTATTTTTCGAAAATAAATAAAAAAAATGCCGAAATAAGGGGACGGGGCAGTTATGTTGGCTGCCCCTAGGGGGAAGCCCCATTAAATCCATATAGAGGTTAATGGGGCTGCCCCCTTGGGGTAGCCAACATGGCTGCCGTCACAGGATCAAAATCCCACTATCGATTTCGACCGATCATGTGCGGCGTTAGCTAACCCGTAGCTAACCAGCCTTCTCGAATAGAACAGTCACGGACGCGCTCCAACTCTTCTCGATACTTCTGCTTGCTAACGCACCGACGCTCAGACACAAGCAAAAGCTCGACTCTATAGATCTCTCAAGAACACTCTCAAGAACTCGCTCAAGAACGCTCAAGAACGCTACCAAACAATCACACAAGCACGGGCACAAAACTCTTCTCTTATTAGAAGGGGAACTCTCTCTAGGAGTGGAGTGACACTCTACACTTGTGTGTTTACAAATGAGACACCATACCTCCTTATATACAAGACTCAAGGCAACCCAAGGGACACTCATTATTACATCTACAATGATGATACATAAAGACGAAGAGACCCTTCGAGTTCTTTGGCAACCCTTCACGTTCCTCAGCAACTCTTCGTTTGCTCGTCTCTTCGACTCCCTTTGTTGTCCTTTCGTCTTCCCGCACGGTTGACGCCACATCAACCGCCCAGCCATCAGCACACACGCGCACCAACACCATGCTGATGTAGCTTTGCCATAATTCACCAAGTGCCACCGAACACTTGGTCTTGTGCTATAAGGAACCCACGGCCTCCAGACCCTCGTGCGGTAAACCCTTCCTTAGCATTCTGCATGCTAAGGGGAAGTCCTCCAGAACTTCGCTATCGTGGCCTCCAGACCACTATCGTATGCGTACTACCGAGCATGCTCGACAATACTCGTACTTAGCACCTGCAATGCTGCATGCCTCCTTGGATTGCCACGCCTCGATACCGATACTGTACGCCTTCGTGCGTACGCCTATGTGACCTTACCGCATTGCTCCTCGATGCGTACCGCTTCACTATGTACTGCCTTTCTGCGCTCGCGTATGTACCACTACGTGCATCCACTGTCATGTCTTGTACTGCTGCCTGTTCTCGCTGCTCGCACTGCTACTAGCACCACGACACTCTGCTACCGAGCCAGTGTCCTATGTGACGCTTCTCTATCACGTACGGTAGAGCCTCCAGACTCTCGTGGATAACCTCCCTGATACCCACATATTTCAGACTCCTCCTGAAGTCCTAGCTCCATCGATTATTCTCGAGCATCCTCTACTGTGTCTGCACGATCATTCTCGATCACAGAATTTGGGGGTGTGACAAGCCTCCCCCACCTGAAGAATCGGTTGTCCTCAACCGAGCATCCCCTCTTCAGCTGGCATCCCGTCACGATCCTCCATCCGCTACGCACCTCCTGGTGCTGCTTAATTGGAAGGGTGGTGCAAGCGTGCATCGCCTCCCTTCCTACACCTGGTCTTCTCACGAACCACGTCCCTCCATGACTTGGTCTTCGTCGTGAGAAATGGAGCTTCCTTGTCAGCTCCTGTTCTCGATGTATCCCTTCTGGATACCGCAACTCCATCGCTATTGTGTGGCAGCTCCAGCTCCACATGTGGAGTACGCACCCCACGCGTGCTCGTTGACGATCTCTATCGTTCCCTGTAGACGTACCCGCATCCTGGTAAATGAACACCTCCTACGCTCCGAGCGTCTTTGGTATCTTGCCTCCTGCAAGATCGTTGGTAGTGTGGTTCGCCACCACTCCACCTCCATGGACATGTAGCCTCTTGTCCATGTTGCATCGCCCTCCTGAGCTCTGCATCGGCTTCTCGTGTACGGATTTCCTCCTATCTGTGACTTCGGTTGTATGTCTCCAACACACCTGTTGGTGCTCTGCACATACCTGTGCACTTCTGTGCATCCTCGATCGAGCCTTGGTGCCTCCAAAGCTCTTTGTTGTGGATTTCTCTTGCTCCACCAAATTCGAAGCTCCAGCTCGAAGTGTAGTGCGACGTACCTTGCGCATAGCACCGATTGCTCCCAAGCGTACCTCACCTTCTTCTTCATCTCCTCGTCCGTACGAAGAGCGTTGAGCTTCTCCATCTTTGGGCACTCCCGCGTACGATGCAGACCGTCGCATATGAACCATCCCTTGCTCCTGGGTTGCTTCTTCTTCTTGGAGTACTCACGTTCCTCTATTGATGGATCATGGGCAACGCCTTTGCTCTTGTCCTTCGACTGTGCCTTCTGCTTGCTGGTGAACTCCTTCTCTTCAACATTGTGGCTTGGTTGGGCACCGTAGTCGACCAACGCATCCGCCACCACGATCGTTGAATTAAGGTCCTTCACTCCCTACCTCCGCAGTTCGGCTTGTGCCCAGCTCTGCAACCTGATCGTGAAGTTGAACAGCTTGTCCTCCTCTGACATACCCTTGATGTCCAACAATAAGGACGTGAACTCCTTCACGTACTCACGAACAGTGCATGTCTTCTTCGGGCGTCGAAGATCCTCTCGTGCGACTCACGTGGTGTTTTTCGGCAGGAACTGCGCCTTCAGTTCCATGACTAGATCATCCCACCTAGATGTTTTCGGTCTTGCCCATCTGTTGCACGGCTCCTCCACCATAGCTTGGTGTCGCTCGTCATGTACATCGATGCCAAGCTGACCTTCTCGGCTTCCCTCGTCTTGGTTGCTTCGAAGTAAAATTCCATATCCCATAGGAAGTTCTCCAAATCCTTGGCACTCTGCATACCTGTAAAGGGTTTGGGTTCCGATACCTTGTGTCGCTGCACCTCCGTGGAGCTCTCGCTATTCGCCAATGCCTTATTGATGAGGTAGATCTTGCTGCGTAGATCATCCATCATCGTGTTGAACGCCTCCAGCTTGTCCTCCAAGGACTTGATCTGCTCCGCTGAGCGTTGGGTCTCGTTCCCAACATCCGATCCTTCTGAAGAACGGTCCTCCAAGACGACGATGCGATGGGCATGAGTCCCAATGGTGGACTCCACTTCTACCATCGCTTCCTCCAATGTTGCCATACGCTCGATAACTCCCACCATCTTCGCTCCGTTGATTAAAGATGTACTTGCACCGACAAGTATCCTCTATTCCCGCGATCGACTGCACCAACAGCCGCTCGTAGTTTTACCAGCTTTTTTCCCGCTCCTTGGCACCAACCAAGCTCTGATACCAATTATCACAAGGTCAAAATCCCGCTATCGATTTCGATCGATCGTGTGCGGTGTTAGCTAACCCGTAGCTAACTAGCCTTCCCGAGTAAAGCAGTCATGAACGCGCTCCAACTCTTCTCGATACTTTTGGTTGCTAACGCACCGACGCTCAAACACAAGCACAAGCTCGACTCTATAGATCGCTCAAGAAACTCTCAAGAACTCGCTCAAGAACGCTCAAGAACACTACCAAACAATCACACAAGCACGGGCACAAAGCTCTTCTCTTATTAGAAGGGGAACTCTCTCTAGGAGTTGGGTGACACTCTACACTTGTGTGTTTACAAATGTGCCATCACCCTTCCTTATATACAAGACTCAAGGCAACCCAAGGGACACTCATTATTACATCTACAATAATGATACATAAAGACACAAGAGACCCTTCGAGTTCTTTGGCAACCCTTCGCGTTCCTCAGCAACTCTTCATCTGCTCGTCTCTTCGACTCCCTTGTTGTCCTTTTGTCTTCCCGCACAGTTAACGCCACATCAACCGCCCAGTCATCAGCATGCACACGCACCAACGCTATGCAGATGTAGCTTTTCCATAATTCACCAAGTGCCACCGGATACTTGATCTTGTGCCATAAGGGAACCCGCGGCCTCCAAACTCTCATGCGGTAAACCCTTCCTTAGCATTCTGCATGTTAAGGGGAAGTCCTCCAAAACTTCGCTATCGTGACCTCTAGACCACTGTCGTACGCGTACTACCGAGCATGCTCAACAATGCTCGTACTCAGCACTTGCAACGCTCAATGTCTCCTTGGATCGGCATGCCTTGGTACCGATACCGTGCGCCTTCGTGCGTACGCCTATGTGACCGTACCGCATTACTCCTCGATGCGTATGACGGACGCAAAAACTACCCTTTAGATGTCGTATACTTGACTTGTGCGTTGCAGTCGGATAGATCCACGATCGGTCAAAAATAACCGCACAAATTAATTAATTGTCTAATAGATATATGCGCGGTTTGATGTTTATTTATCCTGGGCAAGCCCCAGGGTCGACTCAAGGAGGCAAAGGAACAACTCGGGATCAAATTAGATGTATTAGATTATGATTTTCAAAGTGGTTTTTTTTTGATATTTTTTTTATGCAGGACACATGAAAAATCAGGCCAGGTTGAGGTTAAATCAATTCAAGATATCAAATTAAGTCCAAAAATTATGAAACTTGGCCAGATTATGAAATGGGATGAAATTAAGCTAACCTAATTTTTTTAGAATTTTCTGATGCACGGATAATAAAATATGCAGACTTTAGTGAAAATGACTAAACCAATTTTAATAATTACCAAGCGATGATATTTCTCAGAAATAAAATTAATCCAAATAGATCTCAGTAAGAGCTATCTAAATCAACTTTAATTTCGTTAAAATACTTCACGGTTAACTAATTAAAAAGTGATTAAGTTTTTCACTAAACGAATTTTCTAGGACAAACTGTACGTGCAATTGATGTGAATTTTAGATATGTTGTAGCATAAACTTAGATCTACCAACTACTATTTTTCGAAGATTTTTCGATAAGCAGAGAAGACACAATCAATTAATCAATTAAAATGGGTAAAATATTACATTTTTCCCAAATTAAATTCTATTAATATTCTGCAAATCAGAAAAATACAAGAAAATGCTAAAATGGTAGACCAAGAGTTATACTACACCGTGCAACTTTCAGAATTGAAATTTGATGACAAAATGATGACTAAATAAATACGCAAATGCAGGGGTATGAATGCAATACAGGAAAAGAAATAAATAACTTACAATTGTGCCTAAGGGTACTTTTGCAAATCATAAAACATGCAGGGATGACTATGCAATATTCGCAAAATAATAAACTAATAAAAAAATGGACCTTTTCAATAACCGTGAGTTCCAAAATGGAACCCACCTTCCCCACCACGCTAGGGTTTGCGGCACGAGCGCGGGCGTTGCGGCGGTGGCAAGCACGGGCGCGGTGGGCGGCGGAGTCGGACGCGGGCGCGAGGGCGGCCTGAGGCGGCGGGCGTCGACGCGCGCGAGGGGGGCAGCGCGAGGGGCGTACACCGCGGTTGGGGGAGCACCTGGGAGGCGGCGGCCGGTGTCGATGGCGGCGCGGCCTAACGCGCCCGGGCGGCTGATCTGGAGGAGGCGCTGGACTGGGCGTGCGGCGGCGGCCGCGGGCAGAGGGCGGCGCCGCTCGGGCGGAAGGTGCTTCTGGACGGCGCGGAGATCGGCCAGGCGGGCCGCTTGCTGGCGGGCGGCGATCACGTGCGAAGGGCTTGTCCACGCGGGGCTGCCGCGGTTGGGAGCGGAGGTGCGCGGTGCCGCGCGTGGTCGTCCAGGCAGGGGGCGTCGGCGTGGAGCTGCTTCCTCCCTGTCTTTTTTTTTTGATTTTTTTTTGTAATTTTTTTGTTGTATTTTTTTTTTGATGTGAACAGGAAATAAAATTTGCAAGTGGTAATGATTGTGAATGTTTGCAAGGGTGATGATGTAAAAAAATGATAGTGATGAATGATGGAGGTGAATCAAAATATTTTGGTGGTGATAAAAATGAGGTGATTGTGATGATGGTGGTAGAGTGATTGATGTGATTTTTTTGTTTTGTTTTGTGATGAACAAGATAAACTAATATTGTTAGATAAAAAAATTGACAATGAGAAGTTGAGGGATTACTTACCTGTGGTTTGCCGAAAGTGGAGCCGCGTGTACGGCTTCCGTTGTGGCCTCGAGGAGATGGCGGTCTCCGAAGCTTGGCAGCGAGTTTCGAAAATCTCCTGCTACGTGGGCGGTGCTCCACGGATCTCACCTAAGCCTTGTCGTCGCTCTAGCTATTGCGCCACAACTGTCACCAATGACACATCAAAGGGGGCTCGGGGCTCTCTTTCTCTCAAGAACGGTGGATGAGGGAAAATGAAGGAGATGGTGGTGAATAAAAAGAGAGGAGAGGGAAGTTGGAGAAGGGATGGAGAAGATGGAGGAAGTGGAGATAGTGGGGAGTTATTGGCTTGGAGTGGAAGAAAAGAAAGGGGAGAAGAAGTAAAAGAGAGATAAATAATAATATAATAAAATAAGTAGGCTACTAAAATAACAATAATAAAAATAATAATAATTAAAATAATAAAATCCGAAAATAATAATAACAATAATAATAAATCCGAAAATAATAAATTAAATCCGAAATTAATAAAATAATGGGGTGACATGTGGCGGCTCCAGGAGCTGCCACATGTCGCTCCTAGAAAAATCAAAAATTAAATGTAAACAAAAATCAAAAAGAAATAATAAAAGGGATTAAATCAAAAAGTGTCAACACGAAAGTTGCTCGTCTCGACGAGATCTACAACTTTTGTGAAGGGCCGAAAATCAAACGAGATCATCTGTAAAAAATGTATTTTTGGGTGGTACCTTATAGATATAAAATACCGCATTTTAACTTTTGTAATTTTTTTGTCATTTTTAATTAAGAGAAAAATCAAAATAAAAATAGAGAAAATATGAGAGGAATATTTACAACTTAATCTAATTTTTTTGGATTTTTGATAATTAAGAAAATAAAAAGATAAAATATAGGGGTAAAATGGTCATTATGTACAATGTACAAAAGGGGCCCAAACCCAAGTTTTGCATACGAGCTCCGATTTTAATGAAATTGGTCTTGTTTCGAAGGTCTTGAAATGTATATTACTTTAAAAGTGAGTAGACCTAATTCGGAGGCTGTATGAGAGAGATATGCACATTTTAAGGTTCCTAGTCTCAAACTTGGATTGGGGTTTTATTGGGTGATTTTGCAAGTTAGTATTTTTTAGATATTTTTCTTTAATTAGTGTTAGTAATATATACACCATGGAGTTGGTTTTATTAGCTTTGGAGTTAGTATAAAATATATACAAATAGGCTATTTTAACTAATATACAAGTGAATATTTACAAATGAAATTGGCTTCTTATTTAATGCAAGTATGAATGCTAAAATGCAGATATTATGCTTGCATGCATGAATGCTAATTTACAGTATAAAGGGAAATATGCATCTATTTACTCGGGAACAAGACTCTATTTTCAACTTTTAGAGTGATGAATCACAGATTCATCAACCCCCTATACTTAAACCTTGCTCGTCCCCGAGCAACTAAAATGAAATGCAAGAGTGAAATGATTTTGGGTTCCATACCAAGGTCATGAACAAAAGTTGAAAATGGAGCTTGACTCGACCTTTGGATTAATTGTGTGGCGGAACCTTATTGGGACCTGAACTTAAGACCTAACAGACTTCAAGTTCCACAAGTCTTCTATTCAAGACGCCTCAACAGTCAGGTCAGAACAAATCCTCAAACGAAAATTCTGATGACTATGATTCTTACTTGTACTGTGTAAGTGAGATGTAACTCTCCACATCAGAAATGACTCGGAACCAGCCTCCTCTAACAAGGTAACTCAATAACCCGGTCCAGTAACTCTTTCCTCGAGGAGCGGGGTATTCCCTTCTAAGTTCAAGTGCGACCAACTCAAGAGGAGGGGGTAGAGAAAAGAATGGACGGTGGCCAGTGTAGCCACCTATCCCGGGATGCCTGACCAGTGTAGCCAAGTCATCCAGCTGCATTTTCTTTGCTAATATACATACTCCGACAGGTATTATTATTTTTTTCTTGGACCTGTCTGATTTTTTTGGAGTTCTTTCTTGCATTTTTTTTCTTTTTTTTCTTTTTTTTGGAACTATATAGAAGGTGCAGCATGTACATCAGGAGTTTTTCCTCTTGAGCCAGTAGACTATCCCTCTTTTGAAGCATTATTGCAACCCACAGCATCCTGTCCTTAGATGTCAACACCACCAGACTAGGTTGAGATGCACTACCCTCCCTAGAGGAGGACGGATGTTTCCACCCGTGCACTACTCCAAGCCAAAGGATTCTACCTCCTCACCATCTCATCAATGAAGAGCTACGTGCATTGTGCTTGTCCAAGTTAGGTCACTGTCTATAAGAATCATGCGTGTGCACGAGATATTCTACTTAGACTAATCAAGATGACATGTGAACATAGACTTGCGGACTCAAAGAATTAAGTCACTTGACCTGAGAAATCTTAACTCCAGTTCCTATAAGGTTCCTCTGAAATTAGGTGGATTAAGGTCAAATCAAGTCCATCCTCAATATCTACTCATAACTTGGTTCAGAACCCACTAGCTTTCCACTTTGCATATGCAAGATATGCAGATGAGATGCAGATGACATGCTATGAAATGCAAGACTTTTTTTTTTGAAAATGCAGGATAATATGCAAGAGTAAATAAGAAGCCTTTTTGTTTTATTATTTTTTTTGGTATACAACAATTTTTTATTATTTACAACAATTTTTAGTTGATACAATTTGTACATAGTATACACGATTTTTTTGGTATACATCCTGTTTTACAACAAATTTTACAAAAGTATGTTTTACAAGAATTTTACAACTTTTTATACAAGTATTATACATATAGTACATATTATACAAGTATACAAAATTTTTATTTTTTTTTTAATTTTTACAAAAGGTTTACAAGTATTATGCAAGTATACAAAAAGTTTTTTTTTCCGATTTTTACCGACCCACAATTATTGCAAAATATATACAAAAATACGCGAAAATACGTGAAAGTACGAGCTATGGGTAAGTATATATGTAATATATACACGCCCCCCTATACTTAGCGTGTGCTATGTCCTCAGAGCACGAAAGCGACTAAAAAGACATAGCTCGGGCTAAGCGTAGGAGAGCTAAAATAACAAAAAGTATAGAAGTCGTCCCGCCCCCCTATACTTAGGCTCTGCTAGCCTAAGTGTAGAAGAAGATCAGAAATGGGGCGGATGAGGGAAAGATGGGATATGGATGAATATATACACGGCGGGCATCGGTCCCCCCTATACTTAGGCTCTGCTCAGCCTAAGTATAGGACAGGAGTGAGTACGAGAACCGATGTGATCTGGAGGATGTACAATGAATAGATGCGGGTCACTCTCCCCCCTATACTTAGGATCTGATTATCCTAAGTATAGTCATGAGATGATATGGAATCGGGGCGAGTGATTCGAATCACTGGTTGGGAGGGAGAGAAAATATATACAAGAAAAGAGTGAGAATATACCAGGATTAAGAAGGTTTGTGACGAACCTTCTTGCGGACGCGAGGAGGTGGATAATATACATATGTGTCGCTGTCGGAATCATCCTCAGATGAATAATAGTGAGGTGTAGGGATCGTCCAACGCGGGTCGACACATGGCTGCTTGCTTAGATAAGGCTTGAGAACAGCCGAACTGAGCTCACTCATATAAATCACCTTATCCGGACCAGATGAGGATTCCTCTGAAGCTTCCTTCTCCGGAGTGGTGAAGGAGACTTTCTTAGTCGATTTTCTATAACCTGAATCATTGAGAGGGAGATGAGAGCGACGCGCCTTGAGAGGTTCGGGGGAACATCTCGAGGAATCAATTCTCGACTTCCTCTCATTAGAAAGCCGACTAGAAGAGGGAGCAACCGTGTTTTTAAGTGAAGTCAATTTTGTCTGGGTTGTTTCCTTAGAAGGTCCGAGTCGTGGTGTGGTGCTGACTATGGGTTCCTCATCAGACGAGTCACCATAAAGATTGTAATATTCCTGAAGGGTCAGCACATGTCTCGGGAAGGTTCTAGTGGTCTCAGTCGGCTTGGCATTATTGGGCTCTTATGTCGGATCATTGAAATGATCAAGGCAATCCTCAAATATCGTGTCCGACTCAATGATAGCTTCCGGTCGTGAGTCCTCCTTAGAAACTGTCACGGTGGTGGTGCAAGCAGTTGATGAAGTGGAGGTGTGGGGAGTCTTTGATCCAATGGTCGTCCGGACAATCGGTCTCTCAGGTGTAGTAGAGAGGTGGGACTCATCTTCCTCTCGATGGTCACGACTGTCAGCGGATGTGTGGGTCTCCTTAGAATAAAGTTTATCAAAGAATGGATGAGGTCGAAGCGCTCCCAATGCTGTAAAATCGATTTTCCGGGTCTCGCAATCTATAGTCGCCTTAGCCAAGGCTAAGAACGGCTTCCCGAGAATAATCGGAGACTGGGAAAACTCTCCTCGGTGCTCGATGTCAATGATCGTGAAGTCCACCTGGAGTAGAGCACCTTGGAAAGTAACGATGATTGAAATATTTCCTCTCGATCGTTTGATGGATCGATCAGCCAGCTGAACGATCTCTCTCGATTTTCTGATTGGCCTGAGTTTGAGCTTGTCAAACACAGAGGTCGGGAGGATATTTATCGGTGAGTCATCATCGATTCTTGCATGGGTAAAGATGGTATCTTTGATTTCACATTCAACTCGGGGTAACTGCTTCACTCTGCGGCTCTTGGTCTTTCTCCCCATCACCAAGGAGGTGGCCATAGACACTATGTGTCTTTCAGTCCTTGTCCTCTTATTACCCGACCTCTTGGGCATCAATTTACTTCTCACAAATCGTTTGGGGTCGGGAAAGTGATCTATGGCCTTTATTAAGGGAAGTTTGAAAATCAGTTCTTCATCGAGTGCTTCCCTTAGGGCAGGATCCAATTTTTTTAGGTCGTTTTCATTTTCAATTTTTATGTGGTTTTTTGGTTTTTTCAATTTTTTTGGTATTTTGGATAGATGAATGATCGGACTCTGGATTGGAGGGCAAGTGGTTAGTAGAAGAGGGAGATAGAATGGACTCCAGCTGTACAGACGGTGTGGGTTCCCTAATGTTTGCTTGACTTTCAACCTCAAAATTACTCATATCCTTTTCCACTTTCATTCTCAAGCTCGCAGAAATTGAGTTCAATATTTCCATGACATTTCTCAACTCATTACCGAATGATTCACTTTTCTCAATAAGTCTGGAAATGTCGTCCTCCACAAAATTCCCATGACAATTCATGGGAGAGTTCTGCTCAATTGGAGGAGACTGTTGAGATGTTGAGGTCTCATACTCAACATACCTATACTCTGGCATGTATTCCTGGGTCGAGTATGGATCATCCGAATGGCAGATATTGGTCAGAGCCTCATATGATGGAGTTAATGAACGAGGGACTAGTAAGTCTAGCTCATTAGTCCACTCCTGTGAATGTATAGGCTCTCCGAATGAAGGCTGGTTAATGGAGGCTTGATCACTAAAGTCAATCAAGTCTAGAAAATCATGATATTCAGGCCCCTCAATTCGGGTTGTTTGATCGATCAAATGATGCCCTAAGGTCAAGTCGGGAGGTGTATATGTAAATTGTTGTATGGTCCCTACTTGAGGTGAGAATGAAGTAAACGGGGGCATATAATTCTGCCAATCATCTGTCTCAGCAGTGGCTTGCTCTGCATTCGATTCTTTAATTCCTGCAAGCTCGCGAGAATAGGTACAGTCAGCCCAAGATGGAAGAGGATCCGGAATGTCAGAATATGGAGTAGGTGAGAGATGCGAAGAAGTGGAGAAGTCAGACGGAGTTCTGACTTCATGATCGGGTTGAGGAGGAGCCGACCACGGGTAAGGGTCTCCCGTGGATGGCAGAGAATACATGGAAGAAGAGGAAGGTGGAGATGAACGGTATATGGTCGAGGAGGAGTGACCAAAGGTCACGGGGTATGGGGACCAATATCCTGACATATTGGAGAGGAAAGGAAGAAGATTGATGTAGAAAATGTGTAATTACACAGGATAACGCACACGGACAGACACAAAGACAAACACAAGAGCAAAACCCCGAGTTCACACTCAACACGGTGAAGGACCCGAAACCGAGTCCAATTAATCTTGTAAATTTTAAGTGTGGTTTTCAAGCAAGATAGCAAGGATTACGCGGCCTAAAGGGAAGTCGGCTCAGAGCCGGATGCGTCTTCCCTGTTTAACCTGTCGCCTAAAATACCGTCGCTCCTTCCTTTCTTCGCTCTTATCCCAAGTCGATGGATTCAATGACCACACCCCTATCTACCTGCAAGCAGGCGGAGGCTGACAAGGCCGGAACTTCACCCCTGGGGGTTACTGGCAGCTTGTCGCAGAGTACCGCAATTTCGCCCCTATCTACCTGAGACAGGCGGAGGCTACTTGGTACTAGTCAATGAATCTGAAATTATTCGACTTGTGATATTTGCTAGGATCAGTCAGAACGTGATATGGAAGGCGGGGATTTGGGCTCTGCCTTAAGGTGTTCACACACACTCAAGTACCCTCACTCAGCCTGAAAACAAGGTCGGAGTTACTCTCCCGCAAACAAGGGTTAATTTTAGTTAATTTTTTTTGGGTCTAATTCAATTAGCAGCCTTGATTTTAGAGATTAGTTATCACTGATATTAATCCACACAAGCAATCACGTCTACCGTCCAGTCCCAATTCCTTTATCCTAGGTTAGAAAACCGAGAGAGAGAGAATCAGAAAAAGTCGTTGCGATCGAGAAAACGATGATGAATGCTTAGGTAAGAAGACTTACAGCGCCTCCAGCTCTCTACAATGCAGAATGCAGTACTGAATTGAAATTTTACACTATATGCAAATGCAAATGAGAAAAGCCTCTCCTAGACAGGCAGTTCTATTATCGAGTGAAGAACAGATTATTTTTGGCTAAGTTCTGCGGTCTAAGTGCGTCTTTTAAGTGAAATGTGTGGTCCTAAAAGTTACGAGCACAAGCAAATCCTAAATTGGCTCGAGGAGCCGCTAGTGCAAGCTAAGTTACAATTCACCCACACAGCACACGGGGACACAGTTTCACTATATTTACACGCGCGAGAACCCAAACGGGAACCGCTGGAAATAATGCGGACCCTTTTTACAAGTTAAAAAAATGAAGAATCCTTCTGGCGTCTCAACAGCCGACTTGATCCACGAACCGTCGGCCTCCGATGCACTTCGAGATGCGTCGACTTCACGAAAGCCGCTCCAAGTCCACCGGGCCCTCGCACAAAAAGATATAAAAATGTCAGATAAAGAGAGAGAAAAAAAATAAAGAGAAAAAAAATAATTGGAAAAAATGGTATAATTACAATGCGGCTCGGGGGTCAGACTACCCGAGTGACTGGAAAACCTAAATCTAATTTTCTAAACTGATCCTAAGCCGTTTGCCTCCCCGGCAACGGCGCCATTTGACGGACGCAAAAACTACCCTTTAGATGTCGTATACTTGACTTGTGCGTTGCAGTCGGATAGATCCGCGATCGGTCAAAAATAACGCACAAATTAATTAATTGTCTAATAGATATATGCGCGGTTTGATGTTTATTTAGCCTGGGCAAGCCCCAGGGTCGACTCAAGGAGGCAAAAGAAAAACTCGGGATCAAATTAGATGTATTAGATTACGATTTTCCAAGTGGTTTTTTTTTTTGATATTTTTTTATGCAGGACACATGAAAAATCAGGCCAGGTTGAGGTTAAATCAATTCAAGATATCAAATTAAGTCCAAAAATTATGAAACTTGGTCAGATTATGAAATGGGATGAAATTAAGCTAACCTAATTTTTTTAGAATTTTCTGATGCACGGATAATAAAATATGCAGACTTTAGTGAAAATGAATAAACCAATTTTAATAATTACCAAGCGATGATATTTCTCAGAAATAAAATTAATCCAAATAGATCTCAGTAAGAGCTATCTAAATCAACTTTAATTTCGTTAAAATACTTCACGGTTAACTAATTAAAAAGTGATTAAGGTTTTCACTAAACGAATTTTCTAGGACAAACTGTACGTGCAATTGATGTGAATTTTAGATATGTTGTAGCATAAACTTAGATCTACCAACTACTATTTTTCGAAGATTTTTCGATAAGCAGAGAAGACACAATCAATTAATCAATTAAAATGGGTAAAATATTACAATTTTTCCCAAATTAAATTCTATTAATATTCTGCAAATCAGAAAAATACAAGAAAATGCTAAAATGGTAGACCAAGAGTTATACTACACCGTGCAACTTTCGGAATTGAAATTTGATGAAAAATGATGACTAAATAAATACGCAAATGCAGGGGTATGAATGCAATACAGGAAAAGAAATAAATAACTTACAATTGTGCCTAAGGGTACTTTTGCAAATCATAAAACATGCAGGGATGACTATGCAATATTCGCAAAATAATAAACTAATAAAAAAATGGACCTTTTCAATAACCGTGAGTTCCAAAATGGAACCCACCTTCCCCACCACGCTAGGGTTTGCGGCACGAGCGTAGGCGTTGCGGCGGTGGCAAGCACGGGCGCGGTGGGCGGCGGAGTCGGACGCGGGCGCGAGGGCGGCCTGAGGCGGCGGGCGTCGACGCACGCGAGGGGGGCAGCGCGAGGGGCGTACACCGCGGTTGGGGGAGCACCTGGGAGGCGGCGGCCGGTGTCGATGGCGGCGCGGCCTAACGCGCCCGGGCGGCTGATCTGGAGGAGGCGCTGGACTGGGCGTGCGGCGGCGGCCGCGGGCAGAGGGGCGGCGCCGCTCGGGCGGAAGGTGCTTCTGGACGGCGCGGAGATCGGCCAGGCGGGCCGCTTGCTGGCGGGCGGCGATCACGTGCGAAGGGCTTGTCCACGCGGGGCTGCCGCGGTTGGAGCGGAGGTGCGCGGTGCCGCGCGTGGTCGTCCAGGCAGGGGGCGGCGGCGTGGAGCTGCTTCCTCCCTGTCTTTTTTTTTTGATTTTTTTTGTAATTTTTTTTGTTGTCTTTTTTTTTGATGTGAACAGGAAATAAAATTTGCAAGTGGTAATGATTGTGAATGTATGCAAGGGTGATGATGTAAAAAAATGATAGTGATGAATGATGGAGGTGAATGAAAATATTTTGGTGGTGATAAAAATGAGGTGATTGTGATGATGGTGGTAGAGTGATTGATGTGATTTTTTTGTTTTGTTTTGTGATGAACAAGATAAACTAATGTTGTTAGATAAAAAAAATTGACAAGGAGAAGTTGAGGGATTACTTACCTGTGGTTTGCCGAAAGTGGAGCCGCGTGTACGGCTTCCGTTGTGGCCTCGAGGAGATGGCGGTCTCCTGAAGCTTGGCAGCGAGTTTCGAAAAGCTCCTGCTACGTGGGCGGTGCTCCACGGATCTCACCTAAGCCTTGTCGTCGCTCTAGCTATTGCGCCACAACTGTCACCAATGACACATCAAAGGGGGCTCGGGGCTCTCTTTCTCTCAAGAACGGTGGATGAGGGAAAATGAAGGAGATGGTGGTGAATAAAAAGAGAGGAGAGGGAAGTTGGAGAAGGGATGGAGAAGATGGAGGAAGTGGAGATAGTGGGGAGTTATTGGCTTGGAGTGGAAGAAAAGAAAGGGGAGAAGAAGTAAAAGAGAGATAAATAATATATAATAAAATAAGTAGGCTACTAAAATAACAATAATAAAAATAATAATAATTAAAATAATAAAATCCGAAAATAATAATAATAATAATAAATCCGAAAATAATAAATTAAATCCGAAATTAATAAAATAATGGGGTGACATGTGGCGGCTCCAGGAGCTGCCACATGTCGCTCCTAGAAAAATCAAAAATTAAATGTAAACAAAAATCAAAAAGAAATAATAAAAGGGATTAAATCAAAAAGTGGTCAACACGAAAGTTGCTCGTCTCGACGAGATCTACAACTTTCGTGAAGGGCCGAAAATCAAACGAGATCATCTGTAAAAAATGTATTTTTGGGTGGTACCTTATAGATATAAAATACCGCATTTTAACTTTTGTAATTTTTTTGTCATTTTTAATTAAGAGAAAAATCAAAATAAAATAGAGAAAATATGAGAGGAATATTTACAACTTAATCTAATTTTTTTGGATTTTTAATAATTAAGAAAATAAAAAGATAAAATATAGGGGTAAAATGGTCATTATGTACAATGTACAAAAGGGGCCCAAAACCCAAGTTTTGCATACGAGCTCCGATTTTAATGAAATTGGTCTTGTTTCAAAGGTCTTGAAATGTATATTACTTTAAAAGTGAGTAGACCTAATTCGGAGGCTGTATGAGAGAGATATGCACATTTTAAGGTTCCTAGTCTCAAACTTGGATTGGGGTTTTATTGGGTGATTTTGCAAGCTAGTATTTTTTAGATATTTTTCTTTAATTAGTGTTAGTAATATATACAACATGGAGTTGGTTTTATTAGCTTTGGAGTTAGTATAAAATATATACAAATAGGCTATTTTAACTAATATACAAGTGAATATTTACAAATGAAATTGGCTTCTTATTTAATGCAAGTATGAATGCTAAAATACAGATATTATGCTTGCATGCATGAATGCTAATTTTACAGTATAAAGGGAAATATGCATCTATTTACTCGGGAACAAGACTCTATTTTCAACTTTTAGAGTGATGAATCACAGATTCATCAGCGTACCGCTTCACTACATACCGCCCTTCTACGCTCGTGTATGTACCACTACGTGCATCCACTATCATGTCTTGCACTGCTGCCTGTACTCGCTGCTCGCACTGCTACTAGCACCACGACACTCTGCTACCGAGCCAGTGTCATGTGTGACGCTTCTCCATTACGTGCGGTAGAACCTCCATACTCTTGTGGATAACCTCCCTGATACCCACATATTTCGGACTCCTCCTCAAGTCCTAGCTCCATCGATCATTCTCGAGCATCCTCTACCGTGCCTGCACGATCATTCTCGATCACGGAATTTAGGGGTGTGATAGCTGCCCCTACGCCATTTCTGGTATTTATTTTATTTTTTTTTCAAAAAATATCGCCATGTATATTCATCTCTATATCCCTCCTATATGTCATTCGAATTTCTTCAGAGATAGAGACTCATACGGCCTCCATCTAGACAATCATTTTTTAACGATAACATGATTTTTTAAATAGACACCATCTCGATGGAGGCAGTAGGAGTCTCTGTTTCTAACGAAATTCGAATGACATATATGAGAGATATTTGGGTGAATAAATATTATTATTTTTCAAAAAAAAATAAAAAAATGACGAAATAAGAGAGCGGGGCAGCCATGTTGGCTGCCCCCAGGGGGCAGCCCCATTAAATCCATATAGAGGTTAATGGGGCTCTCCCCCTTGGGGAAGCCAACATGTCTACCCCAACGCCATTTTCAGTATTTTTATTTTTTAAAAAATATTACCATGTATATTCATCCCTATATCCCTCCTATATGTCATTCGAATTTCGTCAGAAATATAGACTTCTACGGCCTCCATTCAGACAATCATTTTTTAACGGTAATAGGATTTTTTAAATCGACACCATATCGATGGAGGCCGTAAGAGTTACTGTTTCTAACGAAATTCGAATGACATATAAGAGGGATATAAGAGTGAATATACATGGTATTATTTTTCGAAAAAAATAAAAAAAATTCTGAAATAAGGGGGCGGGGCAGCCATGTTAGCTGCCCCCAGGGGGCAGCCCCATTAAATCCATATAGAGGTTAATGGGGCTGCCCCCACTCCATTTTCGGTATTTTTTTATTTTTTTCAAAAAAAATCATCATTTATTCATCCTTATATCCCTTCTATATGTTATTCAAATTTCGTTAGAAAAAAAGACTCCTACGGCCTCCATCCAAACAATAATTTTTTTAACGGTAGCAGGATTTTTTAAATTTGTACCATCACAATGGAGGCCGTGGGAGTCTTTATTTCTAATGAAATTCAAATGACATATAGGAGGGATATAGGGGTGAATATATATATATATATATATATATGTTATTATTTTTCGAAAAAAAAAATGCCGATATAAGGGGGCGGGGCAGCCATGTTGGCTGTCTCCAGAGGGCAGCCCCATTAAATCCATATAGAGGTTAATGGGGTTGCCCCCTTGGGGCAGCCAACAAAGCTGCGCCCACGCCATTTTCGGTATTTCTTTTATTTTTTTCAAAAAATACTGACATGTATATTCTTCCATATATCCCTCTTATATGTCATTTGAATTTCGTCAGAAATAGAGACTCCTACAGCCTCTATTCAGACAATAATTTTTTAATGGTAACATGATTTTTTAAATCGACACCATCTAGAAGGAGGCCGTAGGAGTCTCTTTTCTAACGAAATTCGAACGACATATAGAAGGGATATAGAGGTGTATATACATGGTATTATTTTTCGAAAAAAAATAAAAAAACCGAAATAAGGGTCGGGGCAGCCAACATGATCCATATAGAGGTTAATGGGGTTGCCCCCTTGGGGCAGCTAACATAGCTGCGCCCACGCCATTTTCGGTATTTTTTTATTTTTTTTTCAAAAAATACCGACATGTATATTCTTCCCTATATCCCTATTACATGTCATTCGAATTTCGTCAGAAATGGCCTCTATTTAGATAATAATTTTTTAACGGTAACATTATTTGAGTCTCTTTTCTAACGAAATTCGAATGACATATAGAAGGGATATAGGGGTGTATATACATGGAATTATTTTTTGAAAAAAAATAAAAAAACTGAAATAAGGGGCGGGGCAGCCAACATGGCTGCCCCAAGGGGGCATCCCCATTAAATCCATATAGAGGTTAATGGGGTTGCCCCCTTGGGGCAGCCAACATGGCTGCCCCCACGCCATTTTCGGTATTTTTTTATTCTTTTTTTAAAAATATCATCATGTATATTCATCCATATATTCCTCCTATATGTCATTCGAATTTCGTTAGAAACAGAGACTCCTACGGCCTCCTGATGAATACCCATTCATCACTCTTTATTCTTTAATTTTAGCTACAAAACCTTTGCCAAACACATGTATATTCCTGTAAATACAAATAATTGTCAATCAGCATGCATTTTGTAAATATGCATAACTAGCATGTTTTTGTGCATAAATAAAAGAATAAAAAAATTAAAAGAAAAAGAGGGAGATATTTAGAATAAATATTGAGCGACCTAATCCAAGGGAGGGCTCAGAATGGGCCTGGCCGCATAAAAACCCAAGTAGGGAGAGATGAGGAAGCTCATATGTGTACATATATACCTGTAAATAAATAAAAATATTTTCCTCTAAATAAAAATAAAAATGGACTTCTATTTATTTGTATATATTTGTAAATAGAAAATTAAAATAAAAATGAGAAAATTAAAAAGAAAATAAAATCCCTTCACCTATTGTCTATATTCCCCATGTACATAAAACACTTTATCTATTTATTTATCCCTATAAATAAATAAATTAAAATCTCATAAAAATTGTACATATTCTATATTTCAAAGTGTAAATAAATAAAATAAAAATCATAAAAACAAAAATAAAATAAAATAAAAAGAACAAAAATAAAAATTAAAATAAACATTGTACATAGACTATGTATGTATGTGTATATAACTATTTATTTAACCCTTGTAAATAAATAATAAAAATAAAAGAAAAATACCAAATATTCAAAATTTATTCTATAAATAAATAAATATAAAAATTGGAATAAAATGTACAAAAATAAGTAATGAAAAATCAAAAATCAAAAATACAATATTGTATATATACCTATATATTATACTATATTGTACATACCTTATTTTTATTTCAAAAAAATAAATACAAATCACAAAAAAATAGTTTAAAATAAAAGAAATATTTTTCATGTTTTGAGTTTTACAAAATTCGGCCATTTGCTATTTTATTTTTAATTTCCAAATCTTTTTGACGTGGCCGCTTCCCATTTGTCCACGGGGGATGTTGACCCCCTGGTTAACTACCCCCCCCCCAGACCACAGACCCGCGGATCCTGTGCCCCGACCCAATTTCTCTAAATTTTCGCCACTCGATCCGAGCTCCAAATCTGCAAACCCCGGGTCCTAATCCTTCCTTGTTCTTCCCTGATCCACGCCCGGGGTGGGTTATGGGAATCCGTGCTCCGAATTCCATGCCCGACCATCCTTTAGCTGCACCCCTAGGAGTATAAAGCTGTTGCTCCATGGCACATTTCCGCCTATCTTTGGCTCTGCATTTTCCAACCCAGGACCTCCATTGCCTTCGCTTGAGTAACAGCGAGCTGAGGGTGGTGTCGCAGTGAGGAGGGAGTGCCCCGGCCACTGATCCGGTGACCTAGCGCCGCTGTGCACTGCCCAGGAGTAGCGCTCAAGCCTCGGGCATCGACGGCCCTCGAGGCAAGGACCCAGAGCTTCGGAAGCTCATCCACAGTCGACCTCGACCATTCAGTAATCCTAGTTCCTTCTATCTTTCGCTAATTTCCGATTACCCCCAATTCACCCGTCCGCCGTCGACCGTCGATTCCGATCATATCAGTCACCATTTCAATCATCGGACGACACCCACATCTCCGCGAGACTTCTCTTCACGTTCTACACCCACTCGCACCCCTTGTCTCGCCTCGGAGCAGGTGTTTCGATCTCCCTCGCCGACGCTTCATTGGAGGTCTTCGTCCCACTTCACCCACGCACTCACTCCGCTCCTTACAGGGTCGAGGCACTTTGCCCTCGACCCAGCGTGCTCTTTGTGCCGTTTTTCAGGTCAGAAGGGCCTCATCTGGAGGTCTTCACGTTCAGCACACGAGCTCCAGCTCCACCTTCGTCGTCGGAGCGTTTCCGAAGTTCCCGGCCTCATCGGAGAGGACCACTAGCTGTGGAGGATCGAGGCGCACCTATTCCATATCTCAGCAGCAGCGGAGGTCCAGCGCGTCCGTGGCGCTCCGGCGAAGTTCGCTGGAGCTGTGTTCTTCCAGGACCTCCAGTAGACGTCCGATCTTCCTCGACGCTCCAGATTAGATCAGATCCATCCACTTGAGGAGAAGCCATCACCGTCAGATCTTTGGAGGTTCGATCGTGACCGTTGATTCAGTGAGGCTTAGCAACAGCACTCCTTAGTCGTCCGATTCTCCACGTGGCACGCCTCCATCCGTCCGATCTCGATCAGGGTTCATCGAAGGGGTGCCATCGATCCTCGATCAGCTACGTGGCACCGCCTCAGCCATCGGATCCGAGCCAGCTCCCTTCACTGAGGAGCAGTGCCCCGCAGCCGTTGGATATCATACATGGCGCGCCTTTGGGCCTCGGATCATAGTAAGGGGTAATTTCACTTAGGCCCCTCATGTTTGTCATTTACGTTCTAGTCCTGTAAATATTTAGTTAAGTTATTTTTATTCTGGACATTTTGCACTTAGGACCTCGTGCTTATTTTATTTGCATTTGTACCCCTGTTTACGTGGAACACGTGCATCGTCACGTGATTTTTGTGGAGTATTTGAAACATTTGGGCTGATGTTTTAAGGTGTTATGGAATGAAATATAGTTTTCATTATTTGCATCCATACCCCTGTGCGTAGTTTACTGAGACATGTGCTGAATTAATTGGAGAAATTGCAATATCTTCCCTGGACTTTGAGCACATGTTGCTATTAAGTACTAGGAAGTATTTTTATTGCACATAGATCCCTCCATGCCCAGGACATGTGCTTTGCGCGTGCGATTTTGGAAATTTTACACGAGGGACCCCCAGTTTCTTGTATTTGTTACATTTCAGTCCCTGGAACTTATTTTCCTTACATTTGGGTCCCTATGCACTGTGCCATGTTGTTTGATTTTAATAAAATATCAAATCAAGTCCAAATTTCGTGAAAATTGGACACGTAGCTCCTGCCACTGTGTAAAATTTTCACTAAAAATTTGGTTTATTTTTTAGCCCTTTATTATTTTTAAAAATTCAAAAACCTCTAATTTTCTGACTATTCAGTTTTAAAGTTCACAAAAAATATAAAAACCCTTTAAAAATTACAAAAAATTATATTTTGTGTATTTTGGTGTGCTTGATTTTTTGGCCAATTTTGGTCATTTTTGAATTTATAGAAAATAAAAAAATGTAAAAACTTTGAAAATCTTATAAAATTCAAAAAATTAGTAGAAAATCCCAAAAATAATAAATCTTTTTCCTGATTGTTCCTTTTTGTTCATACTTCATAGGAAAAATACCTCCAGGCCTAGATCAGACCATTTAGTATTTTTAAATGGTCTTAGAAGCCTGATTGGACAGTTTTCAGTTATTTTTGTCTTATTTCATTTTTATAAATTTTTTAAAAATCAAAAAATTCACTAAAAACAGAAAAATATAAAAACCATAAAAACATTTTTGTTTGAATTTTTAGAGCTTTTTAGAGTAATTAAATAATTGTTGAAAGTTGTGTGTTTTAATTGTTTTATTATTTTCTTTATAATTAAAAATTCCAAAAAATATAAAAAATATTAAAAATCCACCAGAAATACTTTGTTTTTATTTTTCTTTATTTTTGACTACTTCGTAGGTCGTGAGGCCATCTCGTGCTCCTCGAGTTAGACCCTGGGAGCTATACCAGGTCAATCCCATAGCTAGGACTGCTACTCGATTTTCTCGTGTTTTTATCTTTATTTTGGTGGTCCGATTTATTTTGTTGAGCTCTGAATCCCGAGTGACTGAGGTCACAATGACCGTAGTTACATCTTTACCTTAGTTGTTCAGGCGGCTCATCAGAATGGTGCCGTTGCCGGGGAGCACGGGTTAGTAGTCGGTTTCTTTTTCTTTTTATTTTGTTTTCTTTTTCGCGGCTTTCCGCGGCTTTTTCATTGTCCGCGGATTTTCACGGCTTTTTATTTTTCTTTTATTTTCATTTTCTTTTATTTTTATTTCTTTTCTTTTATTTTATTTTTGCTTGTTTTTGCTTGTTTGTCTTATTTTCATTTCTGCATATATACCCTGTTTCTTTTCTTTATTTTATTTGCCTTATTTTGTTATCTGGTTTGATACTCTTTTGTCTTGTTGCGAGGGCCCGAGGATCGAGACGGCGACTTTCGAGGAGCCGACGCAACCGCGGCTATCGGAGGCGGCTCCCTTCTGTACGGAGCTGCAGGAGAGCGCGGGGAGACGGCCGAGTGCAGGAGTAGATTAGAGTAGCTTAGATTTTATTTCCTACATCATTTGGATAATTGTAATAATACAGGGACAGTAGGACCCTCAGCCAGACTTAGACTTTAGGGGTCTGTTTCTCCGAGCACCGGTGTGCTCGGGGGACCCCTCGGTTTTTACGCAGCTTTTTCGCGGTTTTGATTTCTTTTCTGCTTATTTGGTTTCTAGCGGTTTTTCGAGCCCCTAGCCTTAGGATTTTCTGCATGATTGTGACGTAATAAATCGGATCCAAACACCCTAATATATCTGCATGTACCTATAGAGCGGTAATTAGACCAATAATAAAAAGATTAATAAAATTGTCGATCCGTTACCTTCGAGCCTATGTGTCGCAGCCCACCCTGCCAAGCGCTGCTCCTGAACTCGATTTGTCGATAGGAGAAGGGGTGGACCGAGATCGGACTCTTGGATTGGAGGCTGGTGGTCGACTAGACGTTCTTTCGAGTAGAACTGATGTTTAGGACTCGGATTTCCGCTTGCACCATTTAGGTAGTTTTATTTCAGTCTTTAAATTCTGCGCGGATCATTTTGCATGTAGACTGCTGGAGTCAGGTAGGCATCTCTTACTCTGCATGCATCATTGATTTTCTCGCGCATCGGTTTTTTCTCCCTCTGATTTTTGGACTTAATAAACTGGAGAACTGAAAAATTCGTTAGGTGTTTGCTTTTTATCGAAAAATACCTAAAATTTTGAACCATAAAATTGGGACTGGTTAACTCTATTGACCCTAAAAGACACTCACCGAAAAATTAGTCTTGGGGAGAGCAACCCCATCCTTGACTGGTTTGCTTGCGCGAGAGAGTGACCCGCACACTAGGTAGAGCCATATCCGATATTTTTCTTGACTGATTACTGGCTCTTTCTGTACGGGACAGTCGGTTGAGAAAATATCGGATTACCCAACAGGTCATGTTAATCGCTCTGCTATCCTGACTGGTCACTGATGAATACTCATTCATTGCTCTTTATTCTTATATTTTAGCTACAAAAACCTTTGCAAATGCATGTATATAGTTGTAAATGCAAATAATTACCAAAATCATGCATTATGTAAAAAGTAATAATTAGCATGTTTTTGTGCAAAAATAAAAGAATAAAGATCAAAAAGAAAAAAAGAGGGAAATATTTAGAATAAATATTGAGCAACCTAACCCAAGGGAGGGCTCAGCATGGGCCTGACCACATAAAAGCCAAAGTAGAGGGAGATAGGGGTTCATGTGTGTATATATATATATATATATATATGTAAATAAAATAAAAATATTTTCCTCCCAAAAATAGACTCAAAAGGGCTTGTGAATATTTGTATATATTTATAATTATAAAATCAAGATAAAAATAGTAAAATTAAAAAGAAAACAAAAACATCACTTATGTACATAGTCACCATGTATATAGTCCATTCATCTTATATTTATTTAGCCTTATAAATAAATAAAATTAATTTCTAAAATTTTGTAAATATTCTATATGATATGGTGTAAATAAATAAAATAAAAACAATTAAAACAAAAACCAAATAATAAGAACAAAATTAAAAACCCAAAAATACTTTGTAAATATACCATGTATATATATGTACATATCTATTTATTTCACCTATGTATAAAAATAATAAAAATAAAATAAAAATATCTTTTTATTCCTTATTTTATGATATAAATAAATAAAATATAAAATGGGAATAAAATTGTATAAAAATAACAAATTAAAAATCAAAGTTAAAAACCCTATATTGTATATATACATATGTATAGTACTATATTGTAAATACCCTATTTTTACTTTAAAAAATTAATTAAAAATCACAAAAATAGAAAAAATTAAAACAAAAATATTTCATGTTTTGACTTTTTAATAATTCGGTCATTAGCTATTTTTAATTTAATTTCCAAATATTTGCCACGCGGCCGCTTCCCATTGGTCCAGGGGGGTTGTTGACCGCCCGGTAAACTCCCCCCCCAGGACCACCTTCCACGGGTTTTGGTTCACGGACCCGGTTTCTCGGATTTTTCGCACCTAAACCCGATCACCTATCTTCCTAAACCCCGGGTCCATCTTAATCATGGCAGATCCGGCACCTTCGCCGGCGCATCTGCATCGAGATTTGCGCCTCATGCAGCCCTACCCGATCACTCCTAGACGGACGTGCACCCATACTTAAGCTCGAGCTCCGCCACTCCATTTCCCATCTTTGGCTCATTTGCTCCACCACCAGTGACCTCCAATGCTCGAGTGAGAGTGACAGCTTGCTACAGGTGCTGTCGCAGCGAGGAGAGGGGCAGGGAACCACTGATCCGGTGGTGTGCTCCGTCGTGCTCCGCCCAGAGCAGGAGCTCGAGCCTCGGAGGTCGACGCTCCTCGAGGCAAGGACCAAGAGCTGCACAAGCTCCTTCCCAGTCGATTCCTCCACCCAGGTAGACCCATTTCCCTTTCCTTTTCGTTAATTTCCTATTACCCCCAATTCGCCCCGTCGCCGACCACCATCGATTTCGATCACGTCCGCCTCCCATTCGACCATCGGGCTGCACCATAGCTTCTGCCTTCCTCATGAGCACATTCTCCGCACTTCCATTCAACCCAGCTCGCACAGGAGCTGGGGTTCGAGCTCCTCCGTCCACCCCCTCGCCGGAGCTCGCCCGCACCGACTCCCCGACCGCTTTCACCACGCCTAACGGGGTCGAGGCAGTTTGCCCTCGACCCGCGAGCTTTCTGGTGCACTTTGCAGGTTCATCCAAGCCCATCTGAGGGCTTGGACCACTTGGTCCAGTAGCTCCACCTCCGTCGACCTCGCCAGAGCTCTCTAGGGCTCGGTTGGGTCATCGGAGGGCACCACTCGACGCGGAAGCCTTCCACGCACCTTCTCCGATCTTCAGCGAGCTTCCAAGAGGACACCAGCGCCGCCACGAGCCCGGTGAAGTTCGTCGGAGCCCAGTTCATCCAGCATCCTCCTCAGCCGTCCGATCGCCCCCGAGCTCCAGACTCGATCCTGTCCGTCCATTTGAGGAGTTCACAGCACCGTCAGATCTTGGGAGGGACGATCTGAACCGCCCGATGCGCAAGGTTTAGCCACCGCTACCCCCCACCGTGTGATCTTCCACGTGGCTACGCCTTGGCCATCCGATCATCGCGAGGAGCCCAGCTTTGGAGCGCCACCTGATCCTGACCGTTCGATCCACCACGTGGCGTCCATCCGTCGGCTCGACTTAATAAAGGGTAATTTACCCTTAGGCCCTGCCTTTTATTTTATTTAGCATTTAGTCTTGTAAATAAGTTAGATAGTTGTTTTATTTTTGGTACAATTGCACTGAGGAACCTGCGCTTGATTTTATTTGCTTATATGCCCCTGTGTATGGTGTAGCACGTGCATCGATACGTGCTTTGTTGGGTATTTTGCATTATTAGCCCTATAGTTCTGGCTGGTTCTGAAATGAATGAAAACTTTTGGATAATTGCTTTTATACCCCTGTGCGTGAATGAATTGTGCATGTGCGCTTTTTATTGGGTATTTTATAAACAAGCCCTCGGACTTTTGGTACCTGTTACCAAATAGCCCCTGGAACTTGTTTTTATTACATTTGGGTCCCTGAGTGCCCCAGGCACGCGCGACGCACGTGTTTTCCTGGGTATTTTGCACCGGACCCCCCAGAGCTTTGGGTATTTGCACTCAGGTCCCTATGCACAGTACCTACTTTTTTATTTTTGAATAAAATAGCAAATCAACTCCAAATCCAATGAAAATTGGATACATGGCTCCTGCCATAGTGTAAAAGTTTCTGGAATTTTTGGAGACATTTTTTATTTTTTTTGATATTTTTAAAAATTCAAAAACCTCCATTTTTGTTACTGTCTGATTTGAAAAATCAAAAAAATATTAAAACCTATCTAAAAATTATAAAAAAAATTAGCTACTGTTATTTTAGTTGTGCTTGATTTTCTGGCCAAGTTTGGCTATTTTTCACCATATAAAACTTAAAAAATTAAAAAACACTAAAAATCTTATAAAAATTCTAATAATTAATCTAAAAACCCAAAAATAATAATTAAGGTGCCCAAATTTTCCTTGTTTCTTTCTCTACACAGGAAAATTACCTCCAGGCTTATTTGGGATTTTTTAGATATTTTATCTAAGTCCATTAAGCTCGGCTGGACAGTACCTCCTTTTTCTGTCATTGTTTCATTCTTAGAAAATTAAATAAAAATCAGAAAAATCCCAAAAATTCACTAAAAATAGTAAAAATTATAAAATACACAAAAATATTTTTATTTGAATTTTTGGTTGATTTTTAGTGCATTAAATAAATAGTTGAATTGCTTTGTTTTCTAGTTTTCTTTATTTTCTTAATACAGTAAAAATCCAAAAAAATATAAAAAGAATTGAAAACCACCAAAAATACATTTTTCTTTTCTTTTGTTTTCTCGTTGACTACTTCGTAGGCTGCGAGGCCATTACGTGCTCCCTGAGTTCGACCCTGGTCGCTATACCAGGTTAATAAAATAGCAAGACCGCTATTGATTTTGAGTTGATTTTATCTTATATTGGTGGTCTCTTTTTCTTGATTGACACACCCGGGCGATTGAGGTCGCAATGACCATTTTAGATATACATGATTACCTTGCTTGCTCGATTTCCGTGGTCATCAGTCACCTAATAAAATTGACAAGATAATTGACCGAGCCTTTACGGTCTTCAGCTCGCGTTGCGTTGGTGAATCAGGGGTTTGCTTGTGGTCATTGTTGTTACCAGATCTCATCCACCCGACTCGCCATATCAAGATGATGGGCAGAAGGTCTCTTAGGCAGCCTCTGGCTACACCGCTTCCCAGCACTTCTGCCCGCTCATCTAGGTTGGTTTGTGAGAGCCGAGACCCTCTTTCCGAACCCAAGTTCGACTCCACCCTGTTCCCCCTCGACCCCCCTTCTTCTGAGTCCGAGATATCAGTGCCAGAGGAGAGACAATCAGATGATTTATCGGCACCTGAGTTTGGGTCTTTTGCTTTTGCAGAGACCATGGCCGGCAGCAGTGACGATCGCACCAGAGGTCCCCAGCATGATCAGACATTCATTATGGACCAGGGTGCGATCAACTCCACCCTGATCGCCTCCCTCGATACAGTTCAGCAGCAGTTGAGGGATCAGGGAGCTTTTATGATAGAGATGAGGCGTGAGATGGAGCAGTTGAGAGCAGACCGCGAGCAGCGTGAGCCAGGAGACGGGCTGAGGATACCTGACCATGCGGCAGCCGCCGCAGCAGCCGCAACAGCCGCAACAGCCGCCGCAGCAGCAGTAGATCCACCGAGACCGATGCGGGAGTTACACAACCCCGTATCAACTTTGATGCATCACTGGGTCGTACTTCCAGCTATCGTGGGGGACTTCAAGTTCCCCCCGAACACTTTGCAGCTTCTCCACTGGTTCCATGGGCTCACCACAGAGGAGCCCCATCTCCACCTTCAGGAGTTCTTGATGATCTGCAGCACAGTCCACGACCGTCAGGTGGACCAGGATACCATACGGATGATTGCCT
Organism: Ottelia alismoides; assembly: GCA_037367405.1. Classification (NCBI taxonomy): domain Eukaryota; kingdom Viridiplantae; phylum Streptophyta; class Magnoliopsida; order Alismatales; family Hydrocharitaceae; genus Ottelia; species Ottelia alismoides. Next base: position 464,088 of record JAZKJV010009850.1, read on the forward strand.
TCCCCTTCTCCTTAGCAGACAGAGTAGCCACCTTGCTGAAGCACTTGGGGAAGTTTGTCTACACCTGGGAGCAGCTCCGCACCGAGTACTTGCATAAGTATTATCCACTCGGGCGGACGAACGCAGCTAGAGCCCTGATCAGCAACTTCTCCATGCTCCCCAACGAGAAGTTCCATGAGGCATGGGAGAGGTTCCGTGAGCTGACTGACAGATGCCCACATCATGACATCTCGAAGACGAACCTAGTTCAGAGCTTCTTCAGCGGGCTGACACTAGAGCTTCAGGGCTTGGTGAATGCTTCTTGTGGCGGGTCCTACTTCGCCAAGGACCATGATCAGGTCTGGGCCATCTACGAGGAGATGGCAGAGAACTACATGGTGATGTCCCAGACCCGACTGTACACACAAGGACGTCCCCAGCCACAGACCGTGCAGTACCAGAGGATAGCACGGGTTGACGCCGGTCCATCCAGTTCGTCAATGGCAGCAATACATGACGAGTCCATAGCTACCGATATGGGGATCATCAGCGAGAAGCTGGACCGGATGGAGATCATTGAGAAGAAGCAGTGCCAGGGCATCACGCAGATGGAGCAGATGGTACAGACTCTGAGTGACCTGAAGACACAGCTCATGTGTCTCCAGGAGGAACAGACGGCTTCCCATCCCCGTCTTCAGGCATGAGGCGATCCGAGTAGCAACAGCAGCTCGTCCCAGCGCTCCAGCCACCAGCAGCCTAGACAGGTTCACCTTGTACAGGCGAAGCCGTACCAGCAGCCGCAGCCCACTTACCAGTCACCACCATCTCCGGACACGCAGATGGTGGTATACCAGCCGGATCAGCCTCTGGCAGTACTCCCACCAGCCCCCCTACGAGTCAGAGCCGTTGATGGATGTCAACAGGATTTGGTACGACCGATCCCAGCCCGGTATCCGACGAGACCATCCCGGATTTCGTTGGTCGGCCGGAGGTTCCAGCTCCCAGCAGCAGCCGTCAGGACAGGGTGGCCAGTACAACCATCAGAGGGATCACCAGCAGCAGCAACCCCCAGTGTACACTCAGCAGCAGCTGTCATAGTCGTATGGTCCTCGTCCCTATCAGCAGGGACATTCTTGGAGGCATGATCAGCCTCACCAGTCGCAGCATCATCCACAGACATACCCCTCTCACCCACAACAGCAGCAGCAGCAGCTGCACTACCAGAGAGGCTACCCGTCAGGTTCTCATGGGCCATCCTATGAGAACCCCGCCTTGGATGGCATAGCCCGCCTCCTTACAGATCAGCAGGCTACATTCTGACGGGAGATGGATGAGTTCCGCCAGGAGATGCGGGACATTGTGAGAGGGAAGGCCGCCATCCCTGTCCAAATAGAGCCCAATCCGAACAACCTCAAGAGGAAGTCTGAGTAGGTAGTTTGTACTAAGTATGCCACTCCTAGTGATACATTTGGAGATATGTCTACATATTTGTTTGATACTGATTTTGTCACACATAGGAGCGGTAGGATGCCAGCAGGCGGCGCCTCGTCTGAGCGACACCACGAGGATACTTCTAGAGTGCCCGACGAGGAGAAGAGCGGTGCTGATGCCGCTAGAGATGATGACGGTGGTACTGATGCCACCACAGATGCTGATCCCACCGGCGGTACTGAGGCCGCCGTTTCACCAGTTGGAGGAGGTGAAACTGAGGCCACCCATGTTGCCGAGCTAGAGAGCGGTACTGAGGTCGCGAGTCTTCCAGCCGAAGGTGGTGCTGATGCCACCAGTTTTACTTCTGAGATTCCTATAGTTTTTCATTCTGCTGATGTATCTCGGGACATTTCTGGCAATAAAGGAAAGGGTTTATTTTCTTCTAGTCCACCTATGGTGCTTGATGTATGTGTGGATCCTACCGTCGAGCAGTCTAGACCCTCTCCTAGTCCTTCATTTGAGAAGGACCCTGTCATCCCCTTCCCTAGAGCTCTTCAGATGGGGAAGGGGAAGAAAATAGAAAATCCCAAAAAGAGGCAGCAGGAAGAGTTCAGCCAGCAGATGATGGACCGTTTTCACATCCAGCTGACTCTTCAGGAGGCTTTGCAGCACATCCCTCTACTCCAGCGTTCGCTTAGAGACAGGACTACAGTCAGAAGGAAGAGGAGGAACCACCATTCAGAGATCCATGTGCTGACCAGAGCTACTTGTTTCGCGATCCAGAACCATCTGCCAGCCAAGAGGCCAGACTCAGGAGCCCCGTATGTCAGATGCCATATCAGAGAGAAGAGGTTCGACCGTACTCTATTAGACAGTGGTTCATCGTAGTGTTGGACATGGAGATCCCTGAGTTAGTGACCGATACCCCCATCATTCTAGGTTGCACGTTCTTGGCCACAGCCAAGGAAGTGACCGACCATGATAGCGAGAAGGTATACTTTCGCATCGAGGGCGAGAGTGTACAAATAGAGACGATCGAGGACAGCAGATCCAGAGACAGAGCATGCTCAGAGACTACTTCCGATACAGAGCAGATGACAGATGCCAGGCCAGACATCCACCAGGACTGCGACTTTGTGATCACAGATGACGAGGCAGTATGGGCAGATCCAGATGTATAGGCCATCCTCTCACCTTCAGAGTCCGCTGATGCAGAGACACCAATAGAGGAGAGCTTGGAGAGCGCATTCCTGCTCCAGGGTACTTTGGAGGCAGCAGAGTCGGTTCTTGACCGCGAGACTGATTTATTTTGTGATGATGGTGGTACTGAGGCCACATTGATGATACAGATCCCTCGGAGTCAGATGTTGACTGGGCAGAGTTTGAGGATTTCATACCAGATCTGACTTCCACTCAGCCTGCAGCTAGGGAGGAGGTAGATGCCGAGCAGAGCAGAGACAGTCCAGCAGGGCAGCCTTCTCCAGATTCAGAGTATGATCGAGAGTTTCAGTTCTCCCAAGCAGATTTGGCAGCGTTCACACAGAGTTTTCAGAGGCTAGATCCACCAGCACCCAGTTGTCCAGAGCTGAAGCCACTTCCTGTGTCGCTGAAGTATAGGTTCCTTGCAGATGAGCATGAGATGTACCCAGTCATTAACTCCGCCGATTTGACTGGAGAGCAGGAATCCCGTCTGATGGGGGTTCTTAAAAAGAACCGCAAGGCGATAGGATGGAGCGTAACAGATCTCCAGGGGATAAGTCCGGCCCTGTGCTCCCACCATATCTATCTCGAGGATGAGGCGAAGCCGTCGCGTGAGTTCCAACGACGGCTGTACCCGAATCTGAGAGAAGTTGTCATGGAGGAGATATGGAAATGGTGGAGCGCTGATTTTATCTACCCCATCTCCGACTCCAAGTGGGTCAGCCCTTTGCATGTGGTGCCCAAGAAGACGGGCATCACTACAGTAGCCAGCGAGTCTGGAGAGGAGATTGCTACACGGGTACCCACTTCTTGGCGAGTCTGCGTGGATTATAGACGACTCAACCAGGCCACCAAGAAGGATCATTTCCCCATGCCTTTTATAGATCAGATCATTGAGAGACTGGCAGGGAAGAGCCATTATTGTTTTCTGAATGGGTACTCCGGCTACAACCAGGTGGCCATCGCTCCCGAGGACAAGGACAAGACTACCTTTACCTGTCCCTTCGGCACATACGCCTTCAGACGCATGCCATTTGGGCTATGCAACGCCCCTGCAACTTTTCAGAGATGCATGCTGTCGATCTTTTCGGACATGGTGGGGGAGTGCTTGGAGGTCTTCATGGATGATTTCTCGGTCTACGACGACAGATTCGACTCCTGTCTTGACTGCCTAGACCGAGTCCTTCAGCGATGTATAGAGGTTCACCTTGTGCTGTCTTGGGAGAAGTGTCACTTCATGGTGACTCAAGGGACGGTGCTTGGCCACATCATCTCCAACAGGGGCATGGAGGTTGATCCGGCCAAGGTAGATGTCATTATAAAACTCGCACCAACGTCCAACTTGTGGCAGTTACGGTCTTTTCTGGGGCACGTCGGTTTCTACCGGTGACTCATTCATGATTTTAGCAGGATTGCCCAGCCTTTGACTGATCTGCTGATGAAAGACACCGAGTTCCTTGTAGATGACAAGTGTCTTTCATCGTTTGAGACTCTCAAGCGATGTGTCGTTGAGGCTCCTGTTCTCCAGCCGCTTGATTGGTCTCTCCCATTCGAGATCATGACGGATGCCTCCGATTTTGCCGTGGGGGCCGTGCTGGGACAGAGGAGGGATGGAGTTCCATTTGCTATTCACTACGCTAGCCGCACATTGGATTCCGCGCAGCGGAACTACACAGTCACTGAGAAGGAGATGCTAGCCTTAGTCTTTACCCTAGATAAGTTCAGATCGTACATTATTGGATCTAGAGTGACCTTGTATACTGATCATACTGCCATCAGGAACCTCATGGCAAAGAAGGATGCCAAGGCCAGATTGACTAGATGGATCCTTCTACTCCAGGAGTTTGACATAGAGATTAAGGATAAGCCTGGAGTCAAGAATGTGGTGGCGGACCATCTCTCCCGATTAGAGCATCTTGAGGATTCTGAGCAGACTGAGCCTATTTGTGAGACCTTCCCAGATGAGGCGATCCTTGCTGTCGCCTCTCTCCTGTGGTACGCCGATATTGTAAACTTTCTTGTTGCTAAGAAAGTTCCACAGGATTGGCCCAGGCAGAGGCTTGAGACATTCCTCGCGAAGGCCAAATCTTACCACTGGGAGGATCCCATCCTTTACCATGAAGGAGGGGACGCTCGGCGTAGGTGCATTCCTCAGGAGGAGCACCATAGCGTCCTCACTTACTGCCACAAGCTTGAGGCAGGAGGACATCACTCTGGGAGGAGAATGACACAGAAAGTACTCCAATCCGGCCTATGGTGGCCTACCCTCTTCAAGGACTCTGATGAGTTCGTGAAGAGGTGTACTGACTGTCAGAGGATGGGCATTTGTGGACAGCGTGATATGATGCCGACGCAGCCCATTCACTTCTGTGAGGTTTTTGACGCATGAGTCATCGATTTAATGGGTCCATTCCCTAAGAGTCAGGGATTTGAGTACATTCTGTTGGTCGTTGATTATGTGAGTCCTTGGGTTGAGGCCATCCCCGCCCGAACCGCAGATGCCAGGACTATTTGCATATTTTTGAGGAGGCATATCATTACATGGTTCGGGGTACCTCGAGTGTTGATATCTGACGGGGGGTCTCATTTCATCAACGACCAGGTGAAGGCCCTTGCTAGCGAGTTCGGCATAGACCATCGAGTTGCCACTCCATACCATCCTCAGACGAATGGTCTAGCCAAAGTGTCGAACAGGGAGATCAAGACTATATTGCAGAAAGTCGTCCGCCCTGACCGAAAGGATTGGTCACAGCTTTTGGACTCGGTCTTGTGGGCATATAGGGCATCTTTCAAGACACCTTTGGGCACATCCTCCTTTCGCCTCGTTTATGGCAAGCCGTGCCATTTACCTGTTGAGTTGAGACACAGGTCACTTTGGGCAGTCACAGATATACTTTTGGATCCAGATAGTGTAGGAGACCAGAGGAGGGCAGAGTTAGCAGCCTTGGAGGAGCTTCGGGATACCGCCTTCTCAAACAGCCTACAGTACAAGGAGAGAGTGAAGGAGTGGCATGATTCTCATATCAGCCACAAGTATTTTGAGCATGGACAGAGAGTATGGTTGTTTGATGTTAGGCTTCGTCTATTTCCAAGGAAGCTACAAAGCAAATGGAAGGGACCGTATCTAGTGAGAAAGGTACACGACAATGGGAGTATTAATATATCTGAGTTGTCTTCTGAGAGTATCTTTCGAGTGAACGGCCAGCGGCTCAAGCCATTTCTAGATCATGAGTTGTGGGTCATTGATGTTGCCCCTATTCACTTTGCGTGAGATGTGGTCTCTTGACTCACATCTATTACATCTCACGCCTGATTACCATTGTTCTCCCGACTTGTATAGATCCAGTTGTCCATATCATTCCATTCTTTAGTCCCACATCCCTTTCTTCATCTTTTGATTATGCTATATGTAGGGTGCACTTTACCCTAAGTATAGGGGGGATGTAGGACTCTCGGGTATTTCTTTTGATTATTTCTACCCCTGTTTTTGCTGTCTATACTTAGGGATATTTTACCCTAAGTATAGGGGGGTAGATCCTGTACATTCTTCACTCGGTTTTCCCTTTGTGTACAACCTGCTATACTTAGGATTATTTGATCCTAAGTATAGGGGGAAAAGCCGAGGTTCTCTTGATTTCTATTCTTTCATTCGTCTTTGTATATAGCCTTCCTTTTCACTTCCCTATACTAAGCACGAGTTAAGTCTTCTTCATCGCTCTTGACTCTGAAGACATCGTTCGAGCTAAGTATAGGGGGTGTGTATATATTCCATATATACTTTAGCCATAACTCGTACTTTGTGTGAGTGTGTTAATAAATAAAAATGGCTAAAAACCAAAAATCCATAAAAATTAAAAATTTTCCCTGTAAATAATCATTCTTTTATTGCACATACATAGCTATTGTACAAATTATTTTTGTAAAAATGTTTTCAAAAACTTTTTGTGTAAAGGTTGTGTAAATATGTGTATATCAAAATTATGTATATAGTACAAAATTTTTCCAAAATATTTTGAAAATCAAAAGTTTGCAAAAATCTTGTGTAAATTTGTGTAAATATTTTGCAAAACTTGCATTCATGCATACATCCATGATTTCAAAACATTTTTCAAAAATTTTGCATTTGTGTAAATTTTGTGTAAATAGCATCCTTGTATATACTTGTATAATTTTTCCTGAATTATAGTTGACATTTAAACTAGCCTGGAATTAAATTGGGAAATGGAGCTTGATTAAGATCTTAATCCACCTAATTCTAAGAGGAACCTTATAGGGATTAGGGTTAAGGCTTTTCAGTTCCATGGTGACTTAATTCTTTGAGTCCACTAGGCTATGATCACATGTCATCTCAATGAGCCTAAGTAGAGCACTTAACAACACACACATGACTCATATAGACAATGGCTTTACTTGGACCCGCACTTTACACCGAGCTCTCTACGGATGAGGTGGTGAGGAGGCAGTCTTTTTTGACTTGGGGTAGCATATGAGGGTATTACTTCTAGGCGGAACCTCTCTTCTTCTTTTAGTGAAGGAAGTGTGTCTCAACTTGGTCTGGATACCATGAGGTCTAACGACAGGAGTTGAGGGTTGCAATAATGCTTCAAAAGAGGGATAGTCTACTGGCTCAAGAGGAAAAACTCCTTATGTATATATGCTGCACATGTATATGTTGTATAGATGCACTTGAAAAAAATTGCAAAAAGAAAATAACTCCAAAAAGTGGTGGGTCTGATAGAAAATGACAATCCCACCGGAGTATGTATATAGTGCAATAAGCAAATCTTGAGACTTATGGATTCCATCTTATGTAGCTTGCAGTAGGGAGACTTAGCTACACTGGTTGAGCTCCCAAGGATATACGGCTACACTGGCCATGGTCCATTCTCTTCTTCCTCCTCTTCTTGAGCCGGTTGAACTTGAACTTAGAAGGGAATACCCCGCTCCTCGAGGAAAGAGTGGCCAGGCTAGGGTCATAGAGTTACCTTGTTGGGGAGGGTTGTCAAGTTACTACCTCTGAGGTGGAGAGCTTACCTCACTTACACTGTACAAGGAAAGACTCATAGTCTTCAGGGTTTGTGTATGATGGCTTGTTCTGATCTGGATTGTTGAGGAGTCTTGATTATAGATTAGTGGACTTAGAGGCTGTTAAGTTTTAAACCTAAGTCCAAATAAGGTTCCGACACATTAATAATCCAAAGATCTGATCGAGCTCCATATTTCAATTTAATGAAGGTAAGTTTAATTATCATCATTAATCCATGCATATTCTCCTCTTTTTCTTTTTCTTTTCCCTTTTCACTTCTTTTTCAAATAAGTGTTTGCTAAGGGGCTAGCAAAGTTAAGTATAGGGGGGTGATGAATACCCATTCATCGCTCTTTATTCTTTTATTTTAGCTACAAAACCTTTGCCAAACAAATGTATATTCCTGTAAATACAAATAATTGTCAATCAGCATGCATTTTGTAAATATGCATAATTAGCATGTTTTTGTGCATAAATAAAAGAATAAAGAAATAAAAGAAAAAGAGGGAGATATTTAGAATAAATATTGAGCGACCTAATCCAAGGGAGGGCTCAACATGGGCCTGACCGCATAAAAACCCAAGTAGGGAGAGATAAGGAAGCTCATGTGTGTACATATATACCTGTAAATAAATAAAAATATTTTCCTCTAAATAAAAATAAAAATGGACTTCTATTTATTTGTATATATTTGTAAATAGAAAATAAAAATAAAAATGAGAAAATTAAAACGATAATAAAATCCCTTCACCTATTGTCTATATTCCCCATGTACATAAAACACTTTATCTATTTATTTATCCCTATAAATAAATAAGTTGAAATCTCATAAAAATTGTACATATTTTATATTTCATAATGTAAATAAATAAAATAAAATCATAAAAACAAAAATAAAATAAAAGGAACAAAAATAAAAATTAAAATAAACATTGTACATAAACCATGTATGTATGTGTATATAACTATTTATTTAACCCTTGTAAATAAATAATAAAAATAAAATAAAAATACCAAAATATTCCAAATTTTTTCTATAAATAAATAAAATATAAAATTGGAATAAAATGTACAAAAATAAGTAACTAAATCAAAAATCAAAAAATACAATATTGTATATATACTTATATATTATACTATATTGTACATACCTTATTTTTATTTCAAAAAAATAAATAAAAATCACAAAAAATAGTTTAAAATAAAAGAAGCATTTTTCATGTTTTGAGTTTTACAAAATTCGGCCATTTGCTATTTTATTTTTAATTTCCAAATCTTTTTGACGTGGCCGCTTCCCATTGGTCCACAGGGGATGTTGACCCCCCAGTCAACTCCCCCCTGGACCACAGACCCGCGGATCCTGTGCCCTGACCTGATTTCTCCAAATTTTCGCCACTCGATCCAAGCTCCAAATCCGCAAACCCCGGGTCCTAATCCTTCCTTGTTATTCCCTGATCCACGCCCAGGGTGGGTTATGGGGATCCGTGCTCCGAATTCCATGCCCGACCATTCTTTAGCCGGACCCCTAGGAGTATAAAGCTGCTGCTCTGCCGCACATTTCCGCCTATCTTTGGCTCCGCATTTTCCATCCCAGGACCTCCATTGCCTTCGCCTGAGTGACAGCGAGCTGAGGGTGGTGTCGCAGTGAGGAGGGAGTGCCCCGGCCACTGATCCGGCAACCTAGCGCCGTCGTGCGCCGCCCAGGAGTAGCGCTCGAGCCTCGGTCATCGACGGCCCTCGAGGCAAGGACCCAGATCTTCGGAAGCTCATACACAGTCGACCTCGACCATTCGGTAATCCTAGTTCCTTCTATCTTTTGCGAATTTCCGATTACCCCCACTTCACCCATCCACCGTCGATTCCGATCATATCAGTCACCATTTCGATCATCGGACGACACCCACATCTCCGCGAGACTTCTCTTCACGTTATACACCCACTCGCACCCCCTGTCTCGCCCCGGAGCAGGTGTTTCGACCTCCCTCGCCGACACTTTGCCGGAGGTCTTCGCCCCACTTCACCCACGCACTCACTCCGCTCCTTACAGGGTCGAGGCACTTTGCCCTCGACCCAGCGTGCTCTTTGTGCCATTTTTCAGGTCAGAAGGGCCTCATCTGGAGGTCTTCACGTTCAGCACAGGAGCTACAGCTCCGCCTTTGTTGCCGGAGCATTTTCGACGTTCCCAGCCTCATCGGAGAGGACCACCAGCTGCGGAGGATCGAGGCGCACCTATTCCATATCTCAGCAGCAGCGGAGGTCCAGCGCGTCCGTGGCGCTCCGGCGAAGTTCGCCGGAGTTGTGTTCTTCCAGGACCTCCGGTAGACGTCTGATATTCCTCGACGCTCCAGATTAGATCAGATCCATCCACTTGAGGAGCAGCCATCACCGTCAGATCTTTGGAGGTTCGATCGTGACCGTTGATTCAGCGAGGCTTAGACACAGCACTCCTTAGTCGTCCGATTCTCCACGTGGCACGCCTCCATCTGTCCGATCTCGGCCAGGGTTCATCGAAGGGGTGCCATCAATCCTCCACCGTCCAATCAGCTACGTGGCACCGCCTCAGCCATCGGATCTGAGCCAGCTCCCTTCACCGAGGAGCAGCGCCCCGCAGCCGTTGGATATCACACGTGGCGCGCCTCTGGGCCTCGGATCATAATAAGGGGTAATTTCACTTAGGCACCTCCTGTTTGTCATTTACGTTCTAGTCATGTAAATATTTAGTTAAGTTTTTTTATTCTGGACATTTTGCACTTAGGACCTCGTGCTTATTTTATTTGCATTTGTACCCCTGTTTACGTGGAACACGTGCATCGTCACGTGATTTTTGTGGTGTATTTGCAACATTTGGGCTGATGTTTTAAGGTGTTATGGAATGAAATATAGTTTTCATTATTTGCATACATACCCCTGTGCGTAGTTTATTGAGACATGTGCTGAATTAATTGGAGAAATTGCAATATCTTCCCTGGACTTTTAGCACCTGTTGCTATTAAGTCCCAGGAAGTATTTTTATTGCACATAGGTCCCTCCGTGCCCAGGACACGTGCTTTGCACGTGCGATTTTGGAAATTTTACACGAGGGACCCCCAGTTTCTTGTATTTCTTACGTTTCAGTCCTTGGAACTTATTTTCCTTGCATTTGGGTCCCTATGCACTATGCCTTATTGTTTGATTTTAATAAAATATCAAATCAAGTCCAAATTTCGTAAAAATTGGACACATAGTTCCTGCCACTGTGTAAAATTTTCACTAAAAATTCGGTACATTTTTTAGCCCTTTTATTATTTTTAAAAATTCAAAAACCTCTAATTTTCTGACTGTTCGGTTTTAAAATTCACAAAAAATATAAAAACCCTTTTAAAAATTACAAAAAAATTAGATTTTGTATATTTTGGTGTGCTTGATTTTCTGGCCAATTTTGGTCATTTTTGGATTTATAGAAAATATAAAAATTGAAAAACTTTGAAAATCTCATAAAAATTCGAAAAATTAGTAGAAAATCCCAAAAATATCAAATCTTTTTCCTGATTGTTCCTTTTTGTTCATACTTCACATGAAAAATACTTCCAGGCCTTGATCCGACCATTTAGTATTTTTAAATGGTCTTAGAAGCCTGATTGGACAGTTTTCAGTTATTTTTATCTTATTTCATTTTTATAAAATTCTATAAAAATCAGAAAATTACCAAAAATTCACCAAAAATAGAAAAAAATATAAAAAACCAAAAAAACATTTTTGTTTGAATTTTTAGAGATTTTTAGAGTAAATAAATAATTGTTGAAAGTTGTGTGTTTTAATTGTTTTATTATTTTCTTAATAATTAAAATTTTCAAAAAATATAAAAATCATTAAAAATCCACCAAAATTACTTTGTTTTTATTTTTCTATATTTTTGACTACTTCGTAGGCCGCGAGGCCATCTCGTGCTCCTCGAGTTCGACCTTGGGAGCTATACCAGGTCAATCCCATAGCTAGGACTGCTACTCGATTTTCTCGTGTTTTTATCTTTATTTTGGTGGTCCGATTTATTTTTCTTGTTGAGCTTTGAGTCCCGAGTGACTGAGGTCACAACGACCGTAGTTACACCTTTACCTTAGTTGTTCGGGCGGCTCATCACCTCCATCTAGACAACCAATTTCTAACGATAACATTATTTTTTTAATCGACATCATCTCGATGGAGGCCGTAGGAGTATCTGTTTCTAACGAAATTCGAATGACATATAAAAGGAATATAGGGTAAATATACATGTTATTATTTTTTTAAAGAAATAAAAAATACCAAAATAAGGGGGCGGGGCAGCCATGTTTGGGGCAGCCCCATTAAATCCATATAGAGGTTAATGGGGCTGCCCCTTTGGGGGAGCCCCCACGTCATTTCCGGTATTTTTTTATTTTTTTCAAAAAATATCACCATATATATTCATCCCTATATCCCTCCTATATGTCATTCGAATTTCGTAGGAAATAGAGACTCCTTCGGCCTCCATCCAGATAATCATTTTTTAACGGTAAGAGGATTTTTAGAATCGACAACATCTCGATTGAGGTCGTAGGAGTCTCTGTTTCTAACGAAATTCGAATAACATATAAGAGGGATATAAAGGTGAAAATACATGGTATTATTTTTTGAAAAAAAATAAATAAAATACTGAAATAAGGGGGTGGGGCAGCCATGTTGGCTACCCCAGGGGGCAGCCCCATTAAATCCATATAGAGATGGGGCAGTGATATGTGATCCGAACGACTAAGGTAAAGGTACAAAAATGGTCGTTGCGACCTCGGTCGCTCAGATGCGCTAAATCAAGAAAAATGAACCACTCAATACAAATAAAATCAATCAAAACACGAGAAGCGGTCCTGCTATATTTTTAACCTGGTATAGCACCCAGGGTCGAACTCAAGGAGCACGGGTTGGACGAAGGCCTACGAAGTAGTAAAAATAAAGAAAATAAAAGACAAAATATTTTTTTAGTGGTTTTTAATTATTTTTATATTTTTTGGATTTTTAATATGTGAAGAAAATAAGAAAAACAAAAACAAGCACACTTCAACGAATTATTTAAGGCATCAAAAATCAAGCAAAAATTCAAACAAAAATATTTTTGTGTGTTTTATAATTTTTTATGTTTTTGGTGAATTGCTGGGATTTTTCTGATATATATTTTTTTTTCTAAAAATCAAACAGTAACAAAAATAAGGGGTACTGTCCAGCCAAGCCGAAAGTCCCTAGATAAAATATCTAAGAACCTCAAAAAGACCTGGAGGTAATTTTCCTATAAAATAGATGAAATAAGGAAAATTTAGGTACCAGATTTATTGTTTTTGGATTTTTAGTGTATTTATTAAAATTTTTTGGGTTTTTTGGGTTTTTTAAGTTTTTAAGGTTTTTAAGCAATGAAAAATAGCCAAAATTGGCTAGAAAATCAAAGAACACAAACTAAACAGTAACTAATTTTTGTAGAATTTTTAGAGGTGTTTTTTATATTTTTTTGTGATTTTTAAATCTAGACAGTAGCAAAAACTAAGGTTTTTGAATTTTTAAAAATAACAAACGAAATCAAAAATGTCCTCAAAAATTCACAAAAATCCTACACCATGGCAGGAGCCATGTGTTAAATTTTCGTCGAATTTGGAGGTGATTTGATATTTTATTCAAAAATGACAAGAGGGTACTGTGCATAGGGACTGTAATGCAAATACCCAAAGTTCTGGGGGTCCAGGTGCAAAATACCCAGCCAATCACGCGCCAAGCGCGTGCCTGGGGCACTCAGGGACCTATTTGTAAAGAAAACAAGTCCCGAGGACCTATTGGTAACTCGTACCAAAAGTCCAGGGGGCTTTGTTGCAAATAACCCAAAAATTAACGCACATGCGCAAAACAACCACGCACAGGGGTATAAATGCAATTAATCAAAAAGTTTCATTCATTCATAAACAACCAGAACTACAAGGGCATCAACTGCAAATATACCAAAATAACACGTGACGAAGCACGTGGCTCACACAGGCAGGGGTATAAATGCAAATATCTAAAGCACGAGGTCCAACATGCAAATTACCCTAAAACTAAACAACTGACTAAAATATTTACAGGACTAAAACGAAATAAAGGACAAGGCAGGGCCTAAGGGAAAATTACCCTTTATTAATGCGGCCGATGGATGCGCGTCACGTGGTGCATCTGACGGTGTGGATCAGGTGGCGCTCCAACGCTGAGGTCCTCGCAGCGATCGGACGGTCGAGGGTACGCCACGTGGTGGATCGAACGGGTGAGGCTCTCGGTGGCTAAACCTCGTGCAACGGACGGTCCAGATCCCCTCTCCAAGATCTGACGGTGGCTGGATCTCCTCAAGTGGACGGTCAGGATGAGAACTGGAGGTCGAGGATGATCGGACGGTCGGGGAAGATGCTGGAAGAACAGTTGGCCGGCGAGTTTCGCCGGCCTCGTGCGTGCGCTGGGATCCTCCCCTGCTGCCTCTAGAGATCGGAGAAGCTCCGCGATGATGCTCCGCAGCTGTTCGTGGGTTCCGATGACCCAGCCGAGCCCTGGAGGGCTCCGGCGAGGTCGGCGGAGGTGAAGCTCCTGGCCCGAATGACCCAAGCCCTCAGATGGGCTGGGAAGTACCTGCAAAGTAAACCAGGAGACTCGCGGGTCGAGGGCAAACTGCCTCGACCCCGTTAGGCGGGTGAAGGTGGCTGGTGGTGCGATATGGGCGAGCTCCGACGAGGGGGGTAGACGGAGGAGCTCGAACCCCAGCTCCTGTGCGAGCTGGGTTGGATGGGGGTATGGAGAAGGTGCGCGGGAGGAAGGCGGAGGTGACGATGGATTCCAATGATCGAATGGAGGTGTGAGGTGGTCGGAATCGACGAAACACGACGACGGCGAGATTTGGGGAAAAATGGAAATTGAACGGAAGGGTGGAGCTAAGGGACTACCTGGGTGGTCGGGTCGACTGGGGGCGAGCTTGGGCAGCTCTGGGTCCTCACCTCAAGGAGCGTCGACGTCCGAGGCTCTGGCTCCTGCTCGGGGCGGAGCTGCGGCGGGTGTATCGCCGGATCGATGGTTTTCACCTCCTCTCCTCGCTGCAACAGGTCGAGGCGTGAGCTGTCACCTCTCTCTCTCTCTCTGGAGCTCACTGGAGAATGAAGCAAATGGCCAAAGATGCATGAAATGGGTGGCGGAGCTGAGCTTAAGTATGTTGGCGGGTCCGGGAAGAAGGGTTCGGGTAGGGTCACGGTGGCGCGCGGATCCCGAGATTGATGCCCGGCTAGGGTGTCGGATGTGGCAGGTGCGAAACGGAGCCAGGGTTTGGGTGATAGGCAATCGGGTTGAGCGGGTATTAAATGGAGAAGTCGGGTTGGGCGCAGCGGACCCGGCTCTGGTGGTCCTGGGGGGGAGTTGACCGGGGGTCAACAATCCCCCGTGGACCAATCAGAGCCCGCCAAGCTTTGAATTTTTATTTGATTATTTTGGGTCGGAAAATGACCGAATTTTCAAAAACTTAAAACATGAAATATTTTTATTTTATTTTTTTCTATTTTTTTTTTGTGATTTTTAATTAATTTTTGGAAATAAAAATAAGGTATTTACATTATATAGCTATATATAGGAATATATACAATATGTAGGCTTTTGATTTTTTATTTTTAATTATTATTTTTGTACAATTTTATTCCTATTTTATATTTTATTTATTTATAGTATAAAATAGGGAATAAAAGGGTGTTTTTATTTTATTTTTATTATTTATATACGTAGGTAAAATAAATAGTTATGTACAACTATATACAAGGTATATGTACAATGTATTTTTGTATTTTTAATTTTGTTATTTTTATTTGATTTTTGTTTTGATTCTTTTTATTTTATTTATTTACAATATATAGTATAGAGTATTTACAAAAAGTTTGGAAAATAATCTTATTTATTTACAAGGTCAAATAAATACATAGATGTGATATATGTACATGATGAAAGGGTCTTTTTAATCTTTTTGATTTTTAACTTTTTATTTTGTTTTTATCTTTTATAAATATATACAAGTATTTACAAGCATATTTTTTGGTGAGGAAAACATTTTTATTTTATTTTCATAAATATATACACATGAGCCCCTATCTCCCTCTACTTGGCTTTTATGCGGTCAGGCACATGCTGAGCCCTCCCTTGGGTTAGGTTGCTCAATATTTATTCTAAATATTTCCCTCTTTTTCTTTTTAATCTTTATTCTTTTATTTTTGCACAAAAACATGCTAATTATAGGTTTTTACACAATGCATGCTTTTGCTAATTATTCCTATTTACACATATCTACATGCATTTGCAAAGGTTTTTGTAGCTAAAATATAAGAATAAAGAGTGATGAATGGGTATTCATCACCCCCCTATACTTAACTTTGCTAGTCCCTTAGCAAACACTTATTTGAAAAAGAAGTGAAACAGAAAGAAAGAAAAAGAAAAAGAGGATGTACATGGATCAAGGTTGATTATTAAACTTGCCTTCATTAAATTGGGGTATGGAGCTCGATCAGATCTTTGGATTATTAATGTGTCGGAACCTTATTTAGACTTAAGCTTAAAACCTAACAGCCTCTAAGTTCCACTAATCTATAACCAAGACTCCTCAATGCTCCAGATCAGAACAAGTCATCAATCACAAACCCTGAAGACCATGAATCTTTTCTTGTCCTGTGAATGTGAGGTCTAAGCTCTCCACCTCAGAAATGGCAACTTGACAACCCTCCCCAACAAGGTAACTCTATGACCTCAATCTGGCCACTCTTTCCTCGAGGAGCGGGGTATTCCCTTCTAAGTTCAAGTACAACCAGCTCAAGAAGAGGGGGAAGAAGAGAATGGGTCAAGGTCAGTGTAGCCAAGTACCCTTGGGAGCTTGACCAGTGTAGCCAAGTCTCCCTGCTGCAAGCTACAACAGGTGGATCATGAAACCAAGCTTTGCTTATTGCACTCTATATACATACTCCGGTGGGATTATCATTTTCTCTCAGACCCACCACTTTTTTGGAGTTCTTTTCTTTTTGCACATTTTTTTTCAGTGCATCTATACAACATATACATGTGCAGCATATATACAAGGAGTTTTTCCTCTTGAGCCAGTAGACTATCCCTCTTTTGAAGCTTTATTGCAACCCACAACTCCCGTCGTTAGACCTCATGGCAACCAGACCAAGTTGAGACGCACTTCCTTCACTATAAGAAGAAGAGAGGTTCCGCCTAGAAGTACTACCCTCATATGCTACCCCAAGTCAAGTAAGACTGCCTCCTCACCACCTCATCCGTAGAGAGCTCGGTGCATAGTGCGGTTGTCCAAGTAAAGCCATAATCTATATGAGTCATGTGTTGTTGTTAAGTGCTCTACTTAGGCTCATTGAGATGACATGTGACCATAGCCTAGTGGACTCAAAGGATTAAGTCACCATGGACCTGAAAAGCCTTAAACCTAAGCCCTATAAGGTTCCTCTTAGAAATTAGGTGGATTAAGATCTTAATCAAGCTCCATTTCTCAATTTGATTCCAGGCTAGTTTAAATGTCAACTATCATCCAGAAAAACTATATACATATGTACAAAAAGATGCTTATTTACACAATATTTTACAATCATGCAAAATTTTTGAAAAATGTTTTGAAATCATGAAATGATGATGCATGAAGTGCAAGTTTTGCAAAAAGATATTTACACACATTTACACAAGATTTTTGCAAACTTTTGATTTTCAAAACATTTTGGAAAAATTTTGTACTATATACATAATTTTGATACAAAAATATTTACACAAGCTTTACACAAAAGATTTTTGAAATCATTTTTACAAAAATAATTTGTACACTAGCTATGTATGTGCAAATAAAAGAAGATTATGTACATGAAAATTTTTTTTAATTTTTGTGGTTTTTAGCCATTTTATTTATTAACACACTCACACAAAGTACGAGTTATGGCTAAAGTATATATGAAATATATACACACCCCCCTATACTTAGCTCGAACGATGTCCTCAGAGTCAAGAGCGATGAAGAAGACATAACTCGTGCTAGGTATAGGAAAGTGAAAAGAAAGGCTATACAAAAGGGAAATGAAAAGTCAAGAGGGACCCAGGTCTCCCCCCTATACTTAGGATCAAGTAATCCTAAGTATAGCAGGCTGTATACTAAGGGAAAACCTGAGTGCAGAATGTACAGGGTCTACCCCCCCCATACTTAGGGTGAAATATCCCTAAGTATAGGCAACAAAAGCAGGGGTAAACAGAAACAAAAGAAATACCCGAAAGGTCTCACATCCCCCCTATACTTAGGGTAAAGTGCACCCTAAGTATAGCATAATCACAAGATGAAGAAAGGGATGTGGGACTAAAGAATGTGGTGATATGGACATCTGGATCTATACAAGGCGGAAGATCAGTGAAACTCAGGTGTGAGATGCATTAGATGTGAGTCAAAGACCACATCTCACGCAAAATGAATAGGGGCAAGATCAACGACCCGCGGCTCATGATCTAGAAATGGCTTGAGCCGCTGGCCGTTCACTCGAAAGGTACTCTCAGAAGACAACTCAGATATGTCGATGCTACCGTTGTCGTGTACCTTCCTAACCAAATACGGTCCCTTCCATTTGCTCTGTAGCTTCCCTGGAAATAGGCGTAGCCTCGCATCAAACAGCCATACTCTCTGTCCAATCTCAAAATGCTTGTGGATGATGTGAGAATCATGCCACTCCTTGACTTTCTCCTTATAATGCAGGCTGCTTGAGAAAGCTGCATCTCTAAGCTCCTCCAGGGCAGCTAGCTCTGCCCTCCTCTGGTCTCCCATACCATCTGGATCCATCAAAATATATGTAACTGCCCAAAGTGACTTGTGCCTCAGCTCAACAGGTAAATGGCATGGCTTGCCATATACGAGGCGAAAGGGAGATGTGCCCAAAGGTGTCTTGAAAGACGTCCTATATGCCCACAAGACCGAGTCCAAAAGCTGTGACCAATCCTTTCGGTCAGGGCGGACGACTTTCTGCAGAATAGTCTTGATCTCCCTATTCGACACTTCGGCAAGACCATTCGTCTGTGGATGGTAAGGTGTAGCAACACGATGATCTATGCCGAACTCGCTAGCAAGTGCCTTCACCTGGTCGTTGATGAAGTGAGATCCCCCATCAGAAATCAGAACTCGTGGAACCCCGAACCGCGTGATGATGTGCTTCCTCAAAAATCTGCAAACGGTCCTCGCATCAGCGGCTCGGGCGGGGATAGCCTCCACCCAACGACTCACATAATCAACGGCCAACAGAATGTACTCAAATCCCTGACTCTTAGGGAATGGACCCATGAAATCGATGCCCCATGCGTCAAAAACCTCACAGAAGTGAATGGGCTGCATCGGCATCATATCACGCTGTCCACAAGTGCCCATCCTCTAACAGTCAGTACACCTCTTCACGAACTCATCAGAGTCCTTGAAGAGGGTAGGCCACCACAAGCCGGATTGGAGCACTTTCTGTGCCGTTCTCCTCCCAGAATGATGTCCTCCTGCCTCAAGCTTGTAGCAGTAAGTGAGGACGCTATGGTGTTCCTCCTGAGGAATACACCGACGCCAGACGCTATCCCCTCCTTCGTGGTAAAGGATGGGATCCTCCCAATGGTAAGACTTGGCCTTCGCGAGGAAGGTCTCAAGCCTCTGCCTGGGCCAATCTTGTGGGACTTTCCCAGCAACGAGAAAGTTCACAATATCGACGTACCATGGGAGTGAGGCGATAGCAAGGATCGCCTCATCTGGGAAGGTATCTCTAATAGGGTCAATCTGCTCAGAATCCTCAGGCTGCTCTAGTCGGGAGAGATGATCCGCCACCACATTCTTGACTCCAGGCTTATCCTTGATCTCAATATCGAACTCCTGGAGTAGAAGGATCCATCTAGTCAGCCTGGCCTTGGCATCCTTCTTTGCCATGAGGTACCTGATGGCGGTGTGATCTGTAAACAAAGTCACTCTAGATCCAATGATATACGATCTGAACTTATCTAGGGCAAACACTACGGCTAGCATCTCCTTCTCTGTGACCGTATAATTCCGCTGGGCGGAATCCAATGTGTGGCTAGCATAGTGTATGGCAAATGGAACTCCATCCCTCCTCTGTCCCAGCACTGCCCCTACGGCAAAATCGGAGGCATCCGTCATGATCTCGAATGGGAGAGACCAATCAGGTGGCTGGAGGACAGGAGCCTCAATAACGCACTGCTGGAGAGTCGCGAACGATGAAAGACACTTGTCATCGACAAGGAACTCGGTGTCTTTCGTCAAGAGGTCAGTCAACGGTCGGGCAATCCTGCTGAAATCCTGAATAAATCTCCTATAAAATCCAACGTGCCCCAGGAATGACCGTAGCTGCCTCAGATTGGACGGCGGTGCGAGTTTCCTAATGACATCAACCTTGGCTGGATCAACCTCCATGCCCCTGTTGGAGATGATATGGCCAAGCACCGTCCCTTGAGTCACCATGAAGTGACTCTTCTCCCAAGATAGCACCAAATGATACTCAATACATCGCTGGAGTACTCGATCTAGGCAGTCAAGACAAGAATCGAATCCGTCGCCGTAGATCGAGAAATCATCCATGAAGACCTCCAAACACTCCTCTACCATGTCCGAGAAAATCGACAGCATGCACCTCTGAAACGTCGCAGGGGCATTGCATAGCCCAAATGGCATGCGTCGAAAAGCATATGTGCCGAAGGGATAGGTAAAGGTGGTCTTCTCCCGATCCTCAGGAGCGATGGCCACTTGGTTGTAGCCTGAGTACCCATCCAGGAAGTAATAATGGCTCTTCCCTACCAGTCTCTCAATGATCTGGTCAATAAAAGGCAGGGGAAATGGTCCTTCTTGGTGGCCTGGTTGAGTCTCCTGTAGTCAACACAGACCCTCCAAGAGGTGGGTACTCGTGTAGCAATCTCCTCTCCCGACTCACCGATCACAGTCGTGATGCCCGTCTTCTTGGGCACCACATGCAAGGGGCTGACCCACTTGGAGTCGGAAATGGGATAGATAAAATCTGCACTCCACCATTTTGATATTTCCTTCATCACGACCTCTCTCAGGTTGGGGTTCAGACGCCGCTGGAACTCACGCGACGGCTTCGCCCCCTCCTCGAGATAGATATGGTGGGAGCACATTGATGGACTAATCCCATGGAGATCTGCTACGCTCCATCCGATCGCCTTGCGGTTCTTTTCAAGAACCCCCATCAAACGGGATTCTTGATCTCCAGTCAACTCGGCAGAGATGATGACTGGGTACATCTCTGGCTCGCCCGCAAGGAATCGATACTTCAGTGAAGTAGGGAGCGGCTTCAGCTCTGGAATGCTGGGTGCTGGCAAATCTGGCTGCGGAAGAAACTGAGTGAAAGCTGCTAAGTCTGCCAAATCTGCCTGGGAAAGTGAAAGCGTACTCTCGCAAACTGGATCAGAAGAAGGCTGCTCAACTACACTGTCTCCGGTCTGCTCTGCATCTTCCTCCTCCTCATCTGTAGGCTCAGGTGGAATCAGGTCTGGCATCTGATCATCACAATCGGCCCAATCAGACTCTGAATCCGAGGGATCTGTATCAACCGTGGTGGCATCAGTACCACCGTAAAGCAAGGTGGCCTCAACACCACCATCACTGAAATCTGTGTAGAGATCAAGGACCGGCTCTGCTGCCTCTGTGGTATCCTGAACCAGGGCTGTGCTCTCCAGACTCTCCTCTGCTATCATCTCGGCATCAGCTGTATCTGAATATGAGAGGATGGTCCATGCTGCAGGATCTGCCCAAGCTGCCTCATCATCTGTGATCACAAAATCACAGTCCTGGTGGATGTCTGGCTCTGCGTCTGTCAGCTGCTCTGAATCTGTACTCGCATCTGAGCGGGCTCTCTCTAGCTCTATAGTCCTCGACCGTCTCTATTTGTATACTCTCGCCCTCGACGCGAAAGTACACCTTCCCGCTATCATGATCAGTCACCGCCTTTGCTGTGGCCAAGAACGGACGACCAAAGATGATGGGGGTATCGGTCACTGACTCAGGGATCTCCATGTCCAACACTACGAAGTCCACGGGGAATTTCAGGCCCTGAATCGTGACGATAACGTCTCGTAATAACCCCCTCGGCCTCTTGACAGATCGATCAGCGAACTGAAGGACTGTCCTGCTCTGTCGAAGAGTGCCCAACTCGAAGCGGTCGAGAAGGGCTGCCGGAAGAAGGTTGATCAACGATCCGCTATCTAGAAGAGTACGGTCGAACCTCTGCTCACTAATCTGGCATCTGACATACGGGGCCCCTGAATCTGGCCTCTTGGCTGGCAGTCGGTTCTGGATCGCAAAACACGTGGCTTTCGTCAGCACATGGATCTCTGAAGTGTGGTTCCTCCTCCTTCTCCTAACTGTAGTCCTGTCTCTCAAAGATCGCTGGAGAAGGGGGATGTGCTGCAAAGCCTCCTGGAGGGTCAGCTGGATATGGAAACGGTCTATCATGCTCTGGCTGAACTCCTCAAGCTCTCTCTTTTTTGGATCTTTTTCTTTTTTCTTCCCCTTCCCCATCTGAAGGGCTCTAGGGAAGGGGATCACAGGGTCCTTCGCAGATGAAGGACTAGGAAAAGGCCTAGACGGTTCGATGACCGGATCCACACATACATCATGCACCACAGTGGGACCAGAAGAAACTAAACTTTTTCCTTTATTCACAACAGTATTCTGAGGTACATGAACTGAAGGAAAGACAACATCTCTATCACGACAAACATTAGTGGCCTCAGTACCACCGTGGGTTGGCTCTGCTGCTGCTGCTGGTAGACGTCTTGCGGCATCAGTACCGCGGGCTAGCTCGGCTAAACTGGTGGCGTCAGTACCACCTCCTCGATCTGGTGAAGCGGCGGCCTCAGTACCACCGGTGGGATCAGCATCCTTGGTGGCCTCAGTGCCACCGTCATCATCGGGAGCGGCCTCAGTACCGCTCTCCTCCTCCTCATGTGGCGCCTCTGAAGTATCCTCGTGGTGAAGCTCAGATGAGGCGCCGCCGCCTGCTGGGGTCCTACCGCTCCTAAGTGTGACAAAATCAGCATCAAATAGATCCGAAAATGTATCAACAAATGGGTCACTAGGAGTGGCAGACTCAGTGTGTAATACCTGCTCAGATTTCCTCTTGAGGTTATTCGGATTCGGCTCGATCTGGGCTGGAATGGCGGCCTTCCCTCTCACCAAGTCCCGCATCTCCTGGCGGAACTCGTCCATCTCCCGTCTGAATGTGGCCTGCTGGTCCGTGAGGAGGCGGGCGATGTCATCCAAAGCGGGGCTCTTGTGGGAGCCCGACGGGCAGCCTCTCTGGGGGTGAGGCTGCTGGTACTGCTGCTGGTGGTAAGAGGGGTATGAGGAAGGGTGTTGCTGCTGAACTGGGTGAGCCTGCTGCTCACGTCTCCACGACTGTCCCTGCTGCTGATAGGGACGAGGAACGAAGGATGATGGCTGGTGCTGCTGGTATGCTGGGGGCTGCTGCTACGGCTGGTGGTGATCTCTCTGCTGGGAGTACTGCCCTCCCTGTCCTGACGGCTGGTGCTGGGGCTGGGCACCACCACTCCCCCAACTGAATCCGGGATGGTCTCGTCGGATCCCAGGCTGGGGGCGGTCATACCAAATCCCGTTGACATCCGTCAACGGCTCGGCATCGTAGGGGGCTGGCGGGAGTACTGCCAGAGGCTGGTCCGGCTGGTAGACCACCATCTGCATCTCTGGAGATGGTGGGGACTGGTAGGTGGGCTGCGGTTGCTGGTACGGCTCCGCCTGTACAAGGTGAACCTGTCTAGGCTGCACAGGGGTGCTGGAGCGCTGGGACGAGCTGCTGCTGCTGCCGGAGTCGCCTCGCGACTGAAGACGGGGCTGAGGAGCCGTCTGTGCCTCCTGGAGACACATGAGCTGTGTCTTCATGTCGCTCAGAACCTGTGCCATCTGTTCCATCTGAGTGATGCTCTGGCACTGCTTCTTCTCAATCAGCTCCATGCGGTCCAACTTCTCGCTGATAATGCCCATGTCCGCAGCTGTCGACTCTGCCTGTGCTGCGGCAACTGCGGACGAACTGGATAGACATGCATCTACCCGTGCTATCCGTTGGTACTGCACGGGTCCTGGCTGCTATGGCTGGGGTCTCTGAGTATACAACCTGGTCTGAGACATCACCATATAGTTCTCAGCCATCTCCTCGAAGATGGCCCAGACCTGGTCGTGGTCCTTGGCGAAGTAGGACCCGCTGCAAGAAGCATTCACCAGGCCCTGTAGCTCTGGTGTCAACCCGCTGAAGAAGCTCTGCACAAGGTTCGGCTTCGTGATGTCGTGGTGCGGGCATCTGTCTAGGAGCTCTCGAAACCTCTCCCATGCCTCGTGAAACTGCTCGTTGGGGAACATGGAGAAGTTGCTGATCATGGCCCTCGCTGCATTCGTCCGCCCGAGTGGATAGTACTTGTTCAAGTACTCGGTGCGGAGCTTCTCCCAGGTGTAGACAAACCTCCCAAGATGCTTCAGCCAGGTGGCTGCTCTATCTGCCAGTGAAAACGGGAAGGCTATCATCCGGATCGTGTCCTGGTCCACATGCCGGTCGTGGACAGTACTGCAGATCATCAGAAACTCCTGGAGGTGGAGGTGGGGCTCCTCAGTGGCAAGTTCGTGAAAACGAGGAAGCATCTGCAGGGTGTTCGGGGGGAACTTGAAGTCCCCCACGATAGCAGGTACCACCACCCAATGGTGCATCAGTGTAGATCCGGGGTTGTGCAACTCCCGCATCGGTCTAGGTGGTCCTCCTCCCGCGGCTGCTGCCGCTGCGGCGGTGGCGGCTGCGGCTGCTGCTGCTGCGGCGGCTCGTGCCTCTGCATCTGGTCCGTCCTCAGGCTCGCTCTGCTCATCTCGCTCTACTCGGAGGCGCTCCAACTCTCTCCTCATCTCAATCATGAATGCTCCCTGATCGCGTAACTGATGAGGGCAACCCGAGCGAACGAGGTAAAGGTACTCAATAGTTCGTTGCGACCTCTATCACTCAGAGTCACTCAATCAAGAAAAATCAGACCACTCGAACAAATAAATCAATCAAGCACAAAATCAGCGGTCTAGCTATGAGATTAACCTGGTATAGCACCCAGGGTCGAACACAAGGAGCACGGGTTGGCCAGAGGCCTACGAAGTAGTAAAAATAAACTAAAATAAAAGACAAGGATTTTTTAGTGGTTTTTAATAATTTTTATATTTTTTTTGGATTTTTAATATAATGAGAAAATAAAAGAAGACAAAGTCAAGCACACTTGAGCAATTTATTTAAAGCATCAAAAATCAAGCAAAAATTCAAGAAAAATTGTTTTTATGTTTTTTAGGTTTTTAAGTGTTTTTGGTGAATTTTTGAGATTTTTATAAGGTGTATTTTATTTTCTGAAAATCAAACAATACTAAAAAGACAAGGTACTGTCCAGCCAGGCCCAAAACCCAAAGATAAAATATCTAAGGATCTCAGAGGGACCTGGAGGTAATTTTCCTGTATACTAGAGAAAACAAGGAAAATTTGGGCACCAAAATTATTGTTTTTGGGTTTTTAATTTATTTATTATGATTTTTATGAGTTTTTAGGTATTTTTGAGTTTTTAGGGTTTTTAAGCAATGAAAAATAGCCAAAATTGGCTATAAAATCCAGAAACACACAAAGAACAGTAACTAATGTTTTTAGAATTTTTGGGGGTGTTTTTGTATTTTTTTTGGGATTTTTAATTCTAGACAGTAGCTAAAATAGATGTTTTTGAATTTTTAAAAAGAACAAATAAAATCAAAAATGTCCTAAAAAATTCTCAAAAATCCTACAACATGGCAGGAGCCATGTGTCAAATTTTCATCGAATTTGGAGGTGATTTGATATTTTATTCAAAAATCAAAAGGGGGCATAGTGCACAGGGACTTAAGTGCAAATACCCGAAGATCTGGGGGTCCAGGTGCAATTTTCCCAGCAAGTCACACACGTGGCGCGTGCCTGGGGCACTCAGGGACCTTCTGGTAATAAAAACAAGTCCTAGGACCTTTTGGTAACTCGTACCAAAAAGTCTACGGGCTATGTTGCAAATAACCCACTAAAAGGCGCACATGCGGAAATAAAACGTTCACAGGGGCATAAGTGCAAATACCAGAAAGTTTCTATTCAATCACAAACATCCAGAACTACAGGATAAGTGTTGCAAATAACCCAGACAAAGCACGTGGCGAAGCACGTGACAGACACTCACAGGGGCATAATTGCAAATATTAACAAGCACGAGGTCCAAAGTGCAATTTACCCTACGTAAATAAAACTCCTAAAATATTTACAGGACTGACACGTAAAACAGAAACTAAGAGGGGGCCTAAGGTAATTTACCCCTTTATTATGTCGACGGCTGGATGTGCGCCACGTAGCTGATCTAACGGTCTCGAATGGCGGGCGCTGGTCTTCTTCCGCACGTGGGTCGATCGACGTCCGAGAGCGAGGCACGTGGAAGATCGAACGGCTGGCAGGTGCTGGTGCCTCCCTCTCTCTGCTCTGACGGTCCAGATCAACCCTCGAAAGGATCGGACGGTAACTGCTCCTCCGTGGATGAACGGTCACGATGACAACTGGAGGTCGAGGGCTATCGGACGGTGATGGAGGACCCTCGAAGAACAGGTGGCCGGTGAGGTTCGTCGGCCTCGTGTGCGTGCTGTGGGCCTCCTCAGCTGCCTCTGAAGATCGGAGAAGACTCGCACTGACGTTCCGTAGCTGGTGGTAGCCTCCGATGGCCCAGCCGAGCCCCGGAGAGGCTCCGGCGAGGTCGACGGAGATAAGCTCCTGGCCTGGATGTGAGGGGGCCTCAGATGGCCTCCTCTTGACCTGCAAAGTAACCCAGAAGCTTCGCGGGTCGAGGGCAAAGTGCCTCGACCCGATGAAGCGGCGTGAAGGTGAACTGTGGGTCGGGGCGAGCGAGCTCCGGCGAGCGGAGGATGGTGGAGCTCGAACCCCAGCTCCTGTGCGAGCTGGGTTGAACGAAGGGGCGAAGAAGGTGCGCGGAGGGATGGCGATGGTGAGCGTAGGTTCCGATGATCGAGAAGATGTGCGATATAGCCGGAATCGACGGAACTCGGCGATACTATGATTTGGGGGTAACTCAAAATTAAGCTAAACAGGAAGGCTAGAAGGTTACCTGGGCGATGTGGAAGACTGTGCTGGAGCTAAGGTAGCTCCTGGTCGTTGCCTCGAAGGTCGCCAAGGCCTGAGGCTTGAGCTCCTGCACGGGGCGGAGCACGGCGGCGCAAAGTCGCCGGATCAGTGGTCCGCCCACTCCCTCCTCGCTGCGACACCGGCAAGCAAGAGCTGTCACCTCAAGGGCTGCAGTGGAGGTCACGGGACGAAGGGTGGATAGCCAAAGATGGAAATAAAATGCGGCGGAGCTCAGGCTATATACTGTGGAGGGTCCGGCAAAAATGGCGCGGGTAGGGCGAGCTGGTGCGCGGATCCCGAGGCGAAGGCTCCGGCGAAGCTCTCGGATATGACGTGAGCATTCCGGACCCGGAGTTGGGGCGAAAGGGATTCGGGTCTGCATGGGAAAAGTCCGAGAACATGGGTCGGGTGGAGCAGACCCGGCTCTGGTGGTCCTGGGGGGGAGTTGACCGGGGGTCAACAATCCCCCGTGGACCAATCAGAGCCCGCCAAGCTTTAAATTTTTATTTGATTTTTTTGGGCCATAAAATGACCGAATTTTCAAAAACTTAAAACATGAAATATTTTTAATTTATTTTTTTCTATTTTTTTGTGATTTTTAATTAATTTTTGGAAATAACAATAAGGTATTTACATAGTAGGTCTTTATATAGGTATAGGTACAATATAGGGTTTTTAATTTTGATTTTTAATTAGTTATTTTTATACATTTTTATTCCTATTTATATTTTATTTATTTATAGAATAAAATGAGGAATAAAAGGATATTTTTATTTTATTTTTATTATTTATATACATAGGTGGAATAAATAGTTATGTACAACTATGTACATGGCATATATACAATGTATTTTTGTAATTTTAGTTTTTGTTATTTTTATTTGATTTTTGTTTTGTTTCTTTTTATTTATTTTATTTACAATATATAGCATAGAGTATTTACAAAAAGTTTAGAAAATAATTTTATTTATTTATAAGGTTAAATAAATAAAGGATTAGGGTGGTCTATGTACATGGTGAAGGGATATTTTTGGTCTTTTTAATTTTTAAATTTTTATTTTGTTTTTAATAGCTTCTAAATATATACAAAATATGTACAATCATATTTTTGGGTGAGGAAAATATAATTTTTATTTATTTACAAAAATATATACACATGAGCCCCTATCTCCCTCTACTTGGCTTTTATGCGGTCAGGCCCATGCTGAGCCCTCCCTTGGGTTAGGTTGCTCAATATTTATTCTAAATATTTCCCTCTTTTTCTTTTTCATCTTTATTCTTTTATTTTTGCACAAAAACATGCTAATTATAAGTATTTACAAACATGCATGCTTTTGCTAATTATTCCTATTTACGCATATCTACATGCATTTGCACAGGTTTTTGTAGCTAAAATATAAGAATAAAGAGTGATGAATGGGTATTCATCACCCCCCTATACTATACTTTGCTAGTCCCTTAGCAAACACTTATTTGAAAAAGAAGTGAAAAAGAAAGACAGAAAAAGAAAAAGAGAATGTACATGGATCAAGGTTGATTATTAAACTTGCCTTCATTAAATTGAGGTATGGAGCTCAATCAGATCTTTGGGTTATTAATGTGTTGGAACCTTATTTAGACTTAAGCTTAAAACCTAACAGCCTCTAAGTTCCACTACTCTATAATCAAGACTCCTCAATGCTCCAGATCAGAACAAGTCATCAATCACAAACCCTGAAGACCATGAATCTTTTCTTGTCCTGTGAAAGTGAGGTCTAAGCTCTCCACCTCAGAAATGGCAACTTGACAACCCTCCCCAACAAGGTAACTCTATGACCTCAATCTGGCCACTCTTTCCTCGAGGAGCGGGGTATTCCCTTCTAAGTTCAAGTACAACCGGCTCAAGAAGAGGGGGAAGAAGAGAATGGGTCAAGGCCAGTGTAGCCAAGTACCCTTGGGAGCTTGACCAGTGTAGCCAAGTCTCCCTGCTGCAAGCTACAACAGGTGGATCATGAAATCAAGCTTTGCTTATTGCACTTATATACATACTCCGGTGGGATTATCATTTTCTCTCAGACCCACCACTTTTTTGGAGTTCTTTTCTTTTTGCACATTTTTTTTTCGAGTGCATCTATACAACATATACATGTGCAGCATATATACAAGGAGTTTTTCCTCTTGAGCCAGTAGACTATCCCTCTTTTGAAGCTTTATTGCAACCCACAACTCCCGTCGTTAGACTTCATGGCAACCAGACCAAGTTGAGACGCACTTCCTTCACTATAAGAAGAAGAGAGGTTCCGCCTAGAAGTACTACCCTCATATGCTACCCCAAGTCAAGGAAGACTGCCTCCTCACCACCTCATCCGTAGAGAGCTCGGTGCATAGTGCTGGTGTCCAAGTAAAGCCATAATCTATATGAGTCATGTGTTGTTGTTAAGTGCTCTACTTAGGCTCATTGAGATGACATGTGATCATAGCCTAGTGGACTCAAAGAATTAAGTCATCATGGACCTGAAAAGCCTTAAACCTAAGCCCTATAAGGTTCCTCTTAGAATTAGGTGGATTAAGATCTTAATCAAGCTCCATTTCTCAATTTGATTCCAGGCTAGTTTAAATGTCAACTATCATCCAGAAAAACTATATACATATGTACAGAAAGATGCATATTTACACAAATTTTACAATCATGCAAAATTTTTGAAAAATGTTTTGAAATCATGAATGATGATGCATGAAGTGCAAGTTTTGCAAAAAGATATTTACACACATTTTCACAAGATTTTTGCAAACTTTTGATTTTTCAAAACATTTTGGAAAAATTTTGTACTATATACATAATTTTGATACAAAAATATTTACACAAGCTTTACACACAAAAGATTTTTGAAATCATTTTTACAAAAATAATTTGTACACTAGCTATGTATGTGCAAATAAAAGAAGATTATGTACATGAAAAATTTTTAATTTTTGTGGTTTTTAGCCATTTTTATTTATTAACACACTCACACAAAGTACGAGTTATGGCTAAAGTATATATGAAATATATACACACCCCCCTATACTTAGCTCGAACGATGTCCTCAGAGTCAAGAGCGATGAAGAAGACATAACTCGTGCTATGTATAGGGAAGTGAAAAGGAAGGCTATACAAAAGGAGAATAAAAAGTCAAGAGGGACTCAGGTCTCACCCCTATACTCAGGATCAAGTAATCCTAAGTATAGCAGGCTGTACACGAAGGGGAAAACCGAGTGGAGAATGTACAGGGTCTACCCCCCCTATACTTAGGGTGAAATGCCCCTAAGTATAGGCAGCAAAACAGGGGTAGACAGAAACAAACGAAATACCCGAAGGGTCTCACATCTCCCCTATACTTAGGGTAAAGTGCACCCTAAGTATAGCATAATCACAAGATAAATAAAGGGATGTGGAACTAAAGAATGTGATGATATGGACATCTGGATCTATATACAACGGAAGATCAGTGAAACTCAGGCGTGAGATGCATTAGATGTGAGTCAAAGACCACATCTCACGCAAAATGAATGGGGGCAATATCAACGACCCGCGGCTCATGATCTAGAAATGGCTTGAGCCGCTGGCCGTTCACTCGGAAGGTACTCTCAGAAGACAACTCGGATATGTCGATGCTACCGTTGTCGTGTACCTTCCTAACCAGATAAGGTCCTTTCCATTTGCTTTGTAGCTTCCCTGGAAATAATCTAAGCCTCGCATCAAACAGCCATACTCTCTGTCCAATCTCAAAATGTTTGTGGCTGATATGAGAATCATGCCACTCCTTGACTCTCTCCTTATAATGTAGGCTGCTTGAGAAAGCTGCATCTCTAAGCTCCTCCAAGGCAGCTAGCTCTGC
Organism: Ottelia alismoides; assembly: GCA_037367405.1. Lineage (NCBI taxonomy): Eukaryota > Viridiplantae > Streptophyta > Magnoliopsida > Alismatales > Hydrocharitaceae > Ottelia > Ottelia alismoides. The sequence goes on from JAZKJV010009850.1 coordinate 494,810, forward strand.
CCTCCTCTGGTCTCCTATACCATCTGAATCCATAAGTATGTCTGTAACTGCCCAAAGTGACTTGTGCCTCAGCTCAACAGGTAAATGGCATGGCTTGCCATATACTAGGCGAAAGGGAGATGTACCCAAAGGTGTCTTGAAAGACGTCCTATATGCCCACAAGACCGAGTCCAAAAGCTGTGACCAATCCTTTCGGTCAGGGCGGACGACTTTCTGCAGAATAGTCTTGATCTCCCTGTTCGACACTTCGGCTAGACCATTCGTCTGTGGATGGTACGGTGTAGCAACCCGATGATCTATGCCGAACTCGCTAGCAAGTGCCTTCACCTGGTCGTTGATGAAGTGAGATCCCCCATCAGAAATCAGAACTCGTGGAACCCGAACCGCGTGATGATATGCTTCCTCAAAAATCTGCAAACTGTCCTCGCATCAGCAGCTCGGGCGGGGATAGCCTCCACCCAACGACTCACATAGTCAACGGCCAACAGAATGTACTCAAATCCCTGACTCTTAGGGAATGGACCCATGAAATCGATGCCCCATGCGTCAAAAACCTCACAGAAGTGAATGGGCTGCATCGGCATCATATCACGCTGCCCACAAGTGCCCATTCTCTGACAGTCAGTACACCTCTTCACGAACTCATCTGAGTCCTTGAAGAGGGTAGGCCACCACAAGCCGGATTGGAGCACTTTCTGTGCCGTTCTCCTCCCAGAATGATGTCCTCCTGCCTCAAGCTTGTGGCAGTAAGTGAGGACGCTATGGTGTTCCTCCTGAGGAATACACCGACGCCAGACGCTATCCCCGCCTTCGTGGTAAAGGATGGGATCCTCCCAATGGTAAGACTTGGCCTTCGCTAGGAAGGTCTCAAGCCTCTGCCTGGGCCAATCTTGTGGGACTTTCCCAACAACGAGAAAGTTCACAATATCGGCGTACCATGGGAGTGAGGCGATAGCAAGGATCGCCTCATCTGGGAAGGTATCTCGGATGGGATCAATCTGCTCAGAATCCTCAGGCTGCTCTAATCGGGAGAGATGATCCGCCACCACATTTTTGACTCCAGGCTTATCCTTAATCTCAATGTCGAACTCCTGGAGTAGAAGGATCCATCTAGTCAGTCTGGCCTTGGCATCCTTCTTTGCCATGAGGTACCTGATGGCGGTGTGATCTGTAAACAAAGTCACTCTAGATCCAATGATATATGATCTGAACTTATCCAGGGCAAACACCACGGCTAGCATCTCCTTCTCTGTGACCGTGTAATTCCGCTGGGCGGAATCCAATGTGCGGCTAGCATAGTGTATAGCAAATGGTACTCCATCCCTCCTCTGTCCCAGCACTGCCCCTACGGCAAAATCGGAGGCGTCCGTCATGATCTCGAATGGCAGAGACCAATCAGGCGGCTGGAGGACAGGAGCCTCAATCACACACTGCTGGAGAGTAGCAAACGACGAAAGACACTTGTCATCGACAAGGAACTCGGTGTCTTTCGTCAAGAGGTCGGTCAACGGTCGGGCAATCCTGCTGAAATCCTGAATAAATCTCCTATAAAATCCAACATGCCCCAGGAATGACCGTAACTGCCTCAGATTGGACGGCGGTGCGAGTTTTCTAATGACATCAACCTTGGCCGGATCAACCTCCATGCCCCTGTTGGAGATGATGTGGCCAAGCACCGTCCCTTGAGTCACCATGAAGTGACTCTTCTCCCAAGATAGCACCAAGTGATACTCAATACATCGCTGAAGTACTCTATCTAGGCAGTCAAGACAAGAATCAAATCCGTCGCCGTAGATCGAGAAATCATCCATGAAGACCTCCAAGCATTCCCCTACCATGTCCGAGAAGATCGACAGCATACACCTCTGAAAAGTCGCAGGGGCATTGCATAGCCCAAATGGCATGCGTCGAAAAGCGTATGTGCCAAAGGGACAGGTAAAGGTGGTCTTCTCCTGATCCTCAGGAGCGATGGCCACTTGGTTGTAGCCCGAGTACCCATCAAGGAAGCAATAATGGCTCTTCCCTGCCAGTCTCTCAATGATCTGGTCAATAAAAGGCAGGGGGAAATGGTCCTTCTTGGTGGCTTGGTTGAGTCTCCTGTAGTCAACACAAACCCTCCAAGAGGTGGGTACTCGTGTAGCGATCTCCTCTCCCGACTCACTGATCACAGTCGTGATGCCCGTCTTCTTGGGCACCACATGCAAGGGGCTGACCCACTTGGAGTCGGAAATGGGATAAATAAAACCTGCACCCCACCACTTTGATATTTCCTTCATCACAACATCTCTCAGGTTGGGGTTCAGACGCCGCTGGAACTCACGCGACGGCTTTGCCCCTTCCTCGAGATAGATATGGTGGGAGCACACTGATGGACTAATCCCATGGAGATCCGCTACGCTCCATCCGATCGCCTTGCGGTTCTTTTCAAGAACCCCCATCAAACGGGATTCCTGCTCTCCAGTCAACTCGGCGGAGATGATGACTCGGTACATCTCTGGCTCGCCCGCAAGGAATCGATACTTCAGCAAAGTAGGGAGCGGCTTCAGCTCTGGAATGCTGGGTGCCGGCAAATCTGGCTGTGGAAGAAACTGAGTGAAAGCTGCAAGGTCGGCCAAATCTGCCTGGGAAAGTGAAAGCATACTCTCGCAAACTGGATCGGGAGAAGGCTGCTCTACTGTACTGTCTCTGCTCTGCTCTGCATCTACCTCCTCCTCATCAATAGGCTCAGATGGACTCAGGTCTGACATCTGATCATAGCAATCGGCCCAATCAGACTCTGAATCCGAGGGATCTGTATCAGAAGTGGTGGCATCAGTACCACCGGAGAACAAGGTGGCCTCAGCACCACCATCACTAATCATCGTGCTGCGATCAAGGACCGGCTCTGCTGCCTCAATGGTATCCTGAACCAGGTCTGTGCTCTCCAGACTCTCCTCTGCTGTCATCTCTGCATCAGCTGTGTCTGAAAGTGAGAGGGTGGTCTGTGTCTCAAGGTCTGCCCAAGCTGCCTCATCATCTGTGATCACAAAATCACAGTCCTGGTGGATGTCTGGCTCTGCGTCTGTCAGCTGCTCTGAGTCTGTACTCGCATCTGAGCGGGATCTGAATCTGGCTCTATAGTCCTCGACCGTCTCTATTTGTATACTCTCGCCCTGGACGCGAAAGTACACCTTCCCGCTATCATGATCAGTCACCGCCTTGGCTGTGGCCAAGAACGGACGACCAAGGATGATGGGGGTATCGGCCACTGACTCAGGGATCTCCATGTCCAACACTACGAAGTCCACGAGGAATTGCAGACCTTGAATAGTGACGATAACGTCTCGTAACAACCCCTTCGCCCTCTTGACAGATCGATCAGCAAACTGAAGGACTGTCCTGCTCTGTCGAAGAGTGCCCAACTCGAAGTGGTTGAGAAGGGTTGCCGGAAGAAGGTTGATCGACGATCCGCTATCTAGAAGAGTACGGTCGAACCTCTGCTCACTGATCTGGCATCTGACATACGGGGCCCCTGCATCTGGCCTCTTGGCTGGCAGTCGGTTCTGGATCGCAAAGCACGTGGCTTTGGTCAGCACATGTATCTCTGAAGTGTGGTTCCTCCTCCTCCTCCTAACTGTAGTCCTCTCTCTCAAAGATCGCTGGAGAAGGGGAATATGCTGCAAAGCCTCCTGGAGGGTCAGCTGAATGTGGAATCGGTCAATCATGCTCTGGCTGAACTCCTCAAGCTCTCTCTTTTTGGGATTTTCTGTTTTCTTCCCCTTCCCCATCTGAAGGGCTCTAGGGAAGGGGATCACTGGGTCCTTCTCAAATGAAGGACTGGGAAAAGGTCTATGCGGTTCAAGGACCGGATCCACACATACATCATGCACCACAGTGGGACCAGAAGAAAGTAAACCTTTTCCTTTATTCATAGCAGAGTTCCGAGATACAAGAACACGAGGAAAAACAACATCTCTGTCTGTACAAACACCGGTGGCCTCAGTACCACCACGGGCTGGCTGCTCTGCTGCTGCTGCTGGTAGACATCGTGCGGCATCAGTACCGCTGGCTGGCTCGGCTGAATGGGTGGCATCAGTACCACCTCCTAGATCTGGTGAAGCGGCGGCCTCAGTACCGCCGGTGGGATCAGCATCCTTGGTGGCCTCAGTACCACCGTCATCATCTGGAGCGGCCTCAGTACCGCTCTCCTCCTCCTCCTGTGGCGCCTCGGGATGGTGCTCAGATGAGGCGCCGCCGCCTGCTGGGGTCCTACCGCTCCTAAGTGTGACAAAATCAGCATCAAATAGATCCGAAGAAGTATCATCAAATGGGTCACTAGGAGTGGCTAACTCAGTATGTACTACCTGCTCAGATTTCCTCTTGAGGCTGTTCGGATTGGGCTCTATCTGGGCTGGTATGGCGGCCTTCCCTCTCACCAGGTCCCGCATCTCCTGGCGGAACTCGTCCATCTCCCGTCTGAATGTGGCCTGCTGGTCCGTGAGGAGGCGGGCGATGTCATCCAAGGCGGGGCTCTCGTGGGAGCCCGACGGGTGGCCTCTCTGTGGGTGAGGCTGCTGGAACTGCTGTGGGTAAGAGGGGTAGGGTGGAGGGTGCTGCTGGTATCCCTGGTGAGCCTGCTGCTCACGTCTCCAAGACTGTCCCTGCTGCTGATAGGGACGAGGACCGTAGGATGACTGCTGGTGATATGCTGGGGGCTGTTGCTGCGGCTGGTGCTGGTCTCTCTGCTGGGAGTACTGCCCTCCCTGTCCTGACGGCTGCTGCTGGGGCTGGGCACCACCACTCCCCCACCTGAATCCGGGATGGTCTCGTCGGATCCCAGGCTGGGGACGGTCGTACCAAATCCCGTTGACATCCATCAACGGCTCGGCATCAAAGGGGGCTGGCGGGAGTACTGCCAGAGGCTGGTCCGGCTGGTAGACCACCATCTGCATCTCTGGAGATGGTGGAGACTGGTAGGTGGGCTGCGGCTGCTGGTATGGCTCCGCCTGTACAAGGTGAACCTGTCTAGGCTGCCCGGGGGTGCTGGAGCGCTGGGACGAGCTGCTGCTGCTGCCGGTGTCGCCTCGCGACTGAAGACGGGGCTGAGAAGCCGTCTGTGCCTCCTGTAGACACATGAGCTGTGTCTTCATGTCGCTCAAGACCTGTGCCATCTGCTCCATCTGCGTGATACTCTGGCACTGCTTCTTCTCGATCAGCTCCATGCGGTCCAACTTCTCGCTAATGATACCCATGTCTGTAGCTGACGACTCTGCCTGTGCTGCTGCGGCTGCAGACGAACTGGATGGACCTGCATCTACCCGTGCTATCCGCTGGTACTGCACGGGTCCTGGCTGATGTGGCTGGGTCTTCTGAGTGTAGAGCCGGGTCCGGGACATCACCATGTAATTCTCTGCCATCTCCTCAAAAATGGCCCAGACCTGGTCGTGGTCCTTGGCGAAGTAGGACCCGCCACAAGAAGCATTCACCAGGCCCTGTAGCTCTGGTGACAACCCGCTGAAGAAGCTCTGAACTAGGTTCGGCTTCGTGATGTCGTGGTGCGGGCATCTGTCCAGGAGCTCTCTGAACCTCTCCCAAGCCTCGTGAAACTGCTCGTTGGGGAACATGGAGAAGTTGCTGATCAGGGCCCTCGCTGCATTCGTCCGCCCGAGTGGATAGTACTTGTTCAAGTACTCGGTGCGGAGCTGCTCCCAGGTGTAGACAAATCTCCCCAAATGTTTCAGCCAGGTGGCTGCTCTATCTGCCAGTGAAAAGGGGAAGGCGATCATCCTGATCGTGTCCTGGTCCACATGTCTGTCGTGGACAGTGCTGCATATCATCAAAAACTCCTGGAGGTGGAGGTGGGGCTCCTCTGTAGCAAGTCCATGGAACCGAGGAAGCATCTGCAAGGTGTTCGGGGGGAACTTGAAGTCCCCCACGATAGCTGGAACCACCACCCAATGGTGCATCAGTGTAGATCCGGGGTTGTGCAACTCCCGCATCGGTCTAGGTGGTCCTGCTCCTCCCGCGGCTGCTGTTGCTGCTGCTGCGGCTCGTGCCTGTGCATCTGCATCCGGGATCTCCTCGGGCTCGCTCTGCTGGTCTCTCTCTGCTCTGAGCCTCTCCAACTCTCTCCTCATCTCTATCATGAATGCTCCCTGATCGCGGAGCTGCTGCTGGACTGTATCGAGTGATGCGATCAGGGTGGAGTTGATCGCTCCCTGGTCTAGTACAATGTGCTCTGGTCGACGGGAGTGATCATCAGAACTGCCTGCTCCGGCCATATCGACGTCTGCAAAATCAAACGAGCCCAACTCAGGTGCTGTCAAATGTATCAGTCTCTCCTCGGGCTCGTGTCTCTCAGGAAGGTCAGAAAGGGGGTCGAGAGGGAACAGGGTGGAGTCATACTCGGGCTCGGAGAGCGGGTCTGAGCTCTCGCGAGCCAACCTAGATGATGAGGTAGACGCGCCCGAAAGCGGTGCAGCCAGAGGCTGTCTAAGAGATCGTCTACCCATCATCTTGATCTGGCGAGTAGGGCGGATGAGATCTGGAAAAATTATGATCTGAAAACAAACCCCCGGTTCACCAACGCAACGCGAGCTGAAGACCGTGAAAGTTCGGTCAAATTATCTTGTCAATTTTATTTTGGTGAACACTCAAGATATCAGAGCGCTTACGTGACCTGTTGGGATATCCGCTGCTAACCCAACCGACTGGCCCGCACGGAAGAGTCGGTAATCAGTCGGGTTTAGCAACGGGGGGCTCTACCTAGTGTGCGGGTCACTCTCTCGCGCATACAAACCAAGCAATGAGGGGGTTGCTCTCCCCAAGACAAAATTTTTAGGGTGAGCGAGTTTTAAGGTCAATAATCTTAGCAGTCCCAATTTTATGGTTTCACTTTTTAGGTATTTTTCAAAGCAAACAAAACGCCTAACGAATTTTTCGATTCTCCTGGTTATTAAGTCCAAAACAAGGGGGAGAAGTCGGAAAAGCCGATGCACGAGAAATCAATGATGCATGCAAAGTCAGAAATGCGTACCTGCCTCCAGCTCTCTACATGCAATATGATCCGCGCATAAAATAAAAGACAGAAATAAAACTAAGCTAAATGATGCAGCGGGAAGCCGAGTCCTAGACGAGCAACTTCTAGCGAAGAACCGTCTAACCGGTCACCGACCTCCAAGCCAAAGGGTCCGGTCTTGGCTCGTCCCTCCCCTGCCCGACAAATCGGGGGTAGGAGTAAGCGCTTTACAGGACGGGCTACGGCACGTAGGCTACGGAGGCTAGCGAGTCAGTTATTTTTATTATTTATTTTAAGTAGGTCCAATTACGGTCTATAGGAACAGATATGTCATTAAGGTGTGTGGATCCTACTCAATTACGTCACAATCACCAGAAAGTCCTAAATCTAGGGGCTCGAGCAAAAACCGCGAAAAACCGGAAAAGACAGTAAGAAAGAAAGAAATCCGCGAGAAAAGCCGTGAAAAACCGCGCAAGTCCTAATGGGTCCCCCGAGCACACCGGTGCTCGGCGAAACAAACCCGCTACGGTCACAAGTCCAAACAGTCCAAGTCCTGTCCCTGTATTATTACAATAATAATAAATGAAATAAAGTCCTAAGCTATCCTCACCCACTCAACTCTCCCTCTCGCTCTCTCCTGCGGCTTCGTAAAGAAAGAAGCCGCCTCCAAGTTCCTCGGCTGCTCAGGCTCCTCGAAAGTCGCCTCCGCGGTCCTCGGGCCCCGCAAGAAGAAAAGAAGAGTGGTCAGACCAGAAAGAATAATCAAATAATAGAGAAAAAATAAAAGAAAATAAAAGTGAGGGTATATGTGCAAAAATGGAAATAAAATAATCACACAAAATAAAACAAAAATAAAAATAAAAGAAGATCAGAATAAAACAAAATAAAACAAAAAGAAAATAGATACAAAAACCGCGAAAAGCCGCGGACTCCGAAGAGCCGCGAAAAACCGCGAAAACAAAGACGAAAATAAAGACAAAAATACTACTAAGCCGTGCTCCCCGGCAACGGCGCCATTCTGATGAGGGCGACCCGAGCGAACGAGGTAAAGGTACTCAATAGGTCGTTGCGACCTCTATCACTCAGAGTCACTCAATCAAGAAAAATCAGACCACTCGAACAAATAAATCAATCAAGCACAAAATCAGCGGTCTAGCTATGAGATTAACCTGGTATAGCACCCAGGGTCGAACACAAGGAGCACGGATTGGCCAGAGGCCTACGAAGTAGTAAAAATAAACTAAAATAAAAGACAAGGATTTTTTAGTGGTTTTTAATAATTTTTATATTTTTTTTGGATTTTTAATATAATGAGAAAATAAAAGAAGACAAAGTCAAGCACACTTGAGCAATTTATTTAAAGCATCAAAAATCAAGCAAAAATTCAAGAAAAATTGTTTTTATGTTTTTAGGTTTTTAAGTGTTTTTGGTGAATTTTTGAGATTTTTATAAGGTGTATTTTATTTTCTGAAAATCAAACAATACTAAAAAGACAAGGTACTGTCCAGCCAGGCCCAAAACCCAAAGATAAAATATCTAAGGATCTCAGAGGGACCTGGAGGTAATTTTCCTGTATACTAGAGAAAACAAGGAAAATTTGGGCACCAAAATTATTGTTTTTGGGTTTTTAATTTATTTATTATGATTTTTATGAGTTTTTAGGTATTTTTGAGTTTTTAGGGTTTTTAAGCAATGAAAAATAGCCAAAATTGGCTAGAAAATCAAGAAACACACAAAGAACAGTAACTAATTTTTTTAGAATTTTTGGGGGTGTTTTTGTATTTTTTTGGGATTTTTAATTCTAGACAGTAGCTAAAATAGATGTTTTTGAATTTTTAAAAATAACAAATAAAATCAAAAATGTCCTCAAAAATTCTCAAAAATCCTACAACATGGCAGGAGCCATGTGTCAAATTTTCATCGAATTTGGAGGTGATTTGATATCTTATTCAAAAATCAAAAGGGGGCACAGTGCACACACACAAACAAATATATGGATAGAGAGTTCTATGGATATAAAAGTGATGCCCGTATACGTCTCATTTTCAAACGGACACAAATATAGATGCTAAAATCTAATATAAAACAAAAACAAGGGTGGAATCTATATACGTACATAAAAGATGGGTTTTCCCCTTCTGCTGGCACATAGACCCTTCTCCGCTCCTCATTTTCCGCTCGAGCATCTCCCGTTTCGTAAATACATCAGGTCAAGTCTTGACCTTCTCTCGGGGTTCGGGTCAATCTGCATTTATTTCATAAATATATTCTTTATTTTTATTTTTTTATTTTATTTTCTTTTTCTTTCCTTCTTTATTATTTTATTTGAATATAAAAGGTGTTAAAAATACATATTTAACAAATGCATGTTGGATGGTAATTTTATGAAATTAGTGGGTATTTACAGGTATCTGACTAAGCAAATAAAGCTAAAATAAAAGAATAGGTGATGAATCGTAGATTCCTCAATACCCTAGTAAATATCATGTTCATATTCAATTTTCTTTTTTAATGTCCAAAAATGTGCAAACTTTATCATGGACAAAATTGTAACTTTATAACTACATACAAGTTCGAAGTGTACATTTTTTAGATTTAATATTTTTCATGTTTGTTGTAACTAAGATATGATATTATTGAATTGAGATGTATTTTGAAGCAAAAAAACATGCAATATATGCCATTTGAAGTGGGAAAAAGTTCCACCATTGCTTTATTAACTCAAGACATTGGAATCAATATTTGAAATCAATATTTTGTTTTGTAATTATACGATTTCTATTTCTACACATTTAACTTTGGGTCCGAGATTTTCTACTTATATTTTGGATTTTTTCTCCAATATAATTTAGGAAAATAACGAAGAAAAGTCATGTGATTATGCTGAAAGATTTACACCAAATTAATAGAAATATTTGAGTCAATGTTACATTTCGTAAGAGTGTGGGAGCATTACTTCCGGAATCATTAGAGATAATATCGAAAATAAGCTCTAACTCATATATGAATTCTATCAAACTATGCCATTTTGATTTTCTAAGCTCTAACTCATATATGAATTCTATCAAACTATGCCATTTTGATTTTCTACATAAATCACCAACGCCGCAAAGCGCGGGCTTTTATACTAGTCTAACTTAAAACAAAAACGATTGTGGATCGGATACAGATATAACTATATTTGTTTGCATCCATAGTAGCGACGGATAAGAATCTAGTATTTAGTCAACCCATATACCTTCGATTATAGGATAAAATCCGAATTCAGGCCTACTTTGAATCCTATATGTAAAATAGTAGAACAACAATAAGTTGAACTGAGAAGCTCTCGTTTTAATATTCTTTGGCTCTTTAGGGAGAATTTCCGACAAGAACATCCAAATAAAATTTTATTTTTTTATAACATATGGACAGTAGAAACTTTCTAAATTTGGAGTGTTCAGGCTTATATGTTTTTTTAACGGTCATCATTTTGGTTCAGCCATTTATAAACCATGAGAACAATCCTATTTTCCATGAAAACGATCAAGTAGCCATTCATTCATCGAGCCAACAACATCAAGAGTACAGTTCAATATAAGGGGAATGATCCTCTGCTATGGCATACGTCCGGGAGTCGCTCGATCTTGATCGAGCGGTTCCCACGAATTCGTGTGAATTCGTGGGAACCGCTCGATTAAGATCGAGCAGCTCCCGGGCGTGCATCAGAGTCTGCTGCAGCCCATGCCGCAGTAGAAGATCCTTCTCCTCAATATAACCATGGATGAGGCCACCACTGTAATGCCACACGACAATAATCTGAGAGGAAAAATAAGAAAAAACTGGCCAACTAAAACGAAGCAGAGATATCCAACAAACCAAAGACGAAAGAGTTCAGAGATAAGCAATATAAAGCTAAAAAATAGATCTGATTAATTAATTAGATTATTGATTAGAGGGACTTTCAAACCCAAATGCCCCAACAGATTTTTGAGCTTTCGATAATTATAGTCCTTAATGTCAGAAAACAATTTGTTGCGTTCCTGCATTGGGCTTTCCAAATCGGCTACAAAATTGACGCCTTTATCGCAAAGAGCTGCCAATAAGAATCTGAGCTTAATAATTACCAGCCAACAAAATTTTCAAGCAGAAGAAAGATTCGTTTAATCTCGCAAGATCAAAAATAATTTCAGTGAAGGGACATTGCTCAAAGAGGTGTGAATAGATTTCTTTATTATTATGATACAGAAAACATCTATTGATAGGTGAAATATTAAGTTTGAAAAGCAAGTCTTGAGTAATTAGCTGCTGATGTTAGCAGTTTTAGATATGGGGACGAGCGCAAGGGGCTCTTTCTTCTTCAACACTGTTCCAAAGCCCTCCGCGACCTCCACTCTCTCCACGCCCGGCGGCAGCCGCCACTCCAACGAGTGCAGCAAAGAACCCAAGAGGAGCTTCACCATCCTCTCCCCCAGCCCGATCCCCGCGCATATCCTCTTCCCTCCTCCGAACGGCAAGTAGTCGAAGCTCCTCCCGCTGTAGTCCCACTTGCTCTTCCCCTCCAAGAATCTCTCCGGCCTGAACTCGAGTGGCTCCTCCCACACGGAAGGGTCCCGCTGTATTGCCCACACGTTGACGAAGACCGTTGCCCCCGCGGGGATGGTATAGCCCTGCACACAGCATGTCCTGCTCGGGGAGTGCGAGACGAGGACGGGCAGAACAGGGTAGAGACGTAAGGTCTCCTTCACCACCGCGTCCAGGTACTTCAGTTTAGGGGCATGCGACTCTTCCAGTACGCAACATTTCCCTACCACCGAATCGAGTTCCTCCCGCACCTTCGCCATGATCGCTGGGTGGCGAAGCAGCTCTGACATTGCCCACTCAACCGTTGTAGCCGTAGTGTCTGTTCCTGCCGCAATTAAGTTCTGTATCATAAAAAGGTGTTAAATGCCAAATAGACATCCTCTTTGCGTATATCAAATCCCCAAGGTTCGATTTTAGATATAGGTATATTGCATGGAAACTTCGAGTTTATAGACAGCCATGGTGCAGAAAGTTTTTCGCGTTACAAATTGCTTACAGTGAGAATGCCTTTCACGTGCTTGTATTGCAACTGCATCTCGAGGTCCTTCTTGTGGACTAGATCCAACAAGAGCTGGAGGAAGTCTCTGACCCCTCCTCCATCATCCGGTTTACTGCAACTTGAAGCTCTCTGAGTTACGATGGAATCAACGATGGCATCGAAGCGTGCAGACAAAACCTTCATCTTGCGCTGCACTCCCTGCAGATCAAGTGGTGCTAGCAGTGGTAGAAAATCCGAGATGTTGGGAGATCCCAGTAGGACGATCATGGCATCTAAAACCTCCAGTAACTCTTTCTTCACGTCAGAACTCTCATCGTCATTCAATGCGTCCTCCCATATCATGCCTAGCATCACGTTGAGCGTGGTGGAGTAGAGCGCATCGCGGATGCTAACCACAGTGCCCACTTTCGACTGAAGCTCGCCGATCATACGGCATATCTCACGCATGCGCAGGGTCTGGAACGAGGTGATAACAGCATTGTTGAGGAGCTGGCTCACGGCCACCTTACGAACCATACGTCAGTGCGGACCATGAGGTGCCCAGAGGATGTCCTCACCGTCGGTATGGATGAAAGCCACAACGGGAACGGCACGGTTGGCGAAGACGGTGTCATGGACCTTGAAGACATCCATGGCCGCGGAAGGGGAGCTGATGATGACGTGTAGCTTGGTGCCGAGACGGAGGCTTGAAACAGGGCCGAAGGTGTGGGCGATGTCGGCGAAGTAGCGGTGGAGGTCTGGTCGAAGGAAGGGGAGGCTGCCGAGGAGAGGCACACCCCATGGGCCCGGAGGGAGGGGTCTTCTTCCACGGCGACACCACAGACTGAGGAGCAGAACGGCTGCCACGGTGGGCGGGACGGCGAGGAGAAAGAAGGAAGTGGCTGTGATATCCATGTTTGAGCGTCGAACGCCGATAGTTGTGTCGGTATTGCCTCACCTTTGCAGAAAGACGAACGTAGACACTAAGAGCTCTGTTTCCGGTAATTCGGCAATCCAGCGTCGTGGTCAGATATGCACACTTCATTTAAATTTAGAGGTTGGCATATCACTGATAGCCTCCTCCACACATATATCGTATGGATCTGATAGCTTCTTCCACACATATATCGTGTGGATCTGAATCAGAATGAATCAAGGCACTCTGGTCGTCGCCTCGGCTGCATCTGGAAAATGACTAGGATTAAAGGTTTTATTAGGAATTATAAAGTAAATATTTTTGAGTGATTAGGAAGTATTAAAGGATCAGAGGCAGGGCTTGGATCCTCTGCTGTAGTGTTGTAGTGCTGTAATGCACTATCGAGCGGCTGCAATGCATTACAACACTACAGAAGAGGATCCGCACTCTCAGAGGCAATCCCAGTAGATGGAGCCCACCTTATCCTCGTCCCCAAATTTGAACTCCGGAAGAATCACTCGTCTTAGACAATCCAAACTACAGTTTCAACCGAATTAGCTCGTCTACACAAGGATCTTGAACGCATTCACGGGGATGAATTCCACTGCTTGAACCAAAAGAGCTTATGTAAGATGGCTTAGAGAAGGTGACCGCCATACCAAACTACTTCAGTCGATGGCCTCGACGAGACGAAGCTGAAACTCCATCTTAACCTTCAAGGACTGCCAAGGTAACATACATACTGCAAATAAAGAAATTTCCCAACTCGCAACTGCTTTCTATCACAAACTCTACTCCACACCCGATATGAACTCATTTGCTTAAATTGGGTTGGACAATTCCTTGATTGGACAAATCATGAATCCTAATGACCTCATTGAGCCTATCTCCAAACGTGAAAGTTTTGTGGTAATCCATAACCTAAAATCCCTTTAAAACCTGGGACCGGATGGTTGTTTACCTGAATTCTTTAAAAAGTATTGCCACACAATCAAACACGACTTCATGAACATGATTAACCACCTATTCTTCTCAGATTTTAACCCTTCCGTACTAAAATTCATAAACAATTCGATGGTTACTTTACTTTACAAAAAAGGAGACCCACAAGACATTATTAATTATCGTCCCTTTAGCCTTATCAACCTACCCCTTAGAATCATTTCTAAAATTATAGCCAACCACTTGGCTCCTACATTCAATGAGCTTATCCCTCCATTCCAATGTATCTTCCTTAAAGGAAGAGGGGCCTCTGATGCCTTCGTTGTAAACTCAGAGATACTCACACATTGGTATCAAAACAACATGAAGGCCTTGTATTCAAAATTGACCTAAAGAAGGAATTCGAATCCCACAGATGGAGTACAATGTACAAGGCCTTGACTCTTACTGGATGTCCTCCTTTGTTTATGAATGTGCTTTCATCCTTCCTTAAAAGCACGACTATTTAACTAAAAGTGAACAAATCCATCTATAGTTTCTTCAAACTACTATGTCGTGTTTGACAAGGAGATCCTTTATTATCCCTCCTCTTTATAAACATGACGAACATTCTCGAGGGAATGTTGCAGAACCATGCTAAGGCTAAACCCAATCGAGGGTTACCATGCCCCTGGGGAAAATTTAGTCATTACGGATATGATTTCCGCTGCCGACATCCTTATTTTCATCAAATTCAATGAGAATGCTTTCAAATACCTCAAATTTAACCTGAAGGTATTTGCTTAACTCTCTGAACTTTGTGTAAATGATGACAAGTCCTCGATCCAGTACCTCAACATATAGGATTCCAAAACAAACCTAATATCCCCAATCTTCAAATGGTGCATCGACAACTTTCCTCTTTCGTATCTCAAAATCCCCCTTTCCCCTAGACCTCTTAAGCATAACGATTGGCTTCCTATTATAGAAAAATTCAAAAAAGAAGCTTCTAGTATGGAAGATTGCATGCTCTCCCTCCCCTCCTGCGCTTCACTTTTGAACTCTTCGCTAACACCACAAATCCACCATATGCTTGCTTCCCTAAAAATCCCTAAGAATGTTCTCCTAGAGGTTGATAAAATTGGGAAGCATTTCCTTTGGAGTGGTACCTCCTTAAAAAATACCATCACCAACCCCGTTGGGAGTTTATTTGTCGTAGTAGAGAAAATGAGGGTTGGGACATCTTCAACTTAAAGTTCTCAACTACTATATGCTATATGAATCATGGATTAACACCTAGGAAAACCCGCACTCCTTATTTTCATGTATATTGAGGGGTAGATTACACAATTCAAGACCAAGCTGGCCAATTTTAAAACCTCCTAATTCCTGCGAGTCTCCTTGTTGGTGAGCCATTAAACGGGGCTTGAGCGCCATTCGAAACATGGCCTCTTTCTCTTTAGGTGCGGAAGATTATTCCCTCCTCTGGTACGACGCCCTGCTCACAATTGTTTTCTCAGACCATAGGGATCTTATAAAGAATAGACACATCTCTCTCGCACAAGCACACTCGGGGCCAAACAAATTGGCTCAAAGCCCTGGTTAAAAGGTCAAACGTAAATGTAGACATCCCTAAATTCAGGGACTTCCTTTCGAACCACCCCCTCCCCCGACATCATTGACTCCCTCATCATTCTAGGGAGGTCATCCAAACTTAGATTAACCAACCAACTCTACAACCTCCTGACGGATAGGAGCTTAAATGCTAAATTAAACTCTCGCTTCTGGTCAAAATCCTTCCATACGTGGGTCTCACTATTCCTTTGATCACTATGCCATAACAAACTAAAGGTCTAACACCATCCTCTATATCCCAACAACCTTATTAAGAATGCATGCCCCCCCTGTACCTCTCGGATGTGGAAACTATCCCCCATCATTTCTTACACTGCACCTTTATTTTTTATGTTTTTTTCCTTCTTAATTATTCTAATTACTTTTGGAGTCTTGTGATTTTTTTGAACATCACAACACTTTTTCTTTGTCTTGCAAAAAAAAATTATCGTATCCTTCGTTTCTCTGCACCCATATGGTATTCTTTGGTTGTACTATATGCCATGACCACAAGGGTTTAAATGTTTGTTACTGATAGGTTCGTGTTTGGGTCTTAGCCTTCGATGCTAGGTCGGACGAACTTCGTTGTTTATTTTGATGAAATGAATCACATTATTTATCTCACAAAAATATGTTTCTCACTTCTCACATTAAAGATTCCAAGAACGAAAGTGATTTATGGATTGCTCAAGATAACAACCTCAATGATCTCTTTCGAGATCCACAATTCACACACACATATTGTAGATGGTACCGTGGGTCTGACTAACTAAAGACGTTATACATATTTGATAATAATGTTATTATATTTATAACTTTTTGGTACTTTAGTGGATATTTGTAATTGCCAACAAAACAACATGCACCTCTTCTCAACGACAAGATCATTTCATCATTGGTTAATATTGGAAGGAAAAGGGATAAGAGGAGTACATAGTAAGTACCCTCTAAGGACGAGGATGTACATGGAAAAAAAAACCTCCCCCTATTTTGAACAATTAAAAGAACAATTTTGAACCCACTGCAATAGTTTAATGGTAGAGTAGTGTGTTTACCACTCAAAAAATCATGATTCAAATCATCTTCCCTAATATTTACCTACTCAAAAAAAAACAATTAAAAGAAACAAGGAAAAGAGCACATCGTCCGCCATAGTGTGGACAGAAACACCTCCACAAAAAAGGAAATGTAGCATCGGCTGCGGAAAGCCTAACACCAAAATCTAATGGGCATGCATACGTGTCCGCGAGGGAGCCACTTCCATGGTGAGTGTGACACGAGAAGATCCACCAATTGGCATGGCATGCTCATAATTGAAGTAATACCCAACAAAATGTCCTTTGTGTTTGTGATATTGCAACAATTTTTTTTAGGTAAATAGCTAGTATCATGGAAGACTTGATGTTTTGTGAAGTGGAAAGAGTTGTATCTGAACTTATGGCCATAGATGACAGTTGCACATAAAGAGCAATTGAAATGTGTTTGTTATTATGAATGCAAAATATGACTTGGGTGGTTGTGACAATGAATTGTGTGGTAATTTTTATGCAAAGTTTGATATGATGAAGATAGAGTTGGTGAGTGAGAAGAAGGTCATGATTTGAGCGAGGTGACTATGATGGCAAAGGTGGAGACGAACGACTAGATTCTGTAGATGACGATAAAAGCTAGAGTGGCACGGGAGGGAAGTGGAGCATATGGTAGAAGGGATAAAGGCAAGTCCTCGAAGGCTCCATGGCAGAGTAGGCATGGGGCTTCGTAATCGTCGAAGGCAACTGAGCAAAGCCCTCAACAACTACTAAGGTTTTTTTGGAAGATGGAGTAAATTTACTAAGATGCAAAATGGTGTACATCTTAGCAAATATATATTTTACAAGTATTTCATAAGAAGGATGCTTTGTGGATAATTGTCTAGCATGAAAAAAGGTGACATGCCCTTGTGTACACATATCGCATGTATTGCTTTCACTACTTACATACGCATGTTTGATGTATTGTTCTAAGAGTAAATTACATATAAGTCTCCAAACTATATACCCAATTTTTATCTCATACACAAACTTTAAAAAGTAACAACAAGATACCGCATCTTTTAATTTTTAATAATCTCGTCTTAAGTTAACAAAAACTAGATGTTGTCGTGATCTTTTCATCTTCTAGGGTGAAAATTCCCTCTGTTTTTTGCAATTATTTCTTCCTTTTTGTCTAGCCATATATCCCTTCTTTCTCCTTTTTTTCTGTTCTCCATTTCTGGAGACGACAGATATAGAGTAGCAAGGTAGGTGTAATGTGAGGAAGGAATCACGGAGTAGAGGAGAATGTGGCATGAAGGAGCTCGTGAATGCCCTGCTTTGACCGAATCATCTCATCTCCTCCATCTCGGTGTCACTCCGTACACTCCTTCCCATCCATCGTAGCTTCACCCGATAACAAGGAGTCGTGGTAGTGACGGTAAAGAGGGTTTGTGGTCCCTCGGAAATGGAGAAAAGAAGGGAGGAAGAAGAAGGGATGTATGGTTAGAAAGAGGGAGAAATAATTGTAAAAAATATAGGAGGGGCATTTTCGTCATGAAAATGAAAAGATGATGCCTATAGCTAGTTTCTGTTGACTCGGGACGGGATTGTTAAAAACTAAAAGATAAGGTGTCATGTAGTTACTTTTTAAAGTTTAAGTATGAGAATGAAATTGGGTGTATACATTGACGACTTTTGTGTAATTTACTTTTGTTTTGACTGTGACAAAGAGGAACTAGTCGGTATATCTACTCTTTGCACCAGAATGCAAAGAAAGATGAATATTCCTCCCTGTTGATATTAATATATACATGAAACTATATCCCTAAATCTAATAATAAATTTTAATTTTTTAAATGTTGAAATATTTGTCCGTGAAAATTTATATATACACACTAATTCAATTTTCTAGATGCAATAGTATGATACTCTATAAAGCAAAATCTAAAAGTGCAATTTAATATTTCCAAAATTAAGTTTATCAATGGAAAGGAAATAATTTTTGGTAGACCAATATGTTCTATATGTTCGTGTTTTTCTGTTCCTTCCTTAATTGATCATCGTAAAAGAAAACTATTATATTTATATTTGACTTTTCAACCTTAAAAAATGGACCGTAAATAATGAAAAGGAATTTTTTCCTCCAAAGTTTTTTTCTTTATTTCTATATTTTCTTAAAATATAAAATAAAAATATCTCTATTTTATCAGTTCCTTGAAAAGGGGGATACAATATAACTGAATTTTATTTCTCATTCTTAGTCAGATTATTTCAAGGATAAGCAAGAAAAAATATTATAAAAAGAAACATGGAGAATGATACAATCATGATGTGACTATATTTTACGAATGTTCATTCTCGGATAAAATCTTCGTCTCTAGAGACAAGCGTACATTTCTTTCTTAGTAAATCTCTAACATATATCTAATGGTACAAAATCACTGCTCCTGTACACTCAGAATCTGAGATTAATGAATGAATGCACTTATAAGGTCATGTAGTACAATTAGAGTTATGTGCCATGATCGTCTTGATAATCATACAACTGTTAATTAAATAATTGAATCATAAAAACTAGTGCTTGGATGACATCTAAAGAGTTAGATCGATGACTAATCTAGCACTAGCACCATCAAATAATTGTTGAGAAAAGATCTCCAGTCTGAGAAGGAGGTGACAAATCTTACTCCAAAGGTTGATATCCGATCGACCTCTTGAAGCAGGTCATCTACATAAGAATAGAGATTCGGAGGTGTCGGATAAGTTAGGTCAAAGAGTTGATTTAACGAGATCGAGATAACCAAGATCTATATCGTATGTTGTCATGATACATGCATGCATCCTCTGACGAAAGAAAGATGTGTTACTATATGTCTACGTATGTGTATTAGGCATATCATTAGATTGATGACCTAATCAAGTTCTATACACCGGTGAGCTCGTGTGCATATGAGGGTATATAAATGATACGATCTCTCAAAGGGATCATATAGGTTCACTACTGAACCGGAAGATATGAGTTCACTCATGAGATATTGGGACCAACCAAATTCTATCGACAATCATCTTGTTTTGGAAGCATGACTGGATTTGTAGGTATGATATATGCTTTTGGAAAACATATGATCGATACCAACTCCAATGATCAAATGAGAAAATTACCCATAAAATTCTGAAGAAGACCGTTCAAACGTGATCAAAACTTCAGGTTTATTCTAGGTCTTCCAGTATGCAGGATGTACGGGTATTAGGAATGCTCGAGGGTGATGTGATCTTAATCGATTGTATAACCGTGATGCTTCCATTACGATGTAGTGATGAAATATATTTTGATTTTAGTGACTCTACTTAGTAGATTGATTATCCAATCTTAGTTCAAATATTGGATATGATTCAGATGCAATGAGAAGATTAGATAATATGCCTGACTTGAGCATATATCTCTGAGTGGTCTTCTAAATATGGATATGAGATTTCCAAGTCATTATACATGGAATATACAATCACCATATCCTTATCTCCAAATATCCGTGGAGAAAGCACACTGTTCAAGAAGGAGTTCAAGAATAATTATATTGTTGATAATATTTGAGCATTAGAAAATTGGTGATGAAATATGATTTAATTATCACTAATAATGTGGTTATGATTCACATTAATTTGACAAATGTAGAGAGGTATCTAAGATAATTAAATTAGATTTATTTACCAAATATATAATTACGTGGATAGCAATATCCATATGAATTGTATTTATATTGTGAATTAGATTCATAATATCATAAATAGTTTAATTATAAATATGATTTATAATTTAGTAAGTCAATTTGAATTGGATTCATATTATATAATAAATATGAATTGGATTCACAATATACAATTAAATGAAACATAATATCAATTGACATAATTGAAATTATCACAAAATAATTTGGAATTACTTTAGTGAAACGTCAAGCACTGAAAGTTGTTGCAACATGTAGAAAATATAGTGAGATTTGAGAATCTCATCATTGAGGATAGAGAAGCCCTCCATTCCTGATAAGGAGTGGATGACCACATAGAGAGAGACTCCATGATGGCCATCCATCCTAATTAGGAAGGAGGCTCTCCTCCTTCCTTACTATTCCCTCATTGAAATGATTTAATGAGAATTAAATTGATTGGAAAATTTCTTCAATTTATTTATTTCTTTTAAATTAATTAATTATTACTGTAAATTATTATAATAAAATCTAGATCATTGATTTCAATTAGGAGTATATCCTAGTCATCCAATTTTGTATAAAAGAATATCTAACTCTAGGCGTTTCTACACACACAAGTTGAAGTAACAAAAATCTCTCTCCCTCATACACATCCAAGCTCTTCCCTTCAAACCCTAGTGGACGTCCACTCTAGAGTTTCATGAGAGGTCCACCATTGTCGCACCGCCATTGTGCTGCCGGATCGATTGCTTGTGGATCTTTGTCTTCTTCGGTACACGTGCTCGTAAGGAAGGCTACAGATTTTGTGATACGAAATCCGTAGCATGAATCTGTAGCTTCTGTGCTTGGATCATCAACTCGGATTGTGGGAAACACACGTCTCATCCATGTGCACGTAAGTTCTCATTCCACCGGATCGAACTTGAGACAAGATGTATCTTCATTTAGAGACACGAGGATCACGATCATGCTACAAGAGGTAACCCTAATACTTGTTTGTGCCCATGTCATGTGGTTTCATCTAAAAAATTTTAATTTCTGATGCCCCTTACGACTAGTCGACCTAGATCACATAAGATATGATCTCCATGCTTTTGTGATATGTGAGGAGAATACCCTCGCCTTCAAGTGTTATCAGAGCCTTGGTTGAAGGTATTATATATGATCCAACCCTAATGTTTTTGTATAACATATGAGCATGAGCTCGTTGTTTTTGCATAGATACGTTTTTTGTATAGTTTTTTAATCATATAAAAAGCAACTGTTAGTGCTTTGCTTGAATGAATTTTTGATATACTTAAATGTATTTAGAATGTCTAAATATATCCCCACAATATTCGTCAATGATAGGCATCAAACGAACATCGTTTTATAAATCAAAAGTTCTCAGAGTGTTGTCATTTTTGCATGTAAACTCGGATCTGTAACTAAATGATTTTGGTTACTATTTGCATGTCAAGAAATATTTTAGAAACACATTAATTAAGTTAAGAATTGAACCAACAAATCAATCGAATTTATTTCACGTGATTCCGACTTCGTTTCTCTAGATGTGTGATATTTAGTGGGGATGGGTCAGAAGATGATTGGATCATCTCAGGAACAATTATTAATGTATTTATCATTCAATAATAATCATGAAAATTATGTATTTGTATTGATTAAATGATGTTTCATATATTTTAGAGAAATATTTGATAATCATCAACCTCCATTGAATGAATATTTCATGACAACACCCCAGTTCAAACTACAATAGTTATAGTTCAACTTCTATATGCAAAATCAAACTTGTTTGCTTGATATGACTAGAGGTTTAGAACATTAAAAATATTTACGATGCCTAAGTTTCTGAGTGATTATTATATAGTTTCATGTCAGTCATCAAGTGCAAATGACCGATAAAATCTATTAGTACAATTTGTACTATTTGTGTTGTCTTGAATTAAATCGACGATGGTGTCTAAGTTGTGGATATGCTAATGGATTAACTAATTAACATCTTGTGACGTATGTGTAGTGGAAGAACTCCCTATAAGCATTATCTATCCGACTTGGCTTGATCCTTTTCAAAGATGGGTAGCATGAGAAGTCTCGGCGTACTTTAAACAAGTAATTGGAATAATACAATTGTACTATGTGAGGGCATATACTATATAGTAATATCAAGCAAATTAAATTATTTATCGATTGCATTGGATTGATAATTAATTTAATGTGACTAAATTAATTTAATCTAATTAAAATAAACAGTCTATTATTAATAGAACTGTGATTCCCTTGGAAGAATTAATCATAAGAATTTGATTCAAAATGATTAATTAAAATTTGAACGGGATTTGGAGGATCATAAGATGACTTTCATGGTATCCTGTCAAGGCGAAGGGTTCATTCTCCATGGATTGTACGATGAAGATGCCTATGAGAAGTCATAGGTCCGACGTACAAGTGCACATGGATCGAGCTGTTTGCTTTTTGAAAGAGACATGTCGTATGCATAGTGATCTCAATATTGTTCTCATGTAATTGAGGCGGTATTGAATTGTGCATAACGTGTACTATTCATGTTGACAGTTGGTTCAATTAACAACGAGTCAACATTACCTTAGATGTGTTGGGCTTGGATGTTAAAGATCGAACTGAGAAATGCATGGACCTGTAAGGCGGAATGAGTCCCCACTTCCTTTATCTAAGTTACATTTTTCTCATATTATTAGTTGTAATAAAGGTTTAAGAGAGATCCTGTATTTTGCTAGATATATAGTGGTAAGTATATCTCTTGCTTTGAAAGTTTAATAAGGGAATGAACTTTTAAAATATTAAAAATCAAGACAAGTTTGTTTTAAAATTCCTTAATCAAAAAATTGAAATTAAATATAATCATTTATATGTTTTAATGAGTGTGTTTATTAATCTCAGATATGAAATCCATGAACCCTCTTAACAATCTTCTGGAGGTCAACAATTGGTCGGACCAAATTATTCGGGCGGGCTTTGAAATTTGGAGCTTGTTCTCTCAATGGAGCGCATTGGTTGTGTGCTCACCAAGAATAAGCACACAAACCTTACGTCATTGGAAGAATTAAAATACAATGAAGATCAATCATTGGCGCGTTGTTATATTATGAGGTCTTTATCCAATGTGCTTCAGAAGTAACATTTGGACATGGACACTTCCCATGATATATTGTTGAATCTTAAGCAAATATTCGATGATGTGAACCGCTCTTAGTGTTATAACCACGTGAAAGAATTTATCCATTGTAAGATGCAAGAAGGCACCGGTTAGAGAGTATGTAAACAAAATATCTGGTTACCTCTCTGAACTAGATACCTTTGGGGAACAGATGGATGCAGAAATGCAGTTGGACTTCATTTTGTGGTCTCTGCTCAAGTCTTTCAACAACTTTGTAGTATCGTACCGTGTGAATAAGTTGGGGTTGATGAATGTTGAGATGATACCTTCATTGAAGTCCGTTGAAGATGTCTTAAAGAAAGAGAATCCTCTTGGCAGTGCAATGGTTACACAGGTCAAGGGAAAGCGTGGTCGGAAGTAAGGGTCTCTGAAAGGTCTAACTCATAAGAAGAAGAGACAAGTTGTTGGCTCATCCTCTCAAGCTTCCACACTAATAACATCAAAGAATGTTACTGTTTGTCATCATTGCAAGAAGCTAGGGTAGTAAAAGAGAACCTGTCCAGATTACCTGAAATCAATAGAAAAGGAGAAGGCTCGAACAGGTATAAAATCTACTTTCATCATTGAAATCAATTTTCTTGTAGGACGAGAAGGTAGTTGGGTTATTGATTATGGTGCTTCTTTTCATGTATGCAATTTGTTACATCTATTTCATGAAATCAGAAAGCTTGAGGATAGAGAGATAGCCATCCAGATAGGATATGATGCAACTGCTGCAGCAGTCATTGCCGGGACTTGCATACTATCTTTAGCTAGTAGGAGCGTCTTATTACTTAGAGAGTGTGTTTATGTACATGAAGTTAGAAAGAACTTACTATTTCTATCTAAGTTAGTTTGAAATGGATATGTGTTCCAATTTTACAATAAAGTTGTCATAAGTCGTGATGGTAACATATTGCAGATGACTCTCTAACTTCTGGTAGACACTTTGAATTGTGCATTGATGAATGTATCATAAATGTTATAGCCATTAGTAATAATAATAATAACAGCCTCAAGTGATCTAAAGAGGGTAAAAATCATTTAAACGTGATTTGGCATCAAAGATTTGTTCATTTATCTATTATTAAGATCAATAGATTGGTAGAAGATAGACCATTAGATTTTCTACAGGTCCAAAATTCACCTATTTTTAACATTGCATTCAAGGTAAAATGACCATAGCACCCTTCAGAAATAAGGGTACATGATGCAAACATATACTTGACCTAATACATACCAAAGTATGTGGTCCCTTCAGTACCATGGCTCGAAATGGATATCGATATTATTTGACTTTTATTGATGACTATTCACGATATGTATTTATCTTCCTATTACATCATAAATATGAAACCTTTGAATAGTTCAAAGGATTCATGGCTTTGGTTGAAAATCAAACCGATAGTAAGATTAAACGTATTCGATCTGACCGAGGTGGCGAGTACCTATCAGATGAATTCAAGGAATACCTTAAAAAGAGAGGAATTATATCTAATCTCACTCCTTCTAGAACTCTCCAACTAAATGGTGTTGTTGAAAGACGCAACAAGACCATCATGGATATGGTTCAATCAATGATGAATAAATCACATCTACCTCTTAATTTCTAGAACAATGCAATATAGTCTGCAATATATTTCCTTAACAAGATTCCTATCAAATCTCTACCCAAAATACCCCATGGTTCGAAACCAATTCCAGTGTTAGAGACTTGAGGATTTGGGGTTGCTTAGTCCATGCCAAGAACGTGGACGCAAGTAAGCTGGAATCTCACACCAGAGTACTACTTCATTGGATATGTAAAGAACGGTATTGGATACCAACTTTATGATCCAGAGACTCCAAAAGTATTTGTCTCAAGAGATGTAAAATTCTTAGAGGATGACTTCCTTAAACGTCAAGACAATAATGAAGTAAAGGAATTCATAGAATCATTTGAGGATATTGAGATTCATGAGCCAGAAATTTAAGAGATAAATAAAGATGAAACACCCGTACCTCTTCGAAGGAGTTAGAGGGTAATTATTCCACCTGAAAGGTATGGATTTCATGTGTCAATAGAGTTTGACAATGATCCAACTTCATTTGATGAAGCACTCGCATGTCATTACATGGATAGATGGATGCTACCTATGAAGTCTGAAATAGACTCCATGCATAGGAATGGTGTGTGGATCCTAGAGGATCTACCGAAGGGTGAAAACAAATTAAGTGTAAACGGATCTTCAAGAGAAAGAGGGGACCTGATGGGAAGGTAGAGACCTTCAAGGCACGACTTGTAGCTAAGGGCAACACACAGAGAGATAAGGCATCGACTACGATGAGATATTATCTCCTATGGCCTTGCTTAAATTCATCAGGACACTACTAGCTATAGCAGCAAATCTTGACTATGACATCTGGCAGATGGATGTCAAGATTGCATTCCTTAATGTATACCTCAAGGAGGATATCTATATGGAGTAGGATCAGGGCTTCATAACTAGGGAAGGCAAAATGTACAAGCTGAAGAAATCCATCTATGAGCTCAAACAAGTTCCTCGTAGACAGAACATCTGATTTGATGAAATTATAAAGAGTTGTTATTTTGTTCATAATCTTGATGAACCATCTGTGTACAAGAAGCTCGGTGGGAGCGCTATTGTCTTTATCGTACTTTACGTAGATGACATCCTTATCATTGGAAACGATATAGGAATGATGACTAGTGTTAAAGTCTAGTTGTCTGATGAATCTGTAATTCATCATTCTAATTAGCTGAAACTAGAGCTTTGTCTAGAGAAATTAGGTGCATTCATCTGTTAATATCATAAAATTAACTCGCATGCACGTGTAAATAATTTGCATAAATTAGTATTCATTTCTGCATCCATAAACATCTATACATTTTCACTTAAATTCAAGCATTTTTAATTAATTCATGCTAAGTCCAATTGAGTTGAAATTGATTTCATTGTGTACATATCACTAGCCTTAATCCATAAAAAAATAAAAAATTTCTAACTTCTACATATTTGAAATAAACCTAAACCCTAATTTTAGGACAAAAAGCCGCAAACACTAACATCTCTCTCATATAGTGTCCAAATATACTCTACTCTTTTTTGAATTAATGTACATTCAAATATCTACAAATTAAGATCAAATACAAAAGAATTTGAGCCTATTTGTGAAAATTGGGTTTTGGGACCTAACTGTGCATTGCACGTTTTTGTTGATTTTGAGCTATCATTTCATGTGCATATTTCACTCATTTTATTTTATTTTATTTTTATTTATTCATTTCATTTCATGTTTTAATTAATTACATAAAAATTAAAATCCCAAAAAATAGAATAATAACTAAAAATATCATATCTGACTTGAGCTTACTAACCTGGTCTACATGTATATATTTCACTTCCCTAATTTTTTATAACATTAACTCAACCATAAAAATACCAAAAAATGCATTTGTGTCCCTTACATTATTTCACATCATGATTGATTTTTGCATACATTTATTAATTCACAAAAAAATTAGATAAAAATTATAAAACTACAAAATTGATATTTAATACACATAAGATATCACCAAAAAGAATACATCTTGCACAGTTCATTTCATTTACATATGGGTCATTCATGAACATTGTAGATTGCATTTATATGAGCATTTCTTATGTTGAACATTTTGCAACAGAGAGCATTTGTTATTTTTAATCTATTTCCTCTTATTTATTGCACTAGTCAATGCTTGGTCAACATCCATCCACGTGTATGTTTCCCATTCGCTCAGCTCAACCGCCCAGGTCAAACCACTTGGCTTGGTCAATGTCTCTTTACCCCATTAGCCCTTAATCTATGCCATTGGATCTACTTTGATCCAACGATTCAGGACAACCCTATCCAACCCTTCTCTCCTCACATACTCAGCATATGGTGATCACTTAGCCCCCGTCGTATGCGACGCACGCGATCTTCCTCCTTCCACCCAGCGCCGCCTTGCACTGGCCATCACATCCCGACCATTGTTGCCTACCAGTTGCCCTGCCTCATTCTGCCTATCTCCCTAACCCATCGCCTGCAACCTCCTAATCATATCTCTACCAACAACTTAATCATCCAAACCCTAACTTCCCTAATCGCATCTAACAACCGGAGATCGACCAACCACAACTAGCTCTATCGTATCTCTTCACCACGTTGCACCTCAACCAACCCTATCTCCTTCAACATATCGAGACCCCAACTTCCTTAACCCAATCTTTGATCACCCTCCTCATATTTAACCCAAACTCTAAAACCATTCATGAAATCCGCCTCCACTGTTACTGTCTTCAAATCGAAATGAGAGAGAAAGAGAGAGTTGGGGTATGGGTTGATGACAACAACCCAATATCGTCGGCGGTGACCTTGATGGACATGATCCACATTAGCTCTCCTCTTGTGTTTTTGATCCAAGGAAGAGCAATAGAGCTTCGAAGGGCCCCGCCACCTTTTGAGGCGATCGTCGGAGTCGAGCCTTAGCTCCTCCATATCCAGGTGGCATATCCCCCTCACCTTCTTCTTCTATTCCCCTTCACTTTCTTTATTATTTTTTCTTCTTCGTTACATATCCTCCTGCACTTCACGAATAACCCATCTCCAGAACCTCCTCACTTCACCTTCTATCTCACTGCCAACTACCACCGCTATCACTCCTTTCCACCACGACCGCATGGAGCTTCGTCCACCACCACACTAATAAGCATCACCCGTTCATCATCAAGCCACCACCTGCAACAGTAAGCAACGAAGATAAAAGAGCCCCAGGAGAGCAAGCTACAACTCCCATTCGATCAAGAACAAGGGCGATCTGGACCGGTGATCTTCCCCCAAATTTGGACCATCGGGTCGAGCGTTATCGGAAGCTTAAGATCAATCCCAAGCCTCCCACCTATCCCCGCACCTCTGATAAGATCTAAAGTGCCAGAGAAAGCCACATGGAGGGGAGCGACTGAACCAAGACCGTCAAGACTCGCCCTGCCACGTGCACCTCACGTATGGTGGGAAATTTGCGTGGAAGCCCTCTAAACTTCCATGAATTGCAACTATACGCATGCCTGGGGTAAATTGCGCAGAAGACTAGATGGATTTGGAAAATTATAAGAAGCCTCTCTTGGAGAGTATATTTGCAAGACTTTATTTATTTATTTTAATTACATTATAATGCCTGAAACTTCAAATAACCATATCTTGAGCATTATTTATTGAAATTATGTGTTCTTTATGTCAGTTTGATCCTTAATTCATTATCTATCATATACAACATTGCCATCTCCCTTCTGAGACATTATTGAGTGTTGATTATTTGAGGAATCTATTCATTTGTGGGTACTTTCATTCTTGATATTGATCTTTTATTTATCCATAAATTGAGAAATTGAGGGATTAAATTTGAAATGTCAATTGAGATTAATTGATCATGTTATCTCTGAAATAAATTGACGGGTGGAGGATCTAATTGATTGGCTTGGTTATTCTTTGTTGCTCTGCTTGGCTTGCTCACTTTGCATCTCATCTTTGCATTACACACTGCATCATTTAAAATCAATTAATTGCATTTGTTTTTTCTCTCATCACATAGCATAGCATTATTTTATTTGCATTAAAAAATATTTGGAACATTCATGCATCATACTTATCTTATGAATTAGTTACATCTTTACAAACCCATAAAAATTTGAAAAATTCATAAACACAAAAAAGAATTCCTCTTCTTTGAAACTTAATTTTCTATATTACTTATTTATTTAATATAGACCCTCATATTACCTCCCTAAGTTCGATCTTGGGACTTACCTAAGTAAAAGAAATAATTCGACCGTATTGAGGATTAATTTTCCATATTAATCTCTTGATATGGTCATTTTTGACA
Source organism: Ottelia alismoides (assembly GCA_037367405.1). NCBI lineage: Eukaryota > Viridiplantae > Streptophyta > Magnoliopsida > Alismatales > Hydrocharitaceae > Ottelia > Ottelia alismoides. Next base: position 524,096 of record JAZKJV010009850.1, read on the forward strand.
TTTTCTAGATTGCCCAACTACAACACCTTCGACTTAATTATCATTAGATTAAAAGGGCAATTTCTGAGCTCCTCATTGTCCCATATCTTTGAGATAAAAGATCTTGAAGAATCGTCTTATATGTTTGGTCTAAAGCTATCTGTTCTGAAATAGAGAAAAAGGATTTTGGGATTGTCTAACATGGGTACATTAAGAAGATCTTGGAACGATTCCATATGAAAAATTCTAAGAAAGGCTTCATTCCCTTAAGATATGGTATACACATATCTAAAGGGATGGCTCCCCAAAGTGTATAAGAAAACAAGGCCATGGTTGGATGCTTTACACATCAGTTGTGGGAAGCCTACTGTATGCTATGGTATGTACATTGTCAGATATCTATCAAGCAGTGGGAGTGGTAAGCCGTTACCAATCCTGCTATGGTGAGCAACACTGGAATGTAGTTAAGAACATCTTCAAGTATCTAAGAATGACGCAAGACTACATCTTAGTCTATGGAGATAGTGATCTTTAAGTTTTAGGATACACATATTCTGACTTCCAATATGATATTGATCACCGCAAGTCAACTTAAAAAGGTCGATATAACCAAGACCTATATTGTATGTTGTCACGATACATGCATACATCCTCTGACCAGAGATAGATGTGTTACTATATGTATAAGTATGTACATTAGGCATACCATTAGGTTGATGATGTAATTAAGGTCTATACACCGGTGAGCTGGTGTGCATAAGAGGGTATATGAGTGATACGATCTCTCAAAGGGATCATACATGTTTCACTACTGAATCAGAAGACATGAGCTCACTCCCGAGATATTGGGACCAACTAAATTCCATTGATGGTCGTCTTACTTTTGAAGCATGATAGGATTTGTAGGCATGATATATGATTTTGGAAAGCATATGATCAATACACACTCTCAATGATTAAATGAGAAACATACTGATAAAACTTTGAAGAAGACAGTTCAAAAGTAATAAAAACTTCAAGTTTATTCTAGTTTTTCAGTATGCAGTACAGGGTATTAGGAATACTCGAGGATGATGTGATCTTAATTGATTGTATAACCCTAATGCTTCCATTTCAAGGGAGTACTAAAACATGTTTAGATTTTAGAGACTGCGCTCAGTAGATTGATTATCCAATATTAGTCCAAATGTTGGACAATAGTATGAATATGATTCAAATGCACTGAGAATATTAGATACTCTGTATGACTTGTTCAGACATCTTTGAGCGGTCTTCTTGATCTGGATAAGAGATTACATCTCAGTATCCAAGTTATTATACATTGAATATACAGTTACCATGTCTTTATCTCCAAGAATCTGCGGGGAAGCACATTGTTCTTGAAAGAGTTCAAGAATAATTTTATTGTTGATTATGTCTGAGCTTTGAAAAAATGATGATTAAATATGATTTAATTATAATTAATAATATGTATATGATTCACATTATGTGGACACATGTAGAGAGGCATCTAAGATCATTAAATTGGATTTAATTATCAAAGATATGATTGATGTGGATAGCACCATCCATAATAATTATATTTGTATTGTAAATTTGATTCATAATATCATCGAGAGTTTAACTGTAAATATGATTTACAATTTATTAAGTTAACGTGAATTGGATTCACATTAAATAATTAAATGTAAATGTGATTTACATTTAGTATTGGATGGATGAATATGATTCGTAATTATCAATGACATGATTGAAATTGTCATAAAATAATTTAAAATTATTTTGGTGAAAATTCAAGTAACAAAAGTTGTTGCAACATGTGGAAAATATGTGAGATTTGAGAATCTAATAGATAAGGAAAAATGAGCCCTTCATTCCTATTAAGGAGTGGACAACCACATGGAAAGTGATTTCATGGTGGGCACCCACCCTAATTAGGAAGGAGGCTCTCCTCCTCCCTAATTATTTCACATTGAATTGATTTAATGAGAATTAAATTTATTGGAAAATATCTTCAATTTATTTATTTCTTTTAAATTAATTTATTATTGATGAAAATTATTACAAAAAAATCTAGACTATTGATTTCAATTAGGAGTGCATCCTAGCTATCCAATTTTGTATAAAAGAAGAGATAAACCTAGGTTTTTCTACACACAAGTTGAAGCAACAAAACTCTGTCTCTCATACACATCCAAGCCCCCACCCCTTCAAACCCTAGTGGTTGTCCACTCTAGGGTTCTATGAGAGCTTCGTCGTCGTCGCGCTGCCATTGTGTTGTCAGGCCGACTGTCTTTTTCGGTGCCTCGTGCTCGTGAGGAAGACTATGTATTTCGTGAGATAAAATCTGGAGGTTCCACACTCATATCATTAACTAAGATTACGGGAATCATGCCTCTCATCCACGCGCTCGCAAGTACTCACTCTATCAGATTAGACTTAAGACAAGAGGTCTCTTCGTCTAGAGACACAAGAATTGCGATCACGCTACAAGAGGTAACCCTAATGCTTGTTTGGGATCAAGATGAAGCGACACAGGAATGTTTCCCATGTCATGTGGTTTCATCGGATTTTTTTAATTCCCACTGCCCCTTACGACTAGTGCAACTAGTCGACCTAGATCACATAAGATGCGATCTCCACGCTTTCATGATGTGAGAGGCGAATATCCTCGCCTTCGCTAATAATGTTTCAAAATTCTTTTTCATGAAAGCATTCAAAGCCAACTAGTAATAAAAAGGAACACGGATGCAACAAAGGAAAAGATGTACTAAAATGGATGAGCATTGTATTCACATTTGCATTATGAGTAAAGAGAAGTGATTAGCCTTGCTCATCATTGAAGTGAAAGAAATCCACCTGTGATGAGCATACATATGTTAGAGTTTGTTGGATAAGGAAGTTCGAGGGTTAAAATTCGAATTTGGTTCTATATATGATCGGTAGCTTATGTTCGAGTTCGAGTTCGAGTATGTCTGCATAATGAACGTTCGAGTTTGGTTTGATAATAGTTCATTAATTGATTTTTAAGCCAAACATCTAAAAATGAACAAATTCGATAAGAAAGCTCGATAGTTTAAAATTTTATTGTTATGGCATACATATATGTGTCTATATGCACGTGTGTGTATCTGTGTGCTTAAAATTCTCGGTTGTATTCAATATTGCAACATTACATAATTTACACTCTCAAAATAAAACTATCTTAAAATTTTATGCACAATAAAGTTATCTAAATACCTTGTATAAAACAGTAGAAAAATATGTTTACTTACATATTTGGCAGCGCCTGGATGGCCGAACCGGGTGAGGATGGCGACAGTGAGGAGCAGCGTAAGTCGTCGGGGTACTTGGGCTAGTGAGGGAGGCAGTGTTGTTGGTAGTCGTGGAACCAGGGGTAGGGCTGCTAATCGATTGTTGTCCAGTTGCAGTTGTCAATCCATGAACCCTCTGACTTGAGTATCAAATCCCACGGGAGAGACGAAAATAAAAGTTCTTGCCCATTAATGTCAGTTCTTGCACAAGCCTTACGTGGAACTGCAATTGAGAAAGATGGTTCTGCTCACTCAATAATATTCACAGAAACTCCCGTTTATCATTTTCGTATTACTAACACCCAAAGAACTTTGTTTTCTCAAGACCAATAAATTGTCAAAACTAAACAAAGATCAACTGGTAACAACAACATAGGAAAGTGCTCTTCGCTCGGAAACGAAAGCAATAGATTACAAGATAATACTCAACAACTCGGGTTCGTATGAACATATGGAGTGGGTGGACTGGTCGGAGATTGAAGCAGAGAAATGATATGAAGCCTCAAATCAACAGGTGGTGAAGGGGATCGGATTTTTATTTGTTTTTTTATATTTTTGAGAGAGCCGAAGAACTGGCGAACTGAACTAAGGGAGTCAACGAAATCAAGATGGAATGGAGAAGGACAAGAAGAGAAAAGATGAAAGAAACCAAGAAACTGAACCGAATCTAACCAGGAAGTATAAGAAGAGAAGATTCAACTCTATCAAAGGAGGGGAAAGGGGAGTTTACCTACAGAAAAGAAGGACCGGGAGGAAGAAAGGATGGATTGTGGGAAAAGGGTGGTTGCCTCCCTCGACGAGTAGCCGCCACATACAAGGAGGCTGGATGCAGCAGACGTGGAGTTGTGCCGCAACTTGGATCCTTGTCGCTCTACCGGAGTTGAAGCTCGACTGTCACTCGATGTGGTTCTCCTTCACAGGACCTCGGAAATGGCTATGCAATGGCGGATCATCCTCAGTAGATAGACGAACCTTATAGGCGGGGCGGCGGGTCGTCGTGGAACGGGGCGGGGACGACGCGTGCCATCGAGGGAACCGAGCAGAAGCGGGCCCCAGTTTATTGTGGATCTAGATGTTAACCGGTCGGAGCGGTCTTTTTTTAAGAGGTCAATGAGTTGGACAGGATATATTAATATAAAAAGTTATTTCCCTCATTTTTTTATTTCTTTGTAAAATAAAAATTTGTTAATTCATCATTATATCTCTCTAACATTCTATTAAAATTTCGTCAGAAACAGAGACTCATACGACCTCCATCCAAACAGGGTCGATTTAAAAAATCCTGCGACCGTTAAAAAAATGACGTCTGGATGGAGGGCCTAGGAGTTTCTATTTCTAACGAAATTTTAATAGAATGTTAGAGGGATATAGTGATGAATATACAAATTTTTATTTTCTAAAGAAATAAAAAAATGAGGGGAAAATAGGGGTGGGAGTAACCAAGTTGGCTACTCCCATGAGGCAGCCCTAATTTAACCCTATATATATAATAACTTTTTATATTAATATATCCTGTCCAACTCATATGACCTCTTAAAAAAGACCGCTCCGACCGGTTCAACATCTAGATCCACAACAAACTGGGGCATGCTTCTCCTCGATTCCCTCGATACCCATATATATATATATATATATATATATATATATATATATAGGGAAAAGGGAGTATGCACCTTGGTTGTAGCCAAATTACATGTTCTCACCTCTTTTACCATGTATTTTTTTATTTTTCTGAAATGAAACCTATTGGAATTTAGATCACAATATGTCAGCATGGTGTCATTCAAAATTAAACTTAATTCGAGACTTCTATCCCCTCCATCAAGACTGTCAAATTTTAACGGTCTCAGAATTACTGAAATTGATCCCTTCAGATGGAGGGCATAGGAGTCTCTGTTTCTGACAAAATTGTAATGGCATGTTAGGGGGATATAGTGATGAATATACATATTTTTTATTTTCAAAAAAATAAAAAATAAAGGGAAAATAGGGGTGGGAGTGCCAATTGGCTACTCTCAGGGAGTAGCCTCATATAACCCATATATATAGGAAAAAGGAGTATGCTCTTTTTACGTAGCTAACTTACTTGCTCTCACGCTTTTTCTCTTGTATTTTTTTATTTTTCTGAAATGAAACCTATTGGAATTCAGATCACAATATGTCACCATGGTGTCATTAAAAATTTGACTTAATTTGAGACTTCTATCCCCTCCATGAAGATTGTCAAATTTTAACGGTCTCAGAATTGCTGAAATTGTCCCCCTTCAGATGGAGGGCATAGGAGTCTCTGTTTCTGATGAAATTGAAAGGAATGTTAGGGGGTATAGTGATGAATATACATATTTTTATTTTTTAAAAAAATAAAAAAAGGGGGAAATAGGGGTGAGAGTAGCCAATTGGCTACACCTAGGGCCCGTTCGGTAGGAGAATAAGCAAGAATAAGGATGAGGAATAAGGGGAATAATGGTCTATTCTCCGTTCGGCTGGAAGATAAGAATAAGGAGAATAAGGTGAAATAATGGTAGGTAAGGTGGGATAAAGATAGGAATAAGAGTGAAATAAGATGAAATAATGGGGAATAGTCGTACCACGGGGAACCGTGTTGGGGGCTTATTCCCCTTATTCCATTCCCCCTTAACCTCCTACCGAACACGCCCCTAGGGTGCAACCTCATTTATCCCTATATATATATATATATATGAGATAAATGGGGTGCCCCTATGGGGAGCTAACTTAGCTCCCCTACCTTATTTTCTTCATTTTTTTTTAAATTTTTCTGTGAATATTGATCACTATATCCCTATATTATGTCATTCAAATTTCGTATGAAACAGAGACTCCTACGGCCTCCATCCAGACAGATATTTATTAATGATCCCAGGATTTTTTAAATTGACATTGTCTGGATGGAGGTCGTAGGAGTCTTTGTTTTGCATGAAATTTGAATGACATAATATAGGGATATAATAATGAATTTACATGATTTTTTTCAAAAAAATAAAAAAAATGTGAAAAATGGTGCGGGGGAGCTAAGTTTGCTCCCCTGTGGGGCATACACATTTTACCCTATACATATATATATAGTGATCATGTGAGAGCAAAAAAATGTAAGAGCATTAGAGTAGTAATTTTGGACCACTAGATTCAAGCATGAGAGAAAAGATATAATCTAGTGTACAGAATGACTGAATGACTGTTCTCATGCTCTAACAAATTTTTGCTCTCATAGGATCACTCCTATATACATACATACATACATACATATATATATATAGAGAGAGAGAGAGTAAAGTGTGTTTGCTCCTTGGGAGGAGCCAATGGGTTGATCCCACCCCATTTTCCTTCTATTTTTTATTTTTTTGAAAATAAAAATTTGTATATTTATCATTATGAGACTCCTAGGCCCTCCATCCAGAACATGTCGATTACAGCAATTCTAAGACCATTAAAATTAATTGTTCTGAATGGAGGGCCTAAGAGTCTCTATTTCTGACGAAATTTTAATAGAACGTTAGAGAGATATAGTGATGAATATAAAAATTTATTTTTCAAAAAAATAAAAAATATAAGAGAAAATAAAGGTGGGAGCAGCCCGTTGGCTACTCATAGGGAGCAGCTACATTTTACTCACACACACGCATAACAAACAAACATATATAGTCTTTATATATGCAAAAGATACACTCAAGTTAAAAAATGTCTTCCTATGATAAATGCGTGTCAATATAAACATTCATATAAAATAATCGAAAAAGCATGTGTTTTTAAATACATACCAATACATATATAGGGGGCAGGGAGCCTGCACCCTGGGGTGTAGGAAACTCCATGCACCCACCCCATTTTTCGATTATTTTGATTTGTTTTTTGAATTAAAAGTTGGGGGATTTACTTAATATGTTGAGGGGAATATGTGTTTCAAATTTCATGCAAAACAAACATTCCTAACATGTTCATCTAGACATGGTCGATTTCAGCAATTTTGAGACCGCTAAAATTGAGTAGTCTTGATGGAGATGTTAGAAGTCTCGAATTAAGTTGAATTTGAAATGACAACATGGTGATACATGATGATCTAAATCCCCCAAGGTTTCATATCAAAAAAATTAAAAAATAATGTAAAATTAGGCCGGATGTAAGGAGTTTCCTACACCCGTCGGAGTAGGGTCCTTTTTCCCATATATATATATATATATATATATATATATATATATATAATCGAAGAAGCATGTAGTTCTTACAGTTGTCATATTGGACATTTCTTAACTGGAAGATTAATAGATTAATTGGTAAGAAATGCTAAAATAAAAGTTACGCACCATTTCTGCTGGAGAACAAAGACACGTTGCTCTTCTTTCAGTTTTGGTACATAAAAACAAAGCCACAACAGTTTTGGATTATTCTTTCGAATCAAAGCTAGTTGCATGCAGTTATTGGATGCAAAAATCGCACAAGGTTGGATTTTATATGAAGTCACTGATAGATATGAGAGACATGTGATTGTTGTAAGGAATGGAGGAAATAAGCTAGCACTACGGAGGAAAGAAGCGGTGCACGTGACTTTTGGGTCTTGTTTAGTATTTTTGGGTTGGATTGGGTTGGAGTAACCTCTTGTGAATAGTAGCTACTTGGATAGTTAAGATGGTTGGGGAGGCTTAGAATGAGAAATGTAATATGATGTTACATTGGTTTGTTATGGAATTCCAACCTAAAAATACAGCGAGGTAAACCATATTATCTTGAGGTAAGTCCGTAACCAAATGAAGGGTTTCCACTTTAATGAGGAGAATCGATTGGATAGAGTCAATCCGGTTCAATTGAATCGGATTGGTTCAACCGATTCGACCATGATTTTTTTTCCTTTAAAAGAATCAAGTGTAAAATCGGCTAAACCAATGGGAATTTGAATGGTTCACGCTGGTCGGTCCAATCTGGTTTTTAAGACCATGGAGGAAAGAGTACACTGGAAGGGAAAGGGGAAAGTTGGAACTTGGAACAGATTTGGAATTGCAGAATGCGAGTCACCGTCACGGATGGGGGAAATTGGAAATTGAGTGGGTGAGAATTGGGAAATTGGATATGTTCGAATGGGGTGTATTGTATATAGTCAACCTTACTTGATGTGAGACAGCTTTGTTGTTGTCCGGTGTATGGTGGTGAAGTCACCGCTGGGTGGACCATGTGCAGAGAGAAGAAAATAAAATATATTAGGAATTATTATTAGGGTTAAATGGGGCTGCCCCCTCCCACCCTTATTTTTCCCTCATTTTTTTTATTTTTTTGGAAAATAAAAATTTGCAAATTCATCATTATATCCCTCTAACATTCTGTTAAAATTTCGTCAGAAACAGAGACTCCTATGGCCTCCATCCAAACAGGGTCGATTTAAAAAATCATGCGACCGTTAAAAAAATGACATCTGGATGAAGGGCCTAGGAGTCTCTGTTTCTGACGAAATTTTAATAAAATGTTAGAGGGATATAGTGATGAATATACAAATTTTTATTTTTCAAAGAAATAAAAAATGAGGGAAAATAGGGGTGGGAGTAGCCAAGTTGGCTACTCCCAGGGGGCAGCCCCATTTTACCCTTATTATTATTATTATATATTAAATTTGTAAATGTAGTTTACACACAAATATAATTGTTCATGTTTTGTTCAGTTTGTAAAGATAGCGAACTAAGATTTAACGTTCATGTTTAGTTCATTAAGCCACGAATAAATATATTTTGAACTATTGCAGAACAAACTCTAATCGAAAGTGGATATATTCGGTTCGATTAGCATCCTAATCCACACGATATGACAGAAAATATCTTTGAAGCGTGAATGTGATCATTAACCTCTGAAGTAGGAGATATCCAGGCTTGAGTCTGATCCGACAGGGCACACTCGCGGGCACCAAGATGATTTGAGTATGTCACGCAAACTTTAGAGACTGTTTTCTCTTCTTGATGTCCATGTCAAAAAAAGATCCTTAGAGAGGATCAATGCTCTGGATTTCATCTTACAAAATCTACATCTTTTGTGAACATGAGGTATCAGAAAAAACAATCCTCCTCGTGAGATTGGGAAACCAGATAGAGAGAGAAGAGAAGAGAGTGGACGACCATATAGAAGAGAGAGAAGAGGTGGACAACCATAGGATTTATCATATGATTTTTTTTGAAAGGTACTCTCAATTCTCAGGATTTGAAAAAATTAATTAGAAGAGCACCCATGCCTCCTCGTTTATAGATTAATGAATGACTAGGATGGCAATCATGTTCCTTGGATTGAATGACAGGATGTTTTAATCCTATTTTGAGTAGAATTAGAAGGATAATAAAGTAAATTTATCATCATGAAACGAAGAGAGAGCGTGGGGTGTTAAATCAAAAGAGAGAGTCTACTAGGCTAACAAGCTAGCCTAGCAATCACTGCTTTGAATAACTATTAACTAAGCAACAATTAACTCACGAATAGATAGGCAATCAATAAATGTGAATGTCAGTTAAAATTTATTATAACTTTACAATAAGTGTGTATAGGTGCAAGTGCGCGTAGAATATCGAACACTGGCAGGAAACAGGTGTAGGTTAATTATTAATTATTGTAAATTAATAATAATGTACATATATTTTTTGTTGTTTTATTTTTTTATATGGGATTTTAATTATATTTAGTTTTTATATATTTTTTATTGTTTTATATTTATATTTTTATATTTAAAATTTATATTTTATTTTTTATTTTGCACATTTTTAATTTATTTTTTATTTTTAAAATAAAATATAGAATTATATTATTATAAATAATATAAGTAATGTATAGGATATATAGTATATTGGTTGTTATATTTTTACAAATATCAAAATATAGTCAAAATACAAGAAATGAACTATTTTGTGATTTTTATTATTTTTTCTATATTTTTGGCTAGTTTTATAGAATTTTTACTAATTTTTAGGTATTTTAAAGTTGCAAAATATATAAAATAATATAAAAAATAAATATCCAAGTTTACTTTGAGTTTAATAAATATAAATATATCCAAAATTTACTCAAAAGTATTTTGTTATATAATATATATAATAAAAATTCAGAAATAAATGGTTATATTTTTATATTTTTTAGATAATTTTTACTAATGTTTATAAAGTTTTTATGGCTTTGTAATTTTTAGGGTTTTTATTTTGTATTTTTAGGGTTTTTAATATATGGTAGATAATACTACAATATAAATAATATTTTTTCAGATTTTTGGATAAGTTTTTATCATTTTATGTGTTTTTATATTTAAATTGGATGAAAATACATGTTTTCGGATTTTGAATAAATAGGAAATTAACTAAAATGCCAAATGAAAATTGTGCGAGCTTAGGCAAGGTGTCAGGCATTTATGGTAATTTTCCTGCGATTTTTGGAGCAACAAATGAAGGATATGGAAAGATCCTTAAGCACATCACATAAGTGTGAGGATCGCATCGTATGCGATCGGGAGCTACTAGTCGCACTAGTTGCTCGAGGCAGCGGAATTTAAAAAAAAATCATGCGATAAAACCACATTATCCAAGAACACTTATCGGATCGTTTCATCTAAACCACAAACAAGTATTAGGGTTACCTCTTGAAGCGTGGTTGCGATCGGGTCTCTAAACAAAGAGACCTCTTGTCTCAAGTCCGATCCGACGGAGGAGATGCTTGAGAGCGCATTGATGAAATGTGTGTTCCTCACAGTCCATGTTGATAATCCAAGCGACAAATCTACTGATCTCATCACACAATATACGACATCTTCTTCATGAGCGAGGCACACCGAAGGAGATGGAGATCTACGAGTAAACAATCCGACAGCATAACGACAATGCTGCGGCGGTGGAGACTCTCTCTGGGGCTTCCAGGGTGGATGGCCACAATGAGAGATAGAGAGAGAGAGGATGTGTAGAGAATGAGAGAGAGAGAGAGCATATGTTGTTGTAGTTGATCTAACTTGAAGAGCAAGGGGTGCCTCTTCTTATATAGTATTTTGGGAGTCCATGGATCCGAGCAAGGGGTGCCTCTTCGTATATAGTATTTTGGGAGTCCATGGATCCCAATCCATGGACTACACAAAATCAATGGATGAGATTGATTTGTGTTTCTTTCAATGGCCAAGATTTTATTGTAAAAACACAACAACAATTAATTTAATTTAGATTAAATATATATCAATATAATCAATCCCAAATTAAATCCATCAAGAATGAAAGGAAGATCGCCTCACCCTTTCCTAATAGGAGTTGGTGGCAATCTTATGTAATCTCACGAGACTATATTATTACATGGAAATCTCCAATATTTACAACAGCACTTATTGTAAATTATTCTACAAAAATAATTCATAATTATTTTGTGAATATTGCAATCTTATCATTGGAAAATTGTGAATCACATTCACAACCCAAAATAAAATATAAATCACATTTTCAATTAATTGTCCAATATGAATCCGATTCACATCAACATTTAATTAACAAATGTAAGTTACAAATAGCTCTCTCTTATATATTATAAACCACATTTATAATATATATATATATATATATGATTAAGATGGATAGTGCTATGATAATTAAATCAAATTTAATCATCTTGAATCTCTATTCTCTTGTGCCCAAATAATATGAATCATATCCAGATTATTTGCATAATTGATAATTAAATCATAATTAATTATCTATGATAACTCTTCTTAAAATATGAATCAAATTCAAATTATTCATGATAATCAAATCACATTTAATTATCAATTTTCTCAATGCTTGGATACATATATCAATAATTAAATTATCCTTGAACTCTTTCAAGGATAATGCGCTTTCTTTGCAGATACTTGGAGATAAGGACAGAGTGATTGTATTGTTCCATATATAGTGACTTGGATATTGAGATCACATCTCAATTCCAAATCTTGCGGACTGCCCAAAGATGCTTGATTAAATCAAGGTCGTAGATCTAATCTTCTCATTGCATATAAATCACATTCAGACCACGGTCTAACATTTGGACTAAGATCATATCACTTCTCTATGAAAGGAGTCACTAAAATCCAGCCATGTTTCATCACTCCCTCGAAATAGAAGTGTCATGGTTATACGATCGTTTATGATCACATCACCCTCAGGTATTCCTAATACATGTGCATCCTACATACTGGAAGACCTAGAATAAACCCAAAGTATAAGATCAATTTTATATTGTCTACTTCATGAATTTATCAGTAAGTTTCTCATTTGACTATTGGGAGTTACTATCGATCATATACTTTCCAAAAGCATATATCATACCCAGGTGTTGATCATATACTTTCCAAAAGCATATATCAAACCTACAAATTCAATCAAGCTTCCAAAGAGAGACAGTCGTGCATGGAATTTGATCTTCCCAATATCTCATGAGGGAGCTCATGTCTTCCGGTTCAGTAATGAACCTATATGATCCCTTTGAGAGATTGTATTACTCATATGTCCTTGTATGCAACCAGTGCGTCGGTGTATAGACCTTGATTAGGTCATCAACCTATTGGTCTGTCAAATGTGCATACTCAAACATACAGTAACACATTTGTCTCCGATCAGAGGATGTGTGCTTATATCGTAAAAACATACGACATAGGACTTTGGTTATCTCGATCTCGTTAAGTCAACTCTTTGACCTAACTTATCTAACACCTTCGAATCTCTATTCCTATGCAGAGGACCTGCATCAAGAGGTCGGTTAGATATCAGCCTATAGAGAAAGGATTGCCATCTCCTTCTCAGGTTGGAGATCCTCTCTTAATAATGATTTGACGGTGCTTGATGAGTTCGCATTCTAACTCTTTAGATATTCATTCAAGCACCAACCTCTATGATTCAATGAATCGACAGATGTATGATTATTAAGATGGCCATAGTGCATAACCCTAATTGTACTAAAAGACCTATTATGCAAATTAATTATTCTTCATTTCAAATCAGGGAATGATATTCACAATAACATTTATTGCATAATAGCTCGTCATGGGCTCGCATGTCCAACAATCTCCCACTAGCCCAAAGAGCCATTAAAGGGCTAATCTTTAAACCCACACTCATATGACAATCATAGGCTATTTAGAAAAATAGCTAGGTAAGATGATTAGTCACTCTGTTCCTAAGAGACTATGCCAAGTCCTTTACGGCACTTGCACATCTCCTAATAACAGTACTCACATCCAATGCAAATGTTGCATCTTATGCAACCAATACTCAATTATGTCAGTTATAGTGTCCTTTGACACTACAGCTCAAAAATTATTATAACAAGTATTTCCATTATCCTTATAAGAATACCCTTATTCCTGGAGATCTCTATCTCTTAAGATTTTTGTAGTTAAGACCTTTTAGATCACAATCTATAATGTCTTAAGCTCTTGAAGATGAGACTTAGAGATCACTATCTCTAAAGTCTTGTCATCTTTGAATATATTGTTATCACTGCAACCAAGTATTTTATCTCCATAGTAGGATTACTAACAGTTTACTACTCCCACTACATGGCAGATATCTGGCTTTTCTACACATTCAGCATACACCCAGCTTTTCATAACTGATGTATAAGGGCAAGAAGTTTTAGCATTCACTTCCTCAACTCTTTGAGGTGTTATCCCCTTAGATAGGTCAGTACCATATCTTAAGGAAAAGAAACCTTTCTTGGAATTTTCCAGTAAATGGAAATGTTCAAGGTGCACCACTAATGTGATGGTCCCAATACCTTCTTTTCTTTGCTTCTGAACATCTTTAGAACTAAGATCTAAGAGGTATCCTTGAGATCATATCTCAAGGTATGGAATAGCCAGACTATAAAACACTTATTACCATCCACATATCATTCCAAATGGTTAGGATATTATCTACATTTAGCAATATGAACACTGGCTCTCCCACTAAGCTTCACACAGTTCATCAAGATTATATATGAAACCATAACATTTATAATTTCATCAAATCCAATGTTCCAACTACAAGAAGCCTATTTGAGTCCATAGATAGAGTCATTAGCTTGTACACCTTGCTTTCCTCAACCATGAAGCCCTGGAGCTACTACATGTGAATATCCTTAGAGAGGTATTCATGGAGGAATGCAATCTTGACTCACATCATGAAGATGTCATAGTCAAGTTGTGTAGCTATAGTTAGCAATATTCTGATCGGTTCAAGCATGATCACTGAAGAGCAAGTCTCATTGCAAGCGATGTCTTCTCTTCGGTGTATATCTTGAGGATATAAGACGTGCTTTGAAGATCTCTACCTTCTCATCAGGTTCTGTCTTTCTCTTGAAGATCCATTTACATCTAATAGTTTTTACCCATTTAGGTGGATCCTCGAGGGTCCATATACAACACTTGTATATGAAGTTATTTAGACTTTATTGCTAACATCCATCTTTCCATGTCATGATCTTTAGAAGCTTCATCACATGAAGTAAGATGATTATCAGACTTAACTGACATGCGGAATACATATTCAAACTTATTTGAAGAGGTATTAGTGTTTCATCTTTAATTGTCCTTTTAGTTTCTGATTTCAGGAGCCTCATTATCTTCTCAAGACTAAATGAGTTCCTTCACTTCATTTTCATCTTGATTCTGAAGAGAGTCATCCTCTAAGAATCATATCCTTAGAAATGAGATCTTTTAAGAATATCAATGTCATAAAGTAGGTATCCAATACCATCCTTTATTTTCCTAATGAAGCAGCACTCTCTGGTGCTAGATTCCAGCTCACTTGCATGGAACCTATAAGGGATATATATTGTAGTCTCCACTACATATATACCTGGAAACTAATAGGTAATTATGCTAAAATTCATCATTGATCAAATTATGTCATACATGATCCAATTGTATCTCCCTATAAATCTATTGAGTTTAGGTTTTTTAGGAGGAGTGAGATAGGAGTGATATTCATATCTCCATAAGGTATTCCTTGAATTTATCCTAGGTTGGATCAAATTCATTTCATCTTCCTTCAAACATTGGTTCTAAATCAAAATTATGAAATCTTTGAACATTTCAAAGATTTCTAAGGTGAATGAAAGAAATCTCATACACAAATAATCATCAATGGATATCACATATCATTAATGTTTACTTTGAATATAGATGATCCACATACATCAATATGCATGAGATCTTGAATACCTCAGCATCTAATACCATTCTCAGAGAATGGTGCATTGGACAATCTCTACTTTGAATACAATTATTCACAAGTATGTAAGATTTGAAAATTCAGATAATGTAAAGTTTCATCTCTTACTAGTCTATTTGTCAATAGACAAATATCCAAGGCTTGACGACAAATAATTGTCAAATGATCTTCATCCTCGTATTGACCTTTTAAGGTTTAATTTTCAGTATTAGAAATACTAGTGAACCATTTATTAATTTTCTAATTTAGTGGAGTCCTCTAGATGTCAGATTACACTCTAAAATATATCCATCATAACCCTTTATGATAGGTCTATTCCAGAATACATGTTCATTTCCAATATTTAGAAATAAACAATGAATGTATTCCAATATCTAGGTCATAGAGACATTCTCTAAAACTAAGGGCTCTCCCACTGAAATTATGAAGTCTATCTATCCAATAGATATTGTTCCAACAATTGCATCAATACCCATGTGGATGACTATTAAACCTTAAGATCAAAATTTCTAGTCTTCTAAAAAATATACGCAACTAATTGCAAGTGTTATTACAAGAATGAGATGCAATGATTAGACTTTTAATTTTATCCAATAAGAAAGTCAATTTCAATGATTAAATGTAGATAATTCCAATGCACTATCCTAGTCCTTCTCTAAGGAGCCTAGATAGTCTTGATAGTCATACTATCAACACATCAGGTTGTTGCAATATCGACATTCATCCAACTCTTTGGATGTCATATGGAACTTACAAAAGTACAGTCAACTCCTTGACTTTCCTTCTTGCTTGGGTCAGACCCATGCTTTTACTATGCTCCCTTCATCTATAAACAACCATTGCTTAAGACAAAGAAACTCTTATGTTGAACTCAAAAGAATTCAATGTAAGAGTATTTCAACATTTATATGTACTTCATTTACTTCATACAATATGAATATTATGAAGTTTCATGAATGACTAGAGTATAGATAGTAGAATGATGACACTCATCATACCTACATACATCTTAACTCTTAAAGACTTAGGTTCAGGTAGGTACTCAAACATTTTGAATACATCATCTCTTATAGAGCCACCATTCTACATGATGCACTGAACCATGTTATTCATGATTAAATGTCGAGAGCACATATGTATGCCAGAAATGTATTCTTAGATTTTACAAGGATTATTTGATAATTACGATCACCATCGATATGTTACTTTCAAGGTACATTCGATGAGAAATCAAGACTATAGCGACATACAAACCCTAGGTTCGAAGTCCTATTATCTATTTAAATATCAATCCTCATTAGTATGAGGAAACTTGTACGTTGCAACCACATACATTATGTGTCAAACTGCAAGTACAATATCTTGATCGTGGATCCAATCCATGATATTTTCCTGATTATTATTGAGTATAATAATAAGTGTGTTTAATGAAGGATTATCTGAAATAAGAAATGTAAATAAATATATATATATATATATATAAATGTATATGCATATTTTACTTTAGTTTAAGAATTTTTATATCAAAGTTGTCTTGTCTTGTCAACACTGAAAGTTCATTCCCTTAATCACTTTCAATGTAAGAGATATACTTACCATTATATCTGAAGCAAGATCTGGGATCTCCTTTCTTATCTTTGTCACATCCCAATAATATGAGAAACTCTAACTCAGATAAAAAAGCGAGAACACATTCCGCCTTGCAAGTTAGGCTTCTATTCCTAGTTTGATCTTTAACACCCTGGCCCACCATCGCTAAGATAATGTTGACCCGTCATTAATTGAACCATCCGTCAACAGGATTAGAACTCACTATGTACAATCCAATGTCGCCCCAATAATATGAGAACATGATATTGGGGCCACTATGCATACGGTCTTACTCTTTCGAGAAGCAAAGACCCTGATCCAGATGCACATGTATGCAGGAGCTATTACTTCGAACAAGTGTCTCCTACATACAATCCCTGACGACGGAATCCTTTGTCTTGACGGAAGACCATGGATGTCACTTATGTGATCATCCATATCATGTTCAAATTCTAATTAATCATTATGAATCATATTCATTACGATTAATTCTTTCAAGGGAAATAACAACTCCATTCATTATAGAGTGTATAATTTTAATTGGATTCCAATCAATCTAATCACATTAAATCAATGATCCAATTAATATCCAACAAACATTCTTTATTGTTACTTGAAATATGGTATTATCTCAAATACATATTATTTTCAATTTTAATAATTAGAAAATACATCATGATCTCTCCACCATTATCCCCTACCTACCTGTTGTCATGGACAGTACCGACGGGAGTGAGACAGACCACACACAGTGCAACCTGCTACCCCAACTCTCCTCGACTAGACACCATATCCGCCTCGGGTTAGGATATTGTCAAATTGATCATTATATACTTGAGATGATAATCGGTTTTTCAACCGAAGTTATAATATATAGTAATAATCAAAATCATTTTGATTATAAGGAAATTTACTAAATAAATTCTCATTCCTATTCAAGCAAGTTTGTTTGTTAAAAGAAGATCATGTAACCAATTGTGATCTAGATCATATCTAGTCAATTATTGGTCAAGCCAATGCCATTTAAGGAAATAATCATCATTAAATATTTTAAAAATATTTATCCATAATTATTTTAGGAAATTAAGCCATTTTACTAATTTATTAAATGACAATCACGAGGTTCTTGATTAGGAAAGTAATTTCCAGCAGTGACCCTCACTTACTAAAATTAGCATATCTAAATCAATTTAAATTCAAATCATGCAAAATAAATTTCTAACATTTGCTAATTTGATTTACAATAGAATTCAAGTGGTTAGCATGCATTTATAGGTGTTTCAAATCAGTAATTAACTCCTTAATTATGTCAAGATTCGCAATCCCCGAAACAGTGGATACGTGTTCATTAAAATGATCATAACTTGAGCAATCGGATTCCAAATCACGCAAACTCAAATTCCACGGTTTCCTTATTTAACGAGGAACATAATTCAAGTGATAATTTTGTGTTTTGATAATTTAAAAAGGCTAAAAATATTCACAAAACAGGACTGCGTGAATGAAATGCGATAAAAATTTCGCAAACCCTAACGAGTCCAAGTCATCATATGTTTATAGATCGTATTCGAAACCTCCGACCTATGGATCTGATACTACTTGAAGGATATGGAAAGATCCTTAATCATATCATGGAAGCGTGAGGATCGCATCGTATGTGATCAGGAGCGACTAGTCACACTAATTCTCGAGGCAGCGGAATTTAAAAAAATCATGCGATGAAATCACATGATCCAAGAACACTTCTTGGATCATTTCATCTAAACCACAAACATGTATTAGGGTTAAATCTTGAAGCATGGTTGCGACCGAGTCTCTAAATGAAGAGACCTCCTGACTCAAGTCCGATCCGACGGAGGAGACGCTTGAGAGCGCGTTGATGAAACGCGTGCTCCTCACAATCCATGTTAATGATCCAAGTGATGAATCTTCTGACCTCGTCACAAGAGATATGGTGTCTTCTTCATGAATGAAACGCACCGAAGGAGATGGAGATCTACGAACAAACAATCCGACAACATAACAATAACGCTGCGGTGGTGGAGACTCTCTCTAGGCTTCCATGGTGGACAACCACAATGAGAGAGAGAGAGGACGTCTAGAGAATGAGAGAGAGAGAGAGAGAAAGCATATGTTGTTGTAGTTTATCTACCTTGATAAGTAAGGGGTGTCTCTTCTTATATAGTATTTTGGAAGTCCATGGATCTTAATCCATGGACTACACAAAATCAATGGATGATATTGATTTGTGTTTCTTTCAATGACCAAGATTTTGTTGTAAAATACTACAACAATTAATTTAATTTAGATTAAATATATATCAATATAATCAATCCCAAATTAAATCAATCAAGAATGGAGATACATGGAAGGAAGATCGCGTCACCCTTTCCTAATGGGAGTTGGTGGGAATCTTATGTAATCTCATGAGATTACATTATTCCATGGAAATCTCCAATATTTACAACAACATTTGTTATAAATTTTTCTAAAAAAATAATTCATAATTATTTTGTGAATGTTGAAATCCTGTCATTGGAAAATTGTGAATCACATTCACAGCCCAAAATAAAAATGTAAATTACATTTTCAATTAACTGTCCAATGTGAATCCAATTCACATCAATATTTAATTAACAAATATAAGTTACAAATATCTCTCTCTTATATATTATAAGTCACATTTATAATATATATATATGATTAATATGGATAGTGCTATCCACATTATTCATATCCATGATAATTAAATTACATTCAATCATCTTGGATCTCTATTCTCATGTATCCAAATAATATGAATCGCATTCACATTATTCACATCTTTGATAACTAAATCACATTTAATTATCTATGATAACTATCCTTAGAATATGAATCAAATTCATATTATTCATGATAATCAAATCACATTGAATTATCAATTATCTCAATGCTCGGATACATATATCAACAATGAAATTATCCTTAAACTCTTTCAAGGATAATGTGCTTTATCCACAGATACTTGGAGATAAGGACATAGCGATTGTATTGTTCCATGTATAGTGACTTGGATATTGAGATCACATCTCAAATCCAGATCCTGCGGACCTCCCAAAGATGCTTGATTAAATCAAGACCATAGATCTAATCTTCTCATTACATCTGAATCACATTCAGACCAAGGTCCAACATTTGGACTAAGATCATATCACTTCTCCATGAGAGGAGTTACTAAAATCCAGACATATTTCATCACTCCCTTGGAATGGAAGTGTCACAGTTAGATAATCGTTCATGATCACATCACCCTCAGGTATTCTTAATACCTGTACAGCCCTCTCATTTCTACACACAACTCATTCCGAGGATCTTTCTCTCATTCTTGTCTTTCAAGAGAGAAGCGATATAATATTTTTTTGTTAATAAAGTTAGTCTCAATTTGTAGCAAGCTCCTTAAGTGTAGAGTCAGAGATACTCTTGATGCTACTGAGAAAAATGCGGTGATATTTTTCCAAGTACATAGCTTTCATATAGTTCAGAGATATACCTGTTTGAATCAAGTAATGTGAGTATCTTGTTGATATCATGTCAACTGCTCTGATTGCTTTATTTGGTTGTTATTATTGAAATTTCATCTGCTCAGATAATTATTTATCTTGTTCAGCTAACAATGTTATGCATATACTCTTGGAGTTCTCTCGCAAAAAGCTCGAAGTGAAGCCTCTAGCAGTGTCATAGCTAGCTCAGTTGTAGTGGTGACTTTGGTGTGTGATCCAAAGTTGTAAGCATCCACAATTGTAATCGGTTGAGATATCCATCAAAATATCTCAGGATATAGTGGAATAATTGGTTGGCTCAGCTAATCGAAAATCCTGACAAGAAGGCTTGGATCGTGGTTTTTACCTGCTTGGATTTCCGTGTTAACATATTGTGCATTGTGATTGTTGGCTTACTGCTTCTGACTGGGTTTTACTATATGCATTTGTTTTCGTGAAAAAAGTTTTATTTTTTCCATAATCAATTCACCCCCCTTTAGAGTATCGATCCACAATTTGTATTATATACTTCATAATGTCCTCTAACCCATGCACTACTCTCCCTCATCATTCCACCTCCATATTGCTCTATAAATCGATAAACGTCAACCCTCATCACTTTCCATCTCTTTGCAAACCTAAGTCCAACCTTACCTCTGACAAGCTTCCATGAGTGGCATGTGCTTTTCTCCGATGCATTTCCCCTCATAATTGAGCTTGGTTTCCAATTTTAACTCCGGAGAGAGCATTTGGATCTCAGATTTTGATAATTTTGCTACTAGTTTCCATTCTTTACCACAATTGAACATGTTTCTGTTAAACTAGAAATCGATCCGAGTTCAAGGGTCATGGAATACCTGATGCCATTGCTTTGATGTTTGATGTTGGTGTAGATCAACCCATGAAGGGGCCTCGGATCTTCCTCATGAACGTATGCCTCTCTCGCTCTCTCTTGTCAATGGAAAATAATAGAGAAAAAGAATATATGTCGTTTGGGGACCCTTGGCCTTATTATATTTGGCTAGACAACCAAAACGGTTGCCAATTCACCTTCCTCTTGTGTCCATCATAAAGAGATTTTATTCTCTAATTAACGACAATCAAAGGTGCACTAATGGTAATTTTAATATCCATATTAATGGGATTTTCAAATCCCAACAATAATTTTAATGCCCATATTAATGGGATTTTCAAATCCCAACAATAATTTTAATGGCCATACTAATGGTATTTTCATATCCCAACAATCTCCCGCTGAACAATAATAATGACCATATAATGTACATACTTTATGAGCTCGAAAATTATTGCCACCAATCGAGATATATCTGAACAATCTTATCCATTAGTTATGATAACATGAGATCAAGGAGGTATTCATCGTATTGAGCACGATTAAACCCATCAATGGTTACCAATATTAACACAACTAAATGATATAGATCAATGTCAAATAAATGAATAAATTTAGATCTATATCCAAAGTTGCATTTATAATGAATGGTTCATATTCTTAATGGAGACCCTTTAGTGAGAGAACATGGAATCAACATCAAATACTTTATTCTACACAGAAATTATTGAACTTCAAATGTTTCGGAACTGTAAGGGGCTGAGCAATGTAATACAAACTCCCACTAGAAGTGTATTTCTTTATTTGATATAACACCCATACGAATCATATGTTCATGAAATATATTGGGTTTCACTGCTTTGGTTAGCGGATCTGCCACCATAGAATTTATCTCAATATGATCTATGGAAATATGTCTACTTTGTACTCTCTCTTTCACAACCAAAAACTTTATGTCAATATGCTTTGACTTGGCTGAGCTTTTGTTGTTGTTGGAATAAAGCACTGCTGAATTGTTGTCACAAAATAAGTGCAATGGTCTCTGGATGTTGCTTATAATACGCACCCCATTGACAAAATTCTTCAACCATATTCCATGATTTGATGCCTCATAACATGCTATGAATTCAGCCATCATAGTGGAGGATGCTACAATTTTTGTTTAGCACTCCTCCATGATATGGCTCCTCCAGCCATTAAGAATACATAGCCCGAAGTGGATCTTCTACTATCTTGGCATCCAACAAAATCAGAGTCGGAATATCCAATGATCTCCAGTATATCCAATCTTTGATATGTAAGTATGTAGTCTTTTGTTACATGAAGATATCTCATGATACGTTTGACAGCTCTCCAATGATCCATGCCTGAATTCGCCATGTATCTGCCTAGCATGCCCACAATAAATGCTAGATCTGGACGTGTGCACACTGGTGCATACATAAGACTCCCAATTGCAGATGCATAAGGGATCTTACCCATTTCCTGAATTTCAAGGTCATTCTTAGGGCATTGATTGAGACTAAATTTTTCTCCTTTAGCAACTGGGGTATCAACTGGTTTGAAAAGCTGCATGCCAAATCTTTGAAGTGTCTTATGGATGTAGTTCTCTTGTGACAATCCAAGTACACCTCGAGTTCGATCTCGGTATATCTAGATTCCTAATACAAAAGAAGCATCCCCCAAGATCTTTCATTTCAAAATTATTTGAAAGAAATTTCTTTGTTTCATGCAATGAATTCATATCATTACTAGCAAGCAGTATGTCATCCGCATACAAAATCAAGAAAATGTGTTTACTCCTACAAAACTTGTGATATACACAATCATCCACTGGATTAGTCTCAAAACCGATGAGATTATTACTTGATGGAATTTATGATATCATTGACGGGATGCTTTCTTGAGTTCATAAATGGATTTCTTTAATTTACAGAAGATATTCTTTGCATCTCTCAGAACAAAGTTTTCTAGTTGAACCATATAGATCACCTCCTCAACGTCTCCATTGAGAAAAGCGGTCTTAACATCCATCTGATGAAGCTCAAGATCAAAGTACGCAACTAATGCCATGATAATTCTAAAGGAATCCTTACTAGAAACAGGAGAAAATATTCCTTGTAATCGATTCCATCTCTTTTAGTAAATCCTTTAGCTGCAAGACATTTCTTAAACCTTTCAACATTTCCATTTGAACCCCTTCTGATTTTAAATATCCACTTATAACTAATGGGTTTCGCACATTCTGGCAATTGTGAAAGGTCCCAAACTTGATTGTCTTGCTTCGGTTTGTATTCCTCATTCATGGCTTCGACCCATTTTGTAGAGTTAGAACCTTTCATGGCCTGATGGAAGTTAATTGGATCATCTTCCCTAATTCACTCTTGTTCTTGAAGAAATACTATATAGTCATCCGGAATAGCACTCCTTTGTTATCTAACGGATCTCCTTAAATTTTGGGGTTGTTGATTTTGATTTTGTGTAGTAAAATCCTCTATGAGGGGTTGTTGAATATTATCATCTTGAGGTTCTTGATTTGTTTCTTGCCCAATGATTGGAATGCATTCTTGTGTATTTCCAATCATAACATCAGGAATCGTGATTGATTCCTCCTCAAAGACAATATCCTTAATATGCATCTTCCCCTCTAAATCAACATCCTCAAAAAATGTTGTGGTTTCCGTTTCAAATATTTTCTTAAGTGTGGGATCATAAAATTTATAATACCTTGATCGCTCTGAGTAGACAATAAAGTAGCTTCTCACCATTTTAGAGTCCAATTTTTTCTCATTCGACCTATACGGCCTTGCCTCAACTGGACATCCCCATATACGTAAATGCTTTAGACCAGGTTTTTTAGCAGTCCAGAGCTCATATGGTGTTTTTGTAACTGCTTTGTTGGTACTCTATTCAAAATGTAAGATGTTGTTTTTAATGCTTCTCCCCATAGGGACTCTAGTAAGGCAGAATGACTGATCATACTCCTCACCATATCCTTAAGAGTCATGTTACATCTCTCAACCACACCGTTCATGCTAGGTGAACCTGACATTGTATACCGAAGAACAATTCCACATTCTTGTAGAAATAAAGTAAAAGCACATGGATGTTGTTCACCTGAACCATCATATATGTCAAAGTATTCACCACCACGATCAGATCTGATGCACTTTATGCTTTTGTTGAGTTGGAGCTCAACTTCGACCTTAAATAATTTGAACATGTCTAGAACTTGTGACTTTTCATGAATGAGATATAGGTAACCGTATCTTGAATAGTCATCTATGAATGATACAAAATAGTGTTGACCATTCCACGATGTCGTAGGGAATGCACCACATATATCAGAAATGCATCAATTCTAAGACACTAGAAGCTCTATTGGTACCTAATCTCCTTGATTTGGTTTGTTTTCCCTTAATGCAGTTGACACATATATCTAAATCTGTAAAATCTAATGAATCTAGGAGTTATCAGATACAAGTCGTTCAATTCTTGATTTGGATATGTGACCCAAACGCTTATGCCAAATTGATGTTGAATTTTCTGGGACGATTTTTCGCTTAGTACCTCTTGATTCAGTAACCATAGATTCATTATACGAGGCAATGGTGTCAAGCAAATAAAGCTTATCACAAGAAACTAAGGAATCAGTACCAATCACAGCAGAGTTAAAAGAAAAACTAAATTTTCATTTCTAAAATTTAGAAAATTATCTAAATTGTCCAATGCAGAAACAGAAAACAAATTTCATCTAAAAGATGGAACAATGAAAGTATTCTTTAACTCTAGATAATGATCAGATCCTAATAAAAGCTTAAAAATCCAACTGCCTCGACTCCTGCCTTCTTTCCATCGCATACGTGGATGTATCTTTCAACATCAGTTGGTCTTCGGTAGTTCAGGCAGTCTTAAATAGAAACATTTATGTGAGTAGAGGCATCGGAATCTAACCATCAAGTGTTTCTTGGAACTGAAGCTAAATTAACTTCAGAACAAACCAAAATATGAATTGTACCTTTCTTCACGCGTCATGCATGATATTTGGCACAATCTTTCTTGACATGTCCAGATTTCTTGCAGAAGAAGCAATTAATTGCATCCTAATTCTTCTTTATTGGACCTGTCTTAACAGCATTACTCATTTCTTTTCTTTTCTTACTCTTATCCTTAAAGGCCACAGCCAGATGAGCACTTTCTGGCTTATCATGCTTCAACATGTCTTCCTCTTAAGCACAGTATGAAATGAGCCCGTTCAGAGTCCACTTCTTCTTTTGGTAGTTATAACTGACCCTAAATTGATTATACTGTGATGGAAGAGACAACATAACCAAATGAACTAGCAAATCATCAGATATTGCCAGTTCTAATTCCTGCAACTTTGAAGCAATATGAGCCATTTCAAGAATGTACTCCCTCATGTTTCCCTTGCCGGTGTACTTCATGAAAATCAAGCATTGTAAATAAATGTGTGTTTCTGCCTTATCGTTTTTTGCAAAACGCTCTTCAATTTTAGCCAGGTATTCTTTAGCTGTATTTATCTGTTCTTCAGCAATCCCTCTAAGGGTTTTCAAAATGTTGTGCTTTATGATTATGAGACACATACGATTAGAGCACTCCCACCTCTCATAGTGCTTCTTTTTATCAGAAGAACTATTTTCCGTAAGAGGGTGGAAGTCTCCATACGAAGTGAAAGGTCTAGATCCATGCAGCCAAGCAATATCATAATGCTCTCTTTCCATACCTTGAAATTTGTGACCTGAAGCATGGGAATGGAGTTCAACGTGGCAGAGATAGTAGATGCGGAAGCAGAAGCTATAAAATAAAGAACAAAAGAAATAATTTATTGTTCATAAATGTGAATATACATATACAGTCAAAAGAAAAGCAAGATATCAAGCACATCACTAACTGTTAAGTCTTTGGACAATAATATTAATTGTAAGTGGTACTCTTGTTGTGATGATCAATTGCGAATGATAAATCCTGTCAAGTAATGAGATTATCTTTGGATGTATCTTATTACTCACATGGAACTTTATAATCACTGCTCAATTATCATCACAGGTATGCGATACTCTTAAATAATTATTTTCCCTCATTTGGGAAGGATAATATTTATAATGCATACAAAATCCGTGCAGATAATTTTAATAATACAATTTGGACGGTAGAGGTCACTTTGGTGACTTATTCGCTTCAACTGTATTATTAAGAATATGGTAGTTAAGTCTTATAATTGATATGGAAACACAAGCTTAATGGGTTAAAAAAATACGTATGTAATGATTTAGAAAAGAAATCAATAAAATGCAATAAAAAAATAACATTTCAAAATTTATGATAATCCATATGCAACTAATAATAATAATTAACTATAATGTGAATAATTGCCAAGCTTGATCTTTTCTAAAAAAAGGTAGGATTGGTTCATGTACACGGATTTGTAAGGATTGCCTTAAAAAATTGATCTTTGTCAATTACTAACTAATTTTTCATAATCAATGGCATGATTTTAATCACAACACATATGAAAGAAATACTATAAAAGGCAATTTTTTATTATGTCTAACTCAAAACAAGGAAATCAAAATCCCAATCCCACACCATAATTTCTTATTTTACCATTAATTCTAACGTGTAGCCCCATGGCGTAATGGCAAAAGCAACGGCAATTTAATAAGGGCGATTAAAAAAATCAATTTTTTTTAAAAAAACAACAACAGAAGTTTTATCTACAACCAAAATGATGACATAGCAGATGCATATCTGTATTCTTGAATCTCAATTGCAAACGGATGTAATACAAATCCTAAATAGAAGTAACTTTCGATATAAAAGTCAATATATATAAGAATGCAATAACCTCATGCAACATGTATCTATTTCCCCTTTTCCCTTTTTTTAAAGCAAACAAAGGCATTCGATTGTTTCCATAGATTGAAAAAAAATAACGGCAACATGGATCTTGATATTTCCTTGATTGGAAATAAAGGCACAATAATTCAACCGCACCCAGAATAAGAGATGCGAAAAAATCAAAGGTTATGCAATTTAGATAGATAATATTACCCGTCATCAATATTTCACACCTTTATTCCAAATCCAAATCACGAGTGTGAAAGAAAAACAACAGCAAAGTTTAACATATATGTGAAACCCTAAAAAACGGAATCGAGATGAACCTGATACCACTTGTTAAACTAGAAATCGATCCGAGTTCAAGGGTAACAAAATGCCTGATGCCATTGCTTTGGTGTTTGATGTTGGTGTAGATCAACCCACGAAGGAGCGTCGTATCTTCCTCACGAACGTATGTCTCTCTCACTCTCTCTTGTCGATAGAAAACAATAGAGAAAAGAATATATGTCGTTTAGGAACTCTTGGCCTTATTATATTTGGCTAGACAACCAAAACGGTTGCCAATTCACCTTCCTCTTTTGTCCATCATAAAGAGATTTTATTCTTTAATTGACGGCAATCAAAGGTGCACTAATGGTAATTTTAATATTCATATTAATAGGATTTTCAAATCCCAACAATAATTTTAATGTTCATACTAATAGGATTTTCAAATCCCAACAGTTTCTTCTTCTTTTCTCTCTCAAGTGCAAGTTCTATTAAGTATTTTTCAAGGACGATCAACATTGAAGGGCGTCGACGCCAATCGTAATACCGTCCTATCCTCAAAGTAGGTCACCACACCCAACATACAAGTAAAGTGGAAGTGATATCTTCTCAAAAGAAAGTTCCTTACGAGTGGATCGTTGAATTTCGATCTTAACTTATTAGGTTTTATTTGTTAAAACTGATTTATTCCTTCGCTCTCTAGATGTTGCATGATTTCATATCGCGGTTAAAATTATGGTTCGTGTTTTATCCAATGAATAATGTCCAAATATGAGTAATTATTTGATTTATTATCTATGCTATAATATGTTAACCTGTTAGTTTTAATTCTGATAATTTGGTAAGTAATTCATTCGTTTCATATGATGTGATCATGTAAACAATAGGAAAGAGACAGTTTAGTAACTCGAGAAGAGACAGTTTAGTAACTCGAGAACATAACTAACAGAACATCAAAAGTTTAAACTTCTCTCACTGTATGTAAAACTTCTCTTAAAATATTCACAAAATTAGACATCAAAGTGCGCTAAATTCTTGAATTATATTAAAACTACTTGTAAACTCATATACTCATCATGGATTATTACATTTACATACGTAGAAGTTATCAAAAGACAATTTTACAACTATGGTTAGGAATAACTAATTGGATGAAAGCCATATAAATATTATAGGGATTTTATCAGTTGTGCCCCTCTGAGATATCGCAATATCAGTTATGCCCCTATCTTTTTGGTAATATCAGTTGTGCCCCCGACTTCTTGCCAATATTTCACTTGTGCCCCTCAGAGGGGCATAACTGATAAAAGATTTTTATCAGTTATGCCCCTCTGAGGGGCACAAGTGAAATATTGGCAAGAAGTCGGGGGCACAACTGATATTACCAAAAAGATAGGGGCATAACTGATATTGCGATATCTCGGAGGGGCACAACTGATAAAAACCCAATATTATATTAATTATTTAAAAGGCATATGAACGAATCGAGAATTTCATCAAAATTATATTCAGTTATTCTTTTGGATGAAGTGATAGCTTGTAAACTTGAGATGATCTACGGCTTTTACAATAAATATATAGTAACGGATATTACTCGTTACTTGCTTCTTTGAATTGACATCAATTATTGTATTCATTGTTGTATTACGAGAAATGAATCATATAACAGTGGTTATCCGTTGGTATTTTCTTCTAATCGTTGTTAAATTTAGTAACGATTAAAATAAATTTTAACGAATAAGCAAACAGATAAATCATTGTTATATTATAAGAACAAATATAATTTGACAATAAATAATATTCGTTATTATATTTTTAACATCAAAAAATATACTTGCAAATATTCAAATTATTCGTTATTTTAAGTTAATTTTATTGTAGTACATATTTTGGAAGAAAGGACCATTACTGATCCAATTTGCAATTTGACCGTCTCGGTACTATCTTTTGACTTTTTGAAGTCAAGTAAAAAAATAATATATGTATAGGTAATTGTTTTCCAATAAAATAGGACAATCTCGGAATTCCGAAGAAAATCCCATATTTACATGTAGGGAGAGATTGCGAAGGAATAGAAGATAAAAGAAAAGAATAAATGAAATCACCACATCATCTCCCATCGAAATGAATAGCTAGGGTGTACAAATAAGAAGCTTATTCAGCCACCTCGGGGATGCTCTGGAGGGCCGGTCGCCAGTGATGCTCCTCACAGACGAGCACCTTGCCGCCTTTCGAATCGATCAAGTTCAAAAGCAGCATCGAGGCCGACTCCGCTCCTCCCTCGGAGTGTCTCAACAACTCCTCGAATTGTTTCTTTGTCAACTTGATTTTCACCTCCATCGTCGGCAGACAAGTCTCTTCCTCCTTGCGTCCAACCTTCTTCTTGTCGGACTCCGTCCACTCCCAGTCGTCGCGGCCCACGATGCCCCAGCGTGACGGTTGATGCAGTTCCCCATCAAGGGAGCTTGGATAGGAGCTCGCAAGAAAGGATAGACGTATATATGTTACGACAGAAGAGTATGTGATGTGTGCACTGAGGAAATGGTGGATGGATGGATATATATAGGGTGACGCATGGAATGTGCCGAGAAGCATTCATGGACTCGTTCCACGTGCAATTGGGTTCGTGTCCACATCCCATATGGTCCGGACTCGGTTGGGGTCGAACGCCCGCCAGCGTTGTCTGTGGCCTTCCATTTACTTTCGGTCCACATGGTTAAGCCTTTTATGTGGGGGAGATTCTTACGAAAGGGAAGACCGGAGGTCAAGTCAAGCTTCTTAAATGAGATCATCTGCACTGGTAATTTTGATTGATTTCCATCACCATGACGGCGACTGTGAACTTAGTTGGTTTTCAATTAAATTGGATAGGGAAAAAGACCTATTTAACTAAGGGATATTTACACCCATAACCCTGAGTAACTTAGTATTTACCCCGGATACCCTCTATAATCACGAATTACATCCAGAACCCCGAATAATGGTTAACCTTTACATGGCATAACCCTGTGTCAAATTCCGTCTTACTTTTCCGTTAACTTTGACGGAAAATGTTATATGTTGACTATTTTACCATTCTAAATACATCATATTTATAATATGATGCCATTTGCAAATCAAGTAACTCCCAGCAAACTGCAGCCCCTCCCACTCGTCCCCATCAAGCTGCCCCGTCCGCCCTGCGCCTCCGCCCCCCGCTCCCCAGCATGTGAGCTCCGCCCCGCGCCTCCGCTCCCCGCCCCGTCGTTGAGGACCCCTGCGCTCATCTCCTGGTCCTCGTTGAAGCACCGCATTCGATCCCTCCTCCTCTTCGTGTCCAGTTCCGGCCCCGAGCCCCGCCGCCCACCTCCTCGCCCCCCACCCCCCACCGAGTTTCTCCTGGAAGCACCCTGCTCCGAAGAGGGTTGCACCCAGCTCCTCGCCCCCCTCCCTGCCGACCCCCGCCCAGCTCCTCACTCCCTCCCCCCCCCTCCCCCCGCGCCTAGCTTCTCGCCCCCATCGAGTTTCCCTCCTGGAAGCCCCTCCTGCTCGAGGCCCTCTCCCCGCCTGCCTCTGTTCGCCAACCCCGCGCCTGCAACCCGAGCCACCCCCCTTCCCCGATCGTGCCAACCAATCCCTGCAACCCGAACCAACTCCCCTTCCCCGTTCCGCAGTCGCCCCAATCCGAGCCACCCCCCTTCCCCGGTCGTGCCAATCCCTGCAACCCGAACCAACCCCCCTTCCCCCTTCCGCAGTCCCCCCCCCCCCGTGCCGCACCCCACCTGCAGTCCCCCCCGTGCCGCACCCCACCTGCAGGAGTCCTCCCTCGCGCCTCAGTACAGGACCCCCCAACCCGTGCGCCCTCGCCGCCCGACTTGCAGGAGTGGTTGCGCGTGGGGCTTTGATGGTGATAACAGGACCTGGTGGTGGCTGCAGGCAACGGGAACGGGAGGTTCGATTGAGGTTGATGGCGCGGGGGGGGGGGGGGGGGGGGGCGGGCGGTGTTTGTCTCCTGCAGGCTGGGCGGCGGGGTCGGGTCTCTTGCAAGCCGGGCGGCCAGGTGGGGTGCGGCGCGGGGGAGGGGGTTTGTCTCCTGTAGCCTGGGTGATTCCTGCAGGTCGGGGGGAGGAGAAGGTGGGAGAAGCGGAAGCCGAGGAGGGAGAGGAGGCAGCAGAGGGCGTGCAGGGGGGAGGAGGAAGAAGGGAGAGGGGGACGTGCAGGAGGAAGAAGAAGGTAAGGGTGGGTTTTTTACTTTTATTTTTGATTAACCTCAGCCGTTAGATCTAGGATTGGTTAGATTAACTCACTACTCAGGTTGAGTTAATGATCAAAACTAACGGAAGGTTCTGGATGTAAAACGGAACACTTACTCAAGGTCCTGGATGTAATTCGTGACTATCTTGGGTACCTGGGGTAATTATGGAACTACTCAGGGTTATGGGTGTAAATATCCCTTTAACTAATGGGTTGTTATCACCGCGTCTTCTTAGCACTTCTACAATATCAGTTTTACCCTCCTTTTTAAATATCAAATGTAACTCTACCTTCTTACAAAACTAACACTTCCACCCTTCTATTGAGGTAAAGTTGGGGTATAACTAGAATTATAAAAGAGTAGAATCGTGAATTTTTAAGAATATAGGAGAAAAACTGACATTCCAAAAAAAGAATGGCATAACTTATATTGTAGAGGTTAAAAAGTGCATAAACGATAACAACCTTTAGTTAATGTAGTTGATCAGATAAGGATGGTTGAAATAATAAAATGAATTGGATGGCATTGTTTTTCAGTGAGTCAGCACAAATCAACCCAATCCAATCTATCTAACTAGTTAATTTGAACCATTCTAATATCTTAGTATATCGTGGATTTGATAATTCAATGCTACTCATGATGATGACTTTTTTGGAACCTTATTTTAGACCCACATCTAATTTTTAACCACCCAAATATTGATGTAGTTTCATTCAGTGACTTCATTTTTCTGCACTATAAGAAAAACAGGTTGTAATGACAAATTAGTAGCCACCGAATAGTGTAGCAACGCCAAAGTGATTGTCGCAAGGAAATGATATCTTCTCCTCCCTGTCTTTAACCTTATGTTAAAAAGACCTCCTCTCGCAAACAAAAAAACATAACTATTTAGATCCCTATTTAAACTATAAGCAAAAGGTATGGCTCATCTAATCTCTCATAATCACGATTCCAAATCTCCAAACGCTTCCTCTTCCAACAGACTCCTCTCACACACTGCGGAGATCGATGGCTCTCCTCTCATCCACGATGGAGATCAATGGTTCTCCTCTCATCCACGATGGTGATCGACGGCTCTCCTCACCCACGGTGGAGAGTGGTGGCTCTCCTCTCACCCATGATGGAGATTGATGGCCGAGGCAAAGGCAAAGGGCACATGCAAGAGCTTGGGGCAACAATCAATGATTCACGATGGCGGATGGTTTCTAGGTAGCGAAGATGGTGGGCAGTAAGCAAGGGCGTTGGGTAATGGTTAAAGCAAATGGTTGTGGCAAAGGGTGGTGATTGATGATTCGAGAATGTCGAGAGGAGACGGTTAATGAATAACCATTCAGTCGTCTTTATTCTCCTATTTTAGCTTCAAATCCCTAGTTAAATAAATACATGAAACATCACCAACATTTAACAATAATCAGTAATTAACATGTAAATATCTATATTGAAACCTAAAATAAAGAATAAAGAAAAATAAAAGAGATATCATAGATAATGACTGACCTAAACCTTGAGGCCAAGTAATATATTGACTAGGTCGACAAGGGATAAAGTAGGGAGAGATAAGGGCAAAATAATGTGCACAACGATACACAGAACCCTAGAAACTCGAGGTACTCAATATAGTCTATATAGCTCATATTTACAGTATTTTATACACATTGATACATCCCACAAATCAAAACATTTTCAATATGAAACTTGTACATAGTAATATAAAGAAAATAATGAAAATAATAGCACAAATAAATCATGTACAAGTCACTCTGTACACTCTATTGAAAAGCCGCGGACAAAACTTCATTGATTAATATCTCTTCCATATGAACTAAAAATTCACAAAACTCACCTTCATTACATTTCAAATTAAATTATCTATAAAATAAAGGGTTTCATTTAAATTAGAGTCAATTTATAAAAGCGAGCTAATTGGGGTTACTATGGTGCATGTTCATACATATACATATATATTAAGACAATCTATTTTACTTTTTACTTTTTTAACTTCTTTATATTTTTCATAATTGTAAATATTATTTAACACTTATATAAAATATAAATAAAAAATTAAAAGCACTCAAAAATACCAAACATAAATATTAAACACCAAATATATATGTATAAAATACATATATTGTAAATATACATATTTATTTATACATATAAATTAAAAAAAATAAAAATCTAATAAAATATGTAAATATGTATTAAATTATATTATAAAAAGGTAAATTATATAAATTTAATAATATATATATAATAATAAAATACAAATACAAAATACATAGTATAAATACATGTACATCATGCATATAAATAATACATGATATTAAATAAGTTGATATAAATAAATAAATATCATCTAAAAACAGTTTATAAAATAATAAACAACTATCGTGTTTTGATATTTAATTAAAAAATCATCTTCTATTTTATTTTTGTATTATTTCTATTTTGACTCTATTTTATCCTTAGCAGTTCACGCGGACCAATGAGGAGCTACAACCCAAAGACCTGAGTCAACCCCCCTTTCACTCTTCAGATCAGTCCATGACGTGCATTTGCCCCATTTTGCCAAATTTTCTAGCATAATCTTGCCCTTATCTCTGCCTGATTCCTTCATGTAATATCTTCATAATATGAGCAGCTTTCACGTAGATCCAATCTCTTCCTTGGTCAACCATCGATTCGCACAGAAACCCTAATCGAAGCGAGACTCCCCAGTTTCCTAATATAAAAATTCTTCTTTGTATGCAGACCTAGTCCATTTTTGGCCCATGTAACCCCTTGAACCAGCTCATGAAATCGAGCCCTTGTGACAAGAGGAGCTCTCTTATCGATCCAAGGCAAGGAGATGGAGGTCTGGTTTAGATTTACCATCACTGGAGCTCCTCCATGCAACCTTTGCTCCTAATCCCTACATGTCAGGTGAGCTTCATATCTTTATCTCTTTTTATTCGTAGCTTAATTTTTAACATAATGTTGAACCTAGTTTTTCAGGGTTTAATGATTTTATGAAATATATTAAGTGAAGTGAATATGTGTCACTGCAACCCAAAACCAATACAAACAAAAATTATTTTCTGAGAAAAGAACTTTCTACTTTATTCACCCAGTATAACTTCCAAATCGAACTCAGAAGGTTACAAATAAATGAGGGAAATTAATTATTGCTATTAATAAAGATTTTTTAAATCTTTTCTTTTTCTGCTTTATGTATTTTTCAATGAAATTATACTTTTTTATATATTTTAATTATTTTATATTTTTATGATTTTTAATTTTTAATTGATTTTAATTTTGTGAAATTTTTATATATTTTAATTTTTTAAAATCTATGTAAGAATATTGTATACACAAAAGTGAAAAGAGGTCTTTTTGTATTTTCAAAATATGCAAAAATTATTCAAAATAAAGATATAAAATGTTTTTATATTTTATAATTTTTTCCTTTTTAGTGGGTTTTAAGGTATTTTTATATTCATAAGGATTCTTTTACTAATTTAAGAGTGAAAAAAATTTAAATGTAAAATAGGATACTATTTTTAGAATTTTAAATAAGAAATAAATCAAATAATCAAGAAATAATTTTTATACAAAAGCATTTTTATTAGGCGTTAAAAAAGACCAATTATGTATTTTTGTACTTTTTATACAATTTTATATTATATTTATAAGTTTTTTGTATTTTTCAAGTTTTTAGATTTTCTGATTAAATTTTTGTTTGATTTTTATAAAGGAAATAAAATATAGTAAAACAAAACTACATTATTTTTTTAGATTTTTTTCAAAGAGTTTATTTTTTATGAATTTTTAAGTACATACAGAGAATACAAGTGTTGTTTTTGTATTTTAAAAATAGCAAAACAAAATTATGTGAGTGAAAACAACTAAGTAGTAGCTTAATGGAATTTTTGTGAATTTTCTAAATTTATTTAGCAATTTAATTTTAGCTAATTGACAAGTAACTTAAATGCTGCAAAAATAGGACCAAATGCAATTTACAAAAACTAACAAACTATTTATTAACAA
Organism: Ottelia alismoides; assembly: GCA_037367405.1. Classification (NCBI taxonomy): domain Eukaryota; kingdom Viridiplantae; phylum Streptophyta; class Magnoliopsida; order Alismatales; family Hydrocharitaceae; genus Ottelia; species Ottelia alismoides. The sequence goes on from JAZKJV010009850.1 coordinate 559,936, forward strand.
AAGAATAAACTGTAAGGGTAATTATGCAATTAATCTAAAAATTCATGTGTTGATACACCTGATCTGCAAATACAGGGACTAAATTATAATTATCTAAGACTCTAGATCATTTATTAACATACAAGAACTACATGATACTTATTACAAAAAGACCACAGAGCACATGGTTACCTACACGAGTTCACAAATTAAAAACTGAAATGCAAATTGAGATAAAAATAAGTGCTAACTAGAAATTATTCCTTCAACCAAGACATGACATGTATCCGAATAGGTTTATTTACAAATAAAGAAAACTAAAGAAACATAAGTGCAAATTCACTAATAAAGGCATGCGAGGCACGTGCATGAGCGTGAGACTGAGATTAGCGCCTTTGGATCTGATCTGATGGCTGCAATTTGGCCACCAATCAATAGTCGAGATGTGATCTGGGTTTGATTGGATAATGAATTAGGGGCTTGGAAGAACTCCTATGAAGGACTCCCTCCTCGAACATCAATCCACCAGATCTAAAGCTCTTGCATGTTGATCTCATCTCTATGGGTCTTGTTTGTCTCATGATGTTGATCTGCTCCGATCAGTACTGAAGTATGAGTCCAGATACCACTAATGAGAGATCCGGAGCTACTTATTTAAGACTTGCTGTTGAAGCCCAATGAAGGCTCCAAATCTTAACTCCTCACCTACAAGTGTTATCCAAAGCTCGAAGATGAAGCTTTGGCGGGGGATTATTCAGAAGGAAAACAAAGGGAGGGGGAATGAGTCGGATCTCTATGACGATGGAGGAGTGAGATCCAAATACTCAAATTTGACGATCTAAGTTGATGATATCATGGAAGAGGGTTTGAAGAAGCACGTGAGGTGAGGTGATGATATGAAGAATGATTTGGGATCGAAATCTACAGAGATTGACCTCCGATCGAGCAGATCATAGTTCGATTTTTGTCCTACAGCTGTGAATCAAAAATTCGAATGAAATGACACTGAATTGAATTAACTTGATCTATTGTTATCTAGAATTGAAAGAAAAATGATCATGGAAGGTTTTAGCCTTGATTCGGCTTTGGTTGTCCGGAGAAACTTCAGCACAATAGTGCTCTGGCCACTGACGATGGATCGCATCGGTCTTGACCCTCTTACACTCATGTTCGAAGGGAAACTGATCCCTGTCACACATCAATCACACATATATCTCAAGCTCGGGGAAAATGGCAAGAAATAGGATCATATTATGAAGAAAGACCTGGAGCTCATTTATAAGCGCTTAGAAGAGGTGATGTTCAAAGGGAAAAGGTGCGTAAAATGAAAGTATTCGGGCACAAAGACAATCGGGCTTGGATCTAGGAGATTCGGTGGATCAAGAGGCGGAGGAATCGGGTCAGATGGAAGTGTAAGTTGAGCATGAAAGTTGGTTGAAGGAGGCGGGTTGGTGACATTATGCAAGTAAATAAGAAGAGGGCTGAGTTGACCAGGTTGGTCAATATTCACATAGGGACCAATCAGAGTCGAACCCAAATAAGGCCAACCACTAAAGGATAAATAAGTAAATAAAAGATAGAAATAATCATAGATTAAATAGAAAACGAGTTAAAATAAAATGTAAATACATAAATAAAAAATTTTATGATGATTTTTAATAAATTAAATAACTCAATTTATTTGGTTAAAATAATTAAATACATGTATTTATAGGTATAAAATACATATATACATCTATACATAATTTTAAATATTTGTCTATACAAATGTATATACTATTTTATATTTTATTTATTTATAGAATAATTAGAGTGTTTTAAATATATTTTAGTTTATTTTATGAAATTATTTAATGGATTAAATAAATATACTTATGTATAATATATGTATATCACATCTATGTAAGAAATACAATTATTTATTTATTTTATTCTTTTTTAAAACTTTTTATTTTTATTTATATTTTATATAAATGATATAAATTATGCACAAAATAATAAAATACAATACGTCCAAAAATATAAATAAATACATAAATAAATGAATACATTTAGTACACTATACACATATAGAAACAAAGACGCTCCAAAAAGTCGACTTTCACAACTTAACTCTAAAATTTATTAAACCAATTTCATTTTGAAGATTATTTTATTTTAAATACAATGAAAGTGAGTTTGATTCATTTGGAGTTCATATGGAGTAGATATTGAGCTTTCGGCTTTTTCAGAATATTGTCCCTTTTATTATGTACATGATTTATTTTTGCAATTATTTTTATTATTTAAAACACATATTATGTACAAGTTTCAAGAATAAATATTTTTATTTGAGATTGAATTAATGAGAAATAAAATAGTACAAGATCTATGCATTATGAATATTGATGAATATGTACAAAGTGAGTTGGTATTCTAAGTTTTTTTTATAAATTAAGGACCATATCTCCCCCTACTTTATTCCTGGTCAATTAGATCAAGACTTGACCAACTCTCGAGATTAGGATCAGTATGTATTTATTTTATATAAAGAGCCTTCTTTTCTTTCTTTTTCCTTTATTTATTTATTTTGGGTTAAAATAATGATAATATACAGTATCAACATATGATATTGGATTATTAAGAAGTGAGAATTAATGCTATTTACATGTGTTTTATAAGGGATTTTAAGCCAAAATAGATGAATGAAGATGATGAATTGGTGATTCATCATCCCCCTTACTTTACCTTTGCTAGTCCCTTAGCAAACACTTATTAGAAGAATAAGTGACTAAAATGAAAAAGAAAAAGAAAGAACATAGAACATGTTTGATTTTTAAACTAATCTTCATAAAATCAAAGTATGGAGCTAGGTCAAAACTTTGGGTTATTAATTTGCCAGAACCTTGTTGGGAATAGGATTTAAGACTCGACAACCTTTATGTTCTACAAGTCTCTATTCAGTTCGCCTCGATGGCCAAGTCATAACAAGTCTTCATACGCAAACTCTGATGACTATGAGTCTTGCATGTATCGTGAATGTTAAATATAGCTCCCCATATCGAAAGTAACAAAGAACAACCTTCTCTAGCAAGGTGACCCTAATTCCCTAGTCTAATTACTCTTTCCTCGAGGAGCGGGGTATTCCCTTCTAAGTTCAAGTTCAACTAGTTCAAGAAGAGGAGGTAGATAAGAGAATGGATTGTAACCAATTTAGCCACATATCCTTTGGAGATTGACCGGTGTAGCCAAGTATCCAGTTGCAGGCTTCTTTGGAATCTTTGACTTTGAAACATATGTCTTGCTTATTGATATTTTTCTTCAACGGGAATGATTTTTTTATTTGTTTTTTTTCCGTCTAACTATTTTGGAGACTTTATTTCTTTTTCATACATATACGTTGCAGCATTTGCATAAGGAGTTTTCGTTATTAGACTAGTAGACTATCCCTCTTTTGAAGTTTTATTGCAACCCACAATTTCCCATCTTTAGACGTATGCACTACTAGACTGGGTTGGGGGCACTGACCTACAATTGGGGCTACGTATGCTTCCATTCGTGTGCATCTCAAGCTAGCGGATTTTGCCCTTTACCATCTCATCTATATTGAGCTACGTGCAAAGTTCTTGTCCAAGTTAGGTCACCATCTAAAAGAATCATACGTGTGTCATGAAATATTCTACTTAGACCAATCAAGATGACATGGGAACCTAATCTTATGGACTCAAAAAAATTAAGTCGCTATGACCTGAAAAGTCTCAACTCCAGTTCCTATAAGGTTCCTCTGAAATTAAGTGGATTAGGGTCTTAACCAAGCTCCAGTCTTCAGACTTTATTCCAAACTAGTTTAATTATCAATATCAATCTGAAAACTACGAATGGAAATGCAACATTTTTTATTTGAAGTGTATTTTGTAATTTAAGTTTTTTATGTTGGTTTTAAAAGAGCTTTGTAAGTTTTATGAATTTTAAACTTTTTTCAATTTTTATGTGTTTTTGATAGAGTTAGAGAATTAAATGTATTTACAAGTATTAAAAAGGATTATGTACACATTCATAACTGATTTCATACAAATTTATATACAAGAATTATACAAGTTTTATACAGAATTTTATTGACAAAAAGAATGCTATTTAAAAGTTATATATATATTTGCAAAGGAATTTATTTACAAATTTTAAATACAACTTTTATGAATGAATTTTATTTACAAAATACTTTTGTGTACATAATTTACAAGTAATCATGGGTTTTATTTACATGACTTTTGCAACAAGTTTATATGCATATTTTACACAACATAATTTATCTATATATGATTGTAAAAAAACTTTTAAAAAATAGTTAAACAAAATATTTTTAGAAATAATTTTACAAAATCTTTTCTAAATATTTTACAAAAAATTTATAAAAGTTTTACAAAACTTGTTAGGAAAACTTTTTACAAACTATGTTACAAATATTTTACAAGCCATTTTTTTTCAAAATATTTTCTTTTCAAATATTTTAAAAATAGTTTACAAAATAATAATTTTGTAAAAAAATAAATTTATGAAGCATTTTACAAACAAAATGATTTTAAAAAATTTACTTTTTTTACAAAATAGTTTTAAAAGGTTTCACAAAAGTTTTTACAAATATTTTACAGAATGTTTACAACATAAGTTTTAAAAGAATTTTTACAATCATTTTACAAATTATTTCACAAAATATTTTTTCAATCTTATAAAGAATCATATTATTAAAATTACAATAAAACATGAGTTATGTCTAAAGTATATATACAATATACACGACACCCCCTATACTTAGCTCAAATTATATCCTCATCGTGACCAAGAAGTGACAAGGAAGACATAACTCGTGCTAAGTATAGAAAAGTGAAAAGAATGCTATACTACCCGACTCAAAGAATAAAGAATCAAATGAATAGAAGTATGCCATCCCCTTATAATTAGGATTAAATAATCCTAAGTACAGAAGACTGTACAAATGGAGGAAAACGAGGAAAAGAATGTACAAACTCAACAACTCGGCTTGTCCCCCGATACTTAGAGTAGAATATCCCTAAGTATAGAAGAGAATATCAACAGTTAAGGGACAAGAGAGAGAATAGAAGAAAAATAAAATTGAAAATAAAGAAGACAAAAAGAATGACATCACTCTGATAAATCCCGGATTTATCATCATTTATTACCATTATTATCTCTCTTGCTTAAGTTCATCAAAAGATTCATGGCCTAATTAACACTAATTAATAATTACTATGTTGTAAATAATTGACACTAATTATTATATATTAATATAACCCTATTATGATGTATTATTTTATGTATTTATTTCTTATTAAAAAACAAAAAATAGAATAAAATTATGTATAGATAAATTAACATAAAAGATAATAAAAATACAAAATAAGCAAAAGAAAAATCAAAATAAATTGCTTTATATTATTTTTATTAGTATTTAATTCTTATCTATGTATAGATGACCTCTAATCTCTTCGACTTCTACATGAAAATTGTAGATCTCATTGAGATCTATAACTTTTATGTTCGTCATTTTCTTGATTCAATTTTTAACTATTTTATTTATATTAATCTTTGATTTATCTAATTTTCTTTATTCTGATTAGGCCACATGGTGCCTCCACAGGCGACCACGTGGCCTGCCTCTCTTCACACCACCTGTATAGTTTTTCCACCATTTGATTTTTTTCCCGCCCCGATCCCCAACGTTGAAATGCGCCCTAATTTCAATCCTTTGATCTGATCTCCAGATCAGATCGTGGCCACTCGACTCTGCCTAGAGGTGAACCGCCTGATTTTGATCAGATGGTTGATCTATCACCCCAAACCTCTAGACATTCCTCTACTCTCTGGGAAACCACCTAACTACCCTGTCGTCTCCCTATTTTCGTAGCCGCCGTCAACCACCTTCCGATCAACTTCCAATTTATTCCCTTCTTCCAACGTCCCTAACGCTCGCCAACATCAATTTTCATCCTAACCCTAACTTCCCCTTTGATGGTAGTGGTTGGAACCTCCGCAAAATTACTTCACGACTGCAATTCCTCCTCTTCAAATACGCCACTGTCGGTTTATACGACGGTTGCCCACCTTTACGCGGGTCGAGGCCCAATGTCTCTCCTCCCCTCTGTGATAGGGAGGGGGGGGATAGATGATGTAATGACGACCTCTAGCCCGATGTCAACCCATGGCCATGGCATGCCATGACGCGGCCTTAGCTCGGCCGTTGAGCTGCTCTGAATGGTCGCCGGAGTCCAGCGAAGATCGGAGCTTCACCTTGGAGCTCAGCCTAGACCGTTTCGTTTATCGTTCTCCTCTTCAATCTCTAGGTAAGTCTTCCTTCTCTTCCATCTTGTTTCTCGTAATTTTGTAGGTGCACACACATACATTCACCTTCAATTGACCACATCTCGAGCTTCCCCTCCCACTACTCATCCTCGCTCCACTCTTAAACCACCATCTCCGTCCTCCATGATTTCCCCCACTCCAAGCTTTCTCCTCCACCGGAGGCGGAGGAGATCACACCACGAGCACCCCCTTATCCATTCCACAGCCTGCCAAACATCTCGCATGCTTCGACTATTTGTACCCTAACCCTTTATGCAGGTCAATATCTTCAAATGTCGAACTTCGAGCGGAGCTTCGTTCTAGAGCTCCACCTCCGGCACAGGTTCATCATCTAACGCTTCCAGACAGTCGTGCGTCTCCCCGATGCTACGATCTCCATCGCCAAGAGCCCCTCAAGCTTCCAAGACCATCAACATGCACAAAGGAGTGCGGTGGAGCTCCAGGCATATTGTCGGAGCTCTATTCATGCCGCCAACGCACGACGGAGGATCGGAGTCGAGGATGAGCAGGCACCGTTGGATTGTACCTGCCCGATGCCAATCCAATGATGCATGTAGCACCACGTCACCTACTACCGAAGAACAGATGCTCGGTGGGACCAAGCCTTGCCCGAAGTCATCTCGAGCCACTACGTGGCTGGAGCCACCTATAGCGACCGCACCAAAGCACCGCATGCCTCCACATGGCCCGAGCTACGCTCAGTCACCCGAACCGAGGACCACATGCGCATCGCGTGTGGGCCTAGGTTATTTGCATATCTACCTTGTCGGTTATCCTTAATTACAAAAATACCCCGCGTAGGGGGTATTCGATAAATATCACTATCGATTTTTTAATATTTGCATTTCAATCCCTCTAAGGACCTGCTTGTCATGTTTTAATTCATGTTTTATCACATTTATGCCCTTGGAGTCTATGTTCCATAACTTAAGCATCTTTTATACGAATTAAGTAATTTCAGTGGCATTTTGATCCATGTTTCATTATCTTTAACATGACTTAATTTTTTCTGATTTGACGCATAATGATTGATTAATTCATTAGAGATAATTAAGTTGCTTAAATATCTATTAAATGAAACCTTGCTTGGATTAAATTGCATAAATGGGTCTGGATTATTTGCTTAAGTTTGAATAATCATTCTAGGACATATTCATGAGTTTATTTGCATATGTTAGTGTTCTATCATTTCATTTTGGTGATTATCTAACATGCATAAAATTTCTTTGGAATTGCATTTTGTCTTTGCATTCATTTTGTGATTCTTTCATCTCATGCATTGTTTGTTTTTTAGATAATTTGTCAATCGCTTAACCTAAATATTTAAACATCTAAATAATTGTATTATGGCTCGTGTCCCCGTGTTCGACCCTCGACTTTCTAGGTTACAAATTAAAGCTAAATCCTCTTCATTGATATCATTAATTCGGTTCTGTATGAAAAGCTAAGTTCTCGTGCTACAACAGATCCTTATTAATACATGCATTTAGTGCTTCGTCACACTCCCCCTATACTTAGATAAAGAAACCCTAAATATAAGTAGCAACAGGAGTAATGAAATAGAACAAAAATAGAACAACTCAAATCATTCACCTCCCCCATACTTAGGATCTAGTCATCCTTAGTTATCCTAAGTATAGAGCACACACATACACACGAAAAAGAGGAGGATAAAAAAACAGAAGTAAGAAAGAATAAACCGGAAGGAATATAAAAGGTGAAGATCAACTCATGTATCAGACGCAAAAGAAATCGAAGAATCGTCGTCTGATACCACATGGATAGAGTCAACAATAGACAAGAATGTATCATGCTCTAGATATGGCTTCAGCAACTGTCTGTTGGCTACAAACAATTGAGCATTCAATGACAACCCTGAAATGAAACTGATATCGTTGTCATGCGTAGATCTCACTATAAAAGGCCCTGATCTTTTTCTCGTCAGCTTGCATGGAAAAAGCTTCAACTTTACGTTAAATAACCACACCTTCTGATTAGGATCGAAAGTCTTCCTCATGATATGTTTGTCATGCCATATCTTGATTTTCTCGATATACAAAAGACAGTTGTCATATCAACCTTCCTATTCTGGCCTTCTCTCTTTGAATCTAAATTCCTTACAATGACTGCCCACAAAGATTTGTAAATTAACTCTACTAGCAAGTGGCAAGGCTTTCCATATACCAAACGATTAGGGAGAAATGCTCAAAGGAGACCTGTAAGCTGTACGATAGGCCCACATAACTGAGTCAAGCAACTACGACCAATTCTTCTTATGTAGATGAATAAGTTTCTATACAATCGAATTTATCTTCCTATTAGAAATCTCATCCAAGCCATTAGTTTGTGGGTGATAAGGAGATGCAACACGATGCCCAATGTTATACTCCTTCACAAGCAATCTGACCTCTCTGTTGATAAAGTGGCCCCCCATCTGAAATAAGAACCTTGAGAATACCAAACCGTGAGATAATGTTGGCATTGAGAATGTGATAAACAGTATGGCTACCGGCAGTTTGAGTGGGAATAGCCTCCACCCAACAACTAACAAAATCTATGGTAAATAGGATGTACTCGAATCACTGACTATTAGGGAATGGTCCCATGAAGTCAATGTCCCAAATGTCTAAAAATTGATATATAGATATACTTGAGAAGCATTGTATCTTTAGATCGATGGTTCCTCCCATTATCTGACAATCAGTACAAACATTCACATAAGTTGTAGCATCCCTGAAAAGAGATGGCCACCAAAGGCCACCTTGAAGTACTTTCGTTGTTGTACACTTCCCAAAATGGTGTCCTCTTGCTTCTAATGTGTGACAATGATCAAGGACGATGGTGTACTCCTCCTGAGGAATGCACCTCCTTTAGATACAATTTATACCCTCACGAAATAGGTACAGATCCTCCCACTGGTAAAAATGTATCTCAAAGAAAAACTTGTCAAACTTTAGCCTTGGTCAAACTTGTGGAACTTTCTTGGAGACAAGATAATTCACAATATTAACATACCATGGGAGTGAGGCGATAGACAAGATCGTCTCATTTAAGAAAGTTTCAATAATAAGAAGAATTGATCGCTCAAGAGTCTCTGCATCTGTTATTCTGGAAAGGTGACCTACCACAACAGTCTTGACTCCAGATTTATCTCGTATCTCCAAAACAAACACAGAATAGAAGGATCCATCAAAGTAGATGTGATTTGGCATCATTCTAATCTTATAAGTACTGTATGGAAAAATGATCAGTGTAGACAATCACTTTTGACCTAAGTAGGTGCGATCTGAATTTTTTCAAAGGAAACACAATTGCTAGCATCTCTTTCTCTGTAATAGTGTAATTCTTTCGGGCTTCATCGAGTGTTTTGCTAGCATAATGAATAGAAAACAACAATCATATCTTCTCTACCCTAGTACAACTCCTATAGCATAGTCAGAAGCGTCTGTCATAATCTCAAAAGGAAGAGAGCAATCCGATGGCTGCATGGCAGATACTTATGTAACCAAATATTTCATCTAATAGAATTCTTGGGAAACCTTATCATCAACAATAAACTCAATCTCCTTGCATAGAATCTCACTTAATGGTCATGTAATCTTGTTGTAGTGGCACCCAATTTCTTGGTCGTTGAATTCATGTGTTGATAATCTATACAGACATACCATGAAGTGGGTACTCCGGTTGGACTCTCCTCTCCTTTTTCATTCGTTACAATTGTAATCTCGGATTTCTTTGGTACCACATGTAATATACTAACCCATTTAGAATCATAAACGATATAGATAAATCCAGCTTCGTACCACTTCTTGATCTCTTTCATGACAACTTCTCAGATTAGGATTCAAACGACGTTGAAGCTCACATGACGGCTTGTTGTTCCTCTAAGTATTATGATGTGAGCATAATGATGGATTAATCCTATGGAGATCCAAAATCTTCTCGCCTATGGCCTTGCGATCTCTCTATATCCTCTAGCAAGCGAGATTCTTGATCATTGGTCAACTGCAAACTAATGATGATTGAAAACATATGTGGCCCACCTGCAAGGAAGGCATACTTTAGTGTTGAAGGCAATAAATTAAGATCTAGTGAGGTCTGAATCTACTCTATAATGACCTCAGAAACTACGTTGGTGGTAGGTGAATGATCTGTCAACTTTGAAATGTCCATTGTGGCTACTAGCGGCTCTGAATACAAGTTGTCAAAAAGATCTATAATGAATTCTTTTTTTAGCTCGAGATGGATAATCATCAAACAACTAAGTCAACTCATCACCAAATGACTCATCATCAACAAAAGAGAAAATATCAACTATGATTTCCAAGCATTCCTCATGGGAGAGGAATTCTCGATATCATCCAGAAATAGTATTGCGTCTCTGATGTGTCACTGGCTCTTCTCCCATCTGATACAGAATCTGTTGGCTTCGGATATGGGATTGTCTCTATTATAACATTATTATTGTGCGAGTGAAAGATTATCTTTCTAGTACCATAATCTACTACTGCTTCGGTTGTTCGAAGGAACAATCGTCCTAATATGAGTGGGGTATGGAGTAACGGTGTTGAGGTGTCTATGTCTAGGATAATCAAGTCCACTGGGAATTGCATTCCTTGTACCGTTATGATACCATCCTCTAAAATTCGTCTTGACCGCTTGAGTGATCGATCAGCAAACAGAAGGATTATCCTGGTTGATCTGAGTGATCCTGATGAATATGCATTTCATTGTCTTTATTCATTTATTTTAGCTTAAAATCCCTTCTTAAACACCTGTAAACATCAATAAATCAATGTTTTTATTATTCTTTATTCTTTTATAAATATTATATGAAAATCATTATTTTAATCTAAAATAAATAAATAAAGGAAAAATAAAGAAAATAAAGATTGTATATATGCAATAAATACATGCTGACTCTTACCTCGAGAGAGGGTCAAAACTTGACCTGATCAACAAGGAATAAAATAGGGGGAGATAAGGCCACTTGTAGAAAAATAATTTCATTCAATATTCATCAACTGTACATACATCCTTATTTTGTATATAAATTCTTTCTTATATTTTATTTACTATTCAATTCATCACAAATAAAAATATTTTCTTCTTGAAACATGTACATAAAAATAAGTTGTAACTATTAAAAATAATTGCAAGAAAATTTATTGTATATAGTGTAAATAATACTACTTTGAAAAGGCCGCAAAGCTAAATTTCTCAGACTAATATCTTCTACGTAAAAACTTAAAATAAAGAAAACTCACTTTTATTGCACTCTAAATAAAATAAGCTTTAAAATGAAAGTTGTTCTGATAAAATCGAAGTTAAGATGCAAAATGTGCCTTTTTGGAGTATATTTTGCATTATGCCTGCTATATGTTGTGTGAATACATTTATTTCTTTATTTTATGTATAAATTTATTCATATTATATTTGAAAATAATTGTATATATTGTATTATATCCAAGAAAAATGAAAATCGTCAAAAATAAATTCATTGTATATTGTACATGTATCACTATGTATATATTGTAAATACACCTATTTATTTAACTTAATAATTTATTTTGTTAAAATAAAATAAAAAATTATATAAAATCCTTGAAAATGTTGTAAAAAATAAAATATTAAATTATATGATTATTTGTAAAATTAATTTATTAAAAATTAAAGTGTTGTATATATATGTATATATACATATGAATCAAGGGTATTATTTATTTTTAACCTATTTAATTAATGTATTTAAATTATTAAAAATCACCAAAATTAATTTTATTTAATTCTTAACATTTTTATATTTACTTTATTTAATTTTTTAAAATCATTTTTAAATTTTTATTTAATGTATTTAATATTTTGATATTATTTTGTCCTGTAGTGGTCCTTGTCCTATTCGAACTTGGATCCTATTGGGTGGACCCGGGTCTGTTGACCGGGGTCATCCTCACCTACTTCCTGCCCCACCCGAATAGCACCTCGTCATATCTTTTTATTTTATTTTTCTAACCTGCTCCAATCATCAATAATGCATGATTTCTTCATGGATTTGATAGTCTGATTATCTCTCTACCTTACCCGCTCATCATTTTTCGATTAAGCAGTCTCAATTTGCATGCTTCCCTTCTTTCAAATTTCGTCGTCACTTCCTCTATTTATACCCCCTCCGATCTTCCATTCATGGTTGATCTGTTTCCATCAATTTCTCCTTGCATTTGAGTTTCAGGTGTGATTGATCAGTGATAGCGATCGATCCTCTTCAAACAGGAATGTAAGAGAGTGCTAGGAGATGAGATCCAGCCCACGTCGCTCGAGCTCCGTCGGCATCATCTCTCTTCTTCACTAATTGCAGTAAATCGAGGCCTCGACCTTCTTATCCATATGTAGGTTTACCTAGATTAATTTTGGTTTAAATTTCATGTTCAATTTCAACATTTGATTTGAGTTTAGTGTAAAATTCGATCTTCTTCATCCGAGCTCCGATCTGCTAGATTAGATCTCTACGTTCACTGATTTCACCTCCATTTCCTTCGATAACCACCGCATGACCTTCTTTATCCTTCTTCCCATACCTGATCGCCCCAGATTTGAACCTCAATCTCCTTCCCGATCATCCGTTCGTCAGAGACCTCCATCCATTCCTTTCCCCTTCGTTTTGTGATAATAAAAATGTCGGAGCTTCGCCTTCGAGCATAGGATCTTTGCAGGTGTTAGGAGCACTGTAGGACTCAAGAGGAGAGCTTTGGAGCTGATCTATAGCAGACGAACACCTCGACCTCCATATCTTCAATCGAGCTCTTCAAGCTCTATCGCCACATCCAGAAGACACAGGATTGCTGCAGGAGCATGAGGAGGCCTTAAGGAGGCAGATTGAGTTGAGATCGATCGAGATCCAATCGATCAAAGCACGTCTCGCCAGACATTCTTCATTGTTCTTCTTGGTGCCTTCCCTAGCCTACGATCAAGAATGAAGTCTCCATATCATATCCAAGTCATCCGTGTGTACCCAATTGCTGAACGCATATCTCAGTTACATATTAGATCTAGACTGTCCACGTGCATCCTCACTAAGCCTTCAAATTCGAGTTCCAAATCCATCTTCACCATTATTCGCCACGTTGATTGGGGCATATTTGCACTCCAACCCCAGTCCTTTTATATTTTGTAAATAACTCCTTGGTTGGACATGTGCCATGATGTGTGTGCTTGAATAATAGCATATTTTACCTTCCTTTTATTTTATTTGCAATTTAGTCATGCTTGGTTGTATAAGCATGCGCTGGACGTGACTTGTGTTAATTGCATACTTTGCCCCGATCTTTTCATTTACTTGTTGGTTCGTAAAAATAACTTTATTCCCTTGAGGTCTGTGCCCATGCACTTCACGTGTGTCGGCACGCCCTTTTTGGGAAAATTGCACAATTAGTCCTTTTGTTTTTATTATGTTATTTATGTAGTCTCTAAATAAACATTGTTTGCATGTATACCCCTGTGAAGCATACCTTTATTTTGATTGTCAATTGAACTTAATAAATAGCTAAACATAATTAAAAAAATCCTTAAAAATCATAGTTAGTTCCTTCTTATAACCTTTTTAAGCACTAATTTTTCTTTTGAATTTTGATTAGTTTTATTATTTTTTGTAAATTCAAAAACACTATATTTTCTCCCTATTTGCATAAAATAAATAATTAAAAATGGAAAGTTTGTTTAAAAATTTTAAAAATGCTATCTATTTATAATGATTTGTTTTAATATCTGTATAAATTTTATCTTTAGATTCCATATAAAAAACATAAAAAATACAAAACACTAAAAACACCTACAAATTCATATAAAATCACAAAAAATACATAAACATTCATAAAATACCTTTTTGGAAAATATAAAAAATTACCCTTCTGTTGGATATTTCTTTTATTTCTGACTTTATTTTCTATTTTAAAATCATAAAAAATCATCATTATTTGTTTGTTTTTCCCCTATTTTTTATTTTTTAAAAAAACTAAAAATATAAAAATCCTCTAAAAATCACAAAAGTAGTATAACATTCTCAAAAAAACAAAAGGAATTTTATTTGAATTTTCTATATATTTTTGCTATATTTTAAAAATAAAAAAATTTTACCTTTCCTTATTTCTTCTATTTTTCTTTATTTTTATTTGTTTATTGATTTTTTATCAAAAATATAAAAACATCTGCAAAATCTAAAACTCAAAAAATATAAAATTAGAAAACCATTAAAAATATAAAAATTAAAAATCCATAAAAAAAATAAAAAAGATAAAATATACAGAAAAACTAAGGTAGTATGCTTAGAGATTCATTCTTTTTATTTCATTGTTTGTCTTTGATTTAAATTATCCTTGGGATTATTGTAACCTCCCTGAGTTCGATCACGTATGCTATATATGTAAATAAATAGTAAAGCCAATTTCTCTTGCTTACATTCATTTTCTTTTTTTTTTTTGCTTGAGACTTGAATTAAATAATTAAATATTTTTTGTTTGAGGGAGATTAGGGTTACATAGACACTTCACTTCATTTTGTAATTAAAAACCCTAAATTTTTCTGTCCAGCAAATGGCGCCATTGTTGGGGAGGCTCGACGAGGGTCGATAGTTTCTTCTTCTTTTAACCTGTTATTCTTTGATTTTGTATATACTTGTCTCTTTCTTTTATTTTTGTCTATATATTTGTTATTTGTTTATTATTTTCTATCTTTTATTTCCTATCATTTGTTAATTTTATTCTTGTCTATATTTTTATCTATATTGTTGGGGTTAAGCTTTGTGTTGAGGAGTGAGCATTCAGATTGAGTATCGCGTGCCATGATGGAGCTTACACAACGCTTGCAGGATCCGATTTGTAGGACACCAAAAGCCCCCCAAGATCTGACTTTGTGTATTCATCCGAGATCATTATTTATTGCTGTTCTCATTTTGCTACTCATACACACTTGTGTGTCTTTCTTTCTTTCCTTGTTTTTATTTTTTGGCTTTTATTTTCGCTTATTTTTGTTCATATATTTTTCATAACTATGATCTGATATATTTATTGTTTCTCTCTTTCATGCTAGGGCCCGACGAGCGAGGGTGGTATTCCTAGGAGCGTCGATGTACCCGAGCGAAGCAGAGGCGACTCGTTTCTTCACCGAGTAGTAGTAGAGCGTAGGAGAGAAGAAACAGGAGATTTGGATATTACTTTGGAGCATTTCTATATTTTATGTTTTATTTTTAGTCTTTTATTTATATTTTTGTAATTAATTTGTAAAAAATAGTTGGAACTTGCCATTTTTCTATTTTTATTTGGATATTAAACTCTCTTGTGATTGCAGGGTTTGTTTCGCTAAGGTGGTGTTCGGCTGCCGGGTTATCCAGGGGTGGATAACCCGGATTTGAGTTTGTGTGTTTGGTTGGTGGGTTAAGGGTTGTGAGGGTTTGTGTGATGTGATTGTATTGGAATTTGAAAAAGTTGGTAGTTATTATTGTATGATTGTATTGAAATTTGAAAAAGTGGGTAGTTGTTGTGATGTGATTGTATTGAAGTTTGGAATAGTGAGTAGAAGTTGAGTATTTTATGATTTTTAGATGATATGATGGTATAATATATATTTTTTTTGATGGGAAGGGAGTGGGCCCCACAAGTGGGTTAGAAGTGTGGGTTTTGGGGGTTTACCCACCCAAAGTGGGGGGTAAACCCCCAACCGAACGGGGCCTAAGTGTTGGTACACTGGGGGACCTCACTGGGTTTTTGTTTTCTTCACCTTTTTTTATTTGTTTTCTCACGATTTTTTGTGCTTGAGCCCTTAGACATAGGTTTTATTATCTTGGCTGAGCCAGGTAACCTATTAGGTCCACATCCCTAAATAAGAATATGTATTCCTATAGATTAGTTCGTATGATTAGACTTAGTCAAATAATTGATTCTTGCCCGCTAATAGAAGTTATTGCTTAGGACACTTCACGTGCATCATTTAGATAGTTTATTTTCTTGTCTTTATTTTTATGCGAGGATCATTTTGCGTGTAGACTGCTGGAGCAAGGTACGCATTTCTTATCCCGTGCATGCATCATTGATTTTCGTCACATCGGCTTTTCCGACTTCCTCTCTTGATTTTCTCACTTAAGAAATAAAGGAATTGGAAAATCGTTAGATAATTTATTTCAAAAAGATAAAAAATGATAACCAATAAAAAAGGGATGCTAAATCTTTTTGACCTAAAACAAAATGTAAAGGACATATCTTCATTGTTTTGGAGAGCGTAACCCACTCATTGTTTGCATGTACTTACCTCCGGACAGAGTGTGTGAGAATGTAGCCTTAAGGTTAGAGCCCAAATCCATGGACTTGTGCCTTATGCTCATGTATATTCCTCTATGGTATATGGTTTAGATGCAAGCACTTTCCTAAGATGTTAGAAAATCATTTTGGTGTATTCATCTTATTATCTTCCTTTGGGCTTTATATTGAATCCGGTAGCCCGAGCAGATGGTTCCATTTATTGGGGGGTTTGAGGGCGTACGCTGGGCGTTAGACGAGACTCATTATGTGTCTTTGGTAGTAAGCAACTTTGTGTAGATTCACTAAACTAAAATTAAAAAGAGAATTGACCAAACTCTCATAGTCTTCACTTTTGTTCAGTTGGTGAATCGAGGGTTTGTATTGTGCTTGTTTGCTAGTGTTAGAGATCCCTCTATGTACTTTGTGCCTTTACTTCATTTTCTTCTTCTTGTTTGACCCCATGTTCTCGCATCTTGATTCTTGTTATCAAAGATGTTGGATTAGAGTATTTTGTGCTCAGACTTCACGAGATTATCTTTATACACTCCATTTCATTCGTCTTCACCGATTTGGTATGACTCTCTTCTTGAATTCACTTCTTTTTCCACATCTCCATTTCTATCACCAATAAATCCCTTATTTGAGATTGTTCCTAATCTCGAACTATCATTTGAGAATCCTGATTTTCTAAGGATTGATTAAGTGCCTTGCACTTTTACAGAGACTAATTTGTATTTTGAGGACTCAAAGGCACCACTGAAGGGAAATGGTCCAGATATTGATCAACATGTGATCAACAGTACGATGTTGGCTTCCATTCAGGCCATCCAGACCCAACTTACTAAGCAGGACGACATCTAGGCCGGTCTTCGTGACATGATCTTAGAGTTGAGACAGGACAGAGTAGAGAGGAGAGTGGAGGATGGACAGAGTAGAGGAGGTGGGAATGAGGGAGCCGATCTAGAGTACTCGAGAGTGGAGTCGAAGCCCACGCTGAGATAACCCATACACAAGACACACGATGACTTGGATACAGATTCCTACAGTTCATGGGCATTTCAAGATGAAGCCCACCATACTTCCATTGCTCATGATATTCCATGGAAACATTCACGAGGAGCCTTACATTCACCTCTAGCAGTTTGATCGCATTTGTAGCATGATCCACTACCCTAATATCACGTTAAAGGTAGTGAATATGATAGCATTTTCGTTCAGTCTCATGGACAAGGCGATTTATTGGATTAACCATTTGTAAAAGGTTGTCCCATCATGGTAAGAGTTGAGGTCTGCTTTTCTTAGCAAGTATTATCCACTTGGACACCTCAACCAGATGCCATTGATAGCTAACTTCTCACAATTGTCCCATGATCTTATTCAAGAGGCATGGGAAAGGTTCAAAGATTTGACGGAGAAGTGCCCCCATCATGATATTCCAAAGACGAGCTTAGTTCAATACTTCTTTGGGGGGATAAGCTTAGATAACCAGAGATGGGTGGACACCGTTTCAACAAGGATGAGGACGTATTATATCATATTTTTTAGAAGATGGCAGAGAGCTCTGCATCTCTTTCTTCTTCACAAGCTTTCTAGAAGCATCTGACTCCTTTTGCTTCAGCACCCCACGGGTTTGTCTACATGACGGCATCTCATTAATGAATCTCCATTTCATCACCTTTTTTCTATTATTTTAGCCTTAAAACCCCAACTAAATGCAAGTAAATAGCATTGTTTTGTAAAAATTAACATTCATTATTTATTCCATTTTTTGTATATAAAATATAGTTTTTAATACCAAAATTATAGAATAAAGAAAAGAAAAGAATAAGAATAAATGTTAAAGGTATTTTATGACCTCAAACCTCGAGACCTACGCATCTTGATGACTGGGTCGACAAGGAATATAGTAGGGGGAGATAAGGGTCAAAAACAACCGTAAAACCCTAATTTATATTCATCAATATTGTATTTTTGGGACATATTTCATTTTTAATATTTTATACATCAAATAAAGAAACTTTGTACATGGAAGTTATAGATAAAAATGTATAGAAAAATAAAAAAATGATTTCATACAAAAATAGTATACAATGCACTTTTTATACTCAGAATAAAATGTCAAAACCTAAACTTCCCGGACACATATCATCTCAATAAAAGCTCAAAATGGATCAAAATAATCTTTAATTGTATATAACTTTTAATTATCTATTTAATGAAGGTGGTTTCACTTAATTTGGAGTAATGTGTGAAAGTTAGGTTCTGGACTCCTATTGTATAATTTATCTAAATAAAATATTCATTTTATTTATTATTTAAGGCTTTTGTAATTTTATATTTTTATAATTTTGTAAATACTATTTATAACACGTAACATATTTAGAATAGAATAAAACCATAAAGAAGACACAAAAATAAAATAATATATAAAAATACATAGATGAATATACACTACTTATACCTATATAATATATACCTTTATTTTTTTAAGTGTACAAAATTATATCAGAAAAATAAAATAAAAATATATTCATATATTTGTAAATATATTGTAAATATATAAATTATGAGAATAAATAATAGAATATAAAATACAAAATAAAAATAAAATATACATAATAGAGGTAAATATACCTATAAATAAAACCCTAAAACTAATTTATAATAAATTAACCCATAAAAATAAACAAAAATCGTAACTAAATATTACAAAAAATATTAAACATTTTTTAATGATCTAAAATTAATAAATTCATTTGGTATTTATTCTTTATTTTATAAGGCATTTTTGCCTTGCGTTTTTCTGGTTGATTAACGTGGACCAACCAGAGCCCGGCTTTTGTTGACCTCGGTCAACTACCAGTCTCTTCTCTTCAATGTGTTAGAGGTCGATCTGATCAACGAAATGCCTCGAGACCTTCATGAAATTTGTTCACATCACGATGGTGATCCACACACATTCATTAGATTCCTTTAATCTTCATCGAGCCTCTCAATAATCTCGATCGGAAATCACCCAAAATCTTATCTATAAATAAAACCAACTTCTTCCCTTTCCCTTTTTATCCCTCTTCGAGCTCTGTAGTGCCCCCAGCTGTGTACGTGTGAGTTTACCTGTGATAGAGGTAGCTTCCCCGAGGCTTGGAGCATCGCAGGAGGAGAGGAGGTTCAGGCGGCGCTCTGGCGACATCCTGCTCCTTGGTTTCCCTACCATATATGAGCTGCATCTTTTAATTTCATAGGTAGATTTCCTTTCCACAATTCAGTTCTGCATTTAGTTTGGTAGTTGGATCTTTAGTGTGGTTAAATTATGGATTATTCAGTCGCCGGATCCATTAGGGCTGCGCCATTTCATTGTGATCTGACCCTTGTTTAGAGGCGCCAACCATTCCATCTCCATCCCCATCTATTTCTCCATCACTCCAACCCATCCAAAACTCTGATCTTGCTTAGATTAGTCCCTCAATGTTCCCTCCTCCGTCACACACCGGAGCACCTTCATTCCCCTTCAAATCACCTCAAACCTTGCCAATAATGACCCAATTCTGATCGCCTAAGTACTGCGAAGCTTCCCATAAACTTTGCAGGTCTGGAGAATCCCATCTGAGGGGTCTTCGAAGTCAAGAACCGATCTCCAGGTGCCTTATGCTCCAGGCCCCCTCCGTTGGGGCCCTGAACTTTTTGTAGCCTCTCCAGGATACGGAACATCCGGGCGAACGTTTAGAGTATCTCTACAGCCCAAGAGGATCTAGGAGTTGAGAGGAGTATCAGATCGAACCAATGCGTAGAGCTATTCTTGGAGTGTTTTTCCTGAGCACTCCAAGACCGTCCGATGAAGAACGTCACTCCAGATGAAGCAGAAGATGTCTGATCAATCAAGCTTCTATGACGCCCGTCGCCCTAGGATACGGATACTCGGCAAACTAATTCCATGAACATACATTCCACATTCAAAATGCACAATAATATAAGGCAGGAGAAATAGCATGAAAGACTGGAATTTAAAATTTACCTTCCCTTATAACATGTCCATCATTACATTTCATTTCCATCCATGTCTACAAATATGCATGTATGCATCAAAAAGTATGTCCATGCACAGATTATACATCTCATGTCTCCCAAAAATGATATAAGCAAAAGTAAAAGTAGTAAATGATACAACAAGTATTGTACCACTAATGGAAGCTATGTAGCTGCACAAAAAGAGAAATAGCTCTAACTAAACAAGTACCGCTCACTGCTACATCTTCTGTTGAGAACTTGTGGATCCACACACATGTACGTTATGAGCAAAGTTGCTCAATATGATAAAAAAATATACAACATACAATATAGAGTTAAAAGTGTGCAAATGAAAATAGCTAGGTAAACCGTCCTCATAAAGAGATAAATTTTAGTCATTATTATTTGATATGAATCAACCAAGCTTCATGGATAGTATGTGGTCTTGATCTGAGTGGGACCTCATATTATGACTCTAAGGCAAGAAGAAGGCCTTATTGTTGGGGAACCTCCGTAGGCATGTGGTGGAGTACAATG
Organism: Ottelia alismoides; assembly: GCA_037367405.1. Lineage (NCBI taxonomy): Eukaryota > Viridiplantae > Streptophyta > Magnoliopsida > Alismatales > Hydrocharitaceae > Ottelia > Ottelia alismoides. The sequence goes on from JAZKJV010009850.1 coordinate 581,100, forward strand.
CATCCTAACTAAGTTCCCAACACATCCACTTAGCTTCACTCATAGTATTATAACTCTGATTCCCAAAGCAATCTCTAACCTGCAAGTCATTACGAAGCACCCAAGTCCACTACCCACGCGTAAGAGTTCAGGATGGCGTAGCGTACGAGTAAGGGTATAGATTACAAGATCATTATTACCATAGTCCAAATCACCATGACTAACTTAAATCCTCGTTGTGCATAGGAGATTTATATTTTATTCCCAACTTCATCTAACCACATTTTCCGTAACTCCCCACTTAGCGCTCCCATTCGGAATACCAACCAATGTGACCTACACCAGCCAGTACATGAGTGTTAACTCAAAGTGAACAAGCGACACGCTGGACCACCAACCATGACTGCTTGACACGTACTCAAAGCATTGGACTAAAGGCATGCAAGTGCTGAGGCTGAACACCGCGTGGTGACTCCTCAATGTACCAAGCAACATGTCCTCCAACCACCGTAACTACATAGTAGCGGTTGGGATCGCGGCTCTCTAGGCTTCTACCCGGTGCCCCAAGGGAGCATGCCTTTCCTTGGGGGCAACTATTCCACTACCCCATCACTATGAAATATCCCTTCACTAAAATGATAATCACCGCAATATGATCATTGTTATCAGCAATATGCAAAAGATCTATTACAGAACATATCAGGAATGGTGCATGTGGAATCCTTGTTCTAATGGTGTGATACACCAGAAGGAAAAATTCTGTATGATGTATCTTCAGAAGCATAACCCAAATTCGTGGGAAAACACTCTTTTACAAAGGTCCCATCAATAATTTTTCAAAACTTGAGTTACCCTTTACTAAGAAAATGTGAAGAACCTCGTCTCCAAAATATGACAGCTCAGTATTTTATAATAACAAGGAGAGATTTATAATCTTATTTATGTCAGTTGTTTAATGGTGTACAATAGTTGGTAGGCAGAAAAAAATATGACCTTTGATTGCATGTTTTTTTTTGGAGCACGCAGTCACAACTAGCTGAGCAATTTTTAAAAATTCTAAATTCTTAATCACCCAGAACATATAAATTCAAATGAAGATTGGATATTTACTACTCAATAGTTCAACATCAATGAGAATATACGTTGAGAAAACATGTGAAATTTAGAATATGAACATCATAGTGCTTCCAATAAGTTCATGAAACAATAAATCTACCACTAATTTTCAAAGCATCAGTTTCGCCAAATTTACATCATGATGGTTTGACTAGTCAATTAGATGTTGACCCCGACCCCTTGTTCATAGAACCAGATAATATCCACTAGCATAATGTGAACAAATCGCATACTTAATATAAATGAAAAAGTAGAAATGACGTTAAAAATCGCATGAGATTATTATGGACAGATAAGTGAACACAATAATCACGAGAGAAACTGAACAATTATTTAAAAAGGCATATGTTTCCAGTTGTTTCTCGATATGTATATTTGAGCATGCTTGGCATGTTGCAAAGAAAAAAAGTAGGTGCCATTGACTTATCAGTTGCTTGAGAGAACCCCTAAGCAATTGCCCAATTGTATTAATTTGGTACTACTCTACACCGTTAATGCATTAACATTTTGTGAGAAATATCAGAACTGAGAGTTCATGCTCTCATGATTGACTTTGTTGTCTATATTATCATGTTAAATATGTCAAAGATCTCATATTTAAAATTTTTAAATTATGTTTTCTTGTTACACTGAATAGGGTCAATCCCCATAAGTCCTCTCTCTTGGAAATTTTTATGGTGTAGTAGCTCAAGGCTGGCCTAGTTTAAGTTGATTGCTACACCTAAGATCTAACACATGAAATGTGCATGTCTGATATCATTTAAGCTTCTGAAGCAGAGATAGAAGTTCACTGCTAAAGAAACATGGTGTCTCATTAATATATGAGGTTGGCATAGTAAAGCAACACTTTAATTTAGCATTTGTTCACCTTGAAGTAAATTGAGTTTTTCAAGTGAAGCTAACACCAATAAACTAAATGACACAAGTGATTACTAAATGAAAAAATTTAGGTTCAGCATGCACAAAACTGTGTGGAATAAAAGAGTTTAGCTAATCTGTAGTTGATTTTGAATTTCAGGGAGCTTCTTGATATTTATATGCAGCAAGTAGGAGATGATACGATATACTCATCAATGATGCTTCACTTTAACTGTTCGATTCCTAGGAGTCATGATTATGGAAGAGAGAAATATTGCAACTACTTAAGCACGTGCAAAAGCTTGAAGTATGTGGAAATCCTGAGTGATATTGTGTCTGAAAGCTTCTGATTCTAGGGTCCTGAAAAACCCAATGGTGGAGATTTGGAAGAATCGAAATCAAACCATCAATCTACGAAGTCGACGAGAGAGAGAAGGGAAAAGCATGTGATTTCCAACAGCAAGAGGATGGGAACCATCGTACCTCAAACAAACGAGTTTCCTTGGTTTCTTCACCCGCAAAGAACAGCTCTCGGTGCCTATTTTGTGATGTGAAGCCGCACACGAGAAGGACCTCGTCCTTCTCCACGCGGGGATGGTCTTGGACCATCGATTTGAAGTGCTCCGGCAAGCTCTGACGTAGCTCCGGTAAGGGGAAGGGAGGAAGAAGGGGCCGGTATGAGGCTTTGGGAGTTTTGGAAGAGAGGGGTTGTCATTTATGGGTTATGACTCGGGTTCGGATCTGAATACGACGTGGACCCTGCCTCGCTAAAATAGCCATAACTCGGGTTTCCAAACTCAGATTTTTGCGTTCCTGGTCTCGTTGAAAGGTCTCAACGAGAATTACATGATGGAATGCTTAAATAAAACTTTTGGATACTACATCAAAGTGATTTTGACATTTAGCCCAGAATCAATTTTTGGGGGTTTCACATCATAAAAATATCAAAGGAAGCCTCCTCCCCGAGACTTAATGTGAGTCTAGTTGATTTCTAAACCTGACCTCATCATATCAAAGTCTTATAGAGGATTGAGCTCATACAAATCTCAAAGAGAGTGAAACCCATAAAAATTTCAAATGGAGTTTGACTACATCTTTGATTCCATATATGTGAACAAATGAGGGTGCTTCTCCCCCATGTCTGCCTTAGGTTCCCATGTTGCCTCCTCGACATCTTGACTCCGCCATAGGACTTTGAGTAAGGGTATCTCCTTCCGCCTCAGCTTCTTGACCGCATGGTCTAGTATCTGGATCGGCTCCTCAAGGAAGGAGAGGTTTAGCTCCACCACCAAGTCCTCGTAGCTGATCACATGCCTGAGATCTCGGATGTACTTACAAAGATTCAACACATGGAACACATCGTGAATACCCTTAAGGTGTGGGGGAAGGGCCACTCTGTAAGTCACCTTCCCAACTCGGGTCAAGATCTCAAACGGTCCCACAAAGCACGGTGCTAGCTTGTCTTTGGCACCGAAATGTTGTACGCCTCTCATTGAGGATAATCGTAAAAATACGAAGTCCCCAACCTGTGGTTATGAGAAATGCTTTAGAAAACATGATTGGTTAAGAATATATCTTTTAAGGCATGAATATAAGATACTACATATGAAACTCAAGGTCTCGACGCCGTTGGTTGGTGTAGCTCTTATGACGGATCTACGTGGTCAGCAATCTCTTCCTAACAGTTGCCAACACTCTAGAGGTCTCCACTATGATCTGCAGGGTGAAAAGGGTGTTGTCACCGACCTGCTGCCAACACAAGGGAGTGGTGCATCACCTCCCGTACAAGGCCTCAAAAGGTGCCATGCCTATGCTGGCGTGGTAGCTGTTGTTGTATGTGAACTTGACTAATGGAAGGTGATCCTTCTAGGATCCCTTCCATTCAACAATTCAAGCCCACAACAAATCCTCCAAAGTCTGAATAGTCCTCTCGGAGTGTCTCTAGCACAGTGTGCAGATGGGACTCATGCATGTACTCATCACGGGAGTAGACTAAAACATCATGTATGAATACGATCACGAACTTGTCCAATTACAGACAGAAGACTCAGTTCATCAAATCCATGAATGCGGTAGGCGCATTCGTAAGTCCAAAAAGCATAACTAAGAACTCATAGTGACCGTATCTAGTACAAAATGCGAACCTCATCACGTCTACATATTTGATCCTAAATTGGTGGTATCCTGATCGTAGGTCAATCTTGGATAACCATGTTGTTTCCTGTAATTGATCGAAGAGATTATCAATCCATGGGAGTGGGTAACGGTTCTTGATTGTTCTCTTGTTCAGTTGTCTGTTATCTATGCAAAACCTCAAGGATCCATACTTCTTTTTCACGAAGAGGACAGGTGCTCCCCATGGTGATGTACTGAGGCAGATGAATCCCTTCTCCAACAGCTCCTGTAACTGCACTTTGAGCTCCTTGAGCTCAGCAGGTGCCAATCTATATGGAGGGATAGAGATCGGTTGTATGTCTGGCAATAGCATGATCTCAACTCTATCTCTCTCACTAGTGGTAGTCCAGGTAAGTCATCTGGAAGTACGTCAGGAAACTCATGCACAACTCTAACATCCTCGATAATCTAATCATGTGTTGTTGAGTCTACCACATAGGCAAGGTAGCATACACAACTCTAGTTGAGAAACCGGCATGCCCTCAGGGCGGAGTTGCACTCGATCCCACCCTCGGAAGTACATCGGTCAAACTGAAATGGCAACACTCCAAGTAAATGGAAGACCACCATCTTCCCAAAATAGTCCAAGCACGCGTGGTGCCTCTCCAACCAATCCATGTCTAAGATGATGTCGAAGTCCTCTATCTAGATCAATAGTAAGAAAGCAGATATTTCACACCCACCCATCTACACGGCCACATCCTCCACTGTCTGGCGGATGATAAACAATTGGCCCCTTGGGCCCTTGATGTAGTATGGGGAAGCAACCTCCATCACAGACTTGCCCAATGTGGGCACCATACTAATGAATCTATGATTCAACACTCTAAAAGTTGAAAATAGAGCTTTTTCTTAAGTAATAAGCTGCATTTCATTACTTATATTGTACAATTAGCATTCATGCATGTATAAATAATATCTACATTTAAGCGTTGTTGCAGTAAATAAGGAGCCAAATTCACTTGTATATATTTATTCACCTATTTGTATCTATTTTATACTAACTCCAAATCCAATAAATTCAACTCTATAGTGTATATATTACTAACACTAATAAAGAAAAAATATCAAAAAAATATAACTTGTAAAATTGACCAATAAAACCCAAATCCAAGTTTGAGATTAAGAACCTTAAAATGCACATATCTCTCTCATACAGTGTCCGATTTAGATCTACTCACTTTTAAAGTAACATACATTCAAAGACCTTCAAAACAAAACTAATTTCATAAAAATCGGAGATCGTATGTGAAACTTGGGTTTTGTGCCCCTATTGTATATTGTACATGTTGACTAAAATACCCTTCATTTTTATCTTTTTATTTTTCTTAATTATTAAAAATCCAAAAAATTAAATTAAGTTGTAAATATTCCTTCCATATTTTCTCTAACTTTATTTCGATTTTTCTTGAATTAAAACTGACAAAAAATTGCAAAAGATAAAAATACGGTATTTTATATCTGTAAGGTACCCCCAAAAAATACTTTTTGTATAGATGACTTCCTTTGATTTTTGATCCTTCATGAAAGTTGTAGATCTCATCGAGATGAGCAACTTTTATGTTGACCACTTTTTGATCTGACCTCTTTTGTTATTTCTTTTTTATTTTTATTTACATTTAATATTTGATTTTTCTGGGAGCGATGCGTGACTGCTCCTGAAGCCGCCACGTGTCATCCCATTTTTTATTTTCATAATTTGATTTGATTTATTTTATTTATTCATTTTTTATTTTTTATTATTTATTTTAATTTTAATTTATTTTTGTTTATTTATTTATTTACATTTATTTATTTTAATATTTTTTTCTCCTACTTTTTCTCTTCCTTATTTATAGTAGCCTACTCTTATTACTTTATTTTCTTTATTTTATTTTTCCCTTTTACATCTTCTTTACTTGTTCCCAACTCCAAGTTTCTACCACTTCTCCATTTTCTCCATTACTCCTCCATTTTCTTCACTTCTTTTCTAACTTCCTCATGCTCCTCTTTTTATTCCCCTCATCCCCTCCATTCATCATCATCTACCATTTCTTCAAATGAGAGAGAGAGAGACCACCACCCCCGAGTGTTGTCGGTGACAGCTTCAGCACCTTTTGGTAGAGCAACAACGGTCGCAAAGGCGAGATCCACTAGGACTCCTCGTGTCATTGTGCATCTCTTCAGGTCACAATCGAGCTTCTTCGATTTTTCGTCGAATCGAATCGAGACGATGACTGGAGTTGAAGTCCACCTCCTCCAATATCCGATGAATCACTGGTAAGTATCTCGCTATCTTCACTTCGTCATTTTTTATCTAACATTATTTATTTGTCTTGTGCATCTTCATTGCATTTTCATCACCATCAAATACACCACCACCATCATCACAACATCATCACCTTATAATCATATTTTTATCAGTACATCATTATCATCATCATATACCAAAAATACCACCTATTCATTTCATTTCTATATCTTAATTTTCTGTTAAAATTACAAAAAAAATATTACAAAAAAATTAAAAAAAAAACAAAAAAAGTTGCAGCTCTGCCTCCTCCCGTCGACGCCCAGCCGCCACTGCTCGGGGCAATCACCATGTCACCGCCCCCTCGCCGCGAAGCTCCAGCCCAACCCCCGCACCACACCGCTCTAGCAGCGGGCCTTCGTCGAGCCGTGTGGCCTCCGCGCGCAGTCCCCACCTCCTGCAACACCTCCAGTCGCGCGCCTACCCCCTGCGCGCTGGCCGCCACCTCCTCCGTGCTTACCAGCTTCCGATCATGCCCTCATGCCTCGCGGTCGCTCGCGCCACCTGCAGCCAGCTGGTGCGCCCGCGCCGCCCCTCATCCTCCGCGTGCTTGCCCTAGCATGCCCTTACGTCCATCACTGTCTGTTGCATGCCCGTCGACCGTCCACCTCCACCAGGCGCGCCCCTCCGTCAACAAGCCCCCGCGACGCCCCACTACTGTCAACAGCAAGCCAGCGCCGCGCGTCGCCCGCCCATCACGCGTGCCTTCGCTTGCCACCAGGCCGTCGTGACTCCGCGCCGCTCGCCTCCACCCGCGCACCCCTCCCCACCTCCAAGCCGCCGTGCGTGGCCACTGCGGCCACGCCTCCAAGCCTGCGGCCAGCGCCGCCCCGTCCACCTCCACAATAACCCTAGTATGGGTGGGTTCTAATTTAAGAACTTGACTCCAGACGGTCCATTTTTTATTTTTTTTATTTTTTTGAAAATTGCATATTCAGTCTACTAAGTTTTTTTATTTACAAAAACATCCCTAAGCACATTTCATTTCATTCGATTTTGATTCTGTAGTTATACGGACAACCCTGTGTTTGAGCATTAATTTGGACATTAGTTTTACATCATTTTTTAATAAAAAAAATAGTATTTTATAGAAGATTTAAATCTTTTTGGATATTTATTTGAAATTTTGTAAGCATTGAAAAATTAATTAAAATTATTTTGTGAAAGTTATAGATAGGATTTCTTTCAAATAGGACTTGGTCCTCCCTGAGTTGTATATTTTACCCATTTCAAGGTCTGAAATTCATATTTAATAAAATATTACACCAAAAATTGTGTAAAAATTGGGGATGCTGCCTCTAATTGTGCTTTAATTATAATCCAGATTCTGTCATAAATGGAGATGTTTTGTGCATAAAATAAATTATTTAGTGATTTAAGTAAATTATTTTTAATTAAATCCATAGATAATATTTTTGCAAAATTTCAAGTCTCCTGGATTGTTCATTTAAATATCTATTTGAGATAATTATGCTTATGGATAATTTGATTTCGTGGATTTATTAGGAATTAAATACTCACAATCACTCTATTTTTAGTAAAATTTTATTTAAAAAATCATTTATTGTCAGAAAATTACAAAAGTAGTTAGGTAACTTTATTTCATCATATTTCACTTCTAATAAAAATCTCACAATTTTTACATTCTGTTTGCACTAAAAGTTACATAAAAATCCATAAAAAGTTTTTATTTTTCATTTGTGCATCTTAAATCCAAAATTTTCATAAAAATATATTTTGCATTCATCATTGGATTAGGTTTATAGGAACATATAATTTGGCTGAATTAAATTAATTTCACTTTGAAATTAATTTTGCTAAGATGCTTATTTCCTTAATAACCTAGTTCGATTGCATTTGTGCATTTGCATTTTTATTTCGCATAAAAAAATTACCGAAAAATCATGCTTGGGAAACCGTGAGCTAATTCATCTAAGTTGATCCAAAGTTGTTCCTTTGCCTCCTTGAGTCAACCCTGAGGCTTGCCCATGTTAAAAATACATAAAACTGCATATTAATTCATTCATTGATTATTCGATTCGTGCGGTTAATATTTTATCGATCATGATTTCCTGACTACAATAAATAGACACGCAAATTAAGAGGGTAATTTTTGGATCTATCACATATGATGAGCAAAGAAGGAATGTGTAGTCCCTGAATCAAACAATGCATGTAAGGAAATCCCATGGACTAAAATCATACCTCTAATGACTTATCCAGAAGCATGAGCCTACTCATATGTCACTGCATTCAGTTGTCCTCATAATGGTGCACTAGATCCCACAGCACTAACTGTTTGTTGTGGAGCTCGCTGAAAGTCACGGCCTTCTCGGCGGGATCTTGATCCATGAAACTGTCTGGAAGAACCAGCTTGTCTTCCACCCTGCTGATGTTGCGTGCCTGAGCTGCTGGCATGCAAAGGGCATTGGGCCTTGAAATGGTCCAGTTGTATGCAAATGTAACAAGTACGGTTGTTTGCCTGTGACAATCTCCCACCAGAAGCAAAATTGTCGCCCCCAAGCCTACTGCTTTGTGTCTGCATAGGGGAGGCGGGAAGAGACTGAACCATAGCCTGGCAGGGCTTGTCTTAAGGTAGGAGATGGTGCAAACCTGCTAGTGAAAGGGGTCGTCACTGTCATGTGGTGGCGACGGTCCCTACGGAACTGAGAAGAGTCTCGATGTGCAACTCTGCTAGGTTAAGATAGAGGCAACTGTGACTGACCTCCCTATATCGCAGTAACCTCCTTGATTGAGGTAAGGTCCAAGGTGGAAAGTATGTCCTGAACCTCCTTGCGCATCCCTCGGATGAACTTCTGCAAGTTCTCCTATAGGTAAGTTGTTGTAGCAAGGGAATGGCGAGACAACTTGAGTATCGGATCAGGTACTCTTGGGCCGTCATCGACCCCTATGTCAGCTCGGCAAACTCTCTCCTCTGATCCTCTACCCAATGGTCTGGGTAGAACTCTGCACGGAACTCGTCAAAGAAGACCTCCCAAGTGATGGGCTCAGTCAGGTGCTCCTTGGCGACATTCAACCATTGCTTTGTGTACCCAGCAAGCGAGTAGTACTCTACAAAAGATACCCAAGTGTCATCGAGTGCACTTATCATCCTCAGAACTTTGGCCACTTGTGCCATCCATAGCTTTGCATCGTCAGGGGTGGTGGTGACGAATTGTGGTACCATCGCTTGCCGGTATGCTGCATTTTGCTTTGATGCCTCTCCTCGACATCAATATCCTCCATCTGCTCATGCCCCATAGAGAATGACAGGTCAACGCTCACCTCCCCGTCATGAGAGGGATGGTAGGAGTAGTCGTATTGTTGCTAGAGCCACTACTTGATCTCCTCTTGGCGCAGCTGGATGCCCGATAACGCTTGTACAAGGAAGGCCAATTGTTGCGCCATATCCAGATCCGCACGAGGCGTCATGGCTCTGCATAAAGAACCACAACATTAAAATTTGCTTTACCTAAGAGATATTTGGACATGGGTATAAAATAAGCAATTCTCCTTTTGATTCGTTTTGTGTCAGAAGACTAGTAACACTATTATGTATTTCGAACACTAATGAGGAATGATATGCGTGGAATGGAATGGAGTACCACTGCTATGATATCAAACTGTAACGTCTGTCCCCCTAGGATCCGGGTACTCGACAAATCAATTCCATATACATACATTCCACATTCAAAATACACAATAATATAAGATAGGAGAAAATAGAATGAAATATTGGAATTTAAATGTTACCTTCCCTTCATAACATGTTCATCATTACATTTAATTTCCATCCATGTCTACAAATATACATGTATGCATCAAAAAGTGTCTCCATACATACATTATACATCTCATGTCTACCAAAAGTGCTATAAGTAAAAGTAAAAGCAGTAAAAGCTACAACAAGTATTATACCACAAATGGAAGCCATGTAGCTGCACAAAAAGAGAAGTAGCTCCAACTAAACAAGTACCACTCACTGTTACAGCTTTTGCTGAGAACCTATGGATCCACACACATGTACATTATGAGCAAAGTTGCTCAATACTATAAAAAAATACACAACAGGCAAAAGATATAATTAAAAGCGTGCAAAAGAAAATATCTGGGTAAACCGTCCTCACAAAGAGATAAATTTTAGTCTTTATTATTTGATATGAATCAACCAAACTTCATGGATAGTCTGTGGTCTAGATCTGGGTGGGACCTCACACTATTACTCTAAGGAAAGAAGGAGACCTTAGGGTTGGGGTCCCTCCGTAGGCATGCGATGGGGTACAATGTAGCCTAACCCAACATGTCCACTTGGCTTCACTCACAAGATTATAACTCTGATTCCCAAAGCAATCTCTAACCAACAAGTCACCGCGAACCGCCCAAGTCCACTACCCATGTGTAAGAGTCCAGGATGGTGTAGGGCATGAGTAAGGGCAAAATTACAAGATCATTATTACTGTAGTCCGAACCACCATAACTAACTTAAATCCTCCTTATGCATAGGAGATTTATATTTTAGTCTGAACTTCATCTTTAACCACATTTTTCCGGAACTCTCCTCTTAGCACTCCCACTCGGAATACCAACCAATGTGGCCAACACCAACCAGCACACGAGTGTTAACTCTAAGTGAACAAGATAAATGCTAGACCACCAACCATGACTACTTGGCCCGCACCCTAAGCACTGGGCTAAAGGCAAGCAAGTGCTGAGACTGAACACCACACGGTGACTCCTCGGTGTGCCAAACAACATGTCATCCAACCATTGCAGCTATGTAGTAGTTGTTGGGATCGTGGCACTCTAGGCTTCTACCCGAGGTCCCAAGGGTGCATGCCCCTCCTGCGGTGGAAACTACTCCACTACCCCATCACCATGAAATATCACTTCACTAAAATGATAATCATCACAATATAATCATTATTAACAGCAACATGCAAAAGATTTATTACACAACATATCGGAATGGTGCATGTGGAATCCTTGTTCTAATGGTGTGATACACCAGAAGGAAAATTCTTTATGATGTATATCCAGAAGCATAACCCAAATTCGTGGGAAAATACTCTTTTCCAAAGGTCCCACCAATACATTTTCAAAACTTGAGTCGCCCTTTACTTAGAAAATGTGAAAAAACCTCATCTCCAAAATATGACAGCTCAATATTTTCTAATAACAGAGAGATTTATAATCTTATTTATGTCAGTTGTTTAATGGTGTACAATAGTTGGTAGGCAGAAAAAAATACTTCCTTTGATTGCAGGTTATTTTGAGCAGGCAATCAACAACAAGCTGAGCAATTTTTAAAAATTCTAAATTATCAATCACCCACAACATAAAAATTCAAATGAAGATTGGATATTTACTTCACAATAGTTCAACATCGATAAGAATATACGGTGAGAAAATAGGTGAAATTCAGAATATGAACATCAGAGTGCTACCAATAAATTCATGAAATAATAAATCTACCACTAATTTCCAAAGCATAAGTTTCACCAAATTTACATCATGATGGTTTGAAAAATCAATGAAATGTTGACCACAAACCCCTGTGCATAGAATCAGATAATATCCAATGACATAATGTAAACAAATCACATACTTCATATAAATGAAAAAGTAGATAAGACGTTAAAGATCACATGAGATTATTATGGACAGATAAGTGAACACAATAATCGAGAGAGAAACGAACAATTATTTTAAAAAGCATATATTTTCCGTTGTTTCTCGATATGTATATTTGAGCATGCTTGGTATGTTGTAAAGAAAAAAGTATGTGCCATTGACTTATCAGTTGCTTGAGAGAACCAGTAAGTAATTGCCAAATTGTATTAATTTGTCACTACTCTACACTGTTAATGCATTGACATTTTGTGAGAAATATCAGAACTAAGAGTTCATGCTCTCATGATTGACTTGGTCTATATTACCATGTTAAATATGTCAAAGATTTCAGATTTAAATCATGTTTTCTTGTTACCCTGAATAGGGTCAATCCCCACAAGCCCTCTCTCTTGGAAACTTTATGATGCAGTAGCTCGAGACTGGTCTAGTTTAAGCTGATTGCTACACCTAAGATCTAACATGTGAAATGTGCATGTCCAATACCATATAAGCTTCTGAAGTAGAGATTGAAATTCACTGCTAAAGAAATATGGTGTCTCGTTAATATCTGAGGTTGGCATAGAAAAGCAACACTTTAATTTAGCATTTGTTCAACTTGAAGTGAATTGAGTTTTTCAAGTGAAGCTAACACCAATAAACTAAATGGCACAAGTGATTACTAAATGAAAAAACTAGTTCAACATGCACAGAACTGTGTGAAATAAAAGAGTTCAGCTAATGTGTAGTTGAGTTTGAATTTCAGGGAACTTCTTAATATTTATATGCAGTAATAGGAGATGATACGATATACTCATCAATGATGCTTCATGTTTAACTGTTCGATTTCTAGGAGTCATAATTATGGAAGAGAGTAAGATTGCAACTACTTAAGCACGTGCAAAATCTCGAAGTAAGCGGAAATCCTGAGTTATATTGTGTCTGAAAGCTTCCGATTCTAGGGTCCTGGAAAACCCAATGGTTGAGATTTAAAAGAATCGAAATTAAACCATCAATCTAAGCAAAGGATGAGAGAGGGAAGGGGGAAAGCATGCGGGTTCCAGCAGCAAGAGGATGGGAACCATCGTACCTCAAGGAAATGAGTTTCCTCGATTTCTTCACCCACGAAGAACGACATTCTCAGCACCCCGTCTGCGATGTGAAGCCGCACATGAGAAGGACCTCGTCTTTCTCCATGCGGGGATGGTCTCGGAACACCAATCCGAGGTGCTCCGGCGAGCTCTGGCGGCACTCCGGTGTGGGGAAGCGAGGAGGAAGGGGCTGATATGAGGCTTTGGGAATTTCGGAAGAGAGGGGACTGGGGTTCATGGGTTATGACTTGGATTCAGATACAGGTTCGAATCCAAATATGACCTGGAGCCTCATTAAAATAGCTGTAACTCGGGCTCCCGAACTCTGATTTTTGCGTTCTTGGGCTCGTTGGAAAGGTCTCGACGAGAACTACGTGATGGAATGCTCAAATATATTTTTTGAATATTAGATAAAAGAAGATTTTGAAATTTATCCCAGATTCAATGTTTGAGGGTTTCACAGCCTCAGCTGCCCGATCTCAGCCAGAGATCTAACCCTAGCTGTCATAAACCAAACTGCCGTTGCGCATCCTCAGCCGACTACGTGTCGAAGTGAATCATCTACAGTTGTTGGATCGTGCCTATTTGGGGGTAAATTACAGAACTAGATGTTGAAGAGGATTTTTCGCATGTCTAAATTTGTCTCGCACAAGGCGGAGGCACAGTCGTTGTGGCGACCAACAAAAAACCCAATCTTCAGACAACAATTAACCCACAATAATAATCAAACAATGAAAATAATGTATGGAGTTAAAATTTATTATAACTCTACAACAAAGATGTGTATAGGTGCAAGTATGTGTAGAGATCGAACATAGGGAGCAGAAAACGACAGATCGGGCAATAAAATGCACAAAAGTGATTGTGAGCTTCTTGTCTATTTTTTATGTGGGTTTTAATTTTATATATTTTTATTTTATTTTTGTTTTATATTTTTATATTTTATTTTTAATTTTATATTTTTATATTTTCATTTTATAATTTTAGATTTTTAGATTTTCTTTTTCTTTTAAATATATAATATGAGATATATAAGACTATATTTACAACAATAGATAATATAGATATAAATATAACTAAAAGTAACCAACAATTACATAATTAAATATTTTGGGTTTTAAATAATTTTTACTATTTTTGTGATTTTGTAAGGAATTTTGCTAGTTTTTATCAATTTTTAAAGTAAAAAGATACCCCATAACTAGGATAAAATAAATAGACCGAATTAAAAAAGGAGAATAAAAATACCAATGCTATCAAAATTTCTCCAAATTAATTTTAATTTATAAATAATAATATAGATAGAAATAAAAAACATAAAACACTATTTTGAATTTTTAGGAATTTTATAAATTTTTAAAAAGGATTTTGAGGTTTTTCATTTTTTAAGAGTTTTATTTTTCTATTTTTAGTGATTTTTTTATATGAAGGTTAAAAATACATAAATAAGCAAAATATATTTTTGGAGGAATTTTTCTTATATATTTTTTGGTATTTTATAAGCTAAATAAGGGAATAAGAGTGCTCAAAATGATTTTTAATAAATAATAAAAGGCCCTAAAATTGCAAAATAAAAATGTTCCATGAAACTAGGATGCAACAAGAGCTTAAGCCTAGTTTTGGGATTTTTCTGAGCATAATTTCTATTTTAAATAAATACAACAAACCAACAAAAATGCAAGGTCTGACAGGGTATAAATGTAAATAAAATTAATTACGAGGACCACGATGCAATTTTCACAAAAAATATTATAACTTTAATAAAAAGTTATAGGGTTAAATCGAAATATAAAAACTAGCAGGGGCCCGCCTGCAAAATGCCCACCTATGTAAGTGTCCACGTGAGGTGAGTTGGCAAGGACTAGATATCAAATACAGAAAGTCTAGGGGCTTTTTTGTAAATATTACAAAATATTTAAAATGACATATGAAAGATTAAGCAACAAATTTTAAATACAAAAAGTAACGGGGTTTAATGCGCAAAATACCCAATACAACGCGAGAGTGGATGACTATGATCTAGCCACTTAAACACGTGTCGCCAATGTAGCGTGCGATGTCGCTTCGTGATCCGATGATGGAGATTAGATTGCCCGAAGACGATCGACAGCTGAAGCTCTGATTAACCGGACGACGGTTGTTCTCTCTGGTGTGGACGGCCGATCAGACGGCGCTGAAGGCACTTGGAAGAACATGGAAGAACTCTCGTTCTTCCAAGCTTCGATCGAGGGTAGCACGACCCTCAGACCACCTGGACGCTAAGCGGAGACGCAAAATGATTGTCCTAGTCCCTCTGCACCTGTTGACAACGTCAGAAACGCTCCAGGAGCCATGGCAATGCCCAACGAGCTCGGAGAAAGCAAGAGGCTCCAGGTACCTCCGGGTTGCACAAAAATCTACCCCTAAGGGTCCTTTGGCCTCTAAGTTCTGTAAGAAATGATCGCACACACAACAAAGGGCTATGGGAGGTGCAATTGGCGAAGGTGAATGGCAGATGAAGGGTGGCGGAGATGCTCCAACGAGGTGGTGGATTTAGAGCATCCAAGTCAGATCCAAGAAGGATCTGATGGTCTGGGGCGCGTAGGATGCGTGAGAAGTGAAAGAGAATGATGTGGAGGTGGTTTGGCACATCGAGGAACAGTGAAGATACGGTGGAGAGTTTGCCGGAGCTCAGCTCCGGCGAACTAAGAAGCGTGGATCTATAGCTAGATTAAGCATTTGAATCACAAAACAAAGGCAAGGAAAACCAAATATTATTAAAACTAAGCTAAAATGCGATGAATGAATGTACCTCAGTGGTCGGAAAACAATGAGATGAACCTCGACGGCGAGCTCGCCGAAGGTGATTGAACGTCACCCTAAGCTGGCATGTTACACCACCAAGGACTTGGAGAGGTGGCTGTCACCCACCTCGATCCAGAGATCCAAAAACGAGGGCCAACATCGGGCTAGAGGAGATTCGAAAATCGAAATGGGGAGGGATATGATTTTGTACAGGTGACTCGGATGGCTATTCAATCAAGGAGAACGACTCAATTCAGTTATCCAAAGACCAAAAAATCAAGCCGGCGTGAATGTTCAATTATCGAGGCACAAATGTGCAGAAGGAATCGAAGGTAATTGGTGAAAGAATCGGTGGGAAGAAAATTGAGAAAAGAAGCCCAAAACCAGGTCTGTCAGAACCTAGAGCCTCTATCAGAGAGTTGACCGAGGTCAACTGGTGGGGAAACGTGGTTGGTCCACATGGACCAACCAGAAAAAACCCGACCAAAAATTATTTCTAAAATCGATAATAAATAATAAATGATTTTATTAATTTTAAGTTATAAGATAAAAATATTTATTATTTTTTGTATTAGTTTACTATGATTATTTATTTATTTGTCAAGGTCATTAATTACAAATTAGTTTTTTAGGGTTTTATTTATAGGTATATTTACCGGTGTTTTGAGTATTTTTATTTTTATTTTGTATTTATAATTTTATAATTTTGTTTCATTATTTTATATATTTATAACTTATTTTTATATACTTAAATATATTTATATTATATTTTTCTGATGTAATATAGACACTTAAATAAATATGTTTACTTATTATATAGGTATTTCATTTATGTATGTTATATAATTATTTATTTTAATGGTTTATTTATGGTTTTATTCTAGTTTTTATATGTAAATATACTATAAATAATATTTTAAAAACTAAAAGTTAAAAATTAAAAATTATTATAGTGATGAAGAATAAATAAATGAATATTTTATTCAGATATATTGTATAATAGGGGTCCAAAATCTAACTTTTACACCTTAACTTCAAAAAATATGAAACCACATTCATTAAATAGCTTATTAAAAGTTATATAAATTAAAGGTTATTTTGGTACATTTTGAGTTTTTATTTGTAATATATGGGTATGGGAAGTTGGGATTTTGTAAACTTATGCAGAGTATAACTTTTATATTGTATATTATTTGTGTATGAAATCAATTTTGTATTTTTCTATATATTATTATCTATAAATTTCATGTACAAAGTTTCTTTATTTGAGGTATAAAAAGTGAAAATAAATTGGGTCCCAAAAATGAATAAATACTGAACAAATAAATGGGATTTTTATTATGATTTTGGTCCTTATCTCCCTCTACTTTATTCCTTGTCGACCTAGTTAACAAGATGCCTAGGTCTCGGGATTTAGGGTCATAAAATACCTTTGAGATTTTTTTTCTTTTCTTTTCTTTATTCTATAATTTTTAAATTAAAAACAATATTTTACACATAATTTATTCAACAAAGAATGGAAGTTAATTTGTGCAAATTAAGGGTATTTACATTCATTAGCTAGGATTTTTAAGGTCAAAATGATAGAATAAAGGTGATGAAATGGAGATTCATCACTAGCCCACACCTTTTTGTTTTATTTATTTAGTATTGTAAAATACTTCGAATGTTTTTTGTGAAAATCGCATAGAAACCCTTGTATTTATTTAATATTGCATTCGAGTCCAGTCTAGCACAACTCACGTGTCATCCCACATAAGCTGCACATTTGCATATATGTTCTATCAGTTTTTGTAAATTGTAAATTAGTTCATAAAATATAAATATTATGTGTGTATTTCTGGAAAATTTACACATATGCCCTTACCTTATATTTTAATTGCAAATATGCCCTTGCCAGTTCATATATTTTTGTGCTTGTATTTCATTATTTAAAATGACATTTGTGCTTCAAAAATTATGCAAAAATATCTTTAGATGCCTTCTAGCATACTTTCATGCTACATTTTTATTTTCGCATTTTAGGCATTTTAACTATTTTTTATAATCAAAAGAGTATATTTTTTCCCCTGTTTAACTTATAAAATACCAAATTATAAAAATATTTTGAAAATCCTAAAAAATTATATTTAGTTTATTTAGTATTTTGTAACTCCAGAGCAAAAATCCATAAAAATAGAAAAGAAAAAGACTAAAAATTAAAAAATTCTAAAATCTAATAAAAATATGAAAAATCTCCTAAAATCACAAAAATGTTAATTTTTGTTTCTAAATTTTCTTTATGTTATATATTATTTATTAACATTATTTTGAATAATTTTTGACTTTATTTGCTATTTATTATCTTTAAAACAATTCAGCTTACTTATTTAATCCTTATTTTGGATATTTTTGACTTTAAAAATACATAAAAATTAGCATAAATATTGGAATAATCATAAAAATAGTAAAAAATTATGAAAAAACTCATAAATATGGAATTCTGCATTTTTTTATTATTTTTAATTATATTTACTATGACCTATATTGAATAATGCACCTATATATATCTATATATATTTTATATTATTATTACATAATATAAAACCCTTTTAATATTTCTTAAAATCATAGAAAAATATATAATGGGGGCTAAATTTCAGCATATTTCTATAATTTTTATATATGTATATATAATATATACTTCATTATATATATTATATATAGTTTCCTATATAGCTATATATATTTATTATCTAATGTTAAAACATAATTATTTAGAAAGCAAAAAAATTTAAAAAAATCAAATAAAATTTATAAACCCAAAAACCCACATAAAAAGACTTAAAGATGAGTATGTACATGTTTCACATTGATTAACAATAATCATAAGCTCCTAGCTTGCTCTCTCTGGTTCGACCTCTACATGCTTACATGCTATACATTTTTCTTTATAGAGTATAATAAATTACGCCTCACATTTTTGGATATTCATTGCTTATTTGTATATTGACTTGGAATT